>JAZKLR010000266.1:2400000-3631809 GCA_037103525.1 Ganaspis brasiliensis | reverse complement strand
TTGTAACCACAATAGTGGAAATATATTAACATATAAATTGCAGGATTAAATGTTTTTATATTAGAAAATTGGATATATCGACTTATAGCTTATTCTGTTGTTTGTGAAGTAAGTGAAAGTGAATACCTACGCACTGATATTCAATATAACTGTTTTAGGTATTTGATTTATATATACCGAAAAATAGTATAACTATTTCATAAATGAGTATTGCTTCTTTTTAAGTTGTTCATTTGTACTTTAAAGATAATAAACCTGTATTTACCATAAACAATATTCAATTTAGTTAAGGAAGTAAAAATACGAATATGCATATTCAAATTAAACATTGATTTAAACTGAATAAACGATTTAAGCAATCAAGTGAGTTGAATTTCTTAATTTACTTATATTAATAATTTTTGTATCCACGTTCATAAATTTTTTACCGTGTGATAGGTATCTATATGTTTTCTTCGATTAGAAAAAATTAATAATAATTTAGCTAGCACAACTAATAATTAGCTTTCACAGATAATTGTGCTTGCTGTCACCGCTAATTATTATAGCTACCACCGCTAAAAATTAGCTTTCCATATAGTAGCTTACTTATTTTTTTTTCAGTGAAAAGAATTCGTTTCTAAATTAGTAGATGGAATAATACGTATAAATTTTTAATAAGATAGAACTATTTTGACAAGAATGTGATTATATCGATCACTAACTAACTACATCACGAAATCGTTACGTATATGTAGTAAATTGTCGACAGACCTTGAAAAAAGTTAAGGACAAGTAATGAATGACATAATAGCTTAGCGAAGAATCGAGTACACTTGACATTCAACTGGTTATTGGAAACGTTCCATTTAAATAATTTCTTAAAATTTCAGTTTATAAGATTATAATTTATATAAGAACAAAAATGCCTCGATGAGAATTATTTAAAGCAATACAAATTTTAACAATAAGTAAAAATACATAAGGTATATCCGCTTATATATAAAAATATTCTAGTCAAATGTTTTGTTATGTATATGGGACAGCAAGCAAAATAGCTTTGAGAGCTAATTATTAGCTTATTAGCTAAACGAGATTGATATCCATATAATACCAGTTAAGGATAGCTAAGCTAACTACATTTTAGCTGAGGCAGCTAATATTTTTCTTCCGTCAAGTTTTCTTTTTGATAGGCGCATAAATATATTTGTTATACATATTTGGTATTTAGTGAAAAAAAATTTATAAATACATTTTCTCAAAAAGTGCTGCCAGCCTGATCCTTTATAGGCTTCTTTCATAATAGTAAAAAAAATCTAAAATATGAACTTATTTTATATAGATGCAAATATCTGAGGAAAAAATCGACAAAATGAGTTCTTTTTATGCGGACGTGTACACAATACACATCATATATAATAGCGGAAAAGTATATTTTATAATTTCTTACGAAATGTGTTATCTAATAAAATTGTCCAGAAATCAAGTACTTATATGCACATTAATTATTTTGATGTTTTGATTTCTTTGAAAATGTAAGAATAGACAAGATATACTCAATTCTTCATTTAATAAATCTAATCAGTTTCAGCGGTGTTCAAAGATTAACGTGAATCACTTGCTTGCTCATAATTGCTCTAATCAAGAATTCAACGGAAACGACTCATTCTTTCTTTGCAAGAAAATTTTATTCTACAATACTTGAATAAACCCATTTTTAATTATGTGCATTTACAAACGAAACGAAATACATTATTTGAATAAAATAATAACAATAATAAGAACAAAAGAATAAAGTGCACAATTTGATTTAAAAAAGGGAAATTAAATGTTCTCTAGGTTCCAGTATTTTTCAATTCTTTCTATTATTATTATTAAGTTAATAAATTATCCATTATTTATCTAGTAAAATGTCAAATCGATTTTCTTATTTTTAACCTAAGTTGATATTTACCCAAAATTTGTGAGAATAACTTCATGGGAATAATTCTTACAAAAGAATAATCAAGTTAATTCTAAAGTTTACCTCTTGTTAAAACCCGTAATTGGATTTTCCTCAACATATTCCTACTAGTCATTAGATTATTCTGTCAGTCATGTGAATGGTGAATGTTTTGCTTGAATAATAAATAGTTCCTTGATTTAAAGTGATTTCCATTTGATTCTAAGGTCAATTTTTAAAAAGGGACATTAATTAGTTCCTGGTTTGGATTGTTTATATGTATTGTTGCAATGTTATAATGATAAAAACAATATCATTATAATTATTATAGCTATGGCACTCATTTAATATTCATAAGTAAAAAATTCTATTGTTTATTACAGTAGTTTATAAGCTACAATCCAGGACACCTACACTTTACACTTATTCTAAGAATATAATATTCTTAAAATAAGAAGCCTATTAGCATAATAATCTTTTATCAGTACTCGTTTGATTCAGTAATTTAGTTAAATTAAAAGTGAATAATGTATAGAAGCTCACGAAGCTGTAAGAAACATCATATATTTAAATGAAATAACAAATACATATAAGAATAAAAGATACAGGAAAAGTATTTTAAAAATATTATAGCTATTAAAATAATAAATTATATTTTATTATTATTATTATTATTATTATAATTAAATAACTAAAAGTGTTCTTAATATTTGAATAATCATATAAAAATCAGTGTTTTAATGTAAATTCAAATATATATAAAAGTTTTTAATACAAAAAGTGGATACAATGAATAGCTGATTAAAAATAAATAATATTATATTCTTATATAGTAGTCATATATTTCTAAATATGTATTAATTCATTTGTTGTCACGGAAAAAAATAGTTTGTGCTATATTTACAAAGCGGATTGAGTATCCCAACAAACTGATTCATAAAAAAATGCCCTCTAAAACTGTTGTTTACTTAAATTTTTTGTTGAAAAACATAAAATTATTATTGTGGAATTATCCTCTTTGAATAAATGTTAGAAGAGTAAAGTATTTATAAATAATTATTCAATTTTACTATTTGTGGGGAACTCAAGTCAGTTTGTAATAAATACTGCAACCTAAATCTTTCGTGAAGTTTAAATATTTATTATTGAGGTTGATTACATCGTCTACCTTAAGATATATAAAAATGTTGAAAAAGCGGATTCCTACACAGCAGCGGAACTTCCCTGCATATTCCCAACATTCAGGGAAGTTTCAAAACTTCCAGTAAGTTTTCTGGAGGTTTTCCTTGAAGGTTGGGAATATTGAGGGGCTCAAAGTAAAAGTGGTATAAAATAATAGTGCGAGCAAAAGTGAGTTAACTTTTCTGACGGGTAAGAATGGGCCAGATGAATGCTGCGAGGAAAAACAGAATTTCTTTCGAGTGCGAGCAAAAGCGGGTTAAATGGCTATCCCATTTTTGCTCTTAGTCAAAAGTTGATCCGCTTTTGCTCGCACCGTGAAGTCTATAGTAATGTCGAGATACGAGCCGTCGCTACATTTTGACAATTTTACGTTTTATTCCTTTTCGTTTAATTTACTTATATATTTTAATTGTTTTAATGCGTGAATAATAGGTAATAATAATTATAAATTATTATTTTGTTAATATTACGTTCGATTCCTTTTCGTTTATTTTACTTTTATTTAATTGTTTCAATGTGTGAATAATAAAATAAGAATAAATAATAATAATAATAATAGTAAGGTGTGAATATTGATGGAATATTCCCGTAAAAAGAACAGAATATTTCTTGCTATTTAGGATACTCTAAAAATAATTTAATAATTACAATTAAATGGTCTAATGGTACATTCCTTTAATAATTATTAATAATTATTAATTATTATATTGCAATGAAATATTCCTTCAATACTCTAACGAAATATATTTTATGGAATATAAGAAAACCTGAATTTTAGGAAAGTGAATGAAATATTAGTTGATATTAATTAATATTTAAGGATATTGGTAACTTTTTGCAAGCTGCATAATCGCATAATTTCTTTAATTTGTCTAAAATGAGAGACTATCGTGTTTCTACATCTTCTGCATCTTCCAAAACTTATTTTTCAATCGCATAATTTTGCATAATTGACGTTCATTTGCAACATAATGCTTATATTGCATAATAAACGCATAATTAGGCCAAAACGGTGCTGAATTTAGTTTTCGACTATTGTTTTTTTTAATTTCCCGCATTTAAACAACTCAAAGGTTAAAGGACAAAAGTTTAAAAAAATCTCTTAAGAAACTCTCACAGATTACAGCCAAAAAATTTTTATAAGATCTTATGAAAAACTTATAATTTTTCAACTATGTAAGTTGAAAATGTTTTGTTTTATTAAACTAAATTACTTTATAATAAAATAATAATTGTTCATCTATGTAAAAAGAAAGTCTTATTTTAAGGCAGAAATGCTGTCTTATTTTTAAGACAGCTTTTGCTTATTTTACAGATTTTTCTTTTGCTTTAAATTGTGCGCAAAAAAAAAAATTTCAAATTTGCATAAAAACTTAAAGTTCTAATAAATTTAAAAAGGTAAATTTGTAATTATTGTAAATTTATGTTGATTAAGATAGTATTTTTTGCATAAACATTTATATAGGAAGGCTTGCTGACTTTAAGACATGTCTTAACTTAAAATTCTCTTTTTACACTGATGATTGTATAAACAATTATGCATTGTAGGTACGTTCTAATAAATGAACTAAATTTCTTTATACAAAAGATAATTTATATAAAATTTTTAATATTTTTTTGTTGTTGAAAAATTTTTTAGTTACATTAAAAATATGATCATGTTATTTATTTATATGTAGGTAATTAATTTTCGAATATTTTTCAAGTTTTCAACATGCTAATTTTTACTGGAAAACTTTTTCATTTTTCTCGAACCTGGAAATAGATCTTTATTATAGGGGAGAGTCGGGTAGCGCCGGACAGCGGGTAGCCGCGGACACTTGTGAAATAAAAGAAACGGTATATTTTTGAAAGCTAAAATCACATGTGTGTTGTTCAACATGTTCA
Organism: Ganaspis brasiliensis; assembly: GCA_037103525.1. Taxonomy (NCBI): domain Eukaryota; kingdom Metazoa; phylum Arthropoda; class Insecta; order Hymenoptera; family Figitidae; genus Ganaspis; species Ganaspis brasiliensis. The sequence continues at coordinate 3,626,819 of JAZKLR010000266.1, read as the reverse complement.
TGAAATGTAATTTAGAAAGTTGGGTACATCATCATTAATTAGATTAGGAAAAAATCGAATTTAAATGTTCACTCCTTTCAAATCAATAGCCTCTTAAGAATTTAAGACCACATTTAACGTCAATTTTTTATGCAACAAAATCAAATATATTTTCCTTTCTTTGTAGAAACACATTAATATACTTACAGTTTATGAAATTTCCTAATATTGTTTGTTTATTTAAAGTTTTTTACTTTTTATAGCAAATTTACTAAAATATACCATTGTCGGGTAGCCACGGACATTTTTTGTCGTGTACTACCAGACAGATTTTGTGTGTAGTTATCTTTTGTTTCTGTCAAAATAAAAATTTCTTGTTTACATTTGGTTAATTGTAAGTTATATAAAATTAAGAATAAGTGTTAAATTTCTTGCGCAAAGACAGAAGATGGATTAAATATAGCTGTAAAACAGGTATTTTACTTGAAAATAACTTTTCTTAGCGTTTAATTAACAATTTTCTTAGTGTCCGGTGATACCCGACACTTTTTTTCCTAACCATTTTTAGCGTAAAATAGTTTTCTTATTCTTTTATTCCCTGTATGTTTATTTGTTGTTTTTCTTTTTTAAAGGTATTGGTAATGATATTCTAACTGTAAAAAACCTCAAACACTAAAATTAAGATCATTATTTTAGAATTTGTGATTAAAAAAGCTTAGGTGTCCGGGGCTACCCGACTCTCCCCTAATATGCATTACACGAAATGCAAGATTGAACCCTTCCCCGCCATGTCGTGCCATGTATCCACACACACATTTACTCGCAGCGAGCCGAGTATCGTCGGTGAGTGAGATTTTCGGTTTTCTCTTACTTTTTAACGTTCGGGACCTAGCGGGAACTTGACATTAAGGCCCGTTGCACACTATCCGATTCGTGTTGTACGACAAACCCTTTCCATGAGTACTTAGTAAGGCAACTGAGTGAGGAAATAGCGGCCGAGGGGAAAGTTACAATATAAAGTAAACGTGGAAAGGGTTTGTCGTACGACACGAATCGGATAGTGTGCAACGGGCCTAAGGCGAACAATTGAACCGACGCACAGTGGGGCAAAAAATGCGGCCGTGGACAAATTGACTTGTAGATTGTAGTTTTTAATATTTTTGAATAAATTTTTTTTTTAATTAAAGGTAGATAAATTTGTCATCGAACGTTCTTCTCGGAATTTTAAAAAAAATTGTTTATTAACTATTTAATTAACAAATTGAACAAATTTTTTTTTCACTTTTAAAGAGTACTAGTTTCTTAAATTTACAAAAATTTGTTCAAAAATGATTTGTATTACTTAAGAAACTATTAAAAAATAGTTTTAAGCAACAGTGTTTGTTTTAAAAAATTTTTTGATCTTGTTATTAACAAATAAATAAAAAAATAACATTTTAGTCGTTGTCGGTAATGTTTTTAAGATTTGTTTAAAAAATTATGAAATATTCTTTAAAAAGTTAGTATATAATCTATGACTAATTATATAATAACTAGCACCTTATTATACACAGATAATAATTTTTTAGAGGATGTTGAAATTAAACTTAACAAATTTATTCGAAAATGGTTAATTATTTAATGAATATTTATTAATTATTTTATAAACAATAAATGGATTTTTAAAACACTTTCTAAAACACTAAAAACACCAAAACTAAAAATTTTTCAATTTTTCACCTACTCTTACAACCACATACAAACAAAGCTTTTGATTTTAATAATATGTAATCGATTTTTTTTTATTAGAAGTAGGGCATGAATTTTAAAACTTAAGAAAGTTCTAGGAAGTTTAAAAATTATTTAAAAGTTCGTTTTTGAAATCAATCAAGTGCCTATCTGCATTAGCTTTTTTAAAATTATTTTTAATCATAAATTAATAAAATTTGTAAACTTCAAAATTCTTATTTTAAATTTTAATACATTTTTAAAAATCACAAGTTTTGTTATTTCGTGATTCCAAATGTTTAAAAAAAATTTTAGGAAAATTTAATCTGAAAAACAAATTTTCGAATAAACTGAAAACATGTAATAAGAAATAATGATTAATAAAACATTTAATCAAAATCAAATAAATTGTGTCAAATAAATAAGAAAATTTCAAAAAAATATCATCAAATTCATATGATCACAAAACTAAGAAAATTAGGTGAAAGCAACGAAAAAATAATAAATTAAAAAAAAATATAAGAACGTAAAAAGAAAAAAAAACAATCCATTACAAAAAATGAGAAAATTCTTTTAAATAAAAAATGTCATGGTCATTATTAAAGAAATGATAAAAAATGACAAAAACAACACAATAATAAAACAGTAACATAAAAATATGGTTATAAAAAAGTAGAAACACTTTTCAAAAATTTAAACTATTTACGGAAGTTTGTTTTACATTAAAAAAATAAATAAGAAGTAACTAAAAAATATATACTACTGCATGTAAAATATCGCAAACCATAAAAAAAACAACAAGTTTTCGGATATATCTTAAAATTTTCAATTTTAATATTTTATTCTTTATAAAATTTAAAAAATTGTGCTAATACTGATTATCAAAATACCTTAGATCTAAAAATTGTTGGTATTAGGGTAGCCAAAAATAGTAATAAATTTTTTTACCTTCAAGTCCTTATAAATTAAATACATTCCAAACGTCAGTTGGAAAGTATTTAAAATCGTTAACTAACAAAATTTTAAGCAACTTTAATCGTTTTTTTCTGTCCCAGTAGGTATTAATTAATGTTCAAAACTTTGAATAATAGTAGAAAAATTACAAAATATTCATTAAATTATTTTCAAAATAATTTTAACGTTTTTCCTGAATCTTTGTCAAGTATCCAAACTCAAAAATTAATAAAATTTCTTATTTTAATTTTTTTTTCTTCCAGAGAAAATCTTATTTTCGCAAGTTCAAAAAATGCTATAAGGATTTTCGAAGTCTTTTATAATTGGTTTCAAAATAACCTTTGATAAAAATTAAAAATCATAAAATAACAGAAGTTTATAATGTTTTAAGTTTTAAAAAACCACATTCTGACACTTGTAAGACCTGCGACGCATACAAGGCTCAATTACTCCAAGAAAATTTGTCTGATGAAGAAAAACAGGAAATCGAAAATTCGAAGGAACACCATATGTCCTTGATACAGAAAATCACAGATGAATTTAAGAGTGATGTAACGAATGCTTTAGAAGACACTGTCGTTTTGACATTTGACCTCCAGAATTTAATTTAATTTTTATTATTATTTTATTACTTTGCAGTAAAGTATTGTTTTATTTTCATAAATTCGAAATGGATTTTTTATGGTATTAACTTTGTGGAGTAGCCAACGAGATGCAATGCGCGAAATATTTAAAAAATGTACTATGTTAGACTTTTTGGATGGCAATAGGTTATAGGCAAATTAAGAAAATAAAATATTGACAACCTTTATGTCAGTACTCAGTGATTTAAACGAAAACTTAAGTACCAATTGCTTTGACAAACAATATAGAGAAATTATGTAAAAAAAATTATAAATTTGTTTGCTAAATTTAAGTCATTGCTTCTTATTGTTTACCGTAAAATCAGCGTTAGGGAAAAAGTCAGCGATTATTGCAAAGTATTTCAAATTCTTTTTTTTCATTTTTTCTGAGAAAACAAATGCTTTAATTATTGGGGATTTTAAATTGCAATGAGAATAAAGTGAACCAAATTTTACGATACTATGTATTACTTTTTTTTATAAACATAAATGTGCAATAAATATTCTTAAAATAAGTAGTAACATTTTAATATTTTGAAAAAAATGCGTAACTTATGTATTTCTTCTTTGAGTGCTTGCCTTCATTTCTCAAAATAAATGAGAAGTAATTTTTTTAAGTGTCAAACATTCATAATGATTCATAAATTTAAGATTTTGTAAATAATTTCGAAAAATTAAAACTTGATTCAGTTGAATTAAAATTTTAAAAAATTGAATTTGTTAATTAATTTTGAAATAATATCATTATAAGTATTAAAGTGGTAATAACAATTTAAAATATATGGGAAGCGTGAAACGGGCAAAAATGAATCTTAAAATGAGTGCGGGCAAAAACGGAATATATCTGTATCCATTTCTTGCGCGCAGTGAAATCTTATCCCGCTTTTGCTCGCAGCCAAAAGTAATTCGTTTTTCCTCGTAGCGTGAAACTTGTTTCGTTCTTCCGCGCTTACGAAAACTTGACTCAGTTTTGCTTGCACTGTTATTTTATACCACTTTTACTTTGAGCCCCTCTATTCAGGAAAGTTCCGGTGTTTTGTGGATTATGACACATTAAATTATATTTTGCTTCTGTATAGAAGTTTGTTGTCATAACTCATGACTTTTTCGAAATTTCCGTATCTTATGGAAGACGGTGTAATCAATATCAATATTAAAGGCATGTGGTGGACAAAACTTAGGTCAGATAGACCTTCCTATTACATATTTGATATATTTTAAACAGGGCTGCACACGAGACGAGACGATACGATACGATACTTGACAGAATATAGTCTTGGTCTTGAAAAATGAAAAATTGCTGGTATCGTTTTGATATCGTCTCGGCATCGTCCCACTTGGTATCGACTAGTATCGTTCTGAAACAAAATATAGACGTTTAAAAAAATTTATTATTTTAAGGGGAAGTTCACCGAAAAATTGTATCAATACTTTTTATGTTATTATCCTTCACATGTCTTTTTAAGTTCAACCAATATAATAATTGTAAGTAGTCTTACCTAATAGTAACGGCCAAGAGTACAATAATGACTCCAACTAAAACCATAGCTATCACAACGCCGCCTATCATGTAAGCACTTTCTGACGGAGGAACTGAAAACAAAAATGCCAAAATTATTACCCAGACAAAATTTAAGAACATTTTAATTTCACAAAACTATAAAGCAGCTAAATTAAATGTCTCAGATCCAAAGGCGGATCCAGACGAGGGTTTTGGAGGGGGCGATATATGGGATAGAAAGAAATAAGAATATAGTGCTATCTCTCTCTCCCTTATATGATAATCTATGGCCTTGGGGGGGGGGGGCGCGATCGCCCCCCGCTGGATCCGCGCCTGCTCAGATCCTGACCAAATACCCGAATATGTGTGAGTGTGAGTGCTTGGTATGAATAATTTTACTATTAAAATCTAAAATCAGACATACGGGGTTTTTAAAATAACTGTAAAAAAAATTGATAGGGTCAGTTGGGGTAATGAAAAATAGAATTCCCAATTTTCACCAATGTCGTAAGTTTTTTATTTTAAAAAGAAATACTTTCGGTTTTCTTTTGCATTAACTTGTTAGGTTACTTCCCTAGAATAATTTTATGGATTAGCAGAATATATCGGTGATCTTGATTGGCCAGAAACTGTTGTTTTTCATTCCCCCTGAATTTTGACAAAATGAAAACATTTTGGAGTAATTAAAAACAGCATTAATTAGAGGGGCCAAAAAAAAACTTTTTTTGGCGACTTGAAAAAGTTGTAGCCAAAGAAAAACTAGAATATACGTAATTTTTTGTTTTTTTAAAAAAATCTTTTTTGGAACTCGCTAAAAGCATTTATTTTTCTTATGGACTTTAACATGTAAAAACTCAGATTTATTTTCAATCAAAGTTTTTCCTACCTTATAATAGTTTTATTTACTTCACATTTCATTTGTCTATTCTTGGGTATATTACCTTGCATTTACTGAAGTTTTTATGTCATACAGTCTTTAATTAACAATTTTACAATAGGTCAATTTTGCCTCAAATCGTGATATTTTACGATATTTGCCACCATCTTTGAGGACTCGTTGCGAGCTTTGGTAATTTGGTATTGTTTGTTCGGAGTGAAAGTTTTTTAGATAATTTATTAGTATTTCGAGATTAGAAATTTGAATATTTTAAAATATTTATAGTGTAATTTCCATTAGAAAAAGGGAAATAAAAGTGCAGAGAAAAACCAAGGTTTTCAGTGTAATCGAATACCCTAAAGTCTCGGCAAGTCGAAAATTTATGATATCCAATAAGTCAGAGAAAAGGGTTATTGTGTATTTTTATGAACGTTGGGGAGGAAAGTGTAACTAACATTTTTTTAAAATTAATTTTATACTCCAAGAATAGTGTGGTCATCAAATAGATGAAAGTTTTTTAAGCTATAGTTTTTTAATTTTATTCGGAATTCTGTTTTTAATTACCACAAAATATCAGATTTTCCGGCTAATGCAGTACAGCTTATTATTATTATTATTTAAATTTGCAAAAAAAACTCAAGTAAATTTTCATCACAGCATTCTTGGTAACTATTAATAAAAAAAATTATTAATTATTAATAAAAAAAATTTTGTTGGATGTTTACTTTCTAAATACGAGACAAAATATTGATGCATTGTTAATTTGCTTGCCAATTCATAATAGAAAAATTTTCAAATATTCAGAACTTCTTGTAGATGTCCCACACAGCACAAGATATTTTCTGAAATCATTTATGTGGAGGTAAATGTATGAAAAACTAATTTTGATACTCCAAAGTAAATTTTTACCCGCTTGGTTTTTTTGTTATATCTTCCTAAGTAATAGTTTGAGAAAAAGTTTAATTACCAAATTTTGCTCTTTGAATAGGGGAGGCCGGGGCTAGTTGTAACAATTTTCAGAAAATTGTATATATTGTGAAATGTATCAAGTATTTTATAACTATTATTGCTTTTATCGATAAAGCAATTATTCATACAGCAAATCAGAGCAAAAAAAAAAAATATTCAAAAGTACACATTTTTCTTAAAATTAATGTTTTTTAAAAAAAAAGGTGACTGTTACAATAATAAAATCATACGAAAATATAAGTATAGTCTTATCTATTTATGGCAAATTTGTGGATGAAAATCTTGAAACATTGACTTTGAATTTCAAGGTAAAAATGTTGTTTTTACAAAAAAACTATTGGTACTGTAGAATAGCCTGTAAAAAAGCTTTAAAAATCACTATGTATAGCTTAACTTTTATGCAATCTACTTAGAAATATAATAAATTTAACAAAATTTAAAATGTTAAACCTGTGTAATTCAAAATCTATTTCATGAAATTTAAAATATTTGGTATTTACATTTCCACTAACAGTGAAAATACTCTAACAAAGTTTAAGATAAAATAACAAATTTTATTTTTTAACCTGGAGAGTTCAGGAAATAATATGTAATGTAAAAAAAATTATTTTTTTTGCATTTAGGGGGGTTGCTTATAACCTTATAAAAAATAGTTAATATTAATAAATTATTAAATAAATTAGGGAATATTGTTGTTTGAGGACTTTTCAAGATGTGATTCGCTGTATTGCTGTTTTGAGTGGTTTTTGAGGATTTGGTAGCGAATTTACGAAGAAGTGCTTCTTTCTCATGTAAAATCAACGGGAAATTTCAAGGGGTTTGGCGACACCCCCAAAATATTATCTGATTTAAAAAAAATAGGGGTATTTTTTTCGAATGCAATCTTTTTGAGCAAAATATTTCAGACTTTGGTCTCTATGGACCACCCTAATGCTTACCAACGGCGCACTGAGAAAATTAAATGGATAAATATAACCATTTTCAGTTAAAACTTACGGAGTGAGACTTAAGAATTTTCTAGAAGAGCATCTGCAAAGCGCTATTAATTAATATTAATTTGTAACCAAGTAAATTAGGTTATGAGTTGCTGCTGACATTTGTCAAGTTTTTAGGTTATAGTAGCTAACTGTCACTTGGTTAAAAACATACTTAGTTACAGTGGCTATTCAAAAAGGTTAATTTTGATGAACTACAAATTTGTTTTTAAACATGCAAAGGTTGTTTACATTTTATGAATTTCAACTCGATTGTGACGGAGCTAGGGCGGTTGTATTAATTTTACCACCCTTCAATGTTTCCCCCAATCCAAAGTTACCATAATACATCATTTTTAAAAATCTCGGGATAAAGCAGTGTCGATCGCCCCGACTGCTCCCAATGTAGATCCGCCACTGATGCTTACGGTGAGCTCACCGCAAGATGTTGTGTCCAGGTATTTAAATTTAATAATTAATTTTTCTTATATACCTATAAGAGTTTTGAATTTCTTAATAAAGAGGCATTTAAAATTGTATATTTTATTTCTCTTCAAATTTTAAAATACAAACTGCTTTATGGGAAGCTAAGTTTCTGTTTTTTCATCATATTGCTTCCTCATAGAGGAAGTATTTTATTATTCTTTTGATAAATTGGGTACAAAGAGTAATGAAAATTCACAAAAATATGTGAGAATATACCAGTTTAGATACAATTTTTTTTTGTGCAATATTAGTTGTACCATTTAGAGCAAGATGTAATGTGGCATTTTCACATTACACACGTGAACGACTACCAGTCACGATTCAATGTACATTTAAATCATGTGAGCAAAGCGTGCAAGAAGAATGAGCAATCCACCTTCTATAGATTTAAGATTTGTTGAACATGCGACAAAATCGAGGACAAAACTTTACGTAGTTGGCTCAGATTTTTTGTTTATTTATTGTCGCGAATGAAAATTTAGTGTTTCCGAAAAAATTAAATTGTTTTCCATTTCAAGGTAGAGTTGGCTCGAATTTATATACAAGAAATTCTATTAATAGAAAGTAAGGTCATAATAAACAATCCACAATTTCAGCAATATAGTAGAATCAATCAATTAACAATACACCTAAGACTATTTCATTATAAACTTCAATATTATTCTCGCAGTGAAATTATAAATTATAATATTATATTAATAACATTCAGAATGTCTATTTATTAGCCGTTCACAAAAAAAATTATATACAGGCAAATTTTTCTTCCATTTTTGCCTGTGTGTAAAGAGTTGGAGGTTTCGTCCAGGGGTTCGAGTCCTCTCGTTTACAAGGTATATACTCCCGCAGAATATCAAATATTTCCTAAACCTTTTTTAAACTTTGCGCAGTAAAGATTTGCAATATTGCAATTTGTAGCTCCCCAGGTAGAAATATACTATCGGCTGGGTACTGCGCCAGTACAGGTGGTACTGATGTTATACTGGCACTGAGTCGACCAGCTACTGATTTTATACCGAAATAAGGTAACTCAGCTGGGAACAGTTCAATGGTACTAAAAAGTTTGTTAATAAAAGTTTTCTAAAATAAAAATGATATTAAATTTGCATATTTTTAAAGCATGTTTCCTGAACATTTCAATTCAATGTCTCTGAAATACTCAACTTTATATGTTGCTCATTATAGTCGATCTTGGTATCCATTGGACGTACCCAAGCAGCACCAGAATTTCTAAGAAGTTAAGTGGAATTTAACAAAGTTAATTAACAAACTTAACGCTGTTAATTTCCTGTTATCTTCCCAGTAAAACATAAATCTCCGTCTTTTTTAAATTATCCTTGTAAACTTCCTGCACCAAAAAAAATATCTTCTTTTTTTGAGCGGAATCCACTCATTTTGATGCTTTTTAGGGTTCCGTACACAAAGTGTCCAAACGGAACCCTTATGTTTTCACTCGTTTGTCCGTCGCCCAAAACCATTACCCCCCCCCCCCCTAGCGGCCAAACTATTTGAGATAGAGAGTTGAAATTTGGTACACTTATGTATTTTCACGTGTAGATTACAGGAAAAATATAGCGAACATGATTGAACGTGATGTTCATAGCGTTGTCAAGGAAATAACAAGATTTTTTTTTAAAAATGCATTAAAATGCCTATTTACTCCCCCCCCCCTTATCTCCTAAACTATTTGACCTAGAGTATTGAAATTTGGTACACATATGTATTTTCGCGAGTAGAGTTCAGGAAAAATATAGAGAACATGATTGGAGGTGATGGTCATAGCGTTGTCAAGGAAAAACTTTTTTTTTAAAAAAAACGTGTCCCCCCCCCTTATCTTCCAAACTATTTGACCTATAGGTTTGAAATTTGGTATACCAAGGTATTTTTACGTGTAGATTACAGGAAAAATATAGCGAACGTTGCTGGACTTAATTTTCAAAAGTTATTAATGAAAAGTTTATAAATGACAAAAAACCCCTATGCTAGCGCTCAGCGTATTTATCCTGAAAGGTTGCGAATGGTTAAAAATGTGTAATTTTATGCAGAATTTTTTATAAAACCATAAAAATTGTGGTTTTAATTTATTATCATAACATTTTTTCCAAAAAACTGAAATTTTACCAAAAAAAATGTTTTTCTTCTAAACAGCTACAATATTTTATAGTTTCAGATTATTTTTTTTGTACGAAATGTTTATTTTTATGTTTAAATTACTTTAAAAGTTTAAAATTACAAAAGAAAAAAATTTTTTTTCCTTAAAATTCAAAATTTTATAACAAAAACTCGGTCTATTTGCCTGGAAGTTTTTAATTTGTTAAAAATCTTATAAATATCCCATAAAAATTATAAATTTTAATAAAAGTAAAAAAATTACGGTTGTAATTTATTAGTATTCAAATAATTCAAATAATAAGTAACTAAGGAAATATTGAAATGAATCATTCAAAATAAATAATTAAAAAAATGTTTTCAATCCATTTTTAAGATCGTGGACGGAACCCTCCGTGCACGAGTCCGACTCGCACTTGCCCGGTAATTTTTTTCTTCATTTATTTAATAAACTCTTTACAAATAAACATTTAAAGATTTTACTGATTATATTTTTAAAAAATCAATTTTTGATTTAGGTATATAAAAAAATCAGATTTAAATTAAAAAAATCGGATTTTTTAATTTTTTTAAAAACATCATATTTGTTATCAGTCCTGCTTTTAAGAATAAAGCAAAATTTTATTGTATTTTAGCTGTTTGTTTATTATTTATAATAAAAATTTTATGTCAGGAAAGAGAACTTGGCTAAAGTTTTTGAGATAACCTCAAAAAACGGCTCAAAACCACGAATTAGAGCCAAATTCCAAAAAAAGTTCACTGAGAAAATACACTAGTGTATTTCTATGTAATTTTTCGCGCTGAATCCGAATCCGATATCAGAAGTGTCAGATTGATTCACAAAAAGAAAGGAATATTCATCAATATTCGAACATTTTGTATGTTGTTTTATTAAATATGCGAGTAAAATAAACATGTCACACTGCTTGGTTATATTGGTTTTTTACTTAAATTTTACATTTGTACACAAACAAATAATGTAGTCAAAATATTATTATGTGCACAGAACACTAAAATATTATCATTCGTTCTTAAATCTTTTAAAACACTCTGTAAATTGTCTTCCTCAATCGAAAACTAAACGTGAAAATAAACGTTAAAGCTGACGACACGACGCGACGCGATACAATTGTTACTGATTGCGCATGTGCAAATACGATATATAGGATATTCCTCTACTTTTGATCGAACGTTTCCTATCGAAAGTAGTGGATTACTCTCAATATAAGATTAAACCGTGAGAGTCGTCTTCTAATATTTTTCCTCTTCAAAACAGAGGAAAATACTATTGGTTGTAGTATAATTAGCTCATTTTGAGTAAAAAACTCAAAAGGATTTTATGATAGGAATGTTCCGCTCAAAAGAAGAAGATATTTTTTTCGGTGTAGGGACAAATTTTCCTTACATCAGTCACTTATCATTACATAATGTCCTGAAATTCATAAAGATATAGTTTAAGGAAAGGAAATCCCAAAGAACGTGCTAAACAATATTAGTTATTTTTTCTAAGTAATTAGTTAAATTAAAATAAGTTACATATTCAATCTTTGATCTCATAATAATTGGAGTGAAATCTCTTTTATTTTTTCACAGGCATTCTACTTTCCTTGCGAACCCTCTTTGGTCTTGACATCATCGTGATTCAAGCGTCCATGTCCCACATTCAAGATGACAACTAAAGAGAATGGTGACTAAGAAAGTTTTATCCCAGATTTATTTCCAATAATTTTTGCATCTGAAAATATTATAGTCCAAATTCATCTACCAGAAAAAGATTTGTCAAATTCTGACATATAATTCTGAATTGCTCGGGATGCAAACTTGAAATAAATAATATGTTGAATAAATATTCACATAACCCGTATTTATGCCAATGAAACATCAGCATAATCGTACATTAAGAACATGAAACATGACTGAGTATCGAGCTGAGTACTAGAGCTGTCCACGCTAAGAAATTTGGTGAGATAATCTTTCACCAATATACATAACACCTCGAATGAGTTGACATTTGAGACATTACATGTTTTGTATATATATTAAATATAGTATGTTGTTCCCCAACACTAAATATATACAAAACATGTCTTAAATAGTAACTCATCCGAGGTAATACACGGAAAAAAAGTTTCTTAATAAGTACGAAATTATTTTAGTAGTCTTGGATAAATCGTATTACAAAACTAAGTTTCATATTGTTTACAAAATTTTCTGCTTTTGATGAAAAATTGTTCAGAATTATTTACGAAACTTTTCGTACATTTTATAAAAAACTCTGTAAAAAAATTTCTGTGATTTTTATAAAATTAATTAAGCAAAAAACCACGACTTTAATAACACAAATAAACAAGTGGTTACCTGCTCTTGTATTTACGTAACAAAACGTTATAAACAGTGTGTAAAATCGCCAGAAACAGTTTTTTTCATAAATTAAAAAAACGATTGGCTTTTAGTACCTTATCATGTTCTCACTTTCTATACCCCAACTTGCCCCCACATACCGAATTTCATTAAAATATTAATTTCTAAAAATTAAGTTTTAAAACGACAATAAACTAGTGATTAACTACAAGTGTAATCATTGTTGAACATGAATAAAATTATATAGTATATAAAATGTTGTTAATTAACATAACAAACATGTTCTAAATAAAATGGAAAAATTACAAGAAAATCATCAAAAACAGTTTTTTTTTCATGTAATAAATAAAAAACTGGATTTCATCAATCAGTGACTTGGTCAATCAAAAACTATTGTAACGGTACTGTGTTATACAAAAAATGATCATGATTGGTTAATTAGTTTCTTAATTAAGGCAGGTACCCCGTCTTGCCCCCACCTCCCCTATTAGACCAATAATTAGTCCCAGTTTCACTTTGATCCGAGATACTGACTTTTTGACTTGTAAAATTACAGAAAAATGTTTCATCAGAAAAGGTTAGTAACCTATGTACTATGTTGCCTGAATAGTTTAATTTAATGTTCCTGAATTATTCAATTTTAGTTGTTGAGCGCTGTTCGATCTTGGTACCTATCGGCTTTAGGGCTGTACATTAATTTTGAATTTTCTAAATTAAATTCTGTGTATAATAATAATTTGGAAAGACGTAAAAATTTGTATATTAAATTTTCTAAAATTCTGGAAATGTGAAACATGACAAAAAATATAATCAATCATTAGATCCAAACAAATTTTGAACTTTTTTTGAAAAATTTTCTGAATACTGCAGGTGCCTATTTTGCGTAATATTTCAGGAACATTAATTTGAAATGTTCAGGCAATATAGGTACTACATTTCCTCGTATATGGACATTTCGCTATACTTTCACCAAGTTTTGCTGAGCTGTGAATTGCAATACTGCAAACCTTTCACTGGAAGGTTCAGGAAAGTTTCAGAAAATATCTGGTGCTGTTTGCTGTACGATATGTAACTTTTGATTTTCTTGTCCAATAAAAAATATTTTTCTAATGGAAAACCAATAAAATCTAATGCTAAATGGTAAATGACGCATTACTAGATGCTCGACGCATCCATTTGATTACTCCTTAAGCTTATTTTGGAAATGCACTGAGATTTTTCGTTACACTAAATGATAACATTCAGGGGCGAAGGAAGCAGTATGGACGCCTTGAAGGGACGAAGGTCGATTGAGTCCCGCGGTCAGAAAAATGGTCCAGTTGAGTCCCGGGGTAATTAAGGCTAAGTCCAGTTGAGTCCCGGGACTAATTTTTATACAGGCTCAAGAAATACAAGTTGCACTGAGAAAAAAGGCAGTTGAGTCTATCCACCACATATTCACATGCTATTTACTAAAAAAAAAAGTATGTACAAAAAACAAACATTTTCTGTTTATTTATATAAATGTCTTTATATCATTAATATATATTTTGATGAATTAAAACTTAGCCATAGATTAATTTTACAATAATCTAAAATTTTATTTAGTTTCGTTCGGTATTTAGACACTAGAACATCGATTTTGTGTGTTTTAAAAAGAAAATTTTAGTTTCTTAATTATATCATATTTCAAAATCCAAAATCAGCATTGAAAAAGAGACATTTGTTCGAGACACTATGTCACGCTTCCAAAGTGGAGAAATAACGAGATTTAAATTCCTTGAAATAGTCTCAAAGAAATTCTTACCTATTAAAATGTAAACAAATGTCCAAATTTTATAATAATATTGACAAAAGAAAGTAGCTAGCAATTAGCTACTTTTCTTGCAACACTATCATTTTTTAAACACGCCAAAAAACGTAGGAAAAATTGTAGTTAAATTAATCAAAAAATAGAATTTCATTTAACTTAACTAACATTTTTTTTATTGTAATTGTCAGTCCTAAGCCTGAAATTAAGTGTGAAGGAAAAATGATAGAAAGTGCATAGAACTACTGCTGCACATGTCATTTCAATTTAAATACAATTCAGCGATCAACTTACCCCGGGACTCAACTGGACTTCACCTTAATTATCCTGGGACTCAACTGGACTTAGTCTTAATTACCCCGGGACTCAACTGGACTTATCCTTAATTACCCCGGGACTCAACTGGACCATTTGGAAAAGGTAAAATTGACCGCGGGACTCAACTGACGTTCTCCGCCTTGAAGAACTCCATCCCTGGAACTAAACCAGGTATGGAATTCCATACCTCAAAAACTATACCATACCTAAATAATTTATGTTCGATATTTTAAAAGTATAAATATTTTATCAACACCGAGAAACCTTTGGGTCATCTGCACGCCCAGTACTGGTGCGACAGAGCTACCACGAACTTGGTACAACTGCTTTCCCACTACTGGGTGCCTGGCAGCCCCACAATTTGGTTCATCTGTCGTCCCTTATTGAAGTGCGTCTGCAGTTCCAAGGAATTCGCGTGCCAACACTATATCCCCACAAACTTGAATTGACTGTTTTGTTTTATCGTTTACAATAATTATTTGCCTAGTTTTTTAAGATAATTACGCATGCGGATTTATGTTCTAGTGAAAATTCCGAATGCGGAATTATGTTTTAAGAAAATCCAGCAAGCGGAATGTGTTTTATGGGAATACTGCATACGGAATGATGCTTACCGAAAATTCCGTTTTTTCAAAAGTTCCGCATTCCGCATGCAGATTTTTTTTTGAAAATTCCACATTTCGCATGCAGAATAGCGTTTTTCAAAAATTCCGCATTCCGCATGCGGAATATTTTTTTTGTAAAAATTACGCATTTCGCATGCGAAATAGCGTTTTTCAAAAGTTCCGCATTCCGCATGCAGAGTTCTCCTTTTTATTTCTCATGCGTAAGTCATCAAACACAATTCCGCATGCGGAATTTCCATAAAACACAAATGCCGCATGCGTAATTGTCATAAGCACAATTCTGCATGCGATTTTTTCAAGCAAGATGGTATAAACTATTAAATAAATAAACCTCAACAGTCAATATGATCATTTACTTTATAATAATTATTTAATAATCATACGAAACATGTCACAAAAAAAAATGTTTTAATTAAAGCATGTTCAGCTCTCACAAACCGGGCGGACAGACGGCCCAGTGCTTTGGTGCTGCGGTTATACCAGTACGGTGCAACCACACGCCCAGAGTGGCACGTCAGGCTTCCAGAATTTCGGTCGCACAGTCGTCCCATGAATTTTCACCTACTGGGTGTGCAGACGACCCAAAGGTTTCTCGGTGAACCTGTATAGGAAATAAGAATCAGAAAGAAGTGATAAAATCATCTTCTATAATTTTTTTTACTGGGCAGTCAGTGTGATATTGTATGTTATTAGAAATTTTTTATGTTTTGTGCTCCACGATTTTATGTATTTATATTTGAGTATATTTCTTTATCTACTTCTTCCCCTCTCCTTCCCCCCACCACTATGGATAAAATTCAATACCTTAAAAATGTTGCTTCCGCCGGCCCTGCAGCTATCAACATGTAATTGTCATTAGAAAATTAAAACAAATAGGAAATCTGCGACTAAAATGAAAATGAAAAATACTTTTTCATCAAGTATTATCAAAGATATTTATTTATAAGTTCAATATAAAAAAACGACTGCCCTATGGGAAATTTGCCGATGCTCAAGATGGGCCCAAGCTTGGGCTAATATTGGTCCAATATTGGCCAAGCTTGGGCCAAGCTCTAGCCGATTGTCATTTCCCATAGGGATGGGGCACTTTTCCTATAGTCAGTTGGAGTAATTCCGAACAGAATTTTTAATTTTCATAAATAACCTAATTTTGTTATTTTAAAAAGCAATAGGGGAGACCGGGGCTAGTTGGGTCAGGGGTAGAGTGGGTCATGGCAGTTTACTCAAATTTTATTAGTCGAATTAATTCCTCTTAACACTAAAACTATATTTTACATAGTGAGATGCAAGTTTTGCCAAGTTTCATTATTATATCATCATTTATGTGGAGTAAATGAAAGAAAAACTAATTTTGATGCTCCAAAGTAAATTTTTACCCACTTTGTTTTGTTGCTCTATCTTCCTGAGTAATAGTTTTAGAAAAAGTTTAAATATCAAATTTTGATCTTTGAATAGTTCCTTTTAAAGGGCAATGAAAAGATTTTGATTTATATTTGCAGTATCGATAGAAAAAAGTCAAATATTTGAAAAACACAAGCGGGGGTCAGTGGGGTCGTTTTGACTGGGGTTAGTTGGGTCGCCCAAATGCATGAGGAATCTATTATACTTATATACTACAATAATAAACTACATTTATTTAATTAAATTCCACTTTTATTAATTTGTTTCAGTCAATTAACACTAATGATAATACTTTTTAACAATTAGGAATTAAAAAATATGTTTTTTCAATATATGCAATTTTTCTATTTTATGGTCTTATACTTTCGCTGTTTTATGTTAAATATATTTATTTTTAAATTTCTTTTATTAAAAATGAACCCTAAAAACTACGTTTAATGTATAAAGTAATGTTTTAACATTTAAACAGTAAAATTTTAATCATGACCCAATATAACCTGGACAGGGGAAGGTTGGGTCACTTTGGATTTCTCCAAAAACAATGTTCCCCAAAAAAACTAAAAGTAATAACGGGACTTTTTCTTTTTTAAATGGAAGCTGAAATTTTAGACTAAGTTTTCTGTATACGATAAGGTATTTATAAATGGGATATTAACGAAGTTAAACAACGAAGAGTGCAAAATGACCCGACCAGCCCCGGTCTCCCCTATCAGCAAATTTCAGTTATTATTAGCTATTAAGCTTAATATTATTGGTGTTACTTATATTATGACAAGCATTTTGGTTTTATATTAACTGCAAAAAAAGTTAATTAGCACAAATAATGATAAAATTTCCTACACTGCAAAAAGTAGGCATCTTATTATAAAGTAAATTTGTTGTTACTTTTAAGATGATAGGCAAAAAGTTATAGAAAGCATCTTAAAATGCATTAGTTTTGAACTATATATTGCTTCCTCATAGAGAAAGTCTTTTTTTACCCTAAAATTAACTAATATAACATTTGAGTAAACTGCAGTGACCCACTCTACCCCTGACCCAACTGGCCCCGGTCTCCCCTATACCTAATAAAAAATAAGTTCAGTTGGGAGAACATGAAAGAAATATTCTGGTACATCAGAATAGCTTCTTATTCTATATCAATATGATATATATGAGAATGTGAGCATCTATCTGGACGGGGTATTTAACATGACTTTGCTCTATATATATTAATATGAAACTATTTATTTTTAGCACTCATGAGGCATTATTCAAGAACTTATCGCATATTCTATTTATAATTAGTTTTCTAATACTAGTTTAATCTAAATATCTTCTTGACGAAATAAGCGGAATATTTGTTAAAATTGTCAAAATTTCATAAAAACAAATTTATTTACAAAGGTAGCACGTACAAATATGAGGGAAACTGTAGCATACTTGTGACCAATAATTTGCTGAATGTTTCGATCTACGTCAGAATTGAAAATTCTCATAAAAGATTCACGTGAATTGATATTTCAAAAAATCAGAAAAGGTTAATCAAGTTATAAATTTTGAGAACCATATCAAAACTAACTATCGTCAAAAATATTTGTTAAACGAAGATCATTAAACTGAGTGAGTTTTCCGAAAAGTCTCGATCGTCTTTCACAGAACCAGAAATAGATTAAAGCTCAGGAGCCAAATCAATATTATTACCGTTTTGTAAACATATAAATTTAGTGGAAGTCACCTGACTTTGCAAACGCTTAGCCTGCTACGTCGCGTCGCAATAAAAGGTAATTTTTCATAATAAATTAATGGCAATCCAAAAAGCATGATCGTTTGCTGTAAAGCTACTGCAAGGGGTGTCCGTAAATTTTGTAAGGCTACAAAGTAAGCCAGTGGTCAGTATGTAGTAAACTTAAAATTTTCGCCTTACAGTAAACTTGCGAAATAAGCTTGTGGTAACATTACACCGTAAGATTGTGGAATGTTTACGTCGTTAACTTGTGGTTTAAGGCTTACACCGTAAGCTTACAGTAAACTTACATAATCGTAAACATGAGGTAAGCTGAAGTTTGCTACGTATGGTTAATGGTTACTGTAAGCTTACAGTAAGATTACAGTGTAAGAATGTAGTATGTAACCTTAAAGCGAAAGGTTGTTGTAAGCTTACAGCAATCTTACGATGTAAAGTTGTTATTCTTAAATAAAATAAAATTAATTAACACATTTTTGCAGGACGCTGTTGAGGATATGATCACTAAACATATTGATGAAGAAATTAAACGTAATTTTAAAAATGTTGACGCCAACGAGTTTCGAACCTATATCTAACCTAACTAATATCGAACCTAAACGCGAATGCATTAAACCCCACGGCTATCGAGGACTTGGAATATATCCCAGAAAATGTAAATGATGTTTTACCATGAAAATTTCTCTGGTAACATATTATGATTTAAATTTTCTGAAATGTATTCCAAGTCCTCTACAGCCGCGGGGTTTAATGCGTTTATGTTTACACTGCAAAAACATGGTGTCTTAAATTAGACAAAAATGTCTTAAATTAAGATACTTTTAGTGTCTAACACGCTAAAAATGTCTTAATTTAAGACATTTTTGAACAATTTAAGACACCTGTTTTTGCAGTGTAGGTTCGGTAGTTAAGTTTCCATGCAGAAATTTCCGTGGCGTTTCGGAGTTTCTTGATCATCTTCTCTCTACATTTTTTCAACTGTCTATGATAAATAGTTAGAATTTAAGGGGGGGGGGAGGGAGACAGTCCATTTTTCATTCATTTTTGCACAAAAAAAATTGTTATTTCCTTGACAACGCTATGAACTCCAACTTAAATCATGATCTTTATATTTTCCTGTAATCTTCACGTAAAAATACATGTGTTCAGCCAATAGGGGTGGGGGGATGGTTTTTAGCTATGGACGCAAGAGTATTCTATAAGGGTTCCACCGAAAACGGAAGGCGAAGGTGTACGGAACCCTAAAAATCATGGAGATATTGACATAACTTACGAAATAACACAGCGTTTGATGACGAATAGTTGATAAAACTATGATTCGATTTTTTCTGTTTATACGCCCATTATTATATTTATTAATATCATTAAAGATGTTGATACTTTTAAACCTTATATGAAATATCACAAAAATCTCAGAATAACAAATTTCAAGCGAATTGGATTGATTTTTAAAAAAGTTATCCACCATATTGGATCCACTATATTGAATTTTGAAAAACTGATAACGGATTCATAATCAGCGACCTTAAAAACCTCCGAGTAACAAATTTCAAGCGAATTGGATTGATTTTAAAAAAGTCGTCCGACATATTGGATCCGCCATTTTAAATTTTTATAAACATATAACGGACACGTAATCAGCGACCTCAAATATTTCCAGTAAACTATTTCATCAAAATCAAGCGAATCCCTGTCAGCGTTAATAATTTGTTGTAACCTTAATTATTTGTTAACATAATTTATTTATAAAATTTAAATTTTCAGTTGTGTACTCTCTAAATCTGAATTAGTGGTTTTCTACTAATGAATTAGCAAAAAGTGAGCTACCATTAAAATGGTAAAGTAATAGTACTAATAGTAGTAGAAAACTACTAAGAATTAGTAGAAAACTACTAAGAATTAGTAGAAAACTACTAATTAAATTAGTAAAAAAATCTACTTTTTTTTTAAAGTAAAGTTTCACTATTTCAATTAGTAGTTTTCTACTAAGAATTAGTACTTTTCTACTATATGAATTAGAGAAAAATGAGCCCTGAATTTGACTAATTCATAGTAGAAAACTACTAATTCAGATTTAGAGAGTAATTTTTTTAGAGTTTAGGGAGTACTCTAGGTGTGTTTTTAAATAGTTTTTAGCATGTATCATTCAATTATAGCAACGGGAGATAACATTTTCTTAAAAATTGCTACTTGTTTTAATCTTTGCAATAAAAAATTAATATAAACAAATGAAATGTTTAAAATTTTTATTTGATTATACTAATTTTGAGATTTGACAAATCTCTTCCAAATTTTATAATCTTTTACATAAGACAGAAAAAAGTAAAATCGGTTAAAAATAAAAAAAAAGAAAGTAAAATCGGTGCACTGTGTGACGTTTCACACCGTGCGCTATACATATAACAAGTGCTTGGTTTCTCACGTAAATAAAAAAAGCGCAAAAACGCGCAAATTTTTCTTCAAGAGTATATTTTAGAGAATAGATACACGTAAATTAAAACTCAATATCTGGTGGAACGTAGGGGAATGATAATTCAAAAATATGTGCAAGATTAAAAATCACATTTACTTGTAGAAAATATAATAACAGAAAATATATTTACGACTATTTGATAAGAACGTATTTTTCAACTGAATGCTTTGAAACTTGAGCTAATTTTTTTGAACAGAGCTTTTTGCATCCGAAGACTCACTTTCTTTCATTTGAAACAGCGTAAATCTTGCAATTGCAATATAAACAAACATATTTTGCGAAGCCAAAGATTTACAGATAAGAAAAGAAGCAACTTGTATGATAAATATAGAGATTGCGGAAGTTTATTCAAACAATCTTTTCGGTTGATGCTATTTTTCTTTGCGTCCTGGCGAAAATACTGTAAACCTAATGTGTTAACTCCTACACAAGCTTTTCATGAAAATATTAAGTTATAAAGGTCAGTAAGCGAGAGTCGATAACGATCCAGAATTCCCCGATTCTCACTCCTTATCGTTTTTCGCAATACGTACATGACACACACTATATTTCAATTATAGATGTTGAATCACACTTTCTACTTACAAAATTACGTATTAAATTATAAATAAACCAACTGATTTCTAAAATGAAGCGCAAGCACATTTTATTATAGCTTGTACATATTTTAATGTTTATTTAATTAAATTTAATAAAAGAAATTATTAAAATACAAACTTAATTTAATTTATACATACACATGTAATGAATTTGCCAAATGATAAAGATTATTAAATAATTAAATTAGTTAATATAGTACAACTAACTTTTCAGTCAAAATCTGTAAGAATTACTGATTCTTTACACTGAAAAAAATGTTTAGTCATATCAACAAAAATTTGGTTGGCTCAACAAAATTATTGTTGATATGACTAAACATTTTTTTCAGTGTAGTTTAGCAATTCCCTGGATCGCTAGAGACCCTGAGAAGAATATTAAATCGATTTATCACTGTTCAGTTTCGGAATAAATTTCATTATCAAAGAATTTTCAGCTTGAAATTATATAAACTTGAAAACCATTAATTATAATGGGCATGTCCCAGATGTTGGGACTAAAATATAGAAATCTACCGTATCTTCCATATTTAATTTGTTAGTAATATAATTGTTTTTCAAAATTATTATTAAGTCGAAGATTCATGACACACTTTATGACTTTCGAAAACGATTTTTAAAATTCCAAATCGATATCTTCTCTAGTTTAGGCTTAAGTACGTGTAAAAAATTAATAACATTTACCGACGCTTTTTTTGATGCCGGTAAATGTTATTAATTTTTTACACGTACTTAAGCCTAAACTTGAGAAAATATCGATTTGAAATTTTAAGAATCGTTTTCGAAAGTAATAAAGTGTGTCATGAATCTTCGACTTATTAATAATTTTGAAAAACAATTATACTACTAACAAATTAAATTACGGTAGATTTTTATATTTTAGTCTCAATATAAGATCTGGGACATGCCCTTGGTTACATATGTGCAAGTGCACTAAGAAAAATGGCATTTGTAAGTTTACAGTGGTTGAGACGTTTAAGGCTCGGAAAATACTAATTTATTGTAAGTCTACATGAATTAGTCCTTCTACTGCAACAAAAGTTTTATTTGGAACTTATGTCCAACGTTTAAAAGTGACTAATAATTTTGCGGAGAGAAATGTCAATTTAATGACAGATTTTAATGATTTAATAACAAGGGATGAAGATCAAAAACAGTATTTACTACAAGTTATTACGGAAATAAAAATACGTTATCAGAAACAATGTTGTAATGGTAGAGAAATTTGTTGAGTTTTATTTAAAAAATAAATTGTTCAGAATTTATACTTAATTATTGTGTTTTACATTTATTCTTACTTTGATCCTTAAGCCACTAACACTTTTCTCACTACATTTATTATTACTTTTCCAAAAATAAAAGCTTGTAAAATTAAGAGAAAGTTACAACTTTCTAGCTTTATTAGATGAAAAGTTACAAATAAACAATATTAATTGGTTTAAACAATTAAAATAATTGTTGATTTTACTTTACAATTAGTACTGGGCTTTACTAGACTTGAAAAGTAGGAAAATGAAGAAAAAGTTCCAACTCTCTTGCTCTATTAGATGAAAAGTTGCAAATAAACAATATTAATTTGTTTAAAGAGTGAATGTACTATTAACGATTTTTTACGTTCTTTCCATTTTATGCGGGGTTTTTAGGTCACTTTAAAAAATAGTTAATAATAAAAAATTGGTAAATAAATTATTGGATCTTATTCTTTAAACTCTTCTGAAGAGAAACAGCGTTATCCGGTCAAAAAATATTAATTTTGATGGATTTTATATCAATTTTACGAAAAAGTTTTTTTTTTCATGCATTTTGCATGGGAAACTTTGAGCGCTTTAAGCGACCTCTAAATATTAAAAAAAAGGTGCATTTTTATGATATAGAACAATCCTATAGGGTGTGAGAGCATAACATTTTCAACTTTGTTTTCCCCAAGTATTATTGGACCACCCTAATGCACATACTCATAATTTCCCAAAAAAAATTTCTTTTGCATAACCACTGCCAAGTCTTCTTCATTCTAAGCATTTGCAACAAATTCTAAAATTTACAGAAGAATCCGAGACCCCACATGCAAATTTTGAAAAATTTGAGATGAATTCAGTTATAAGATACTTGAACCATTTGAATGATAATGCATCACATATATGTTAAAAAATCATCTATATCAAAAGTAGGTAGTATTAATGTAAAAAATAAATAAATTCAGCAAATTTTAACGGATTTATCTTAAATTTGGTGAAGAAAGGTTCCTGACGCCGCTGAATACGAGTCTAAAATCAGATTTTTAAACTTCAAAATGGCGGATCCAATATGGCGCATAATCTTAAAAAATTTGCTTCACTATCGCCACTCAGAGGTTTTTGGGGTCACGAAATTCGAATTTTAAGACTCTCTGTCTCTTTTTCTTACTCACTCCGTTACTCACTCTTTTTCTCAAGCATATTTACCTACAGCACATTTTGTAAATGTCTTGCATGTATTTGTAAAAAAACTATTCACTATATACTGTGAAATATATAGGTAATATGTCTGAAAATTATAACTAATCATGAGGAAAATGTAGCAATCATTTTTTTTAATTAACTTTATACTCCAGAAATAGCGTCGTAGTCAAATAGATGAAAGTTTGTCCAGCTATATATTTTTAATTTTATTTGGAATTCTGTTTTTAATTACCTCAAAATTTCAAATTCTCCAGCTAACGAAAAACAGCTTATTATTATTATTTAAATTTGCAAAGACGAAAAAACTTAAGTCAATTTCTATTACAGCACTAGTAACAAATAAAAGTGTGTGTGTGTGTATATAGCGTTTTTGTCGCTAGGATATCTCGAAAACGCTTCAACGGATGTCAAAAAAATTGGGACGACTTATAAATCTCATGAATATCTAAATTTGATCACAAGGAATTTTGAAAATACCCAATCAAATTGTTTTGAGCACCTTTTTTTATAAAAAAAAATCGTTTTTTGCCAAAAATGTTTTCAGGCAGAAAATACAACTTAATAAATACAAAAATCATATTCCTTATCTAAAAAAGAATCGATTGATAAAATATATATGTGTCTGTATATATGTCAGGTCCGAATGAGGCAATAAATCTGTGAAATTATATCCAACATGGACCTCTGTAGCTTAGTTGGTTTAGAGCAGTCAACTGGAAATTGAAAGACCCAAGTTCGAATCCCGGAGGAGCTAAATGTCCGATATTTTACATAGGTATAAATTATTATCAACATTGTACTTACTTACTTCCATTAGTAATTGGAATTTCATTAAATTTTAAAAACTAAATAAATAAACGTTCTTCTGTTCACCCCTTTTCTTTTCTTTCTCAAAATTTTAATTCATAAATTCTCCAAAGGGACATAGAGCTGGTAATTCAAATCAAGCATTGAATATAATTTAAATTTCATTGCATTTTGGTTACAACCCTGAAATAATGAATTATATCTAATTGAACCCTCCTTAATACTGGGCATACAGATATATATGATAAAAGTAATCTCTTTTTCGCACTTTGCAGATTTTTTAATAATTTTTTCATTCGTTGGTCTAAAAGTGAAATATTATTTATATTTAAAAACAAAACGTAGTATGAATAAAATCCAAAATGTAGTTTCTAAGTAATAAAAGAGATCACACAAAACCTAAGAAGATTAAAACCTTGCATAATGATACCGCTTTTTAGATAAATTTTTCAAAAGGATCTAAAAAACGGTATCATTATGTAGCATTTTGATCCTCTTCAGCTTTCGTGTGATATTGCAGATTGTAATGGGATTGTAATACGTGATAGACGACAAAGATTTGATAATGGTTTGTTTGGTTTCTGTTTGTTACTGTTAAAATGTACTCAATGTAACAAAACGAAAATAATGGTGAGTACAACGTCCAGTTCAAGACAAATACGTGATATTGCTCATATTGCGTCTGCATAAAAGGAGAAGTAGCTTTGACATCGACCTGTCTTCTAATCTTCTGGTAGTCTCGTATTCCTTCAAAGATAAACGAAACGTTCACCCTATATTTACAATGAAGGCCAAGAAACTTATTTTGTTCCTTGAGTTCTCAGGAATCTAAGCGCGCTTAAAAAAGTCGTTGTCCTTTCGAGTTCGATGACACAACGGGACGACCAAGGGAAGAATAGAAAAAAAAGTCAACAAACTGGAAGTTGCTCGACGAACACCTGCTTCCACCATGGACCAGAACCTAATCCTTTTGCCAGTTTTAATAAATTTTGCACTACTTGCTAATTTGTTCTTCTTGCCTCGCATTCTACATAATTATTCCGGTCCATGTATTAGATATTATACTATCATTATTACCTCCTTTAACTTTAGTTTACAAAAATAAAAATCAAGAAATTAGACTTTAAACCGGTTAAGGATAATACCTTTCTGTCGAGCTTTCAATAAAACAAACACCGTAAAATTTCACATTTCATATAAAGTGTAATTTATTTTATGAATATCGAATTCTCGAATCCTGACAGTTTCCATTTATTAAAAAGTCTAAGATGTACTTTTATTAATTTATTTTCCGACATTACTTTCTAATTGCGATATTCCGTTTTTAGATGTCTTTTAGTTAGGGTGCTGAGACTCGATTTTATCTTTGTGTAGTCTGCCAGACGAGAAAGAATGAAAAAACGCCGTCATGGGACGGATATTAGAGGCCATGTTCTATTCATTCGCTAAATAAAAGAATGTGTAAAAGTGTAAGAAGGATAGCCAATCCATGGACGGTTATTTTGGCTATAAGCCGCCATCCGATAATCTGTTGAATCTGCCTTTAACGTTCAACAGCTATGTTAGCATAGGAACTACGTCTATTTTAGTTTTAGATCTAATGCCGCTCTGCATTTTACCAACTTAACAATAACATTTATACTTTCATACACCATGCGTAAATATTTTTTAAACATCGATCTTGAGCTCAATTACACACATTTATCAACATCTTAGATTGCATAAATTCACATGAATTTCGCCTAAAACTGTTCAACATCACACTTATGGTTAAAACTTACAAAATCGAATTTATATTTATACTTTAAATTCTGTTATCACATTAAAAAGAGAATCTTAATTTACCGTTGCTAGCTAGTGCCACGAAATTTTCTTACGCTTTGTGAGAAAATACGGTCTTAATCAAGCTGACTTTAAAAAATTCTAAATTTATCTACACTGAAAAGAATCCTTAGTAGATTTGACTACTTTTTCACTAAAGTTCTTAGTTCAATAAGACCCCAATTATTTTTTTGTAATTACGTTAAATATGAAATCTTAGTTAATTGAACTAAGAATACCATTAACGGAACTATTTTTTGTCATTGACTTTACTACTTTCACCAATTAACTGTTGTATTGTAGTTAATTCTACTACTTTTTACAATTGTTTTAATGATATTTTTACAATTAAGAAAAAGTAGTTCATTTTAGTAATTTAAAATGTCTCACTTCACTACAAAAGTAGTTTAATTAATTGATTTTCATTCTTCTAAAGAAAGATAGTTGGATATTTCACAAAAAAATTTTCAGTGTACCTTTAGTTACAAGTTCTATGCAGATTTATTGATCCTTGAATCTGATATTAAATATTTAATTTTTATAAGAATTTTTTTCGTGTTATTAATAGGGTGGGTCGAAAAAAATTCTTTTTCCATATCATATAGGTACTAATAGAATGGAAAATTTATACTTCTGTTTCAATAAAACGTGTGCAAAACTGCAGATTGATCCATTAATATTTTGTGCGGTGACTCGATATCCACATTTTACACTGCAAAAAGTTGGCATCTTAATTTAAGATACATTTGTAGTCACTTTTAAAATGTTTTCGAAAAGTTATAAAAAGCATCTTAAAATACATTAATTTTTAATATTTAAGTTGGAAGATGAAGTATAAGATACTTTAAGCGTCGTACACGCGGAGAAAATGTTTTAGGTAAAGTTTACCATATCAGCATGATCCAGTTAGGAAAAATTTTCTGGATGTCTAGAAAACTGTAAATCCTCGAGGTTATAACCACTCTGCTATCAGTACCTACTTCTGAAGACAAAATTGTAATAATAGTCTCTTAAAGGCACACTAGGGTCTAGCCTGAGTCAGACCAGACTTCCAGATCGGTCTAGAGATTCTAAAATAGTAAGTCTGATCAGCGCCAGACCTACTAGTCTGTAATTATTTTTTAGTTTTATCATTATTTTTTTTTTACTAACGTGCAATTTATGTTACTCGTCGAGTAACGAGTAACAGAGACTAAACAGCAACGAAGGGTTATTAATTAACTATTAAGGTACTAGTTAACAAAATTAGAGAAGGTTTTATGTATTGCTAATGAACACACTGTGTCAGAAATAACATTGTAAGAAATACTATTATGTTTTAAATACATGGAGATTAAACGTTATATCAGTGTATCTTATTTAATTTAACTCAAAGTGAACATATGTGACGCTCCGCGAGAGAAGGGATCTATCGCTGAGAAAGCAAACCTTAAAGGATGGACGGGTAATAAAGTCTTAATAAAATTAAGACGCTTAACATGCCCATGCTTAAAGCTTCATAACAAGAAAATTAATGGAAGGAATGAGAAATTTTGATTTTTGGAGCTCAAAAAGCAACTCAAAAACTATCAATTACCATAAAAAAATCAAAAGAATTATTTGTTAATTTCTCGGGACGGTCGTTCAAAGAAAACCCACAAAAGGTGATACACTTTGTATGCCTAGGTTTAAACCATTATAACCAAAAGTGTATTTAAAAAAAAAAAAAAATTTTTTTTAAAACATGAAAATGAAAGAGCAACTCAAAAACTATCATATATTCGCTCAAAAACCGTAGTCAAGGAACGCGATTCTTGAGTACGTCAGGGTTTCTTTTTTAATATTCTTTGGATTCATCTTTGAAAAATTATGTTTAGAGATTTCCACATTTAGCTTAAGTATATTCGACTTGGGGTGAACGATTTGATAGCCGCAGGATTCTAGAAAATTAAAAACTACTGCTCAGCCCTACGGTCCATAGGAACCAAGATCGACCAGTGCTCATCATTTAACGTCTAAAATTGCCTGAATTTAAAAAAAAATACTCCCTCAAGTTTCGCGTCAATATTTCCTAACATGCGGACATTTTCGTCTTTGCACCACTGTTGCCTGAACATTTATTTGAATATTCCAAAACTTGAAATGTTAAGGTCAGGCAAGTTTCTGGAAATATCTTGTGCTGTAAAGGTAACAATCTATGGTTTTGGGAAATAAAAGAGCAATTGAAAATCTCTTAATTGTCCTTAAAAACTTAAAATTGATTTTTTGGAGTTAAGGTCCCTTTTATCGCGGAGAGTCACATATACCTACATATAAAACAATTCAAATTTATTACCTCTGGAAAACCTAAACTAGGCATTAATTTGGACTATTTTTCTACAAGCCCTTCAGTTTTGGTATACGCGAATCTACATTTCGGGAATACATTAATTTGTTGTCTTATAAAGTTTTATAAGTTCTGTCATTTAAATACTTGTAATAAAGTGGTGTTAAAATTTATACGATTAAAGCTATACTTTAGTGAAATATGTACTGAAGTGGGATCACGTATTTAAAAAAAAGATAATTGTCCTGACACACATGAATAAATTCTGTAAAAATTGAACGCAGTAGTTCACATATAAACAATGTCATGCGGATTTCCGCATTGAAAAATACGTCACTATTAACTATACATATTACGATGGTCAATATCAACAAGGTTACAATTTACATTTAAGGGAGTTCTGAGAAACAATTATGGTTTTGAAATTTCACCGTTGTTTCAATTGAAGCATGAATATCCATTACAAAGATATTAACAATCGTTACTCACACGAAAAATTTTTTTCTTTATTTCAAAAATTGCAAATTACTTGGACATTAGTTGAGCAGTCAAACTGCTTTGATTAGAAAATTGTGTATTTTTAAATATTTTATCGGACAGTAAAAACAAACAATTTTCCATTTTGCTTCCTCATAGAGGAAGCTTTGTGATCGTTAAGATTTTTGATTTTCCAAAAATATTCTAAATCGACGCATTTTCATCTAAAAAGCGTAAACATTTTTATTCTTAAGCAAATGTCAAGATATATATATATATATATATATATATATATATATATATATGTGTGTGTGTATGTGTAGCGTTTTTTGTCGCCAGGATATGTCGATGGATGACTTAAAAAGCTCATGATTATCACAGGGATTTTTGAATCCCTACAATCTATCCTCTTAAGAACGTAAGTGACATAGGTCACTATACGTAGTATCCTATATAGAAACCTACATAGGTTCCTATGTGGGAACATAGGCTCTTAAATTCATTGAAAATTGTATTTGATGCGCCCTAAGTTTACATGGTTTCTATGGCTCCTACATCTGCGCAGTAGTTTTTTTGGTTGTAGATTAAGCGCATAGAGATGTATTACAGTATAAAATTACGATTTTATTGTTAAAAAATATTGCATTTAAAACATATTTTACCTACGTAGAATCCTACAGACTTATGTACTTTCCTACAGGACGTTCTTGAAAAGATGGATTGTTTCTAAGAAAAAGAAATTATTAGTTTTGTGGAAAATGGCGCTACAAAGTGCCTTCAACACTTTCGACTATTTTTAGAAATAAAGATAAAATTCTTGTTCTTAAAGTCAGTAAAGGAAAAAATAATAATTAATATCTTCATATCTTAATAATTTTAATTTTTGTATTTTTGGTGGATAATGTAATCTCTTGTTAATTTGAAATTTTCCTGATTTTCAATCGATAATTAAAACTCTTGTTAATTTAAATTTCTCTGCCTTACTCTCGATAATTAAAACTTTCGATAAATAAAACTCAATAATTTCAACTTTTATTTATTCCTCTATATACGAAGGTATATAGTTTATGTTTTGGAATAGATAGTCAAGAACTTTTCCTGGGGGTACAAGGAAAAACGTCTTTAAGATAACAATCAAAGTTCTGACAGAACATTTTTTGGATTAAAACGCAAACATTCCAAAGAATAAGCATTGAGCACGTAACCTATAGCAACTTCTATTTTCCTGAATCTTCCTGCCATTTACAGGAAAATGATACATGTATATTATACATATATATATCTTACGTTCGAGATAAGTTTTAGGTCGTGTTATGATGACGCTGTTGTAGGCTTTACAAAAGCTTATGATGTAAAAAGAAAACTCTTAAATAAACAGATTGCGAGAAGTTAGGACAAATTTAGAAGTGAGCTACTCTCTAAATATGAAAAAGCGAAATTTCACTGTTTCAAAGCTATAAGTATACCACTGATTTCAATATTATAACGTATATACGCTGTAGAAATAGTGAAAAATCACTGGGTAATCAGTGAAATTTTACTGATTCAACCGCGTATATACGCTTATTGGAATCAGTGATATACTTCTGTTAGTTACCCAGGCGCGCAGGGACTATGATTTGAGGCTTTATAAAGCTTGACTGAGTACTGGTCAATATTGATTGAGGATTGGTGAGTCGGAGGAAGCAAGACTCGTCCAAGCTAGAATGTAACAGCGATTCAAGCCTGACGCTCCAGGCTTGGTTGAGGATTGGAGTCCAAGACTCAATCAATGTTCGGAAGTCCGATTATAGCTTCGTCAAGCCTGATTCCACTGTCGCTTACAGAAGACAGAACGTTAAATAATTATTAAAATAATAATATTCTTGCTGTATTATATTGTTAATAATGATAATTTTTATAATAATAATAATAATATTATTATTATATATTACATTATTATATTATTTATAATTATAAATACAATAATAATATTATTATTATCATTTTTTCTTAATTACTGTACTTCTGCAGATTATTATAAAATTAATAAAACAAAAAAAATTTTAAACATTTTTTAATGTTCATCTATAATTATTTAAATTTATATTTTTTAGATTGTTTTTTTTATAATTTAAGATTAATTGCATATTTGAACACTTAATTATTATCGACCTAAGACTATTTAACAATTTTAATACATATAAACACTTAACCTATGAAATAAAATTTCGCACGCTCAAGGGGGGATCGAACCCACGGCCCTATAGACGAATTCGCTCGCGGTGATTGAACGCACGCATTAGTACCACTCGGCTACGACGGGTAGCTGAGAGCCGATAGAAAGAACTTTGTGAGGTTCAGACCTGGATTTTATGCTATTTACATTTTAATAGTTCTGGAACATATTCATTGTCAAAAATAAATGAATAGAATTTATTTATCCTTCGTATATACTGATATACAGTTTATACAATCCAATCTCCTAACTTATTAATATTTTATAAATAAATATTCTTATACAATATTTGCAAAATACGTAAACAAAATTAACTGATAATGATTAATTATTATTTAATTATTTATAACTTTAATTTTATATTATTATTTAAAAATTAAATATTATTTAAATAAATAGAATAAATAAATAGAATAGAGTTTATTTATCCTTTGTATTTACTGATATACAGTTTATACAATCCAATCTCGATCCTAACTTATTAATATTTTATAAATAAATATTTTTATACAATATTTGCAAAATATGTAAGCAAAATTTACTAATAATTTATAAGTATTATTTAAAACTTTAATTTAATAATATTTTTTAAATAATTAATTTCAATAATATATAATACAAAAGTAAATTATAAAAATTATTTGTATATAATGTATTGAAGGGCACTTTTATTTAAATAAAGAAATTTATTCAGTTTGTAAATTTAAAGTTTTTTAGGAATGAATGGTTTTACAAAATTACGCAATCGAACACGTACTCATATCTTCAAATTTGAATTTTGTCGTTTAATTATTTCGTTTGGTTATATAATTCTTTGAAATTTATTGCTTTAAAAGAAGAAAATAATTGTTTACAAATTTAATTTACTTGTAATATATCTTACAATTGAGTAAAATAACGTAATTTTTGTTTGTTTATTTATAGTTTATTTTATACAAAATTAATATTGAAAATTCATAAAATTAATAAAACTGCAGTAGTTGTAATATATATATTTATTATTTAATTAATATTACTTTTTATATGGATATACTTTAATATATAAAAAAAATATATTATATGATAAGTTGAGCAATTGTGTCACAGTTGATTCAAGCTTGAATCTAGATTAGATGTTCAAGCTTCACGCATGAGGATTCAAGCAGTCTTGAACCAAGCATGGAACGAGCATTGGTGTCCAATCTTGAACCAATATTGATTTAAAGTGATTTAAAGACTGCTCCCAGTCTCGGTTACCCACTCTGGGTGTCAAAGCTAGAATCAAGCCTCAACCCAGCGTCAGCATTGGTTTCTCGCGCCTGGGTATATTCAAAAGTATCTTTTGTTGTAAATTATTAATTCATAATTAAAAATAGGTATTGCTTAGAATTTACCAGCTTCAGCGTTATTAATTTCAGAACAAAGTTGTTAAAAATGTAGGAACAACTGTACATTTCAGAACAAAAACATGTCATGGCTACAGATAACACAAAATAACAAAATTTGTCGAAAGGAAATATTAATCGGACAATGCTTTTTTATACGTATTTTTTAAATTTCAATGAAAGTAAAACTAATGTATTCTCTAAAGATCGATTTTTACATTTCTTTTTACATAGGAGTAACATTTTTTCTAAATTTTTTTAATTGCTACCTACAATATGGGATATAAATTGACTAATCACATACTCAAGTTCATTAAGTATATTATCTGGAATTAATAGCTGTCTTTAAAGCTAAAAGTTGTTTATTATATATGTGTTTATTTAAAATTTTCTGAGCGAAACATCAAAATTTTCACTGTCTTAAATTTAGCGTCAGATAAATTGACCGTACGTATATAATCTCTTTTGAAACGAAGCACTTGAAAACTTATAAAATATAAGCGACTAGAAAGTTTAGTTTGCGATTAGCAGCTTCCAGATGGTAAAGAATATTCGATAAAATAGTATTCGTAGTTCCGGTCCCTTGCTTTCAGACACCCGTCAGACAGTCATTGGCCTTGATATACTTCCGTCTTCGTAGACCTTAGTTCAGAAGCAAAAAATACTCCTAATTTCGAATCATTTAAGGAAAGAATTATAATCTGCGAGTAAGCTAAAAATTGTATATTAATTTCATGAAAAAATTATAGAAACAAATAATAAAAACCCTTTGGAATCGGAACTAATTATGGAAACAATTTAATTTTTATTATAAAAAATCATTAATTTAAAAATTTGCAAAAAATTTTGTAAATCGTTGAAGGGAGCGACTTGTCAGGTGTTTA
The DNA here is from genome assembly GCA_037103525.1 of Ganaspis brasiliensis. Lineage (NCBI taxonomy): Eukaryota > Metazoa > Arthropoda > Insecta > Hymenoptera > Figitidae > Ganaspis > Ganaspis brasiliensis. The sequence continues at coordinate 3,593,039 of JAZKLR010000266.1, read as the reverse complement.
AAAGATTGCTTGAAATTTATACTTTAACAAATAATTATATTCTGGAATCCGACACTTTTCTCGAAAAAGGGCTAAGTTTTGCAATTTTTAATTTACTCTCTAAATCTGAATTAGTAAAATTTTCACCCATTTAATGGAGGTATTTAGTCGCGTATTGGAATGTACTCTCTTCTTGTAATAGTTATACGTAATAAGTGTAAATGAGACTGAGGCTAAATGTTAAATTTTCGAAAAATATTATTTTTAGGCACTAAATACCCTTATTTTTATAAATAAATATATTTATATTGTTGGCGAATCTGTTTTGAACGACTGTTATCATTTAAAAGGTAATGCAAATTAAAGCTTTTGACAATTCAACATTTAGCCCCAGTCTGTCCTATATTAAGTATAATAGCGTATAATATCCAACTTTTATTTTTTAATTTTAAACTATTTAATTAATTTATCATTACTAGGGAATTTCTTTATTTATTTTAGTGTATATAATGTAATAATTGCCCTGTTAAGAGTAAAATAATAGAAAAAGTTAGCAAATAAGTGGTAGAAATAAATTTGATTTTCTATACCCAGGAAATACTTGATTTGCATTCCTAAAACGTTTTCTCTTCCTAATCTCTGACCTATCCTACGGCTTTGACCACTTCTATCTTTTTGTGTATCTTTCGATCATTCAGTCTATCCCAAATATTTTGAAACATTTATATTAGTGACGAGCTCTGAAGAAAGGTACCTAAAAAGCAAATCGGTTATTTTACACACTGAGAAAAAATTTTGGCAAAAATTCCTAAGCTCTTTACTATAAAAGCGTCATAATTGGCAGTCTCCTAAATTTTACCGTGCTATTTTACAATTTTTTTTTCTGGTAAAAACTGTGGGAAATCCGGTAAAAATTGTAAGACAGCACGGTAAAATTTAGGTGACTGTCAATTATAATGCTTGTATAGTGAAAGGCACAGAAATTTTTACCAAAATTTTCTCTCAGTGCAGGAGAGCAAAAACAAAAGTCTGTAGAAACTGCTGATGTTTAAATTGTCATAACTTGGAAAATATTGAATAAAAACATTTTCTGACTTTTGATAATGAAAAAGGAACCTTTAATAAAGTTAAATTAATCAAAATCCAAAAATCGATTTTTTGATTCTTAGGTACTTTGGAGCGCGTCACATTTTTCTATGCCTAAGTCTATCATCAAAAAAGAATATCTATTCTTTTTTATTCTATTTATTCATTTTATTGTATCTATAAGAGTCAAAATTCCTGAAGTGTAACTACCAATTTTCAAAATTATTGTATTTAGTTGGCTTTATGAAAAATCTAAACTTCATTATGAACTTATTAAATGGTCCAAAAGATTTTCCGAAAAAATTAAATTTACCTTAGTTATAAACAATTGAAGTTTTTTATAGTGCTTAATTGAAAAATTAATATCTCAGGATATAATGATCGGATTTTAATGCAATTTAGTATGAGTATGTAGTAAGTATTGTAGTTTTAATTTAAATAAAAAAAATTTTAATTGTTAATATTTAGTAATTGTTATTGCAAAATTAATTGTTTAATTGAACAATTAACAATATTCTCAACGTCCTAGAAGGTTCGTTCAAATTTCATTGCATAGGATATTTTGTGTCGATTAAATACCTTTTTTAAAATTTCATGGCCCGCAATTAGAAGCTAAGTTATTGTGTTTTTTGTGATGGGAGGCGCGTATCTCTACCTTTTCGCGCGGCACATCCACGAGCAATGCGAAATCGCGTTGCGCTGTTTTCGTTTCACTTACATTGTGCGCAGGTATTCCTATTATTATTTTGAAATATTTTTGGAAAAACATTAGTGTTTTTGCATACACATTCTTCACTCATACATTATTATATTCGTACATTTCTTCATTCTTTCTCAACTATAAATTTAATTTTTTTAGTATTCCTTAGGCACTCTAAATAAATGTTCAGAAAAAAGTATTATTGGTTTGATTCATTTCTACAAATTTTTTTGTCTTGTTTAAGGTAGTTCTCCGGCAGTTATACTTGAAAAAATTGATTTTCTATGGATTTTCCATAAATTGTGAGGGAACGTTATTTTATGTGTGCCTTTCATCTGGTAAAAATTTCAATAGCCCCAATTAGTACCCTTCGTTTCTTCTTTAAAAATTATTGACAAAATTGTGAATGCTCTTTTCTCCACTAGAAAAGTACATATTAATTGTGAAGAACTTGTAAGGGAATTGAAAATATCTTTTAAAAGTAAAAGTAGTTTTTATTTATTAATACTATCGTTATTATTTCACTATTGTTACTATTATTATTTAGTAGCATTATTTTTATTTTATTTTTATTTATTAAACAGGAGTTAGCGAGACACTAAAAATCCAGTTGATATTAAATCACTTGTCCCAGTGTTCTATTTCCTTGGATAAAATCAGTCTTGGAATATGGTCGGAACAAGCTGGTGAAACAATTTATAACGTATTTGTAAAAAAATTTTGAAACCGAATCAAAATCAACCTGGTTGAAGATAAAAGATACTTATCTAATTTAAAAAAAGGCGGTAGTCGAATTCTCCTTGCAGCATATTTAAATATGAAGTAATTAATTAATGGATTTATGTAATTTATAATATAATTATCAAATCAACCTATGCTGTTTCGATTATTTAATTGAACGTGTATTTCTGGCGAAACCGAGCAGCTAGGATTTCGTTCTAAACGAATTTTAAGAGTGTAAATGAGTACAAATAAGACCCCAATTGCCGATTTTGCATTCATTTTTGTAAAACCTATTCACCTCAGGAGTAGTGTTGCACGTCGAGCAAACGATCTGATCGACTTCACATCTGATCGTCTGTTGTTTGCTCGATTATGATTGATTTGAACAAATTACTTTTTATTTATCTTTTAATAAATAGCATAATTTTTGAAAATATCTTCAAGTAAGTATCCTTTCTTTTTGTTGACTTTTTTATCTGTCACGTGGGTTATTCCATTGACTTTTGTCTGAGGGATGTTGCTTGCATATCTCAAAAATACACTTGTTTTATATATAAGTCATTATTAAACTCTATAGAGTTTATTTTAAATAAAGATTTTTATAAATATTTTTTTATTCATTTAAAAATTCAATTTTTAAATGATAATTTAAATTAAAGTAAAATATTTTTAGCAAACATCCCTCCGACGAAAGCCAATGGAATTACCCACGTAAAAAATAAAAAGTGTCAACAAAAAGAAAGGATACTTACTTAAAGATATTTTAAAAAATTATGCTATTTATTAAAAGATAAATAAAAAGTAATTTGTTCAAATCAATCATAATCGAGCAAACAACAGACGATCAGATGTGAAGTCGATCAGATCGTTTGCTCGACGTGCATCACTACTCAGGAGCCTGGTGTGAATAAGTTCATAATGACGTTTAGATTTTTCATAAAGCCAAATAAATACAATAAATTTGAAAATTGGCTGTTACACTTCAGGAATTTTGACTAACTCTATAACTAAAAGTAAATTATCCCTGCTGGAAGTACACGCATTTAAAAGAATAGAAAACAACGGATTCGAAATGATAAAACTTTTCAATTCATTTTAATCTCTGCGCCTAATCGTTTATATCCTTTTATATCTTTTTCTATCCGACCAACTGTAAATTTTTAGTTTATTTGTTATGAATAAATATGCAAAATTATTACAAGTTGTACATAGTAAACATAATACCAAAATAAATAAATTGAATTTAAACCTGAAACAGAAACGTCAGCTCGTATGAAGACTTGAACTCGGGCCTCTCGAAGTCGAAATTCTTGCTGCTAGCCACCGGACCATCTAAGACTGTGAAATATCTTACAAATACTGCAGTCTAATGAAGGTAAGGTTACAGTCTATATCCATTTTCTATCCTTGCTTATCCGTTTAAATAATTTTCTATCCGCTTTAATCCTTTCAGTAGAAAAGCGTTTGTCTATATCCGTCTGAATCCGCAGTTTTTAGTCCGTCACCCGATTCTTTCTCTCCGTCAGCTTTTTTAATATTTATGGTTAACAGTTATTAATAAAAGATGTATCCACGAAAATCTTACTATATCAATTTCATTCCATTGACCCCGAGATCGAAAACTCACATTCAAACTCTGTTAACAATACCTTTTCGAATAAAAAAAATTGGCCTCGTTCTATTTATGTGTTGTCCTAAAAGTAAAATAATTAAATATTCCAAGGCTAGTTAACTCTACCAAACACCCAGTAGTTGTGTATTTTGCAACGTTCCACAGACATACCTAATTATTGTAAAATTGAATGTTTTTTAAAAACTGATTTTCTACATTTGATTTTGCATTTTAATTACAAACTTTTGTTTTTCTAAAGCTGAAAAATTTCCTTTTGAAATATTATCTATTTTTTCCCTTGTATTTGTAATTTTTTTAGAATACATTAGTATAATTTATAAACAAATATGTTTCAAAGTCTAATTTCATTCTCTTACTGTTTTTCCCAGGAAAGTTTTTCCTTACATGTTGGTATGGAAAAGTTTTCAACTGCTTCAAAGAATTTTCCGTCATGACCACACCCGCTAAAAGCATCAATAAGTTCGTGTGCAATACTTCCTTGTTTCTTCTGTATTCCATTTGTTTCATCTTCTAACCTTGCATACATCACGTGGTTCAATGACATACCTATATGTACTATTATTTTTAATTAAATAATAAATTGTAGCAGGACAAAAGAACACCTATTTATTGAAGTCCCATTGTTTCCTTAAATTGCCCGCAGAGTTGTAATTATAACCCATTAATGTCATAAATGTTTGTGATAAACAAAAATATCAGATATTCAATGTTGTCGAAATAAGAAGATTATTTAATTGGCTATGGGGTCTGTATATGTAAAGAAATAACTAATAATTAAGAAACACAAGCAGCCGTTTAGGCCCCAATTGCGGGCTCTCTTCCGTGCAAACGAAATAATATCTTAATAATAATATTTTAAAAAATAGATATTTACATGTGCGCATTTACAACTTAAAACTAGTACCAGTGTGGGTGCGAGTTTCTGCGTCATCGGAGGGGACCGCCTGCTGTTGGACACGCACTACAGATACACACTACATATACTAGGGTGTTTCAAAAAATAAAAATTTTTGAAAATCGTTTGAAGTCGCACGGAAATCGACTACAAATGAAAAAACCCCCTATTTTCCAATCAGAAATAAATGGGAAAAGTGTACTTTTTTAAAAAATTGCCAAAAATTATTCTTAATTTTATCAAAAAAGGCTCAGAAGTTTATGAGATCTCGATAAATATCCAAAATTGAAGAAACTGTGGATTATTATTATTTTTTTGCAAACTGACCCTCTTTAGGGGTGCCTCAGAAAACCACCCCTAAACATGAATTCAGCATTTATAATGGCTGCTTAAGTTGGCCCAACTTTGGCATGCGTAATTTGGTCCGCCAGAGTAGGGTCAACTTTAGGGCAGCGACCAAACTCTGGCAGCCAACCTTAATTCGCACCTGGGTAGCAGCAAGTCTTCTACAGCAAGTCTGTCAGTTTTATTTCCGTTTTTCATTTTCCTGCTCGTAGAAACATCCAATCGTGGAAAACTTATAATTTTTAAATTCCCTATTACCTACGATTTTGTCAACCAGAGTGATTTTGTGGAAAAATTGTTTGGTTTTTTTAAAATAAATTGTCAAAGTGCCAATTTTCACCAAAGAAGAGGAAAGTCTTTGACAAACACTGTTGGATTTGTCCATCGATCGTCCTTAACGGTAGGGGAGACCGGGGCTGGTTGGGCCATTTTGCACTCTTCGTTGTTTAACTTCGTTAATATCCAATTTATAAAAACCATATCGTATAGAAAACTTGCTCTAATATTTCAGCTTCCATTTAAAAAAGAAAAAATCACTTTATTACTTTTAGTTTCTTTTGGGGAACATTATTTTTGGAGAAATCTAAAGTGACCCAACCTTCCCCGGTCCGGGGTAGATTGGGTCATGGTTAAAATTTTACTGCTTAAATGTTAAAACATTACTTTAAATATTAAAGGTAGTTTTTAGGGTTGATTTTTAATAAAAGAAATTGAAAAATAAATATATTTAACGTAATACAGCGAAAGTATAGGACCATAAAATAGAAAAATTGCCTATATTAAAAAAACGTATTTTTAACTCCTAATTGTTAAAAAGTATTATCATTAGTGTTGATTGACTGAAATAAATTAATAAAAGTGAAATTTAATTAAATAAATGTAGTTTATTAATACAGTATAAGTATATTAATAGTAGATTCCTCATGCATTTGGGCGATCCAACTAACCCCGGTCAAAACGACCCCACTGACCCCGCCTGTGCTTTTCAAATATTTGATTATTTTCTTTCGATACTGCAAATACAAATTAAAATCTCTTCATTGCCCTTTAAAAGGAACTATTCAAAGATTAAAATTTAATATTTAAATATCAATGTATTTATTTGCATATTTTGGATTTTACAGTTTTTTTAATAATTTTTTAAGCCAATTACTTAAAATTTTTTATTTTCCACCATAAAATGTGATGTTATCGTTAGAAAATTTGATATATCGATATTTTTCGATATTTTATTACTTTTTACTGTTAAGCTATTAGATTGAAGTTTTAAGAAATGTTATTTCCTGATAAATTCCGTAAAATGATTAAAAATTAGTTTAAGAATTGTTACACGATGTTAATTTTTTATTTACTACAACTTGGAGCCCTCTTCCCTACATATAAACGCAGAATGGTGAAACGCTTATAACATAATTGACGCTAAAGTTAGAGAAAAGAAACTTCTTTATATACTAAGCAGGCAATTCTAAATGAGCTTGTGAGAAACGGGATTCTGTTTAATAATATTCATTAAAAATAATATTTTTTAAAAAGCAATATAAAATATTTTGTAGTTTTTTACAGGTCAATTTTTTAGTAAAAAATCAATTCAAAAATCTCCGTATAATTGTTCATAATTCTTGTAAACAGTTTTATACTTTAAAGTTTTTTTGAATAATTTTTATTCACGTAAAAGAATGAACTGCAGGGTTCTAAATATTAATAATTTTGCACTATTTTTTAAGCCAATTTAAAAATTATTAGAATTAGGTTTATAAGTGGATTTTTATTCATTATTTTACTATTACGAATTAATATTAAATAAATAGATAAAAATATATTTTTAGAATAATAATTCTCTTTAAAAATGAAAATTTTTTCATAAATTTTTTTTTTAATAAATGTTTCTTATATTAAACTTTAAAAAAATTGAAAAATTACATTTAGTAATATTAAAATAAATATATTAATAAATATTTATTTATCCGGGATACAGAAAAATCTTCTTATCATTCAAAAAATAATTTTAAATTATAATATTTTATTAAAAATTTAAAATAATAAAAAATATTATTAGACTATTATTATTGTTTTGTAAGCTCTGATAAGCTGCAAGATCTTTTTAAACATTTTATTAATCGTTGTTGGTGAAAAAGATCTTAGATTATCTCTATTAGCTTTAATAATTCTATTTTTAGGAATAAACAGATTAAATTTTAGAAATTAAAATTTGTTAATAATTTCTTAGTACTAAAAACAATTTTTTTAAACATATAAAAGCTCGATAATATTTAGAATTTTGTAATTATTTTGTAATTATATATTTTTTTAAATCATATATCCAGACAAATCAGTTAATTTAGTCAAATTCAATGATTTGTCCTTAATTGAAGGTAGAAAAGAATATAATTACAATTTGTCATGAAAAATATAATTATCTAAGTATTTATTGAAAATTCAAAGTTTGAAAGTAACGCGCCGCGTCGGCGCGCAGCGTCATTGCTGTTTGTCAGATTGCTCGATCACCCTCGGCTAGCTTCGACAGCTTCCGACAGATTTGGTATTTTATTATCATTTTATGTATGAGCCGTTTACGATTTTCGTTTTACTTGAATATAAAGAATACAAATACTCTTTTATAAGTTCATTTCCATATTTTCTATACCAATTTATAAAATTATTTAAATAGTAAACGTAATTCGAACTACCAAATAACAAATATTATATTACGATACTTGCAAAATTCTTACTACAATTTAACTATCACGTGCCCTTAATAAGGTATATAAGTTCTGTATTTGATGCTTGAATTATCTAAGCAAGCACCATAATCTTGAAGAAAGGTGGATCGCTTTACCCCTGACTCTGACATACATTTTTTTAAGTTTGATAATACTGTCTTATTAATAGAAATAACTTCTATTCGTGAAATCAGCATTATGAAGTGTGAGATAAGCATTCTTATAAATATAAAAAAAAAGATTGTCAACGTTTTATAAAAAAAGATCTGAGAAAGAGAGGTGTGTGAGACTTGTGGTTATTCGATTGTTCTGTGTGCGCGTGCGATGATCTTATATTATATATAGGTTTGTGTCCAACCCGCATGAAGTGATATCACATTGGTTTTATCAGTGAATCCATTAAAACTTTGAGAAATAAAACTGGAGTTAAAAACACCTCTTTGCAACGTATGATATGTTACCATTTTTAGTGACTAGCAAATTAAGTACCAAATTGTCCATGGCATAATATTTTTACGTCGGAGATATTTTACAGTGTCTTATTTAACATCGATGTTCTTCATTTGCACTTTGGCATGTTTTGAATGAAAACAATATTCGTTACAATTATCTTGTTTCCCAGAATCTCGTCTTTACCTCAAAATGTTATTTTCTTGAAGATTCGTAGAAGTGACTAATGTACCTATACATTGCAGTTCAATAAATTACAAAGAAATAAAGAATTTTGATGAAATGTAGTTTCACACAAAGTGATTACACTTAAATTCTAAATAAGTTGTCCTGAGAAGTTGGCCCTGTTCTCGATTGGAGAGAATTTAGAAATTTAGACACCCGCATAACCTTCTTTTTAATATATATTGCAGGATTTATTTTTAGTATGGACGTATTTCGACCTTAGTATAATAATATGCGGTGTTGCAGTACAGTTTGTCAGTAAATATAATGAATCAAAAGTTTATTGATCCAAGTTTATTCGCTACAGTTAGATATCTGAGGGTTCATGACCTCTCGTATAAAAGGATAAGGTAAATTTGTTTATCCACTAGAATGAATACAGGTGCAAACAACTATCTATTTTCAGATTCTTTCTTTTACGAAGGTAGGCGTAATTAGGTAATGGGAGCGAGCAAAATAAGAATATATAAAAATTTATGATGCTTTACCGAATATAAGAATTCTAAATCGAAGCTTATTTTAGCTCTGTTTAAAACTCATTTACAAATGGACAGAAATAAAATTTATTCTCTTAAGACCCTGTCACATTTAAAATAGATCAATAATCAGATACTGTTTATCACCTGTCAACCTATAAATGCAGATACGGCTTCAATAATCATTTTTTGTCGTTGCCATCACATAAAGGCTATTAATAACCTAGTGGACGGGGGTGAATTAATAAACAGATTGTGAACACATTTGTTCTAAAAATAATCCAGCTAACAATGAAAGGTAAAAGAGAAATATAAGAGAAGTAGACAAAATTAAAAATAGCACAAAGTTATCATCAACTTGATTTTGTTTATATTAATGTATGTTATTTATAATATATACTTGATCTTTTCATGTTTAGTAATTTCATAAAGTAAATTTCTCCCGATGAAAGAGAGCAAGTAAAATTAAAGGTTTTCCAACCTGTTACTAGACCAATACAATAAAAAAAAATTAATATTCATTCCAGACAACTGGCATATAGCAAGATCTGGATGCTGAAGCAAGTTCACCTTCTGATATTGTGTGGAGAACCCTTCTGCGAATACACAACCCTGTTCTATTTATAAGCTAAAGAAAGAGGATTGACCGTCTTGTTAGATTATCCGAGCAGAAATAGCTACTGCTTTATCTTGGATAAGGCAATTATTGTCGGCATCAGACTAAAAATAACTCACAAATCCATAACAATCCTAAAACTGTTCTGGTAGATAAGTTCTCTCTAAATCCGAAATTTTACATATTTATATAATACTGCGTGACAGTAAAAAAAAAAACCTCCTATTGGAAATAGTAGAGGTTGTAGGTAATAAAAAACTTAAAAGAATAATATAAAAATAATCTAAAAAGAATTAATATATATTAAGTGGGCATAGGCAGTCTGGGACGCTTAAATATACGGTTTTTTCGATTTTTTTTAAGGAAAACGAATGAGGGTTTTTTATTTTAAATTTTTGCATTAAATTAACCTATATTTAAAGTACAATTCAGAATTTATTCATTAAAAAATAATGAAAGTTATAATAAATTTATTCGGGCTCTTAAAAAAAAAGCTTTTTTGTGGTGGACATCATAAGTCCCAACAGGATTATCTAAAATCAAAAATCTAAAAATTTTTCGTTAGTAGATTAGCTTTTTTAATACTTGAGCGAAGCACATTTGAAAAAAAATGTTTTAATCTTTTATAGCACTTTCCCAATGGGAAATGCCTATGTAATGCCGATGCTTACTATCGGCGCGGTACAGATCTAGGGTTCATGCCATTATTCAGCCAAACTCTGGCAAGTTAATGCTGGCGCGGTACTGAAAGCATCTTCAATTCAGTCTTATGCCGATACTAATAAAAAAAATAATTTTTTAATTTAAAAAAAAATATTTATTTTTTTTTGTAATATTTTTAAGAAATTAGTTAATGGTTTCGTCGCACCGATCACTTCTAAGACCGTCTAGACTTGGTAAAGACTGACAAGTTTCTTTTGTTGGTTATGTTTACGAAAGATTATTTAACAGCCAAAACATTTAAGGATCTTCACTCGTATGACGTAAATAATAAATAAACTATATACATGGCCTACATAATCAATCATTATGTTAAATCGCTTCCCCAAATTACTTCTCGAGTGAATAACTTGATCCTGGCACTTCTTGCTCACCACTTCACTGTCACCCAAAACTCGTAAAATTAATAGAAATACAAAATTTGCCTCGATTGGCATTTCAATGTACACTCTGCGTTTTTTTTTAAAACGCAGTTGTTATCGACGCGGAAGCCCGGAAATTCGATCTATTTTATTGAATAACTGATTATTGATTTTTTCTGCGAGAAAGAGTAGCGCATGCGCGTAGAACAAGAGCTACACCAGCGATATATATAATATTACCCGCGAATATATAAAATACCAATAATTTTAAGTAAGAGAAATTATTTTATAAACATAAATTATTTCAACATGGCTAATTTCAGTTAAAAATTTACTAATTTTATAAATCATTTACCCTATAAGTTTTTTTATTTAATTTAACTTTTAATTTATTTAATAAAAAATTTAAAATAATAACAAAACAAGTGAAATAAAAAAAATTAAAATAAAATTTTTATTTTACAAAGACTACATTAATAAATAAATAAGCAATATATATTTAGCTTTTTAATGTCAATATTTAAATAATAAATTCTTAAAACTAAGATGTGAAAAATTGTTAATTTTCATACACAATGTTATTTAGTTTTCCATAATTAATATTAAATATTTTTATTTTGCTAAATAATATTTTAAGCAAATGAAGAATTAAACAATTTTGAAATTAAAAATATATACCTAATGAAAAAATAAAATTACAAGATCTCAAAGAAATTTGAATATTTTAATTTTTAATTTGAATCAACAACAATTCTGTAATTATTTGTAAAAAAAAGTGTACCTAGTTGAATAAAATTAAATAATTTCATTTAATTAATTTCTTTTTTTCAAAAATATTCTAACATTATTTTAAGAAATTTTTAAAATTAATAAAATAAAATCTTAATGTTTAATTTTTTTTAAATTAATTTCATTAACGTTTATTTCTATATTTAATAATTTACAAACATATTTTTAAAATTATTTGTTTCTTATCTGTTGTTAATTTAAAATATTCAATTAATTAAATTTATTTTAGATAAGAGAGAAAAAGGTTAGAATATATTTTTTGTTCAATTTAATTCATTTTAATTAATTTTCAAGCTTAATTATTTTCATTAATATTTTAAACAATAAATTCTTTTAAAAAGCTTGCAATAATGTTCGTATTAAATTAAATTTTATTCAAAAAGTTATCAAGTAATTTTTTATTTTCATTTCTATATTTATTATTTTACTAAAATATTAATTTTGTAATTATTTGTTTCTTATCTGTTGTTAATTTAAAATATTCAATTAATTAAATTTATTTTAGATAATAGAGAAAAAGGTTAGAATATATTTTTCGTTCAATTTAATTCATTTTAATTAATTTTCAAGCTTAATTATTTTCATTAATATTTTAAACAATAAATTCTTTTAAAAAGCTTGCAATGATGTTCGTATTAAATTAAATTTTATTCAAAAAGTTATCAAGTAATTTTTTATTTTCATTTCTATATTTATTATTTTACTAAAATATTAATTTTGTAATTATTTGTTTCTTATCTGTTGTCGGGTTCTCTCTAACTCGTTTAATTTTATTTAATTTTTAATGAATTTAATTTAATAAGTTTTAATTATTTTGAAGTCTGGAAAAATAAATCTTATAAATTAAAAAATTAAAACTTTTTATTCATTTATACAATATTTCTAATATTATGTGAATATAATTAAATAAATATTGTTAAATATAATTAAAGTTTAATATCTAAAAAAAATTCTTGAATTATTGTTTATTTTTTTAAAGATATTTAATATTCTGTCAACATTTTATATATATTTATTTATTTCTTTCTTATTGTTAATTGAGTTCTATGACGTTTAATATTATAAAGAATTGTTTAAAGATTGCGTAATTTTGTAAAATCATTTATTTCTAAAAAACTTTAAATATATAAATTGAATAAATTCTATTACTTAAACCAAAATGCCTTTTAATACGTTATAATTATGTAAATAATTTGTACAATTTACTTTTGTATTAAATATTATTGAAATTATTTATTTAAATAAAATTTTATTTTTAAATAATAATATTAAATTAAAGTTATAAATAATAATTAATAATTATTAGTTATTTTTGTTTACATATTTTGCAAATATTGTATAAGAATATTTATTTAGGAAAGTTAGGAGATTAGATTGTATAAACTGTATATCAGTATATACAAAGGATAAATAAATTCTATTCTATTTATTTATTTATTTTTGATAATGAATATGTTCCAGAACTATTAAAACGTAAATAGCATATAATCCAGGTCTGAACCTCCCAAAGTTGTTTCTCTCGACTCTCAACTACCCGTCGTAGCCGAGTGGTATTAGCGTGCGATTATCGCGAGCGAATTCGTCTATAGGGCCGTGGGTTCGATCCCCCCTTGAGCGTGCGAAATTTTAATTTATAGGTTAAGTGTTTATATGTATTATAATTGTTAATTAGTCTTAGGTCTATAATAATTAAGTGTTTAAATGTACAATTAATCTTAAAATATAAAAATAACAATCTGAAAACAGGATTGTTTTTTTTTCAATACAATCATACGGAAAAATTACAGTTATGAAATATTATTATTATATTATTATTATTATTAATATTCTTCATTCAATTTTTTTTAAAACTATTATTATAACTTATTATTATTATATTACTATTATTATAGATAGTATTATATCAATCAATGTTCGTAAAGCTTGTTCCTATAGCTTGTGTCGGTAGATTTGTCAGTCACACAGGATATCGCAAAAAAAAAAATTGACTTCGGCACAATTCAGATTTTCTATGCAGCCAATATTGTGCCAGCATTGGCAGTCGGTATAGCCTTAGTACCGTCAGACAGTACCGGACCTTGTTATCATCCCAGTATTATGCCAGTACCGCGCCAGACCTCGCTGCCAGTACCGCGCCGACATTGCCAGTATTGGCGCAGTACTCAGCCGATGCTTAATTTCCTCTTGGGTTGAAGTGAAAATCGTGATTTTTGCTTAAAAATTGAATAATTTTTTTTTTTTAAACAAATTGTAAACGTTATAAAAAAAAGTCTTCCGCTCATTTACAAGCTAAATATGTATAAAAGATGTGCAAAAAATTGCAAAATGATCGGTGAGTCATTTTTTAAGATGTAGTACTAAGATGCTGTACTTTATTACAAAAAAATTTCAAAAATCGATTTTTTAAACTTTGTGACTGCTTATGCCCCCTTAAATCTCTGATACACCCTCAAAATCTTTTAGAGCCAAAAACACGTTCTCAGATAGATTCATGTACATCGTACCTTGAAACTTCGCAATTTTTTATTCCAACCAAAAAGTGTTTTTTGTTTGTTTAAAAGCTTAGAATACACTCTTCCAAGCTGTATAAGAATTTTTTTATTATCATTCACTGAGAAAATAAGTTGACTAAATATAACTAATTTTTGATTAAATGTAGCCGAGAGAGATTGTTGGTACCTGCAAATCACTTTGTTTGTTATAAGCCGCATAAATGCTACTGTTAACAATGATGGATAAGACCACTGTAAAAGACGAAAATTAGACCTAATTTTAAGATTTATTTACGGAAGCGTAGAATAAGATGAATTAAAATCCAGTTTATCTATTATTATTAGATACTATTGAAGTATAACAAAAATATTTTGTTACGTTGAAAAAGTTAAAATGGCAGCCTAGATGGTTGATTTAAAAAATTCATTTTTTTAAGTAGAGATCTACAGCCGGTAGAAAATCTTGTTCAATTTTTGATGTAGAACCAAAACCCAAATTTTTTATGAATTTGCAACTAAAAAGCTAGAGAAGTACTTAGGGGATTTTGAAAAAAACGGTTTTTGTGAAAATGGCACACATTTGAATCAAAATTTCAAGTTTTTCGGCAAAAAATCGATAGAAAATTCTTAATAATTTTTATTTTTTAGTAGAGAAAAACCCCTACGTACTTTCATAAAGAATGTTATTATGTAGCTGCATACCAATTTTTAAGTAAATCGGTCAAAAATTGTGCGAGAAAAGTTACCGGCCAGTTTGAAAAATGTTGTTTTGAGAAAAACGCGTTCAAAGTATAAGAACATAGACGTTTCTTATGCACTGCGCACAGTAGGGTTTCGCGCGGATTAAAAATTTTAGCTTTTAAAAGTGTTTTCTTTCTCTAATGTTTATTGTTTTTCATTTTTAAGACCCTATGGTACTTTTCTAGCTAAAAAAAGTTGTTCGATTTCTTGAAAGGTTCACAGTTGTCTAAAGCCTGAAGTTCGGTTGTGTTCGCCGGTATCTTGTTTGTATTGTTCCGAGTCCCTTAACCTAGAAACTGGCTAGAGGCTTATTTTCTCAGCGTTTAAATTTATGAAAATATAGACACACACAAAACCTGCAAGCATCAAAACGTTGCATAGTGATACCGTTTTTTAGATCATTTTTCATAATTGATCTAAAAAATGGTATCATTATGGAACGTTTTGATGCTTGCAGGTTTTGTGTGGCAAAAAATCATCAAAAATTTTCATTCTTTAATTGATTTTTCAACTTTGAAGCTATAATTTAGGGGAGACTGGGGCAAAGGTGCTAACCGGGGCAAAGATAATAATCACAATATCTTCATTATTTATGAATTATTAAAACTTTCTTCTATATACGAATCTTTAATTTCATTGACGGGACGATATTATGAAGAAAAAATGTTTATTTTCAATGTAAATTAAAAAATTTGAGTAAAAAACTGTTTTAGTAAAAAAAAAATGGTAAATTAAATCTTCATTATATTAAGTTTAAAAGAAATTTAAAAATGTTTACGTCATAAAAGTTTGATGTTTCATTAAATTAAACATGCACCTATCATATATTCATAGATTTGAGTTTAGATTCAATGTTGAAATCTATTAAATTTACAATATTAAAAAGACTTGACGTTTGGGGTAAAGATAATAACGTAATGAAAATATTTAAACGCCAAGCAGTTTTCAACTGTTTTCAGCTGTTTTTTACAAATGCAAGGTTAAATCTCACATATCACTATTTTTTATAAAAATTACCGTAAATACACCCCAAAATATGTTCTGAAGATATTTTTTCACTGCTTTAGATAAGAAGGAATTGTAATATAAAAAAAATATTCTCCGAAATATTTGCACTTTTAGAAAAAAACCCTTATTACCATTACCCCGGAACCTGGGGTAATGGTGATAATTTGTTCTCTTTTACAAATTATATTTTTTGTCAATCAAGACTTTACTAAAATATTTAATGATTGTGGAGAAATGTTGAGTAATAATTAGAGTTTTATAATAATAAAAGTTTACTTAAGTATCATGTTTAGTTACATTTTTATGAAACAAAATATATAAAGGTATCACGTTTGCCCCACTCTCCCCTAAATCTTTTATCTTAAAAAAATTATATTTTCTCTCCATGCTATCAAAAGCTTAATAAAGTAGTTTCAAATGACCCCATCAGATTGAATAAAAATTGATTTAAATTATCAAAGTTATTCCCTTTATATGGAAAAGTGTGACATAAAAATAATGACACGGATGCATGTCATTGCTTTCGTGACATTTGCGTGTCATTATTTTGCGACCACACGAGAAAAATGACACGGGAGAAAATGACATAGCAAAGAATGCACCAAAAAATTTCCATTATTATTAATTTTATAATGATTTCATATAAATGTTGCATAGTGCACCATTTTGGGAAGGACAAAAGTTTATTGCGCAGCCTTAGGTACTGTACAATACGTTGAATACGACTGCGCATCGTGGCATTTTTATGTATCCTTTGTCATGTCATTTTCACTCGTTTCATTTTTCTCGTTTGGTCGAGAAAAAAATGACACGCAAATGAATGACACGCATCCGTGTCATTATATTCATGTCACATTTTTTCAGAAGGGTCCACTTTTAATTTGGTAGTAGCATCATTAAATTTTGACTTTATGAACCATTTTTTTATTATTTTTTTTATCGCATTGATAATTTTATCTGTTTTTTAATTTGTATGCATTTTTGCAATGCTACTCTCTAAATCTGAATGAGTTAAAAACTACTATTTTAAGGGTAAAAACTCGTTTACCATTGCAAATAGTAGTTTTTTACTAATAATTTAATTAATCAACTCTCTAAATCTGAATTAGTAGTTTTCTGCTATGAATTAGTCAAATTCATGGCTCATTTTTCTCTAATTCATATAGTAGAAAACTACTTATTCTTAGTAGAAAACTACTAATTGAAATAGTGAAACTTTACTTTTAAAATAAGTAGATTTTTTTCCTAATTTAATTAGTAAATTTCTACTACAAAATTATTAGCTTTATACTAATTCTTACTATTTTAATAGTAGCTCACTTTTCGATAATTCATTAGTAGAAAACCACTAATTCAGATTTAGAGAGAAAGCAATTTTTAGACTATGTTAAACTACTAAAGGAATTAGTAGACTTCTATTTACTAATTACATTAGTTATTTTTTACTATTTAATTAGTTAAATTAATCTACTAAATTAGTAGTTTTCTACTAATAGTTAGTTATTTTTTACTAATTAAAAAAAATCGGGCAAGTTCGAGTTACACTCGCACTAAAATCGAGGGTTCCGTACACAAAACAAAATAATTTTTTATATATTTGATACTATTAAATATATAAATATATTATACATATTATATATAATATAATATATAAAATATAATATATAATGAATTTTTTATACAAAATGGACCACCCCCCCCCCCCCAATATCTTCCAAAATATTTTACTTAATGAGTTCAAATTTTGTACAGGAATGTATTGTCAGGTGTAAATTACATAAAAATTATAGAGAACGTGATGGTGGCGCTGTCAACGAAAAACCCAGAGATTTTAGCAAATATCCATAAAAAATACTCAAAAAATCATTTTTTTTTCCTTAACAACGCTATGATCAACTTCTACAATCATGTTCTCTATAATTTTTCTATAATCTACACGTGAAAATACATTTGTGTACCAAATTTGAACTCTCTAAGTCAAATTGTTTGGAAGTTATGGGAGGGGAGAAACAGTCATTTTTTAGCATTTTTTTCAAATCGTTGGTTTTTGCTTAAAAACACTATGATAACGATCTGCAACAAAGTTCTCTATATAGTTTTTCTGTAATCTATATGGCAAACTACATATGTATACCAAATTTCAGCACTCTAAGTACAATAGTTTGGCAGATATGAAGGTGGCATTGTACACTTTTAATGCATTTTTGCTAAAAAATGACCGTATCCCCCCCCCCCTTATCTTCCAAACTATTTGACTTAGGATGCTGAAATTTGGTACACGTATGTAGATTTACGTGTAGATTACAGGAAAATTATAGAGAAAGTCATGATTATACACTGAAAAAAATATTTCCGTGGAACTGCGATAATTATGGGAAGATTGGCAATATTTTATTGCTGTTTTGGGAACTGCCATACGTATTGGTGTTTTAGCCATACGGCTGTGTGAAACCGCGAGTCATATTGTAAGGTTAGGTAAAATGGACTGTGGCTCACCGATGCATTATGGGAAATTCGAACGTATAGTTGTCAAACTTCTACATAACCTGTCAACCATACTCAAATGTCTAATCTCATCACAGTATTCTTTTCAGTGTAGCGCTGTCAAAGTTATAACACTAAATTATGGCCCATATGTTAAAAAAACGCTCAAAAATATTGTTATTTCCTTGACAACGCTATGTTCAACACATACAATCATGTTCTCTATAATTTTCCTGTAATCTATACGTGAAAATACATTTGTGTACCAAATTTGAACTCTCTAAGTCCAATAGTTTGGAAGTTCAGGGGGGGGGGATACGACCATTTTTTAGCATTTTTAAAAAAAAATTGTTGTTTTTTTGCTGAAAAACGCTATGATAATAGCCTGCAACAAGGTTTTCTATAGTTTTTCTGTAATCTACACGTCAAAATACCTATGTGTACCAAATTTCAGCACTCTAAGTACAATACTTTGGCAGGTAAAGGGCAGGAATGGTACAAATTAAACGCATTTTTTCTAAAAAATGACCGTATTGCCCTCTTATCTGCCAAAATATTTGACTTAGAGAGTTCAAATTAAGTACACAAATGTATTGTCATGTGTAGATTACAAAAAAAATATAGAGATCGTGATGGTAATAGTGCTGCAAAAGAAAAGACAAGAGTTTTCAGCCAAAAAATATCAAAATTTCTCAAAAATCTTGTTATTTTCTTGACAACGCTATGATCAACCCCTAGAATCATGTTCTCTATAATTTTCCTTTCATCTACACGTGAAAATACATTTGTGGGCCAAATTTGAACTTTCTAAGTCAAATAGTTTGACGGTTAGGGGGGGGGGGGGATACGATTTTCGACAAAGTCTTTCCAATAGGGTTCCGTGCGTACACTTGCGGTGTACGGAACCCTAAAAAGAAAAAATTAGTTTACGACTTTAAACCCTAAATAGTAGTTATTTTTACTAATTCAGATTTAGAGAGGAAGATACAAATATTATCTACTACAGTAGCCAATTAAATACCATTTTGCTCCCGACAAGCGCAATGATTTCAAAAAGTGAAGCTTAATGAAATTTTTAAGGTATATTCACATCGGGTACACTTTATATAGGTATATGGGTGTTTCTCCAGAAACCGGTCACTTTCGAAAACATAATTTTTTTTTAAAAAAGTGATTAGAAATTTGAATTTTTTTAGTAATTTCTATTTATTCAAATAAATAGAAGTTATATGTAAAGTAATTACGCTAAAAATCTATTCTAAAGGCACTGGAAAGACTTTTATAGAAAAACGTATTTTTTACATTTAGTACCATTTTTGAATTTTTCATTAATGATGGAAATAAATGAAAAACTTGAAAACCTAGCTCATATCAGAGATAATAACATTGTGTACCACATTTTGTATATATTTTATAAATAAGTTAAACAATTAAACAACAATAAAAAAATGAAAAAGTTTGTCTCACAAATAAACAAGTGAACTAACCTCAAACACAATCCAAAAGGGTATCATCGAGGGGCACCAAAACTTATATCCTTGCTTATCTGCATTATTAGTTAAGTTAAATGATTTGTTTTTATCGTCTTTTAAAGTAAATTTAATTAAAAATATAAAGCGAAGAAAACTTGTAACGATATTACTAATTTTAAGTAAACTTTCAGACACGGGTCCACTTTTTTTTTGCTTCGCACCTATTGCATGTAAATGTTTTCGCACGACAAAGGACTCCACTACAAAGGAAATTTGTACAAAATCCATTCGTACATATTTTAAACAAAAGCAAATAAAAAACGTCTTGGCACAAAGTTTCTCTTGGGGATTTCAGAATTGCCATGTTTTTTCTTTGACTTCCTGATAATTAAAGATAGTTCTGTTTTTATGAGTTATATCATTTTGAAGTTTGGTATTCAGTGGTTAGGACGTACAGAATTGCTGTTTTAGTAGTTAAATATTTTTTTTATATTAAATTTGTGAACAAAATTATAGTCTTTTCTTATGTGTAATAATAGTTAAGGGAAGTTCAAATAATATTTTCGTCCATTATTGATAATTAAACGTTAAGATGTTTAAAAGATATAATACGAAGACATAAAATTGCCCTCTTTTAGGAGAATCACCATATGTGCCCATAACTACACTCTATGTTTGAAAAACATCACAATTAATTTATTTATGTGTTCAAATGTGTATAATTGTGAAATAAACAAAGAATATTTAAAACTTTTTATAAATTACTTTTTCTATTTATGTGACTTTTATTAAATGATTGGTAAAGAATTCTCACCGATTGGCTAAATATGAATTAAAGTATTTTTAAACCACATTTAAAATGTACTCAATTGTATACTAATATTAGAATCAGCTGATTTTTAAAACGAAATATCCATGAGCTTGCATAAAATCTTGACGAGATAACGCCAAGCAAAGTTTCCATTTAAGCATTTGATCATCGAGTCAAGTGACACGACATTGACTCGCCATTGGGGCAATTCAATAACTTCAAATCGTTCGATTGTCTTACATTTGCGTCGACAATATTAATCGTATGATCACTCAGACCACTAAATTTGCTGGTTGTGACAAAATCGCGTTCGTTTGATTGAATGAAATTTATCATAATAATTAAATTATTAATCATAAATATATTTATAATTTTTACTGCAAAAAAGGCAGAAGACTGATTAACATTCATTAATCATTTTTCGTCTTGCTGAAGTAAATGTGAAATTAGACTATACTGAAACTTCAGTAACATTATCACGTAGAATATCTATCACGTCACATCCATACGTATTTAGAGCTATTGATTAATAAATTAACATCACATACTGTCATTAGGTCTAAATAAAGAACAAAGACTTTTATATCTAAATTTCATTAAAATATTTAGGATCACCAGTTAATAATAATACTGGTTCTAAAACTATAGAACCAAAATTAATGTTTAATATGAAATTTAAGTATACATGATGAACTTTGAATTGAATTAGATCATAAAGTTTATATATATAGTTCAATAATGAATGTTTCCACGTCATACGGACGTTCGGTAAAAATGAAGTGCTTAAAAAGTTTAATATTTTGAGATATGAAAACTGTATAGAAGATTGTTGAGAACTTTGGCGCCCACCCACTCAAAAATAATAGGTTACACCTGTTGATATCGCAGTTCTTCTAAATACTGATGACAGTCTAAGCAAACTGCACCACAAAGTTGATACGATTCAATTAAGAATCGTCTTGGAATCCGCGAGCTACGTCAGACCTCGTGAGTAAAATTTCCTTGACAAGTTGCCAAATATCATAACAACTGGCCTTTTGCCCAAACTCTTCAAGGTGGTAGACATGTTAAGTCTCCTTGTTTCTTTTGTCTAGGAGCCTATGCCTGCACTTTTACAACAGACACGTGCCTACAATTTACGAGATAAAGAAATATTAGATTTTCGAGATTTTAAATAACTCTACAATAATAATAAGAACAAAGCTTTATAGTCTATAGAAATAAAAAGTTATAACAATGATTTTTAACTAACATTGTGGTAACTCAATCAATGATTCGAAATTTAAGTTCGAATTCGAATAATATGTGATAAAATGAGCTGATTAAAAAAAAATCAAAAATTTAAGTCTTAGATATCAATTCAAAACAATTATACCACTTACTAACAGAATGTTTACAAATATCACAGAAAATTATCTTGTTATCGAATTACTATGTGACGCACATAAACACATTATAAAAACCGAACAATCGCAGCGCACCTGTCAAATGAAGACGTACAATATTTTGATGTAAAATCATTAAGTGCATGTCAATACAAACAGATAGAAAGTTACGTAATTTTCATTAGCTTGCGTCAAAAGCCTGCTGTCAAAGATGTTATTTAGATTATTATTTTTTAAGCTTTCAGAAACATGCTATAACATAATTATAAATATATAACGTGAATAATTTGTAAACATTGTATTTAATGGTTTGATTTGGAATTTAACTTTCTTGGATTACGTAGGACCTAAAGTACTTAGAAATCTTTAAAAACTAAACTTATTTACGCTTTATCTGCAAGAAACATAAAGAATTTGCTGCCTTCTAAAGATCAACTTCGTGCTGATAGTTTCAAGATAATATTCGCGTGAAAAGTTGACATTGACGAGCAAAAAAGAATTCAAAGTGAAGAAACGAGAACCACGTGTCATGATACGGCACGTGTGACATATAAAAACATTGAACAAAAAATATTTTTACGCCACATTGCTCAAATTTGCGAATAATATTTATCTGACATGTCATAAAAAATATGAAAATAAACAATCATTATTGAAATAAGAATGAGCTAACTTTCATCAAAATTGACGCAGTTGTCGAGAAATGATTTAAATTTTAGTAGGGGAGACCGGGGCTATTCGGCTCACTTTTCGTCAGACAGGAAAAAAGTTAGGAAATTATTTTTTAAATCCAAACATGGATATATCATTTAGTAGCCTATCATTTGTACTTTCAAATTTGCAAGGACTTTTTGATTTATCTTTTATAGTTTTAGCTCTAGATAATTTTGAATGCAGATATACCAAATTCTCAAACTGCAAATTTGGCAGGTAAATCGGCTCACCCTGTGGGGCAATTCGGCGACTTTTATTTTTTACGAAAAATAAAAAAGTTCAATAACCTTTATTTTGTAAATATGAAAAGTACCTATATTCTTATTATAATTATGCAGTGATGGATCAAGGTCAAAATTTTTGGGGGGGGACTGGGGCCCCTAAAATTAAAGAAAATTCATTAGACCTTACTTTTTTTTATTTTTTTATAAAAAATAAAAAAGTTAGTACACTCATTATTGATAATTATTAAAAGTAGTCATATTCTTATCATAATTAAGCAGGGGCGGATCAAGACAAAGTATTTTTGGATAAGATGATTAACCGTCGCGTGAGCCCATTTACCCCACCCTGACTTTTGGCACTTTAAAACAAATACAAGTCACATTTGATACATATAAATAAAATAGCATAGGTGTATCGAAAGAGCACACCTGAGAGCATAAAAAAAACTTACCCAAAAAAATTAGGCTCGTAAATTAATGTACTAAAAACGTAAAAGTTTGTAAGTAAAAAGTGTACGCGCGACGCATAAAAACATAATACTCTACCTGACACGAGGCTGAATCAATAGAATTACACTAAATTTCGTTTACCTAACTAAAATGTTGAGACCTATATTCTATAGCGACCTTTCCCTCCTAGATTCTAATTAAGGCGTGAAATCGCTAATGAGCCGAATTACCCGCCGGTTCGGATTGCCCCGCTCTCCCCTACTAAAAAGTGAAAAAATTATCGATTCAAATTTAGGGCTGTGCAAAAAGCTCGAAATGTCGAGCCGAGCCGAGCCGGCTTTTTCGGGCCGAGTCGAGCCGGGTTCGAGATTAGCTTGAACTCGAAAAATTTGTCGAATACTCGGGAAATTTCGAGCCCCCGACCAAAATGTGATCACAAATGAATTCGGGTACCCGAACGATTCGAGAACCCGAAATATTCGAGAACTTGAAAATCGAAAAGGACCCGAATGAATCGAGAACCCGAAAATTTCGAGAACTTGAACTTACATAACATGTTTTGGTCCTCCAGCTCACTAAGCAACCCACATATGCGCAGTAGTATTCAAAGTACTAAATACATGCGCAGTAGTGTTCAAAGCACTAAATACATGCGCAGTAGTGTTCCAAGCACTAAATACATGCGCAGTAGTGTTCCAAGCATTAAATACATGCGCACTAGTTTTCTATGCACTAAATACATGCGCACTAGTTTTCAATGCATTAAATACATGCGCACTAGTGTTCCAGGCACTAAATACATGCGCCCTAGTTTTCTACACACTAAATACATGCGCACTAGTGTTCCACGCACTAAATACATGCGCAATATTTTCTACGCACTCAATACCTGCGCACTAGTTTTCTATGCACTAAATACATGCGCACTAGTTTTCAATGCATTAAATACATACGCACTAGTTTTCTATGCACTAAATACATGCGCACTAGTGTTCCACGCACTAAATACATGCGCACTAGTTTTCTACGCACATAAATACATGCGCACTAGTGTTCCACGCACTAAATACATGCGCACTATTTTTCTATGCACTAAATACATGCGCACTTGTTTTTCACGCACTAATTACTATTGCACAATTTTTCTACGCATAGTACATATTTAGTGCATGGAACTCTACTGCGCATGTATTTAGTGCGTAGAAAAATATTCCTCATGTATTTAGTGTGTAGAAATGTAGTGCGCATGTATTTAATGTGTGGAACATTAGTGCGCATGCATTTAATGCATAGAAAACTAGTGCGCATGTATTTAGTGCGTGGAACACTAGTGCGCGTGTATTTTGTGCGTGGAACATTAGTGCGCATGCATTTAGTGCATAGAAAACTAGTGCGCATGTATTTAGTGCGTAGAAAACTTGTGCACATTTATTTAGTGCGGGGAACACTAGTGCGCATGTATTTAGTGCGTGGAACACTAGTGCGCATGTATTTAGTCCATAGAAAACTAGTGTGCATGTATTTAGTGCATTGAAAACTAGTGCGCATGTATTTAGTGCGTAGAAAACTAGTGCGCATGTATTTAGTGCGTGGAACACTAGTGCGCATGTATTTAGTGCGTGGAACACTAGTGCGCATGTATTTAGTGCGTGGAACATTAGTGCGCTTGCATTTAGTGCATAGAAAACTATTGCGCATGTATTTAGTGCTTGGAACACTACTGCGCATGTATTTGGTGCTTGGAACACTACTGCGCATGTATTTATTGCTTGGAACACTAGTGCGCATTTGTTTGGAGCTTTGAATTCTACTGCGCATGTAGAAATTTTCGGGTCTCGTTCAAGACCCGAAATTTTCGGGCCCTCGTATCATTCGAGAACCCGTACAATTTCGAGTACTCGAAAAATTTCGGGTATTTAAGAAAGCTCGGCTCGAACCCGACTCGGCTCGAACCCGACAAAGCCTGCGCATATTTGAATAAAAAATAAAATTAAGTAAAATAAGGCTACGTTTTTCAAAGAAGGACCCCTTTCCCCCTAAGTAGCTTAGCGTCAGGGGTGGATCCAGAAAAGGTTTTTGAAGGGGGTCGTAAATGAGATAGAAAGAGATAGCACTATAGTTGTCTCTAGTGCTGTCTCTTTCTCTCTCACTTAAATATAAGACCCCCCTGGATCCGCGCTTGCTTAGCGTAGCATTTTACCAACACCCCCCTCCTTCTAAATGGGCCACGTGGTTTAAACTAAAATTTTTAACATAAATTATTCCATAAAAATATAATTTTCAAAAATGATTTTTTAATAAACATATAATTTTAAATAATAATTGTTTATTCCCTCTCAAACGATCATTTTAATGCTTTCAGTAAATTTTTCAATTTTTGATGCAAATGTGTGTGGGTAATATAAAGTGGCTCAATATTTGGTTTTCCTGTAAAATATATAGAGAATTAAAGAAAGTACTTTGAACATGAGCTTTTTAAATTATTGAAAATAAGTAATGGCGGAAAGTTTGAAAGAAGAATCTGAGAAATTTATAGCGGAAAATTGTGTTTTTCATAAAAGTAACGTTGTGATTGTTGGTTTGCTTGCGTTTACGATGGCATTTGTTCCCAGCCTCTCCTCATCCTTGCAGTAAACCCAGGACTTTTGCTAGACGGCCCCCTAAGCGTCCACGTGGTATACAGACGACCCCAACTGAACTTAAGTCATATGAGACATGAAATGCTATCTCTATACATATACTCACATGACCCAAGTTTTGTTGAGTCAATATACGAATAAAAAATACACGTGTGTAAAAGCCATCGAAATATGATTTTAATACAATTTCATCGACGTTAAGTACCTAAATCTATATTTTTTTAATACTCATCAAACTTAATGCATAAAAGTTCTTTAGAAATAAAAATAGATTATAATAAGGTCAGCACATACATCACGTGAATCAATGTTTACAATAATGAAGATAGAAATCAATCTAATACACAAAAAAAAGTCAGAAAATTAGGGCAGTGGAATAGAATTGATAATTTAATATAGAATGTATGAGTAAGAAACGATAACTTATATTCTATTCTTATCAAAAGCTTGTCAATGACGTAGTGCTTTTATACTTAATTTTCAATAGAGGAGAGTAGCCTAAGTCGTGCAAACCTTTAATATCTTTCTGCTGCAGAAATTATATTATTAAATAATTTATTATGTTGATATGTAGTTGCAACATTTATAATTAATTTTAAAATATTTTTTAATATATTTTAAGCAAATAAAATAAAAAAAGAAGAAAATTCATTTAGCTCATTAAATAATAAACTTTAAAATATAGATTTAAAATCAAAAAGCCTTGATCTCAACTCATTTACTAAGATTTGAAAATCTTACACAGATATTATTGATATGTATATTATTACAATTTTATAAATAGTAAAGATATATAACATGCTTATTTTTAATATTCTTTACTATTTATAAAAAAAGGGATTACACCAGTTGGTCCAGTCACTGGGGCGTCAAAAAGACCAAATAAAAACATTAATTAGAATATGGCCGATTCTTTTTTTATTCGAAAGAGCATTGTTCACAGAGTTTAAATCTTAGTTTTCGACCTCGGGGGGGGGGGGGGGGGGGTGGTAACTTTACCCGCCATTTTGAAAAAGGGGTGAAATTTGGTTTTGCAAATATCTCGCAAACTATCACTATTACGCAAAAAATTGTGAAAAGCAGTTTTATAGAGCACAACATTCTCTACAACATTTGTAGAAAACTTTTTTTGCACAAAATTAATATTTTTCATTTTATATTGCAAAATGTGTCAAACTGGGGAGATGCAAAACCGTAATTTTGCATTTTCCGCGAATCTAATGCGAATTTTGTAAAAAATATTCCAATGAAAGAGATTGCTTTTTAAAAAATAAATAAGTTTCATCTAAACTATTTTTTCATACAATAATTAGGTAAGTCCGTGGAACGTTGCAAAGTACGCAGCTACCGGGTGTTCGATAGGTAAACTTACCTTTGCAATATTTAATTATTTTACTTTTAAGACAACGCATTAATAGAACATGGCCAATTTTTTTTTTATTCAAAAGGATATTGTTCACAAAGTTTAAATCTGAGTTTTCGACCTCGGGGGGTGGTAACTTTATCCGACATATTAACTGTTTGTTAATACATATATCAAATATCTTCGTTTCGTGTACGGAACCCTAGATTTTAATACAAGTGTACACCCGTTAAAAATTCCTGTATTGCGCTTCATATACACTGAGAAAAAAGGTTTAGTTTTATCAACCATATTTTTTAGTTGACCATTGTTGGTTGTAACAACAATATTTTGATTGTTATAACAAAAGATATGGTTGGCGTAACACAACAACCTCGCTGAAAACAGTTTTTAGTTATATCAACAAAAATTTGGTTGAGTCACCCAAATTTTTGTTGCTATGACTAAAAATTTTGTTGAGCCAACAAAATTTTTGTTGATATGACTAAACATTTTATTCAGTGTTGGGGCAACAATATTATTTTGTCGCTCTTATTTGGTTGAACCAAATATAATTTGGTTGTGACAACCAAACAATTATTTTAAAAAATGGGTGATTAGTTTGTAAGTAAGCTGCCGATAATAACATAACCACATAAAAAAAATAAAGTTCCCTGGCCTGGGTGTGAGACCTATATTTTCTTATGTATTTTGATGCGCTGAATCCGAATCTACCATTAGAATCGGTCCAGCGGGTCTGATTTGGGACCTAACCTCAAAATCAATTAAATATACTTTTTGTTCGCTAGAATCTGAACCCGACCTAAAATTTATACATGTTTAGGATTAATAGAAAGCTTGATTTATCACATTTAAAATTCTTTTTTAAAAATTGTTCTACTATGATTTTTAACGAAGTTATGATGTTTTGCTTAAAATCATTTTTTTCCATTACACCATAACACATCAATAATTGATGTGTTTTCAATATTTGGAAAAATGTCATATTTTAAGTAAAACTTCGTTAAAAACCATCGCAGAACGATTTAAAAAAAAACGTTTTAAAGGTCATAAATCAAGCTTTCTATTGGCCCTAGGCATGTATAAAGTTAAATCGGGTTCAGATTCTAATGAACAAAAAGTGTCATTTTATTAATTTTGAGGTTAGGTCCAAAATCAGACCCGCTAGACCTATTCTGATGTCTGATTCAGCTCATCAAATTACATAGAAAAATATGGGTCTCATACCCAGGCCAGAGAACTTTATTTTTTTGTGTGGCTGTGTAATATAAATGAAATCAAAATAAAAACCAATACCAGACGGTTGGCCGAACCTGGCTCTGATAGTTAGGCCAACAATCTGTGTTACTAAACTATCTAGCTTTAAGGTTTATTTCTTATTGCTCATTCATATCTTTGATGGGCTGGTAGTTAGCCTAGTGGACTGGCAGCTGGAAAACCTGGGTTCGAATCTTCATGACTAATGAAATTTTTCTGTTTCAGGTTTTGATTAATATTAAATTTCTACCTTGTCATCTGATTATATTTGTGTAATTAAATTTATAACATTTGAATTGTGTAATTATATGTGTAGGCCGACCGAAAATTCGCACCTGGTTTAGTTAGCTCCCAAATAAAATTTTTTTGTGACAACCAAAAGTTTTTGTTCTGCCAACAAACAACACTGAACCAAATAATTTAGTTGTCTCAACCAAATAGTTTGGTTGATTAAATAACAACCAAATTTTTGTTGTTATGACTAAACATTGTATATATATATATATATATATACCAACCTAAGAAAAGTTGAATTTTTTCGAATGGGCGAATTTCCCATACAATCCTATTCCCTAATATAGTGAAAAAAGCAGGAAAATCTTATTATTCTGCATTGATTTGACAAAAATTTTAAACGCGGATTGAAATGAATTCGAAGAGTAAAGGAAAGTAGTAAATATTTCTATATTTCTGAATTGACTGGGAGACTACACGTTAAATACAATATTAAATAAATGTAGGCTCACACAGGTTTCGAACCTACCTAATGGAATGAAGACGTACGCCTTGTAGGGTGACGTGAAAATTTTGAAAGCGCATTGGAAATTGAAGTAAAAACTACAAGTGTCTATTTCTTTCAATCGGCAGCGGTAGAATTTCAAAAGTTTATTGAAAGGAATGAAAACTTAGGAGAGTAAATTGCCTTTGTCTATTTACTTCAAACAATGAGGTACACTGAGAAAAAAGGTTTAGTTTTACCAACAATATTTTTTAGTTGACCATTGTTGGTTATAACAACAATATTTTGATTGGTATAACAAAACGATTTGGTTAGCGTAACACATCAAGTTGTTTGGGACAACCATATTATTTTGTTGCTCTTATTTGGTTGAACCAAACATAATTTAGTTGTGACAACCAAACATAATTTAGTTGTTACAACCAAACATAATTTGGTTGTGACAACCAAACAGAAATTGGTTGTGACATCTAAACATAATTTAGTTGTGACAACCAAACAATTATTAAAAAAAATTGGTGATTAGTTTTTAAGTAAACTGCCGATAATAATATAAATTAAATGAAAATAAAAACCAATACCAGACGGTCGGCCGAACCTGGGTCTGATAGTTGAGCTAACGGTGTCTGTTACTGAACTGTTTAGCTATAAGGTTTATTCCATATTGGTCATTCATATCTCTCATGGGCTGGTGGTTAGCCTACTGGATTGGCAGCTGGAAAACCCGAGTTCGAATCTTCATGACTAATGAAATTTTTCTGTTTCAGTTTTTCATTAATATGAAATTTCTACATTCTCATCTGATTATATTTGTGTAATTAAATTAATAATATGTGAATTATGTAATTATATGTGTTGGCCGACCGAAAATTCGCACCTGGGTTAGTTAGCTCCCAAATAAAATTTTTTTTTATGACAACCAAAATTTTTGTTATCCCGAATAAAAAAATATAGTTGTGACAACCAAAAATTTTTGTTGTGCCAACAAACAACACTAAACCAAATAATTTAGTTGTCTCAACCAAATAGTTTGGTTGAATAAATACCATAACATATTTAGGAGGGCATCCAGGGGATTAGAAACTTTGGAGAGGAAATTAGAGTTCTATTTCTTGATATTGACTGCTTGGGAGTTTTAAGAGTGTATTGTAAAGAGTCATAACTTGTGTTAATAATTTCTAATTCTTTTAATCGTTTAAGTAACTTTTACGGAATTAAATAAAAAGAATACCCCAAAAATTTGTTTTTTTAAACGAATCCCTGGCGAGAGTATCGGATTGAATTCCAATCAGTTTGAATAAGTTTTAATCAATATTCTTCCGGGGCATTCCGAAATTTGTTTTCGTGCCAATCAGTTTTTACCCGAATCTAAAAATGGACGTAACTTAACGAAAAATTCTCTCCGAATCATTCCGAATTAATCCGTTTCATTCCGACGCTAAATTTTAATCAGTTTGAATCCCGGCATTTAGTTCCAAATTATTCCGACTCAATCCGTTCTAATTTTAGTCGGGTTTATTCGAATATGAAACGGATTGATTCGGAAAGATTCGGAATGAAATAACATGATTTAAAGTGATTAAAATTTAGCTTCGGAATGAAACGGATTAATTCGGAAAGAATTTTTCGTCAAGTAACATCCATTTTTAGATTCAGACAAAAACTGATTGGCTCGGAAACAAATTTCGGAATGCCCCGGAAGAATACTAATTAAAACTTATTCAAACTGATTGAAATTCATTCCAATAATTTTGCCAGGGATTTCAAAACCATTGTTATAAAAAGGTTGCTATTAAATTTTTTTTAATTTTGGCTATTATATTTTTCGCAAAAAAAGTCAACATTGGAGACTGAGATCAGGGGTAGATCCAAACAATGTTTTTGGGGGAGGTTATGTATAAGAAAGAAAAAGATAGAACAATAGCAAAATTTGTTCTGAATTGTTCTAGCCTAGCATAACAAAAAAGTCTAATAAAATTTTATCGCTAAAGTCAATATTTTGTGCAAATAAATCCAAATTAGGGAGTTTAGAATTTTTTTTGTCAATTTTTAAAACTCAAAATTTCGAAAAAAAAGTTTAGTTGTGCCAGGATACCACAATTCAGTACAACTTTTGTTTTTTCTAAATTTTGAATTTTGAAAATTGACTAAAATATGTTCAGTCCCTTTGAAGAATGAAAAGTCGTAATCTCCAGACTTGTCTGGAGATTACGACTTTTCATTCTTCAAAGATTATATTGTTCCCAGACGTAAAACAAAAAAACATTTTTTATGTTCAGTCCCCAATGTTGACTTTTTTACAAAAAATATTAACTTAAACGAAAAATGTTATAAGACTTATTATATTTGTTAATGAAGAACACTTTCTTCAAAATATGTCATGAGCTGGATGGCCGAGAGGTCTCTTTAATTTCCTCTCCAAAATTTCTAATCCTCTGGAAGCGCTCCTAAATATCTAACTCAGTTGATTGACTCTCGGAAGTTTTCATTCCTTCCAATAAACTTTTGAAATTCTTCTGCTGCCGATTTCTCTCTGACGACAATAGAAAGCAATTACTTTTTCCATATTTCGCAGTTCAGTTGGGAATAAGGTCTTGTAGGAAATTCCTATTCAGAATTATTATTAAATCCTCGTTTTACAACTAAGACTAGAAATATCAATCGTTTTCTATTGCTCACCAATTACTGGGTTATTTGTCTTAAAATAAAACTATTTAAGTACAAAATGTTTATTTGAAAATAATTTACTTCGAAACTATTTCATATCACGCGCGCAAATTGAGTAGCCGGATGCAATAACTCGCTAGGCGCTCAAACAAGCGTAAAACTATTGTCCAAGCCAAATTTTTGGAGTCGATTTTCAAATTGTTTAAAAAATGTTTTTAAAAATATGAGGTTATAGAGAAGAAAAAAACGCATCTTTTTTTTCGCTTCAATTTTTTTGTAGAATGCATACTTTTAATAATAAAAATTAAAAACACAAAAAAAATTTTTGTAAAATCAATTACCTTTTTATAAATATCACATCATTTCTCAGCTATTTATTATTAAAATTGATTAAAATTTGGTACACGTATGCAGTATATACTGGTAAAGCCTGCAAGCACAGTAAAACCTTTAAAAAATGATATTGTTTAATAATATTTAATGCAAAAGTAATACGTTCAATAATATTAGTTTTCTAACTTTGAAGTCAAAAATTTCTATTAATGATTTAAAATAGCGGTAACTTGTAGTGAGAAAGTTTTTCATTTAGTATTAAGGAAGTTTTTCTCGCATAGTTTGAAACTCATAAACGTATAAATAAAGAACTATAAGAAGAATAGTGAAGCGTTATTTATTTGTATCGTTGCGTCCGCCATATTATCATGTACTACGGTCGTCAGCTGTTCTCCCTCTTCTCTATCCCTCTAGCGTAGACACATGAAAATATGGCGGACGCAACGATACAAATAAATAACGCTTCACTATTCTTCTTATAGTTCTTTATTTATACGTTTATGAGTTTCAAACTGTGTGAGAAAAACTTCCTTAATACTAAATGAAAAACTTTCTCACTACAAGTTACCGCTATTTTAAATCATTAATAGAAATTTTTGACTTCAAAGTTAGAAAACTAATATTATTGAACGTATTACTTTTGTATTAAATATTATTAAACAATATCATTTTTTAAAGGTTTTACTGTGCTTGTAGGCTTTACCAGTATATACTGCATACGTGTACCAAATTTTAATAAATTTCAATAATAAATAGCTGAGAAATGATGTGATATTTATAAAAAGGTAATTGATTTTACAAAATTTTTTTTTGTGTTTTTAATTTTCATTATTAAATGTATGCATTCTACAAAAAAATTGAAGAGAAAAAAAAGATGCGTTTTATTCTTCTCTATAACCTCATATTTTTAAAAACCTTTTTTAAACAATTTGAAAATCGACTCCAAAAATTTGGCTTGGACAATAGTTTTACGCTTGTTCGAACGCCTAGCGAGTTATTGCATCCGGCTACTCAATTGATAACATGCGCGGCATTTGCGATTGTAGTGTTTTGAAGATTTTTCCTACTTTATTTAACATTTTCTTAAAAATAAACCTTTTAATAAATTAATTAATTTAATTTATTTTACTTGTCTGTACATATCAAATGCACACAAGATGGGTTCGACACTTTTACAATATAACAAAAATTACTTACAAGAAAACACATCCTTAGAAATTATTTAATACGCAAAACTCACTTCTTACTGGGACAGACGTTCGGATAAAATCTCTGTAATCATTTATACAAAAGTTTTAATCGTGCATAAGGCTTCCGTTTCTGGTACCGTAGCACAGTGGGGCCAAAGTCCAAAAAGCTGGCCAAAAGTCAAAAAATAAAGTTTTATTTTCAGATATTGTATCCAACTAGTTTGATTGAAGAAGGATCAAAGATTATTGTAAGTCCAAAAAAAAATTTTATTCCATCATTATTAACTAAAGTTTTTAATAAAAAATAAAGAAAAATAACTTTTGATAATAATATAAATTAACGGAAAAAGTTAATTGCCCGATGTTGCCCGATAAAGTTTTTTTTTAATTATAGATTAGACATTTCATTAACAGAATTCGTAAAAAAAAGTTGCCCCAATCTGCTTTTGCGTATTTTAGACAAATTTTATGAAAACATTTACGAATTTTACTTAATCTTTTCACATTTGAGCAAAATTGGGTGTAAATATAAACTAATGCCTTACGATTCTAAGGATTTTCGAGGTCGCTTATTACGAATTTATTGTCAAATTGATAATTTTATAGTTGACAGCTGTCAAATCAACTGTCAACTTTGCAGAAAAGCAATTAATCTTTAAAAAAATTTCAGTGCAAGCATTTTCGGGGTTGCTGAGTACCAATATAATGTCAAATATTATAATTGACAGTTGACAGCTGTCAAGTCAACTGTTTTTATGCATATAGCAGCAAGAAGGTTTTTAGTGTCGATGACTACTAATATATTGTCAAATTTACATTTTGACAATCGAAAACTGTAAATTACCATATTGTCAATATGACCTTAGATTCATTATCAGCAACCCCTTAAAATTCTTTTATTTACTTGACTACTACAGACGTTTCTACAGATGGAGATTAACAATTTTTACATTTTGTAAACAAATAATTTGTCTTTTTCTAAAATATTTGTTTTTGCCAAAAATAAAGTTGCTATTTTAGAGTTTCAAATATTTTTTTAGTTTAGAAATAAGCATCATTAGAATACATTAGATTTAGACTTTCAAAAAAATTAAACGTTACTTTTATACTAATACCAGCCATTTTAGAATTTGTAAATCATACTTTAGATTCGTATTTAGAGACATTCAACCCACCCGAGACCAAATTTCATGAATTTAAAAAAAACTTTTGTAGGTTGACCGCCATATCGGATCACCCTTTTTAATTAAGTGAAACAGACATTAGATTCATGATAAACGACCTCAAAACTCCCTTGAAACACAAATTCATGATTATGAAAAGAAAATTTTTGTAATATTTTAGCCAGATTGGATCTGCCATTTTGAATTTTGTAAAACAGACTTCAGATTCGTAATCAGCGACCTCAAAAACCCCCTGAAACCCAATTTCATAGAAATTAAAATAAAATTTTTGTATTTCGTCCACCATATTGGATCCGGTTTTTTGAATTTTGTAAAAAGGACTTCAGATTCGTAATCAGCGACCTCAAAAACCTCCTGAAACCCAATTTCATAAACATTAAAATAAAATGTTTGTATTTCGTCCGCCATATTGGATCCGCCATTTTGAATTTTGTGAAACCGACTTCAGATTCGTAATCAGCGACCTCAAAAACCTCCTGAAACGCAATTCCATGAACATTAACATAAAATTTTAGTATTTCGTCCGCCATATTGGATCTGCCATTTTGAATTTTGTGAAACAGACTTCAGATTCGTAATCAGCGACCTCAAAAACCCCTTTATACCTGTCCCCCCGAAAATAGGAAAAAGATTTGATATTTTGGCCAGCTTTTTGGCATTTGGCCCCACTGTGGCGCAGAGTAGTGCACGCGTTTGTGAAGGGAAAATTAGTTTTTGAAGAATTGGTTATTCAGTAAGGGGATAAATGTAAGTAGGAAATAGAGTGATTGTAAATGATAAAGGTTAAAAAAGTATGAATTGTGAGTGTTTGCTTTGAGGAAAGTATTTCCAATGTAGTAAATAGACTATCGTATACAGCAAATTTGCAGAAACAGTACATGACATGTCTAAGCAAAACCACATCTCGATCGGAAATTAGCCAACACACATTTCTGCACAGGAATCGATTAACTTTAATAAGCAAAATTTAAGAAATAAAATAAAACATTTATCATCCATTATTATTTAAGAAAAACTTACCAAGATGTGATGGATTGGAATCTGTAAAAAAGAAAAATTACTATATGAATACTTTTAGTAATTGAAGTATGAATAAATGTAAGTTCTTAAAATGAATATAATTTTCAAGATTGTTTTTTTTTCTTACGCATGTACGCATCACTTTGCAATTATGGAAATTTTCCTGTTTTGTCTTCTTAAGTTAAATTAATGTTATTATTAAATTAAACTTAAGTTAAACAAAAAAGTGACCATGTCATAAGATTCCTTTTTTTTTCTTCCGTACAGTATGCCAAAAAATATAGTATGACACTCGTGCGGATAATTTTATGATTCCAAAGAGTGTAAGCTACCACACTCGCCTTCGGCTCATGTTGTAAATCTCACACATTTGGAATCGCCAAATTACCGTTCTAATATCATAATATACTATTTTGCCGTGTACAGAATTTACTTTCGTTCATGGCTGCATCCGAGAATCTGCACTGAATAAATTTTGACCCTGAATATGTAAATAAAGTGTAACTAATAGAGAAATTATATACAATAAATTAATATTAGGTAATACTCTTCAAAGACATTTTAAGTCTTAAGTAATAAAGGAAAATAAAAACAACGTACATAAACAACAAAAAAAGAGAATAAGAATTTAAAAAATAATGATAACAATAATAAAAACAAATAAATACTTTTGAATATACGTATCTTATAACGTAATTTATACATGGAGAAGTATAAGCATTCGCTGAGTTACAAAAATATCTACAAGTGGCTATTTCAAAATTCGGCTAGTTTAACTGCAACAAAAAATTAAAGTACAAGATTTTGAATTGCCACTGCGTTGTAATATTTATAATATTGGAGTGTACACCTCTCTGGTAATAGCTACGTATTACTCGTAATATAACGTAATTGTGCGTAATAGTCAGTAATTTTGCTTATTGATGGGTAATAGTTATGTATAATAGTGCGTAATAATAAATGTTATTTGCATACCCACACAGCACCAGAAATTCCCTGAATTTCCCCTGAATATTGGTCCACATTTCCCGAATATTCGAACCTAATATTCAGGGAAGTTTCGTGGAAGCATCAAAATGTCCGCTATAAAGAATATTGGACGCTAAATTTCCCTGAAAATGTATTTCTAATTTTCAGGGAATTTCCGCATCTAATATCCCTTCAATATTCACTGTATTCGTAAATCTTCTGTACATGATGCGCAATGGTCGAACTTGGTTTCTGTGACACTTAGGGATCATTCACATATCACGTGATACAAATTTTAGCTATTTTAAACCCCCTCCCCCCTCCTCGTGATACTTTTTCTATTGCTAAAAAAATTTATTTCCATGGACCGTGATATTTTGCCTACCCCCCTCCCACCCCTAAAGATATCACGTGATATGTGGACGACCCCTTACGGCTGCGCAGTAGTTTTTAATGTTCTAGAATCTTACGGGTGCCAAATATGACATACAATTTTTATCAATTACCAGATCAAAAAAATTTTGGAAATTTTTTTTAACTTTCCCTGAATATTCTAGAAATATTAGATGCGGAAATTCCCTGAAAATTAGAAATACATTTTCAGGGAAATTTAGCATTTAATATTCTTTATGGCGGACATTTTCATGCTTCCACGAAACTTCCCTGAATATTAGGTTCGAATATTCGGGAAATGTGGACCAATATTCAGTGGAAATTCAGGGAATTTTTGGTGCTGTGTGGGAAGCTTAAGTCATTTAATGATTAATTAATTAGAAAAAAAATATTCTACTTCTAATTGCTTGTATTGCGATTTGAATTAGGCGCTAATACAAGCTAATAATGCTGGGCCCTCTGTCTGCAAAGCGAATGTACTATGATAAGAACCTGCATTGACATCACTTTCTATTCTGAATTTCTAATCCTTGCTAATTAATATAACCACGAATGTTCAAGTTTTGTGTACATCTTTGGCACTGTTTATTGCTTTTAATTAATTTTAAGTATCTAATCTTGATAGAATATTTTTTGAAATATAACTAATATATTGTCGATTTTCAATGAAAATTTACATTCAAAAACCTGGAAAAGTATAAATAAAATAAATAAAACTTATTATGGCTGATTCGCAAGCAAGTTTGCAGGTAATTTCTTTCTTTTAAAATGTATTTCACATTAAAATATCTGAAGTGTTTTTAATTTATTATTATAAGTAATTAATTTTATCATAGGTAACGGGAGATGATATCTGGGTTCTTTTTGAGACTGAATTTGCTTTTATTCTGGAAAGATTAAAGTTGATTTTAAAAGCAATGAAATACGATAATCTTTTTTCTTTAGAACGATTTTCTCAAGAAGATCGTAAAAATTGAAGTTTTCATAAAAACTTCTCTGGATTATATTATCGAAAAAGAAGAGCGTGAAAAATATTATGGAATCTTCAAGAATCACTTTGAAAAATTTGTTTTTCTAGGAGGTATTGAGCAGGCTATGAACGAAATAGTCAGGTTAGTTAAAAAAATAGTTGCGTCTCAAAAAAGATTTAATCATTCTCGTGAACCTCAGAGTGATGCTTTTCTACCAATTTCTTTCGAAAGACCAAGACCGCAACGAGGGACGCAAGATAGTGAAACAACAAACAACAGCAGCGGATATTATAGTTGATTTAAAATCAATCTTAGATACAAATGTGAACAAATACCTGTCGGAAAATTATCCTAATGTATCCTTGCCTAAAGTGTCAGCTAATGTGGCAGCAGATGGTCTTGGTTCTTATCTTGCGGTTCTTCAATGTCCTCTTGCTGGTTGTGAAAAATCTACTAAAATTAAAAGAAATAATTCACGATGCAACACTTCTAATTTTTATAGCCACGGTAGCACGCATTATTAAAAAAAATCCTGATAAACCGAATACATCCGTTGTAAAAATGTTTGCTAAGATGCATGACCGATCTTCCAGTCAAGAAACTAATCAAAATTTAAATAAACCGTTGAGTAATCAGACTAATGGGAAAATCGAAAATCAAAATGTTTTAAAACGAGAAGGAATCGAGATTTATAATTCCTCTTCTGAAGATGAAACAGAAAGTACAGTTGCAGATGCAGGTTTGAAATATTATTATTTTTTGTGTTATTATAAATATTATAATATTATTATTATTATTTTTTACAAAACAAGATTACGAGAGGAAAAAATGCATTTACGCACTTGTTCGTGTGGGAGTCGACCACGTGTTGCGGTAATACCTCACTAAAACAACCTCTCCCATTCTTGCTTTACTTACTCTAATCTGCTATTGCTCCATTCGTCCTGGAGGGTAATTCATTTGCTAGAGACGTTATTCCTACTTCTTGCACTGTTGTTCTCACCCATAGCCGCCGATGTTCTTAGGCGGTGGTCAAGAACGTTGTTGGGTGCTTTTTTAGAGTTACCGAATAAGATCTTATAATGAACAGTGCTGCCGAACCCGATTGAGAGAATTCAGAAGAACAGCCTTTTGCATGCGAACTGCCAATGCATCGGCTCGATGCTCGCAGCTAGGTACCTTCGTTAGTTGGCTCACAAATGAAGCTCGCATCCCTCCCAAACAACCGAGTACAAGAACAATTAGGTGGACCCTGTAGCCTGCATACATTCTAGTCAATTCAAACAGAAGGTCTTGATATTTCGTCCGTTTCTCATCCCCCTTTTAAATGATGTTGCCCTCAGCAGGAGCCGAAAACTCTATGACACAAATGATCTCACTTTTATGATCCTAAAGTACAATATCAGACTTTGTAGCACTGATACGATGAGTGGTGGAAAAAGAAAAATTCCAGTAGATCTTACACTGATTATTTTTCACAACAGACTCCTAATCCCCTTGGGCATACGGCAAGATGGGTTTCTTATCTACACCGTATTGGTGTCGAAGGTGATAATACAACACCTTAAGCGCAGCATTGTGTCTTTATATATATCTGCAACATGTATACTTCGGGCACGCACTTAGAATATGTCTAAGTGTTTCCGGATATTGTTTGCATGCACGACAGATGGTATTGTCGACAGATATATGCATCACTCAACTGCGGTACACTAAAGTATTTATTACTCCATCCTTAGAAGCAAACAAAAATCCTTCAGTCTCTGATTTCAAACCAGCAGATTTGAGGAAAGCAAATGACAAATCCACAGACAATCCCATTTCTTTTATGAGACGGAAGAATCGTTCATGCACAGGTTTGCCAATATGTTCCTGTAACAGAAGCAAATGTTCTGCTTCCTTTACAAGCTTTTTAATCATCAGTGGTGTTTACGATATTATTATTATTATTATTATATCTCATACAGGTTTCGAAAATGGAGCAAAAGGCAATCCAATTCAACGAAATCAAGATGATATTAACTCTGAAAATACGGAGGGTAAATTAAAAAATACACAAAAATCGAATTTGTAGGATCCGGGGAAGGTAACAGAGTTGCTACTTTTCTCCACAAAACGCAGATTCAATCTAGTCGCTCCAAAGGAAACGAGAGAAAATTAAACACAGCTGCAGAAAATTTTTATAAAATAACGGAATACTTGCCTATTTTAAACAAGATGGATTTAATTTTGAAGGAAAATGAAGAAGTAAATCAGGCCCAGCGAATCATATTTAATCCGGTTGGGTAGTTGATTTGGAGGAGGTGAAGGGGGGGATTTAAAAAAGTTTATGTGAGTAAAGAAATTTTAGGGATATAGAAAACAGGCTATGTTAATAAAAAGTGATGTCTGATTCCGGGTGGGTAGTAGTACCCACCGTACCCATCTTATTTGCCGAACCTGAAGTAAAAAAGAACCTTGTGTTGTCTATGACTCCTAAGCCTCAGTCTGTAAACCGACCAAAAGATTTAAGTAATTTGTTAAAATTACTTTTAGAATGTGCTTTAAATAATGCTGATAAGAAGCTTAATGGACGACGATATAGTAACGTCATAAAAGAACTTGCATTTCTTATTTATTCTATCAGTGGATTAGCAATTTACGAGTTTCTAATAATCTATCACTTCCTTCAATTTCAACCGTCCGAAAAAAAATTTATTCTAATACAGATTTAGTTGAAGGAGAATTTCGAATAAAAGAACTGAAGACATTTCTTAAGGAAAGAAATTATCCTCTAGAAGTTCACATTTCTGTGGATGCTACAAGATGCTTCAAATTAAATTGTTGGCTTCACACTACCAATAGACGTCAATTGAGTGCCTATCGTTATATCTTATCCTGCAACATCAGCAGAAAAAATTTGTAGCTATTTTGAAAATTGCGCTACTAGCAATTATGTTTATTGCATAATAGCTCAACCTCTTTGAGATAGATCAACTGTATTTTGTTTAGCAATGTTCGGGACAAACAACAAGTTTAATTCGTCACAAGTTACAAAAAGATGGCAATGGATGAAGGAAAAATGCAAAGAAAAAGGAATTGAGATCATTGGCTTGTCATTCGACAGTGATACCCGCCTATTAAAGGCAATGAATTTTCATGTCATCACATCAAAAACAGCTACAACTTGGAAGGAGTTTCAGTCGATTTTGCCACTCGAAACAAGATTTGTTATTTCTCGCAGACATCTTGTAGAATTAATAAAAAGGACGACCCACACAGCACCGGAAATTCCCTGAATTTTCCCTGAATATTCGTCAACATTTCTCGAATATTCGAACTTAATATTCAGGGAAGTTTCGTGGAAGCAGTAAAATGTCCGCCTAGAATAATATTGGGCGCGAAATTTCCCTGAAAATGTATTTCCAATTTTCAGGGAATTTCTGCCTCTAATATTCCTTGAAAACTCAGGGAAAGTTAAAAAAAATTTCTAAAATTTTTTTTAATCTGGTAATTGATCAAAAAAATATGTTATATTCGACATCCGTGGGATTCTAGAAAATTAAAAACTACTGCGCAGCCGTAAGTGTCATAGAATCCAAGTTCGACCAGTGCGCATCAAGTTAAGTGAATATACGAATACTATGAATATTGGAGGAATGTTAGATGCGGAAATTCCCTGAAAATTAGAAATACATTTTCAGGGAAATTTCGCGCCCAATATTATTCTAGGCGGACATTTGACTGTTTCCACGAAACTTCCCTGAATATTTAGTTCGAATATTCGAGAAATGTAGACGAATATTCAGGGAAAATTCAGGGAATTTCCGGTGCTGTGTGGGGAGTAAGGATCAACACGAACTTTGCATGTCAATCTAAAGATTCTAAATACAAATTCAAAGTTTTAAGGAATAGGCAGCTCTGAGTATAAAACAAATCAATATCTGGTCTCTAACTGTTGAACATCTTGTTAACATCCCGATAATAGTAGACATAGGATCTGAATAACATGCCAAAAAATGGTCCTTAAAAGCATTAACAATTGATTGAGAGTTATCTAGAAAATCTCGACAAAGCGACATCACGTCGGGTAAACAAGATTTTTGTTTGTTTATTAACAAAATCCCAGAAAGACTTACGATTAATCGTTAAGTTCGCTTCAATAGTTTTCATATAATCGTAATAATTATGTTTAATTTTTTTATGAATGCTAGTGGATAACATTTTAATCTGAGGATCAAAGTATAGAGAGTTAGTTTTCCTTTTTTTTAAAGTGGATCTTTTCAAGGTTATCTCATCAATAATAAGTTTAGAGAACCACGGCGGATATCCACGTCTGCAGTTAGAAAAATTTCGCAAAGGTATAAATCTTCCGAAGGCTTTTAATAAATTTTCATTACATTTATCGCAAGCAATAATTACATTAGATTCAGATTCTAAACAGCTCCAATCAATAGAAATAAAAAAAACGTACAAACCAGATAAGTTAGCTTTTTTAAAATTAAACTTGTACTTAATCTTATCATTAAAGCTTAATAATCTCACACTGAGGTCATAAACACAATTTAAAAATTTATTAGGAGAAACATAAGTCAATTCAATGTCCAGCGCAGGATGATAAAGATCG
Organism: Ganaspis brasiliensis; assembly: GCA_037103525.1. NCBI lineage: Eukaryota > Metazoa > Arthropoda > Insecta > Hymenoptera > Figitidae > Ganaspis > Ganaspis brasiliensis. The sequence goes on along the minus strand of JAZKLR010000266.1, from coordinate 3,550,208 downwards.
TCTGGGACAAGGGGGAAGAAAGCTCTATTAACAAGAGTTGGAAGGTTTGAAAATAATAAATCCAAGTACCGATTCATAAAGTTAGGAACGTTATTTTTCTGAAAAAGATTAAAAAATGATATAACATTTTTTAAAATGGAAACTTTAGAGTCAAGGGATTGAGTGCTAGATTTAGAAGAAAATGAAGGACAATTATAATCACCAATAACAAATAAGGGGATTGAATTAGGTAATGGGCAATTCTGGAGGAATTCAAAAAAGACCTAAAATTTTGGAGACTGATTAATGGTGGACTGTAAATAACTAACACGATGAATTTTAAGCATTGTTTAAAAATGACCAATCCAACAAAATAAATCCCCAAATTGCAAGCATGAATGTCAAAAAAATTGATGGAATATGCAATAATGTTTGTGCTAACTGCAACAAGCACTCCACCCCTCCTTCCAACCTCCCGATCCCTGCAAAAAACATTGAAAGTTGACAAGTCAAAAAATTCCTCAGAGAGAATGCCGGGCTATAACCAAGATTCTGTAACTGTAGAGATACTAAAGAAAACAGAAAAAGGTAACATTTAATGAGATGAAATTTAGTATTTAAACCCCTAACATTTTGATAAAAAATACGAAATGCTGAATAAGAACGCTTATCTAATTGGTTGCACTTGTCATTTGAGGCATCTTGAGTATGGTTGGGGCTCCTAATCGATGTCTAATTTTGAGATCTTTCTCCCCTTTGGCCGTCATTTCTTGCAGCTCCTTCTTTACACGGTTGTAGGCAGCTTGCTGGTATTTTGTTTTGTCCGGGACTATAGAGAGAGTCTGAAATTCCTGGCGGAAGAGCATTCATCAACTTCACCTTCATAAAGTTGCTTCCGATCTGGTAAGCACACAGATTTCCAGGAAATATTATTTTAATGGGACGAGGATTCGCTCGTGACTCAGAAAAAATTCCGATCCTCCAAATCTTAATATTATCGTAATTTTGATCCGGTATTAACAACTTTAATAAAGTAGAAATATTATGATGGTCACGTTTATTATTGTCATCTTTATCATGAGGATTGGAGTCATGCATTCCAAAAATAATAAGATAATTATTTCTGTCCTTCAATCTCAAGGACTTTGACTTCCAGGACATCGATGCGTTGATGAGAAGTTTCAATGTTGTCTTCGCATCCACTAACACGAGAAGATAGGGATTTAACTTCACTTGATAAAGTTCTGAGGGAAGAATCCATATTCTGAATTTTCGTTGTCACAGAATTGATGAAGTCATTCATTTTTTAAATTCAAGTATTAAAAAGTCTTGAGGTCGTCCGGTGATGAACCAGATGGAGAAGGTTGCGGGGATGCAGCACCACACCATTCGAAAGAATTACGCATTTGGCTGCACAACTTTTATGATATAGGGCTGAACAATTTTTGCAACACGTAATTTTAGTCACTGCATTCTTATTGCACACTATACAGACTTTAATCTTCGAATCAAGACTACTGGCGGGATCTGTTGGCAAACAGGTATCCAAATTCGTCAACGAGGTTTGATCACCTGTGTGCGTGATTGCGTGACTCATCCTGATTCCAGTTCAGGAGTACAGTAAACACCAAATAGTATATTTCGTAACATGCGTGACAAGCAGTCGTTTCTGAAACGAGAGCAATGTTTTTGCAACGAGTGAAACGAGTTGCAAAAATTGCGCGAGTTTCAAAACGTTTGCTTTGTTCACGCAGTTACGAACGATACTTTTGATAACAAAGTCATAAAATACTGATACAGTGCTTTAAAAAGAATTCTTAAATTTGATGCTGTTCCAACACTAAATGTACCAAACCCCAAGAACAATAACATCGACACAGCTAGCATTGATCTTCCCAAGGACGTTCAGGATCTATCTCAATGTGAAGATTGCATTGAGAATAATCCTGTAAGAAGCTTGGAGTTGAATGAGTCTCAAGGGTTGACATATTCCTTGTTACAGGAATTTGCAGGAGATTTTAAAGAATCTTCATTGGAGACGCATGTTATTTATCAGAACTCGGATAAGAAGAACGTTGTTATTGACAACGGCCAATTTTCAGAAGAAATGAAAAATGGAAAAGAGCAACAGATTACTACGTCGCCAAAGAAATGTGGACTTTCTGGATTGCGGAAAAGGAACCTTTTTTTTTAGAATTATAAAAAAATATTAAGTAATGTGGCTATACCACATTATATTATTATAATATTCTAAACAATACAAGAAATTTTAAACTTCCTAAGTAAATTTCCTATTCCAAACTATAGTTTTCAAATAAAACCAAATAAATATTTTTATAAATAACTGAAAAATATTTTTTGTATATCAAAATTATTTTTATCTTTGTTTTTTCTTTATTATCTTGTTTCATTATTATTTTATTTTTTTATAAATAATTTTTTAACGGTATAATTATAGAATGCGACAACGGTTACAGCATTTGAAAAGCGAAGGGCCGCCGAATTTTCGAAACTATCAGATACTCAACAGGATTTTATAAACATGCAAGTGGATAACGCTGGAAGAGGTGAAAAAGGAAGAAGGTTTACCAAACGTCAAAAAGTTCTGTGGTTATCCTTATACAAACCGTCGCCTAAAACATATAAGGTTTTTCAAACAGTATTCATGTGTCCATCTGAAAGATGTTTGCGTCGATTTTCCTGCATATTAAACTTACACACTCAGATAAATGGTACTTTAGTAGAACACCTTGCTAGTCCAGTATCCAAAATGGCAGCTGAAAGTGAGAAAGCTGCTGCACTTATTTAGGATGAGTTTGCTGTTCAGGGGCACGTCCATTACGATCCAAAAAAAGATTTAATTGTTAGTTTTGAAGACTTTGGCAATAAAAGAACCAGCAAATTTGCAGATCATGTACTCGTCTTTATGGTGAGATGCATGAAAACTGGGTTAAAAAACCTTTGTCCTATTATTTTTTGCCAGAATGCAACTAAATGGGAGCAAATCCTTGTCTGCATAAAAGAAAATGTTAGAGCTGTCAAAGAAACGGGACTACAATTGCTATTGACAATTTGTGATCAAAGTTCACCCAATATCTGCGCGCTGGAGGAGTTGAAGAACCGATACAGAGCAGAGTTTATGAAGAAAAATGTACCATTTGGTAAGAATTAATTTTTTTATACTTAATGTAAATATTACGTTTGCTCTAAAGGACGATTAAATTATTTACAACTAATATTTTTGTTTATTTTTACAAGGAGTACTGTTAAAATAGAAATTGAAGGAGTAAGACTTTAAATTTTATCTGATCCTGTTCATCTATTAAAAAGCATGCGAAACAATTTTTCCACAAAAGATATAGAAATTCAGTATAAGGATTTTGATGCAAAAAAAGGTATAAAAAAATTCGCTTCTTGGGATCACATTGAAAACGCATTTGACATCGATCAAAATAGTGATTCCCTGCACAAGTATCTGCCGAAACTTACAGAGGAGCATGTTGGCCTCAACAGAATGAAAAAAATGAAAGTTTCAGTGTTTGCTCAAACTTTTAGCAAATGAATGGCAACATTCATATCTCATGCTAATGAGCTTGGTGGTAAAATATTAATTGAAGACTTTGTTATTTTTAGTTTAATTAACATTTACGCATTTACGCAAAAAGCCCTTTTTTAGCAACGATTCAAACAGACAGAGGTCCACTGGCAATGCCACCAGAAGTCAAGGAAACAGTTGCATTCGTTTTATTTATGGATCAATTATTTGATTCTGTGAATGGTCAAATAAGTACTCAACTTGTTAAACCTTTGAGAGGAGGCCTTACAGCTGATAGTCCTCATTGTCAATTTTGGGAAACTGCTAGAGATAAATTAAGGTCAATGCGATTCGTCAGCAAGGACACCCACAAACCTCTTTCGAACCCTATTTCTTTAAAATCATGGCCAGATGTATTCATTTACTACAAAAATGTTTGGGAGCGCCGCAAGGAACTTGGTATCGATTACTTGAAGTTTGGTTTACTGAACCATGACTGTATTGAAAATTTGTTTGGCTGCTTTCGGAGTCATAGCCTTAGACTCACTAAACTCAAATGCACACAAGCTGATTTAATCATTTAAAATATCAAGATTAAGCATCCGTACAAATAAAAGAACTGCAACTGTTCTCGCAAAGCAGTTGGTTCAACAGAGTAGTTCCAAACACTGCGCAGAATGCAGATCAATATTTTTTACATCAGATGATCCAGAAACTCCACAAAACTCAATGAACTGTGTAGAAGAATCAGCAATCGATTATTTTGAACGTGATTTCATGCGAGCTACAAATTTCATTCTTAAAAAATTGCCAACAATATGCTTTCGACGGAACGTTAAAGCCACTCTTCTAGAAATTGTTGAAAAAAGAATTGACTTTGAATGGATAACGTGCAAGGAACACCAAACACTATTATCTGAAACATTCTTGTCGCAGTGATTATGAAGTACAACATTAATCAATGGTGCACACATTTGAGCAAAATACTAACAGGAAGTATAATTCTCCATGGAGGAAGCATTGTTAAAAAAGAAGCAAGGCACAAATACCTCCGAAATTGAGCACAGAATCTAGAAGTTAATAAACAGTAAGTGTTCCAAGTAAAAATATTGATATAATGTTTAGAACTGCTAATAATATTTTTCATATTATTCTTCCAGAAAAGGTTACGCAGCCTGAATAAAGATTGCAATTGTATAAATCAATTGATAATTATTTACTTTTTATCTGAAGATCATCAGACATTGTTTTAAAGTACAACATGCTACACTTCAACGCTAAAAAAACCATTAAAGAAAGATCAAATTGATCAACAGACAACATTCCTTAAGAATAGGATCTTTAAATTATTCCTTTTAATAAATTGACATTTATTGCTTCTTCATAGAGGACGTATTGTTTTTAATATATTTTTAATACGAAAGGAGTCTATAGAGAAAAATAAAACACTTATTTAAATGTTTTCTAAAAAAATATACATATTTTCAGCGCGATTGTAAATATTTTGAACACAACATATGGTACTATTGTATTCCTTAGAAAAATTATTTTTACATAATTTACTTTTTATTGCAGTATCTGGCGCTGATATTCGTTAAAAGTGCCTATTCCTTTCAAAATTTACTTCAACAAAGGGACCTGCAAATTTTAAATTGTGACATTCGATTATCTTTTACCTTAAAAAAGAGAACATTGCCGATTTCTACTAATAAATTATCGGAAAATCTATTTTTTTATTTATTAAAAAAGTTTACTAATTTTTAGTAAAAAAGTATTAATTTCAAACTGAAATATCTAATAACGAAATCACTGGAATTAAATTGTTTTTAATGTTTATACCTAAAAATGTTAACATTTATAAAAATAAATCATGACAATAATTTATAAATAAAAATTCATTGAGTTTTCATTTCATCCTGCAGATACACTTTCTTCATGATATTTGAAACAACTACTTATATTAACATTATACAGAAAAAAAAAATTTACAATAAAAATATTATAACTAACTCCAAACTAAAATTTTGTAAACTTATTAAATATAAATATTTAAGTTAAAAGACAGTTATGTAATTAAAAAAATTAAATATTTTTTTATTAATTAAGGGGAGGTTACCGTTCTCAATGATGAAAAATTCATGAAATTTGGGAATTTTTTTGTCATAGACGGAAATATGTTTGGAATTGCGGTTTTTCTTATTTAAATACTATATAATTATATAAACTCTTTACATATTTATATTAAAAAAAAATTAAAAATGGCGGCTGTAGCTTAACTTAGAGAAGACCCTGCGTGCCGTATTTTTTTATGCGCCGTACGTTCCACAGCCTTGCAAGGTTATCAGAAACAAAAATTCCTGATAAATTATTAAACTAGGATAAATTTAGGGGGCATTATCGTTCATCTTTTTTTAAAAAACGTTTTTTAGCAAAATGGCGGCTATTTAAAGAGAAAACACAATTTTTAAGCTTTTTTTTACTTTATGGGTAAAAAAAAAATTAAAACATTTTTTTTAAAGAAAAGGAAAACGATAAGGCCCCTTAAATTTATTCTAGTTTAATAATTTATCAGGAATTTTTGCTTCAGATAACCTGGCCACAGCCGCCATTTTTGATTTCTTTTTAATATAAATATGTAAAAATTTTATATAATTATGTACTATTTAAATAAAAAAACCGCAGTTCCATAAATATTTCCGTCTACGAAAAAAAAATTCCCAAATTTCATGAATTTTTCACCATTGAGAACGGTAACCTCCCCTTAACCAATTATTACTTCTTTAAACTTTAATAAACTTTTCTAACTTTTAAAAAAAAATTCTGTAATCATCAACTTATTTCATTATTAGAAGACTTGAAATAAGCTCATTTTAAACTTGCCTCATGACTTCCAAAATTCTATAAGAATATATATTAGAGCTGTGCAAAATTGTAAAATTCGATCCTCTCCATGAGAATTTACATGGGCTCGGTTCGGTTCGAATTTCGATCCCATGCAAAATTCGAGTTTCTGCACAGCTCTAATATATATCCTTTCAATGAAGTAGCCGAATAGTTAAAATTATGTATTCTTTTATAATAAATTAAACTATTTTAATATAATCATTTAACACTTTAAAAATTGTAAATACCTAATAAATGAACAAACAAATCAAAATTAAACTTTTTTATAATATTAATAAAACAATTACTTTGTTTAACTTCATTTTTCAAATAAGTGATAATAATTAATTAACTACAAAATGAATTCAAAAATTTACTTAAAAAATTAAAATCAGGGTTCAAAATTTTAATACGTCATAGCTGGGCACGTTCATGGATAATTTGACATTATAGTTTGTCCCCGAAGCACCAGTTGGCGCCACTCCGATCAAAAGTTACTTCGAAAAAATGCATTGAGTGCCATGCCGTGCCCATGACGAGAGCCAAATAAGTTCTGCCAAGTATACTCTGTAGACACATGATGCAACTAACAAGGTCTAGCCGTAAAGCAGACCAGAACCGAACTTTTTCAGGCAACCATGGATGGCAACCATCTTGAATTAGTCAGCTGACTGGCTGTGCGTGAAATCATTAGCTTGAAGCAGTTTTAGAAAGAAGACCTTGTTAGTTGGATCATGCTGTGGACAGCATGAGCGCCACCAAGCCACCCACCTACGATGTCAATTATACAAAATGTACTCTCATCAACAACGCATGCGCACTAATGAAAATTGGGCGCGAAATTTAAATATATTTATAAATAAAAAATATTAACTTTAACAGTGTTTAACAGTAAAATATAAATAAATAATTTATGTATTTTTATTATTTACTACAATGTTTATTGGTTACTTTATTACGATATCCACATTGTTTAAGAATTTCACGAAAAGTTACGAAACACGTCAATACGATAATAGACAGTACGATAAAATAACGATAATGAAATTAATTGTAAATTAATCTTGAGAAAATAGGACATCTAAATTAATCGAATAATATCCTTACAAATCATGTATAGCCTAACGCACAATGAACCTTTCATTGCTAATCCTTAATCGTAAGAATGAGAGGAGGTAGGACAGAGATATATGTCTGTGCTACTTTCTCTCATTCTTACGATTAGAGATTTTTCATTGTGATTAGGCTTATTTGTTGGATCATGTAAAAAATTATGATAATATTCAAGCAAATTAAAAAAAAATTTAAACACAAATCTAAAATTGTACCCATATGTACTCGATTTCGAAAGTGTACTAAGTGGATTGTACCCAAATACTCAATGTGGTACTTTGGTACTCAGTTTTTTGAAATTGTACTTTTTGGGTACAATTGTACTCAAAGGGGCAACGAACGCGTAAGCTGCAAGAGGACACCAGGCTGCCCGTGTAAGATTCCGATTGGTAGAGATCCGTCAGGTCAGGCTGGGTCAACTCGCCTTCTTTTGTGGCAAATTAAGATATAGTAACTAGTACTACAATCAGAGGCGCTGTTCGCTGTACACACATAAATTGCTATGCAACACATAGGCAAGTTGGTGTATACATATACGGACTTTAGTTCACTGATACTATCGAGAGTATCAGTGAATCTAATCTAATGATCATTAGAGGCGCTGACGTCCAAAAATGATTTGCCATCGCGTCATACGTCAAGTGTACCGTCCGCGACAACATAAAAGGCCCTTGCCCACGCAGCAAAGCCGAAACTCCCTCCAACCAGGACTCCATCTTTAAGCTGGCTCTACATGTGAACCTAACACTGCTCCGCACGCACGTCGTGCATGAGATAGAAAAGGACGGAGAGAGTCTCTGTCCTTTTCTATCTCGTGCAAGTCGGGTCCGACATGTCGTGTCGGATCAAAGTTAGCTTTGTATGTAGAGCCAGCTTTAGAGAGAGAAAGGGAACGGTCGGAACAGGCACGGTCGCTGGACTACCTGTCTGCAGGTTACTATAGCAACGTATGAAAGTCAGTGGCGGATCCAGACTTGGTTCCAGAAGGGGGTTATACATGAGAGAGAAAGAGACAACACTATAGTGTTGTCTCTCTCTCTCTCATGCAAATCTAAGTTAGCTCCAGGGGGGGGGGTCATGACCCCCATGACCCCCCCCCCCCCCCCCCCGTGGATCCGCCACTGATGAAAGTGAACAAAAGTGAATGAGAGAGAAAATTTTTTCCCTCTTATTCACTCTCATACGTTGCCATGGTAACCTGCAGGCAGACTGTTCGCAGAGCTGTGACCGCTCCTTAACAAACCTTCGGCCCTGAACAGAAAACTGCCACGTCTCATTGGGACATGCGTATCTTAAAAATGCGTATGTTAAAGTCTTAATCTTTAACATCTTTGATGTTAAAGGCAAGCATGTTGCCATTCTTCCCCAAATAGCACGTAATATTGAAGCAACATTGCAGTCACATTGCACGGCAATGTTGCCAATATTGCAGTGTAATGTTCCTTCAATGTTGTCCAGGTCCACATTCCTGCAACGTTGCCGTGCAATGTTGCTGCAATGTTTTAGCAACGTTGCAGCAATGTTGACCCATAAAATAATGCTAAATGCTACGCATTAACGTTTGTTATACTTTTTCTGTAATCTACATATAAAAATACCCTGGTATATTAAGTTTCCAACCTCTACGTTAAACAGTTTGAAAGATAAGGGTGGGGACACGTTTTTTTAAAAAAACAAATTTCTTTGACAGCGCTATGACCATCATCTCTAATCATGTGAGCTATAATTTTCCTGTAATTTTTACATAAAAATATATGAGTATAATAAATTTTAATACTCTAGGTAAAATAGAGTGGAAAATGAGGGTGGAGAGACATAGTCATTTTAATGCATTTTTTAGGAAAAATCTTGTTATTTCCTTGCTATGAACATCACCTTTAATTATGTTCGCTATATTTTTCTGTAAACTACATGCAATAGGGTGATTTATTTTTTTTTGACAATTTTTTTTAAGTCCTCACCCGAAATTTGGTTGGATATTTCGCAAGAAAAATTGCCTGAAAGTTACAGCCAAAAATATTAATTTTAAGTACTCGCCCAAAGCATTAATACTTTTTTTCAAATTTCTATAACTTTGTTGGAATTTCAGCTATTCCATTGGTCTTCTTCTTCATTTACTCAAAATTTAACACTCTACAAAAGTGCCCATTGAAGAGAAAGTATAATTTGTACTGGTGAGTTGATACAGGCTGCTAAAGATGAATTTTACTCAAAATTAGCGTTTTTTTTGCTGTTATCTCTAAAAAATTTGATTCGACCAAAAAAATGTAAATGTCAAATTTCTTGAAAATTTAATTTCCTACAAAAAGACCCTATAGAGAAAATCGCTTAGATTAGTATTTTTTGAGATACTATAAAATTTTTAATGGTAAAATTCATCTTTAGCGACCTGTATCAACTCACCAGTACAACTTATACTTTCGCGCCAAAGGGCACTTTTGTAGAGTTTTTAATTCTGAGTAAATCAAGAACAAGACCAATGGATACGATATATCCAACCAAATTTCGGATGATGACTGAAAAAAAATTGTCGAAAAAAAACATCACGATGTTCTTTTTATGTGTACGAAATTTCAACTCTCTATCTCAAATACTTTGGCCGCTAGGCGGAAGGGGTGGAGAATGGTTTTGGTTGATTCGAACTTTTAAAATATTCAGATTTATAAGTTAGAATTTTTATTTATTTTTTGTTAAAAGCAAAACATTTGCCTTATTGAGGAATTACAAAAATAGACAAGAAACCCGGAAATATATAAGTTAGTGTGCATAAATTCATATGTATCTATTGTGACGGCAATTTATTATATTTCAACGACAATGAAGTTCTAATTTTTGAAGTAAAAATAGATTGATAATATCAGCCCACACAGCACCAGAAATTCCCTGAATTTCCCCTGAATATTGGTCCACATTTCCCGAATATTCGAACCTAATATTCAGGGAAGTTTCGTGGAAGCATCAAAATGTCCGCCATAAAGAATATTGGACGCTAAATTTCCCTGAAAATGTATTTCTAATTTTCAGGGAATTTCCGCATCTAATATTCCTAGAATATTCAGGGAAAGTTAAAAAAAATTTCCAAAATTTTTTTGATCTGGTAATTGATAAAAATTGTATGTCATATTTGACACCCGTAGGATTCTAGAACATTAAAAACTGCTGCGCAGCCGTAAGTGTCACAGAAACCAAGTTCGACCATTGCGCATCATGTACAGAAGATTTACGAATACTGTGAATATTGAAGGGATATTAGATGCGGAAATTCCCTGAAAATTAGAAATACATTTTCAGGGAAATTTAGCGTCCAATATTCTTTATGGCGGACATTTTGATGCTTCCACGAAACTTCCCTGAATATTAGGTTCGAATATTCGGGAAATGTGGACCAATATTCAGGGGAAATTCAGGGAATTTCTGGTGCTGTGTGGGAGGTTAAAACTCTTGAGTTCTTTGAATTTTATGGAAAAGCGGTCATTATAATTAGTAAGTTTTTGCATTAATTTACGTGAACTTTGGTCTAAAGAATTTTGGCACGCATTGCAGTCAGTGTAAATGTTCCGTATACATATAATTTTACGATGTCTGGAAATTGCACACATAATCAAATATGCAAAGATTTATGTAAAATATGTTAGTTTCAAGAATTATTTAAAATTTAAATTCATGTGCTATGAATCATAGTATGAAACAAGTCATGCAACTGTCACAGATTATAGACTTTATTGAAGGTCAAAGATTGTCTAGCTAGAGTAACATCTCTTAAAATGCATAAAAACTAAGGTTTTTCAATTTAATTTCCTTCAAAATCCTTTAAAAAATCATGATGTATATTTAATTTAATTTACTTTAATAAGTTGATTCATAAAATAACTTCAATTTTAATAAAAAATTTATAGGGGAGAGCGGGGTTGAAAGTGCCGATTTTGATAAAATGCAAAATAAAACAGGTAAAATAAAAGCTAATCGTTTTGGCTTATACACTATTTAGTGCGCAATTTAATGTAGTTTTTAAATTCACTTATCATTTTTGATTAGTTTTAATAGTTTATAATAAAACCTTAATTATTTGCAAAAAGAGGATGCGGCACAACACGCCCCACAGCGGGGCGGGTTGTGCCGCACGTGGGGTCGAAAGTGCCGATCACTTTTGTTATGTAATTGTTAAAGAAACAAATGATTTTAAACGTGAAAATAATAAATTACTTATCATTTATAATGGCTAATTTTATTATTCAAGTAATATAAACATTTAAAGGTTTCATTGAGCCGACAATTATACACGAGAAAAATATGCTATTGAATCAATAACGTTTCAGCCAAAACCATGGAAATAATTTATTTAATATATCAATAAATAATTATATTTATTTATTCTTAATATAATACTCATACTTAATATAATTGTAATTATAACGCATATAATATATAGTATATATTGTATTATATATATATTATAATATTATATACCCCCACAGCACCGAAAATTTCCTGAAAATTTATTAAAGATTTATTTGCAAACTTCGGAATATTTAGGTGCAAAGCTTAGCAAAAATTGTGTAAAGATTTAAATGTCCCCATTAAATAAATGTTTAGCGTAAAAGTTGACTGAACATTTAAATTTACATTTTCGTAAAATTTTCGTCGCGAAAGTTTCCTGAACATTTAAATTTACATTTTCGTGAAATTTTCGTCGCGAAAGTTTTCTGAACATTTAAATTTACATTTTCGTGAAATTTTCGTAGTGAAATTTGACTCAACATTTAAACTGAATATTTGTGAAATGTTTGTCGCAAAAGTGGATTGAACATTTAAGTGAATATTTGCTAAATGTTGAGCGGAAAGTTGACCAAATAAAAAAAATTATATTAAATAGAACACACAGGAAATTGTAAGTTGAAAGATTGTATTAGATTAACAATTTGTAAAACGTTACAGAATCTTCAAAATTTTATTCAATAAATGTGTTCATATTAATTTAATTACTGTTTAATTTACTTGTTCCCCTTCTATTTAATATACTTTTTTTATTCGGTCAACTTTTCTTTCAACATTTAGCAAATATTCACTTAAATGTTTAATTCACTTTTGCGACAAACATTTCCCAAATATTCAGTTTAAATGTTCAGTCAAATTTCACTACGAAAATTTCACGAAAATTTAATTTAAATGTTGAATCAACTTTTGCGACAAACATTTCACGAAAATTTAATTTAAATGTTGAATCAACTTTTGCGACAAACATTTCACGAAAATTTAATTTAAATCTTCAGTCAACTTTCACGACGAACATTTCACGAAAATGTAAATTTAAATGTTCAGAAAACTTTCGCGACGAAAATTTCACGAAAATGTAAATTTAAATGTTCAGGAAACTTTCGCGACAAAAATTTTAGGAAAATGTAAATTTAAATGTTCAGTCAACTTTTACGCTAAACATTTATTTAATCGGGACATTTAAATCTTTACACAATTTTCGCTAAGCTTTGCACCTAAATATTCCGAAGTTTGCAAATAAATCTTTAATAAATTTTCAGGAAATTTTCGGTGCTGTTGGGGTATACATATAACATGTTATTATATATTAATATTTATATTTTTTAATTTTTATATTAATCTAAAAGTATAAACTTTTGAATTAGTTTTCCCAATAATCATTTCCTATTGTTAGCTTACAGTGTTAAAAAGATAATGGTGCACCTATATAGTCAATTATGTAAATATTATTATTAATAAAGTAAATAACATATAATATATATTTTTTTTAAGAATTATTTGGAATTTTAATAAAAAAATATATACTTAATACTTTTTACGTCATTTACAAATTTTGTGCATGTGTGTGTATCTCCTAACCGCGGCACTTTCAACCCCAAGCCAGAGGCACTTTACGCCCCGTTATACTAACATCTACTTTTTATAAAATATAAAATAACCAGTTAAATAAATCGGTATTGTTAATATATTATTCAATTCTTAAATAAATTTGGATCATTTCAGTAAAAAATTTGCAGCGAAAGCTTTAAAAATGTATTAAATATATATAGACCAAAATGTATAACCGTGAAAATATTTTCAAATGTGACATAAAAAGTGAAAATTCACAAAAACACTAACAGCTAACTATTTTACGTAGCAAATGAAATCAAAATGACTGACAGTGAGTCGCATTCATTAAATATTACTTTTCTCACTTTAACTTTATTTTTATCTCGCTTCATTTCTGAAATATAAGCATCGGCACTTTTTACCCCCGGCACTTTCAACCTCGCCCTCCCCTATACAAAACATAATTAAATTTATTTAATTGTATTAGGTATTGTTTCAAAAATTAAGAAAAAAAATTATTAATTAATTAGTTTGGATAAGTCGTCACTTGGGTGGAGAATTACGCCAATTCAGAGTACTTATGACAAAAATGGGTATGAAAAGTAAAAAGTGTAAAGTTTTATTCGTGCTTATTTCTAGTTTAAAAAACCGTTAGAACAAAAATCCTACCATTCTCTTTTCGAGATATTTTCATTTTTCAATCTTCTTGCGCTAAGTCAACCCAACTGCGCGCGCTTTTTATTGATTAACTTTTTTTGTTTTTATTATTTTTATTCAATCTCAAACGTATATTTCATATAAAAAGAAATAATAAGTACAAAATAAGCTATTGAATGACAATATTAAACCGTAAACGGTTTAAAGTGAAAATAAAAAGAAATCAATACCCCGTGAAAAACTATCGAATTTAGTTTAATTTAAAAAAAAGTTTAAAGTAAATAAAATAAATTTTGTAATTAAATAAATGTTTAGTAAAAGTCACTGAGATATGATACTAACCCCTTAATCGCTCTATTATTCCTGTGCTGACAAAGCTGGCTGATCCGAAGTCGGAAAATTGGTTTAAATACCTTATAAATGTGCAGATGTGCGTAAATTCTATAAATAATCGAAACATAGGCACCAATCAATTTAAGCTCATGTTGGCGTTGATACAACCTTATAGAAAGGTTGCCTACACGGAAAAAAATGGTCTTGTTGAGTCCACAAATCCAATTTGTAGATAACACAAATACGTACAATTGTGTCAGTCACAAACTGATTTGTAAATTCCACAAACTTATTTGTGTATTCCACAAACTTATTTGAAAAATCCACAAATTTATTTGTGCATTCCACTAACATATTTATGTATTTCACAAACTATTTGTGGAAAATATTTATTATCTCCATTTGTAGATGGCACAAATATTTCTGTGAATTACACAGTATAGAACCTTTTGCTCCATTTCAAATAATAAAATATAAAAATGAATAAAATAAAAAATAAAGTGAATAAAATGATAATTTAAAATATATATGTGACCCATGTGACCATGAAAAGGGTGAATAGTGGGGAGCGTTTAAGTGCTGATAATAATCAGAACAAGCTCTTTACTTATATTTTTCAGAAAAATTCCAATTGAATTTTTTAAAAATTAAATATAATACATTTTTAAAATTTTATACTTTTTCTTTACATTACGATTTTATACATCTAGACCAGTTGAAATGTATGGTAAGTCTATTACCAAGAATAAAAATGTGCTTGCACTATGTGCTTGAATCAAGAATAATTAATCTTGGACCAATAATTACTATTCTTGGGTCGAAAATAATGATCCTTGATCCAAGAATGTATGCTTGGATCAATAATAAATTATTCTTGATCTAAGAATAATTATACTAGTTCCGATTATAAGGATAATTTATACTTGATCCAATGCATAAATGCACTGGTACAAGAAAACATTTCTCTTAGTAGACTGGATTATTATAAAACCGTTGGGGACAACTTCCAAACCATGTAATAATTTTGCAGTACGATACTTATGAACATTTGTACATGTATGTTATAAAAACTGTGATTATATATATTATATTCATGATTAAGGTGAAAGCAACAGTTATCGTCACTGCTTTAGTTATCGGCACGTTTTTAAAAATCTCAGAAAAACGTTCTTTAAAAAATATTTTTCATACTGCTTTTTACCTATAAATTTACAGATAGTTATTATTACTGGTGCATATACCTTAATTCTACTATATCAAGTTTTATTTCGATCCTCAATTACGTAAATCGTATCTAGCGGAGTGTTTATTATTTTGAGGGGGTATAGTGTATAAATAAAGAGGAGCATCCTATTACTTTTGGTGAGTATCACATGTGCAGAAAAACATCTTACGGTTATGGTAAGCTCTGATAACTGACATGCGGTGTTGCGAAATTATGCGTAACTTAGACTTTTTTGCAGTAATAATATATACACTGGTATATTATCTTTGTTGACAAGCAAGTGAACCCACCGCGATCAAAAGGGCTTACGCGTGACTTTCGCTGGCCTCTCGTACAGCGAGTCTACGGCTGCGCCAGGGGACCTGCGCACTCGTTCATATGCCCTTTTGATCGCGGTGGGTTCAAGTCATTCGTGAGAAGTGCGTGCGTCATTGAGTATCTTGATTGAGCTGGTTACCACCCTAAATGTGAAGCTGAGACTATTTTAGAAATTGGCCTGGATCGCGTTATATTCGAGAGTAAAATGTACCAAAAGAGAGACAAGATATATTCAAAAGCGGATTGTAAAAAAAACTATATTATTTCTGTCACTATTAGCATACATTTTTAGTTACTTCTTATATTAGTACCACCTCGATTACCACTTTTCATCTGGAACCTTCGAACTTTATTAAAAACAATTTAACAACGTTCCAGCTGACAAAATTGGCAGCCTAATTGCGCGGCCATCTTTAATTGTTGCGCACCTCTGTCGGAGACTCGTGAAAGTTTTATGCCTGTCGACATTTAGCGGCACTAGCGAAGCGAGTGCTGCTGTTCGGGGGCAGGCATCAAAAACACATATATAAAAAACAAATAAAGCTAAGCAGGCCTCGAACCGACAAAAAGAACACAAAAAGTTGTTTTAGTCGCGTTTTAACACAAAATCAGAGACGTATCCACACTTCCTTTATAAGTTTGCTCCCGGCAAACTGATTTTAGTCCCGGTAAACTACTTTTACTCCCGATAAACTAGGTGGCGCCCGTGTGCACCCAACATCGAGTAAATCTTTGGCTTTCCTATTCGAAATCGAAGGGGATCGTTCCACAGTGTGGAAAAAGTGGAATTTACTGTTCAAAACATTCCACAACCTCTAATTGTTGAGCGATTTTCAACCTTTTCTTTTTTTAAATAATCGGAACAAAATTCTAAACAAATCTGTGCTCTTCGGTTTTTTTTCCTAATATTTAAATAATAATTAATTGATGAACCTGCACTGACTAACATATAAAAATTTGTTGAATTGCAAAATAAAAAAAGTCTTCTAGATGCATTAGAAACAAATTGTAATAATTAAATACAAATATTTGTTTAAAAAACTATTGAAATATTACTTTTATTGTAGTTTTGATAAAATTTTATTAATCTGGAAAAACCGCCAGATTAGAGTAAATTTCGTTTTGCCTATCTTTATTATTTAAAAATTAATATTTAACAACAATTATTTCTTTAAACAACTAACTATGTTATTATTAATAAATTTGGTAGAGTATTATAATGATAAATGTAAAGAATGTTGATAAATTTAGAAAGACATACAATTTTATTGCTTTTTTTTAATGTTGTAAATAAACAATAAATATTTGTTAAAAAAAAATCAAAGATCACAGATTTGTTCAGAATTCTGTTCTGATTATTTAAAAAAAAAAAGTTGAAAATCGATCAACAATTAGAGGCTGTGGAATGTTTTGAACAGAAAAATCCACTTTTTTCGTTCGTACTTTCGACCAGGGTATTAGGAAATTTTTTTTTTCGTAGAAATGGTATAGAACCCTTGAAAATCAATATTACTCAATCACCCAACTCTGTTTCCTTTCAGGAGACTTCAAACTATAATGCCAAATTGTTTATCTAACTATTTTTTTATTTTAAAACTATTTTTTATAGGACCCCAAAAAAACCCATAAATTACAAAATAACAAAAAAAAAAACGTTAAAAACATTTTTTACTATTTTTATGAAACTTTTTTCATAGATTTTGAATAAATAAAATAAATATTTATTTTTAATTATTATTCCATGCAATTGCTAATTTGCTTAAATAAATTATTATTATTTTTTTTTAGTTATTATACACTCGTTTAACGGCCTTACAGGCCCAATGAGTGTCCCCCGTAAGGAGTTCCTAGAATTCAGTATTTTTATTTTTTTTCTTTATATCCTCTAAGTGTTTTTGCGACTACAGAACGGCTTGAAATTAGGAGTACTCGCATTTGCCTGGACCACCCGGTATATTGGGTTTGCTCGCCAGTGAAGAGGGAAAACTGTAGAAAAACCTCTCCTGAGTACAACCGGTTTATCGACAGTCGAGTTCTAGTGATCTGCAGAGGTCGATTACCGACAGTGCATATCATTATACCTCGACGTCTTTACCTTCCACTGAAGTTATCTCACAGCCGGAAAAATCCCAGGCTCCCCGGGGCGCGAACCAAGCAAGCTTGACTTGGCGCGACTGTAGAGTCCAGGACCTTAACCACTTTATTTACAACTTTTTATCAAATTGAGCTGGAAAGTTGAAGATTTTTCTTAATCTTGAAACTTATCGAAGGCATTGGAGCCAAACAAGAAAATATAGTTAAAAAAATAATTTTTCCATTTGTTTAGATAAATTATATTGTTTATTATCAACTTTTTATTAAATAGATCTATAGAGATGCAACATATTCTTAATTTTGCAACTTTTCGAGGCCAGCAAAGCCATGTACTATATACTACCAACAAACTAAAAATAATAACTTTCTCAATTGTTTAAACAAATTGTATTGTTTATTATCAACTTTTTTTAAATAGAGCTATAGAGATGCAACTTTTTCTTAATTTTGCAACTTTTCGAGGTCAGTCAGGCCATGCACTAACAACAAACTAAAAACCTGCTGCCAAATTGTACCTTAATTATTTATTTGGTGTGAGTAATTTTTGGTATTTATTTTTTGAAAACATTGCTTCCTTATAGAGATTACTACAAACATCACTAAGTTTTAATCAATAGCTCGCAAAAAATATTAAATATGCCAATTGATGAATTTTTGAATTGTCTACAAAAACGAGCAACAATTATTCTTCATAAAATTTGTAAAAAAGCAAAAAAAATTAATTTTTATAAAAATGTTCAATTTTTGAAACCTTGATAACTGGGAACAGGATTATAGTAGAAGGTTCGCAAAAAGCTCATTCAATCTATTTTTTAATCACCTACATAAAAATGAAAATCTATTAAAGCTTGTAATAAAGCATAAAAATAAAATGATTAAAAAACAAGATTTTCAAAAATTTCGATTTTAAGTACAATTTTTGTACATCTAGTCTTTAAATACGTTTTTGCTCAAAAACACTTTTTAAAAGTTCGTGTTCGCTGCTATTCAAAAACTATGTCATGTCACCATGACTATTAATTAATTAATTAATTAATTAATTAATTAATATTTTAATCACATTTTAGTGCAATAAATAATACAAATTTGTGTTGTTTTATGTTTACACAATTAACTTTTATTTAGTGAAGCGAACAAACAATTAGTTAAGTATAAATTATTAATTTATTATATTTGGTTTGTTTAAACAAATAAATAAATTGTTTAAACAAATTAAAATAAACAATTAAACGATGTTTATAGTTTCTATAGAAATAACCTTGAAATAAATTACAGAAATAATTATTAATTTTGTCTTGATTGTTTAAACAAATAAATAAATTGTTTAAACAAATTGAAATAAACAATTAAACGATGTTTATAGTTTCTATAGAAATAACCTTGAAATAAATTACAGAAATAATTATTAATTTTATCTTGATTGTTTAAACAAATGAATAAATTGTTTAAACAAATTGAAATAAACAATTAGACGATGTTTATGGTTTCTTTAGAAATAACCTTGAGTTAAATTACAGAGATAATTATTAATTTTATCTTGATTGATTAAACAAATAAATAAATTGTTTAAACAAATTAAAATAAACAATTAAACAATGTACATGGTTTCAATAGAAATAATCTTCAAATTGATTACAGAATAATAATTGATTTTGTCTAAATTTGTTTAAACAAATAAAATTGATTGTTTAAACAAATTTAGTTAACTGAACACTAGATGTCTACTAGCAAAATAATTAGTTATTAAATATTTATCTCTTTTATAAAACAACAAATGTAAATTTATTGTTTAAACAAATATAATTGTTAATATCTGCCAACTTATGCAATAAAGAATTAAGGCACAATCTTCAATATTTATCAATATTTATTCTTGTAATAAACGAATTCATAATCAGCGTTACCAACAATTATGTTATTTTCTTAACGCACACATGTTTTAAATAATTACACGAACAAATCATGTATTTATTAATTTGGTTAATTGAAAAGATGGAGATTGTTTTCCTCTTGGTTTATCTGAAATGGGTTCAACGCAAAGAAGAAGACGTGCAAGGCTGCAACACATAGAAGAAAACCTACACAGATACAACACACAGAAAATGACGCGCAACGGGCCCGCTGTGCCTTCAGCATCTCGTACTCCAAAAACTGTGCCTTTTTTTAGACAAAGGGTCTGTGCCTCCAGCATCCTCGTACTCTAAAAACTGTGCTGTTTTCTAGACTATAAATATTGAGCGACTTTTTAGTCAGCAGTTCAGTTTGAGTTCAGTTTTCGGTTCAGTTCAATCATCAAGAGAGAACGAAACAAGTATTTTTCGGAGTCATTCAACTAGTTTAATCAGAAGTCAGATTAAAACAAGTGTTTTTCGGAGTCAATTATTAGAGTTGAAATTTGGATTCATAAACGAGAGCCGTTGGAAGAAAATTGCAGTACCAGCTATTACCGAGAACAAGCCTTACGCAGTGCCTACCGTAAACTCTTTGCTGAGGACAACAATTGCAGGAATTTACTACCTCTATTTACGGACACGCCATTCGAGTCGGAAGGTCTCCTAGTCCACTTAAACTCATAAAAAAAGGTAACAATAATTTAAAAATCCCAAAAAGATAGAAAAACCAAGAATTTTCGAAAAGAATGTATATGCAGAAATTCTAATAGGAAACTCTTGTTACAGATATCGAATGTTCTAAACCCATTAAAACTATTTGGAAAACAATTTCAAATTTACAATTAACCAAAAGATTTCTTCTTGTTATAATAAATATCGTTTAAATGTACCTTTGTGTATTTATTTGACTGGCCTCATCCCTGCGACGGTTATTTAGTTAACCTAGCTAAATCGAGGAACATTAGGGAAATATTTTCGTTCTTAGCTTTAGAAAATCTATTAATTCTTTTTTGAATAATAATATTAATAATAAAATTAGCAGTATTAGGGACGTAACAACTACATTACCGATTTATTTCAAACTTGGTACATACTTTCAACATATAAAATACCTCCCCCCAACTTTGAGATTTAAACATTTTTTTTACATTAAGACAATTTTCCGCTTACAAAATGGCGGATTTTTCGTGAAAAATAACAATTTTCACTTCAAATCACCACCAAAAATTTAAAAATGAAAAAAATTATAATCAGGAAACGTTGGGGGGAGGATTTGATGATACTTTGATTAAGGTTGATTAAGGTTTTTGATTTTGGATAATTTTTAGCTGAGATACAGTGAACACCGCAAATCGTCTTTTTCCAAGGACGTTCTTGGAAAAGCTTTCTCAGCGGCTTGTTTGTCAATATTTTAACATAAAAAAATTACAGAATGTTCTTGAAAAGATACTTAATAACGTATAAATAAAGGTTTGAATAAATTTGTTTTATCCATATTTATAAAGAAAATTGTCCAAAAAGGGTGTTTTTTTAACGCTGAAACCCTTACCCCCCCCCCCCCCCCCTTAAGAAAAAGTTGCAATTTTCTAGCTTAATTTGTTAAAAAGTTGTAAATAAACAATAATAATTTATTCAAACAAATTAGCAATTACATGGAATAATAATTAAAAATCAATATTTATTTTATTTAGTCAAAATCTAGGAAAAAAGAGTAAAGAATATTTTTTAACGATTTTTTCGTAATTTTGTAATTTATGGGTTTCTTTGGGGCCCTATAAAAAATAGTTAATATTAAAAAAATGGTTAAATAAACAATTTGCATTATTATTTAAAGTCTTCTAAAGAGAAAAAAATTTGGGCGATTGGAAAATGTGGATTTTCGAGGGTTCTATACTATTTTTACGAAAAAGTCTTTTTTGTCCTAACATGCACGGAAAGTATGTCATTTCGGAAACCTGGTGAGTCATTCCCGCCCTAGATAGGGTAAGCGGGCGCAAAATACTTTTCCGCCCACTGACGTCACCGAAGCGGGCGCAAAAGTTATGAACACATGCGCAGTAATTTTTATGCTAATATTACATGCGCTGTAGTTTTCTATGATAGTTATACCTGCGTAGTATGTTTTTATGATATTTACACATATGTAGTAGGTTTCTATAACAGTTACACATGCGCAGTAGCATTTAACGGTATTTATACATGCGCAGTAGTTTTCTATGATAGTTACACATGCGCAGTAGTATTCTATGACACACACATTCTTATTATATTTACACAATACGTTCATTTATTATTAATTAGTTAAGGACGTTGGAACCCGAAAGCTGAGAGTGGCGTAGAAAGACTTTTTCCTCCTTTGCTCGAAAATTTCCCTTTTATGAATTTTTTTTAAAAACACTGAACACTTTTTCAAAAAAAGGGCTATGGTAGACAAAAGTATTTGAGATAAGGAATTTTTTAAACATTTGTTTTATGCAAACAAATGTGCCTACGAGCGTCAAAAATAACTCCCGTTTTGACATTGCAAGATTTTCCGTAAAAGATGGCCGCCGCTTGTCAGCTGGGCACGGGCTATGTGACATGGGCCTCAAGTGACATGGGCCTTATCTCAAATACTTTTGTCTACCATAGCCCGTTTTTTGAAAAAGTGTCCAGTGTTTTTAAAAAAAATTCATAAAATGGAAATTTTCGAGCAAAGGAGGAAAAAGTGTTTCTACGCCACTGTCAGCTTTCGGGTTCCAACGTCCTTAAAGCTTTTGCCGCTCGTGCCCTCAATGTCATACTTATCACTGAGAAAAAAGGTTAAGTTTTACCAACAATATTTTTTAGTTGACCATTCTTGATTGTAACAACAATATTTTGATTGGTATAACAAAATGGTATGGTTGGCGTAACACATCAAGTTGTTTGGGGCAGCAATATTATTTGGTTGCTCTTATTTGGTCGAACCAAACATAATTTAGTTGTGCCAACCAAACATAATTTGGTTGTGACAACAAAGCAATCATTAAAAAAAATTAGTGATTAGTTTGTAAGTAAGCTGCCGATAATAATATAAATAAAATCTAAATAAAAACCAATACCAGATGGACAGCCGAACCTGGATCTGATAGTTGGGCCAAAGGTGTGTGTTACTGAACTGTCTAGCTATAAGGTTTATTCCTTGTTGGTCATTCATATCTCTCATGGGCTGGTGGTTAGCCTACTGGACTGGCAGCTGGAAAACCCGGGTTCGAATCTTTATGACTAATGAAATTTTTCTGTTTCAGGTCTTCATTAATATTAAATTTCAACATTCTCATATGATTATCTTTGTGTAATTAAATTTAAAACATGTAAATTATGTAATTATATGAGTTGTCTCAATCAAACAGTTTTGTTTATTAAATAACAACCAAATAATTTAGTTGGCTCAACCAAATTTTTGTTGCTATAACTAAACATTTTTCTCAGTGTACCATGCAAGTGGGACAAAAAAAGGTTGTTCGCACCACGGGCGCAAGATCACTGAGAAAATAAGTTGACTAAATAGAACAAATTTTTCACTACCGTAGCGTAGTGTTGTTGATATAGCACCTGCAAACCACTTTGTTTACTGTAACCGATTAACCGCGTACTGTTCAACTTCAATGTCACTGCGGTCGCCGGTATCTTGTTTGTTTTGTTCCGAGTACGTCAACAAAGAAATATGCTAGAGGCTTATTTTCTCAGTGATGATTGTAGCTCGGGCAAGATAAGAAAACCTCGGCGATCTTCCTGTGCCCTCGGCTTCGCCTCGGGCGCTTTAAATCCCTTCGGTTTCTCTAATTTTACCCTCACCGCAATCACCTGTTTTGCGCCCTTGGTACGAAAATAACTATTTTTACAGTTTAAATATTAAGACTTGAAGAAATCTCAAGCATAGAGGGTGTTTTATATAAAAGCAAGAAACAAAAATTAATCTCTCACGAAACATATTTTGTGTTTAAAATAAAAAAATTTGGTGTTCAAAATAGAAGAATATATGTGACTGTCCATGACAAAACGTGCCTTAGCTCCAAAAAATAAATTTTGATATTTTAATGTCAACCGATAGATGTTTATTTGCTCTTTCATTTACAAAAATAAAAAATTGTTGTTTTTAAGAAATTTTGCTGTCATGAAGCAAGAAGCGTAGACACGTTACATTGGCTTCCATGCATTGCTGAAACTTTAAACCCTCACCCTGTAAAGTTGACGTTTGGGAGCTAAGGCAAGTTTTCTCATGGACAGTCACATATATGATAAAAATAAAAATTTCTTTTGCTTGAAATAATAAATTATATTTTGTTTAGTTAATGAAATATTAGTTTGAACCAAATAAAAAATATGTTTAAATGAAACATATAGAAGATCAATCACAAAATTTGTTCAAATCAAACTTAATTATGTTTGATTCAAACACATTTTTTCTCAGTGTTCTTTACGACATTATTTTTTTATTGTTTAATTCTGCTCAGTTTTTTAATACTTTTTAAAGTATCATCAATGTATTCAAAATATATTAGATTTTTCAAAGAGGAAGTCATAAACGTTTTTTCCTTCTACCTAGTTTGTAACAGAAACCTTAATTCTAAATTCGTTTGTGTCAGAAGAGTAACGAACTTTCTAAGTTCTCGGAATTTACGCAACATTTTAGCATACACTTTATTTTATTCACTATGCCAGGAGATATATAAGTGCGAAATAAATAAACAAACTAAAATTGATTACTTTCGGGAAAAGTCACAATCGTCATCGATAGACACGACTATTTCTTGAAGGCCTTTCTCAATCGCGTTTGGTTGATCACGTGGCGACAAAACGTCTGCCAAAAATTTAGTATTTAAATTGGAGAAATTCAAGATAATATTTTCAGACGTGAGTTAATTTGCTGCTCTTCAAATTCTATTATTTTTAAAATTTTCAGAATTGTGTCTCATCTATCAAATTTCTATTTATATTGTTGTAAAAATAAGGATTTGTTAATAGTTTTAATTTTCGCGTGAAAAAAAAAAGAAAAGATTTTTGTTTCACTTTTTGATGATTCACCAATAAATATTGCTGTTAGAAAGAATAAACTATTTTTGCAAGCATTCTATTCTTCAAATATTGATATAAGATTACAATTTTCAATTAAATGACTCAATAATAAAGCTTTTCTTATTTGAGAGTTTTTTTACTCGAATTTTGTGTATTTTTTAATTTACATCTATTATTATGGAGTTTTCTGAACTTAACTCTTTTCAAAGTCCTAATCTGAATTTGCCACATTTAAGAAATTTAACAGCATTGACCACGGTAAGTTTAAACAGATTACACAGGCACACAAAACAAATAAAGTTCTCTGAGCTGGATATGAGACCAATATTTTCCTACGTATTTTGATGCGCTGAATCCGAATCCGTCATCAGAATTGACCCATCACGTTACGTTTTGACCCTAACCTCAAAATCAATAAAATGACAGTTTTTTTCATTAGATTCTGAACCAGACTTAACTTTAATGCATGCCTAAGGCCAATAGAAAGCTTGATTTATGACCTTTAAAATGCTTTTTTAAAAATTGTTCTACGATGATTTTTAACGGAGATATGGTGTTTTACGTAACATATGATTTTTTTGAAATGTTAAAAACACGTGAATAGTGAGTTATGAAAAAAAATAATTTTATAAAAAACATACCATATCTCCGTTAAAAATCATCGTAGAAAATTTTTTAAGGAAGCATTTTAAAGGTCATAAATCAAGCTTTCTATTGATCCTAGGCATGCATTAAAGTTAAGTTGGGTTCAGATTCTAATGAACAAAAACTGTCATTTTTTTGTTTTTGAGGTTAGGGTCAAAACGTGACGTGATGGGTCAATTCTGATGACGGATTCGGATTCAGCGCATCAAAATACATAGGAAAATATTGGACAAAAAAAATTTTTTCAAAAATTACCATCTATCTGCACCATAAATACCTCGAATTTAAGCATAATTGGCAAATAATTTTTTTTATTGTGATCACTTCATATGGAATCTCTCATATAAGAACGTGGAAATTTTAATTCTTCAAACTCAAATCAATAATTAGTATTAATTAGACTCTATAGTTGTAAGCACGTAATACACAAATCTTATTTTTGTTTGTGTTTAGAATTCTAAATTAACGCAGCTTGTAAATACAAAATAATAAATTCGAAAACAAGTAAGTTTATTACAAAAATTAATTATTAATTGTGAGGCAGGCCAAAGAAGCTCTCCACAGACTGCGAAGCTACATTGAAAAATGTTCTTATATTAAAGATCATACATTTGGTTCATTGTTTGATATAGAAAAAGTTATTGATAATGAATTTCTTCATTCTGTGACGCAAAAAAATAACAGATTTTTAAAAAAATTTTGTTTTATTATTATATTTTTATTAAGTTTATCTTTCTAACTTCTTCATCAAATAACAATTTTTAACGGCTCATTTCGTGAAAAATACAAGTGTCCACACTTCCACTAAAAAAAATTATTTTAACTTATGTATCTTCTATATCAAAAATCAAAATTATTCATTTTGACTAACTTCTGTTCCGATTGTTTGTCCGATTTCTCCTTAAAATGTCTGCCTATAAGAATATTGTCCGCAAAAATTCCTTGAAAATGTATTTCTAATTTTCAGGGACTTTTCGTGTATAAATAAGCAAACTTTGATGCACAAAATAGCCCAACCATGGGGTTTATTTTGAGCACAACTTTGAGTTTCTATAACTCAGACAAAAAAATTTTTCTTGTCGGCTAACTCATAGGACACCTTTAGTAGGATGTCTACAACATAACTGAATAGATGAATTCTTTATTTTTTCAGATTCTGAATTTTAATAAAGCATAGGGTAGAAAAAGAGCGGTTTTATGCACAAAATAGCCCCACTTGACGGTATTGATTATGAAGTAGTTTTGAATAATTACCAATTTACTTTAATTAACAAATTAATAATTTATAAAGTAGTTGTGAATAATTACCAAATGGCTTTAATGGGGATCCTCACAGACAAACTTGGACACTAGAGACCAGCATCAACGCAAGATTTTGCGGCGCAAAATTTTAAATAACATTTATTGCAAAATGAAAAAATTAAAAATGTAGAAAGTACAATAGATTTATTAATTCGTAACAAATGATGAAACATCATCAAATTTTCAAAATAATCGATCCTTTCTAATATAATTATTTGTTTAAAAATGGTGCAATTTTGAGGTTATGTATGAGAGTTTCAGTGTCTGCAAGAAAAGATCTAAAATATGTAGTTCAAGAGTTGCAAGTGCATTAATAAGCTTTTACCTAATTAATTTGATCAATAAGTACTTTTATTTTTTATAAAATCAAAAGAATTTACAAATAATTAATTTTTTATATTAAACATAATGCGCCAAAAAATCTTGCGATTGTGGTGCCCTCTTAGCTGAGCTTTACATATAATGATCCCCATTAATGAATTGTATAATGAAATTTACCCTAGAGTGTTGCAAGTACCCAAGCAGCACGTAATATTACATGAATATCACAGTGACATCATATTGTAATATTCGTAATATTACGGGGTGATATTACTGTGATATTGACGTGATACTGAAATGTCCGCCTCAAGGTAATATTACAAGTAATATTACGGTAATATTACAAAGATTTATTTATTTCAATATTTATTTTACATTAAATAAAATATTTTAAAAAAATCCGGCTCACACGGGGTTCGAACACGCAACGTTCGACACGACGTAAATACGCCTTGTACCTCTCGGCCATCTAGATCTTGGAATGTAGTTCAGAAAGTGTTCTTCATGTAGTACCTTAAATTCTCTTTGGTACAATATGAAGAACACTTTCTGAACTATATTCCAAGAGCTAGATGGCTGAGAGGTACAAGGCGTATTCACGTCGTGTCGAACGTTGCGTGTTCGAACCCCGTGTGAGCCGGATTTTTTTAAAATATTTTATTTAATGTAAAATAAATATTGAAATAAATAAATCTTTGTAATATTACTGTAATGTTACTTGTAATATTACCTTGAGGCGGATATTTCAATATCACTGTAATATCACCCCGTAATATTACCAATATTACAATATGATGTCACTGTGATATTCATGTAATATTACGTGCTGCTTGGGTAGTTACGAAAGAAGTGAAATCTAAGTAAGGAAAACTTTAAAGTAATTTATTTGTTAACTAAGATAATGTTTAAACAATTTAATAATGATTAATAAACATCTAAAACTGTATTTTAAATCTAGGCCAAAATTTATCAATTAAATTTGCAAAGGAAACGAAATCTAAGTAAGGAAAACTTTCAAAGTAATTTATTTGTTAACTAAGATTGATAAACAATTTAAAAATTGTTAGTAAACAGCCTCAACTGTATTAGAACATTAGACCAATAGTAATTAATTAATTTCCCAGAAAAAACGAAATCTAAATAAAGAAAACTTTCAAAGCAATTTATTTGTTAACTAAGATTGTTTAAATAATTTAAAAATTGTAAATAAACATCCTTAACTTTTCAATATACTTCACTGAGAGAAATAGATGCTACGGGGTACCATCTACATGGTACCAGATACAATATCTGATCTTAAGTATACGGACAAGAATCTAGATGGTACGGGATAGCATCTGGATGGTACGGATTAGCATCTGATAGCATCTGGATGGTACGATGTAGCATTTAGATGGTACGGTGTAGCATCTCTGATGGTAGAGTGTAACATAACCTCTCAACCATCAAAGATAGTAAATTTCTTACCATCTATTTCTTTCAGTGTTGTTTATTTGATCAAATATGCAATAATATTCTATATAATATTCTATATAACCTTACTTTAACTTATAATAACTTTAACTTATAACTTTATAATATTGAAGTTGGAAATAGAATGTTATTGCATATTTGATTAAATAATCCGCCATCTTGGATTTTTTAAAAATGACTTCAGATTCGTTATCAGGGACCCCAAAAACCCCTGCGTACCAAGTTTCGTGAAAATTAAATAAAAAATTGAATTTTTGTCTGCCATATTGAATCCGCCATTTTGGATTTTTGAAAAATGACTTTAGATTCGTACTCAGGGACCTCAAAAACCCAGGGGTACCAAGTTTTATCAAATTCGGCTTATTTTTTAAGAATTGGTACACTAGGCTAATATTTTACAAAAAAAGACACTTCAGTCGCCATATTGTAGCCACCATCTTGTATTTTCTTATGTGTTTTTGCGAATATTTACAGCTGAAAACTTAAAGACACGATATTTTGATGCTTTAACTTAATCTCTTTTCTTGTTCTACATGAAAATATTTATTAAAAAATCTTTTTTGATAAAAAAATCGTGTTTTGTGTTAAATAATTGTTTATAACTTTTTACATGTTTGTTATAAATAAATTTTGATAATAGAATCTGAAAGACCGATAAGTTTTACGTTGAAAATGATTCGTTTTAAATTTTTAAAAATTTTTTTTATTGACAAGAAATATCCTTAAAATTTTGATAAAAGTTGTGTCTTCTTGGGCGTTAATGGGTTAAGGGAGATTTTTTTTATAACGGGAAATAGACTAGAAATGCAAATAGCGGCGATGGCGGGTAAAGCGCAAAAAGCAATGAATGTGACTTGGAGTTTGTTTAAAATAGCTGGTAGAGACGCAAGAAAGGAACTCATGTATTTGGTAGACTCTTTGGTAAAATCAGTTGCTTTGCATAGAGTGGAAATATGGGGTTGAGGGAATTTGAAAAAATTATGATATTACAGGGAAGATATTGTAAAATGGCGTTAGGAATTGCAGAAAAGCAAGAAACACATCATAATATATTTGAAGAAATGAATGGGGTATAATAAGAATTAAATATACGGTAAGGGAAAGAGCGTGTAGATAATGATAAATGGCCAAAGGTATATCTCATAGAGAAAATGAGAGAAATTATAAATTATTTGGGAAAATAATGAAACAGAGGAAGTTTGCAATAAGTTAGGGGCCATTCATAAGTTACATAACAGGTTTAGAGGGAGGGGGGGGGGGGCTAATTTTAAATTGTACTTCTTTAAAAATTTTCAAAATTTCTTGAATTCATGAATTTTTTAGTCAATTTAGTACAAAAATACAAAGAACTTTTCGTATTATAATTATATCCCTTGAATTTATTTAATATTTGATGAAATATATATGAAATATACATGAAATATTATGAATAATTTAAATAAACAAATGAGCAAAATTGAATTCCTTATGGTAGAATTTTAAAAATGTACATAGAAACAAATTTTTGGTGTGAAGAAAACTAATTAAAGATGTGACTCGGGTATTGTGACAGGTATGTGGAGGATAAAGCAACGATGTGATGTTGACAACCTAAGCGTCCTGAGCAGTCTATTTGTATAATATTTTCTACCATTCATCGTGTATTCTCTTCAATCGAATTGGTGAAATTTCACCAAGAATCACTGGCAAGTAAGTAACTGAGAATCAGTGAAATTTCACTGATGCAATTGAAGAGAGTGGCTTAAGTTTCCTACAAAGAATTCATAAAAGTCAAAGGTAAAATTATTGAAACTTGTTAAGAATAGGGATAGAGAAATTCTTCTTGGATACATATTAAAAGAAAAATCTGATTACAATTATAGAAGATGCCTCTAATGTTCAATAAACTATTTTGTGAATGTAAAGTCTTTCTAAATTAATAATTGTGAAATAATTTAAACATCAAGCAATAATTTGAATAGCTAAATTTCTTAATAAAGATTTTTTTTTGAAATTCAATATCTGACGTAAATTATTAACCTTTCGTTGCGAGGCTAACTTTGCTGAGACAGAGGAAACATAATCTATTATGATGTGTATAGCGGCCTAGTCTCATCTCGGGTTAACGAATCTGTTTGAATTCTTGGCCCTGAATGGTCGCATACATTTACAAAGCTTTGGTCGATGGGAAAAGCTTACAACGGTTGGCCTTGGGATTGCCTGGCAACAAGTTTGGAGTCTGAGAAACTATTGGCAATTTTTATAAGTTCCAATAACTTTTTCAATTCACATTTTTAAAAAATAAAATCCACGGATAACAATAAAATCTTTTGCTTGTAATTTTATAAAAACTGAGGCTTTATTTTCTTCACAGTAAAAAGAACACACAAAACCTTAGGAGCTCAAAACGTTGCATAATGATACCGATTTTTCGATTTATTTTACAAATTGAGCTAAAAAATGGCATTTTTATGCAACGTTTTGAGAGCTTTTCAGGTTTTGTGTGAACATCTTAATTAATAACTTCCTATTTGTTAGACTTAATACAAAAAACTAATCTTCTGATCGATTTTCTAATACTTTATAAAAAAAATAATCATTCTTTCAATGAATAAATTAATTTTATTTACAACTATCTTCGTTTTCTAAGAGATTGCATACACTTTGAACTCGAAAAATTGTATGAATTTTTTCTTAATTTAGTATACAAATGCCTACATTTGCATCACTTATTATGTCATTGAATAGTGATTACTTGTTGGATTAATTAGCAGTGATAGTAGATTTATCGAGAAGAATTCCAGAAACAAGAATTTCCGATTTATAAATCTAAAAAACTAAAAACTCCAGACTCTAAAAACTTGTCCATTAAAAACCTATTTTTGTATGATTATAGAAAAACCAAGACTGACCATGGATCGAAGCCTGGTTCAGGCCTGAACGCCCAGGCTGGAAGCAGTCTTGAATCCATCGTCAACTAGCTTCATTCAAGATTGGATACCAATGTTCATACCATGCTCGTTTCAAGATTGACTCAATCTTTGTGAACCCAGATTGGGTGGCCAGGCTTGTTTAAATCTTGATTCAATACTGAACTTTATTATTCAAATATAATCATAATATTAAGGATGTTGCAACACTGAGAAAAATGAATGTTTAACCATAACATCTAGATGTTAACGCTGACCATCTACATGCTAACGCTTAACATCCAAATGTTAACGCTTAATATCCAGTCGTTACGGGTAAACATCCATTTTTCTCAGTGAAGGAGAGAATTAATATAACCTTGAAAATAATTTCCAGGCAGCGTGCAATTGCGACACTTAGCCAATTTTTTTCAGAAACAAAAAATGTAATTAAAAATATCGCTATGTACCCATAACTTAAATTTTATGCAGATTTTAAAACTAATTTGACATTTTAGAAATATGTATTATTTGGGCTTCAGTTTCTCAACAAAGTAATAAAAATTGTGTACTTTTTTTTCTTTATAATTTTCAATATTTTGTTCAGAAACTGAAGCCAAAGTAATACATATTTCTAAAATTTCAAATTAGTTTTAGAATATGCATAACATTTAAAATATAGGTACATGGCCATATTATTAATTACATTTTTTGTTTCTGAAAAGAATTGGCTAAGTGTCGCATTTGTACGTTGTCTGGAGAATTATTATTATGGTTAGGGTAAGTCCGGGGGAGATGGCCATACTTTCTATAAAGGTCCATAAAAATAAAAAAAACAACATTTATATATTGATGTTTATTGTTAATTAAACATTGACTATTTAACTTTAAAACAATCATAAATAATATAAAATATTTTAATGTTAACAATCATAAAATTAATGTTTTGTAAAAAGTGACATTCAGGGAGAGATGGCCAATCGTAGTGTGAGATGGCCATAGGTGTAAGGGAGAGTTGGCCACACCTATTATTTAAGTAAATAAATATAATTAATATATCATTTTGAGTTTATTACATGAAAGAATAAACAAAACACAAAAATAAGTCTTATCTTAAAGAATATCACCACAATAAATAGATATTTAAACAAGTTGAAATTTTTCAGTACTGGAGTAATAGACAAAATAAAAAGGAAGTATTATATTTAATTTTTTATTATTTTTCGCCAAAATTTTGCTTTTCTTTATGTTTAAATGCAAAACGAAGAAATTTAGTTTAGAATAAGTAACCTTTTGAGTCAATTTCTGTAAAAATATTTGAATTGGCCATCTATCCCTTATGACATCCCCCCAGATTTCCCCTAATATTTAAATAAATAAAATTTTTTCATGTATAATTCTGACGTTATTACAAAGCTTGCCTCATGTATAGTTCCAAAAAATACGAAAATAAGCATTATTCTAAAAAAAAGAACACTTTAACAATCAGTAAAGTCAACCCATTGATGTTTTCGAGCACTAGTCAAAAAAATACACCAGGATTTCAAGTACTTTTTCATTTTTAATTTTCAAGTTTTTGTTGCTGTTTGCTTTCACGCACACAAATGAAGCAAAATAACCAATAATAACTGATATTTAATAACAAATTCAGTAAAATATTTAAATTGGCCATCTCTCCCGTATGGCCATCTCCCCCGGACTTACCCTATGTTAATTCTCTCCTTGAAACACCCTTAATTACAGGCCTCATACTCAGTTTTGCAACAAAATATAGTGTCAAAAGTGGCATAAACTGTTCAAAAAGGTGGCAAAATAGTGGCATATTTTTGTTAACAAATATATATAAATCTATTTATTTATTTAATCTTATGGTTGTAAAAATAATAAAAATTAATACTATTACTGTTTTTATTTTATAAAATATATTAAAAATACATTAATAAGGGTTGCCACCAAACATAATTTGAAAATTCCATGACTTTTCCAGGTTTTTCAGATAATTTTCACAAAAATTCCAGGTCCAAATATAAAATATTCAAATTAAATAAATAATAAAATATCAATCAGAGTATCGAGTAACTTTTCAAGAAAATTGAAGGCATTTTAAAAAGGTTTCAAGGTCAAAAATAATTTTTTTTAAATTTACTTTTGATGTAATATTTTTAACTTTGAGATTAATGTTGTTCAACAATTTCGTACTAAAAACACAAAAAGAAATAATATATTCATATTATTTTTCATCAAATTCCATTACCAAATAATTAAAAAAATTAAACAAGTAATATTTAATTAAGAAATTCAGAAACAAGAAAAAATTAAGAAAATTATAGAAATAATTGTCGTAAATAATTACAAATTGAACAACTGGATTGAAAATCGAAAAAAATTGAAGAATAAAATTTAAATTTAAAGAAAATAATTAAAAATTGAAAAAAGTAATTAAAAAGCTGTTAACTATGGAATATACAAGAAAATAATTAAAAACAGAAGAATGGAATTGAAATTTTAAGAAAATAATAAAAAAATTAGGAATAAATTGAAAATTTAAGAATTAAATTCAAATTTAAAAAAATAATTGATAATTAAAAAAAGGTGAGAATTATTGAATATTGAATAAAATAATTGAAAATTAAAGACTGCAATTTCAAATTGAAAATAATAATTGAGAACTGAAGAAATAATTAAAACTTGAAGAATTAAATTAAAGATTAAGGAATTAAATTAAAATTTTAGGAAAATAATTGACAAATAAAAAAAAATTAGAAAACTGTCGAGAATGATCGACAACAAAAAAAATAATTTTTAAAATTAATGAATAATTATACATTTTAAGAAAAATAATTATAGATTCCAAAATTTGTAAAAAATAATTGAAAATTGCAGAAAAAAATTAATAATCGAAAGAAAAAAAAAATGACGAAAATAATAGACAATTATTGAAAAAAAATTCTAAAAAAGACTAGGTTAATAGACAACAAAACAAAAAAATTGAAAAAATTGTAGTAAGTAATGATAAATTGTAGAGAATAATTAATAATTAAAAGAAATAATTAAGAAATGATGAGAATAATAATTGGAGAAAATATTAAAAATTGAAGAAATAAATTGAAGATTAAAGAATTAAATTTAAATTGTAAGAAAATAATTGATAATTATAAAGAAAAATTATTAAATAACTAAAATAATTGAATATTAAAAAAATTCTTGACAATTGAAAAAGAAGTAAAAAAAGTTCGAAAAATGTCGAGATTAATCGACAATAGAACAAAATTATTGGAAAAATTAAAGAAAAATTATAAAATTGAAGGAAAATATTAAGTTGTGAACTAAAAACTGAAGAAAATTATAGAAAAAATGTTAGATAATAAATGAAAATTGAAGAAGATAATTAAAGAATTGTATTGAAATTAAAAAACAAAAATTATTGACAATTGGAAAAAGGCGAGAATTATTGAATATTGAATAAAATAATTGAAAATTGAAGAAAATAATTGAAAATGGAGGAAATAAATTGAAATTTAAAGAATTAAATTGAAATGTGAAGAAAATAATTGATAATTGAAAGAAAAATTACAAAATGACGAAAATAATTGAGAAATGAGGAAATTAATTGACAATTGCCAAAAAAATTCGAAAGCTGTTGAGAATAATTGACAACAGAACAAAATAATTAAAAAAAATTAATGAATAATTATAAAATTTAAGGAGAATAATTTTATATTGAATATCACTTTCTATTCATGATTTCAATCAATGAAGTTTCACAGGAAATCAATTGAAAAGGACTAAATTGTCATTAATTTTTTACTGATTGATGGATGGAAATAATTTTCAATTTTAGTAACAGCATTGAAAATTGGAATTATTTTCTATTGATCAATCAGGTAAAAGTCACCGACAATTCAGCAGTTATCAACTTACACTAAAGCGTCGATTCAGTGGACGTCGGTCGAGTGGACTAGTTTGTTGATGAAGTGGTGATCGGTGAGAAGGGGGCGCTGAGCTCGGCGAACACGCATATTCATAGGCGTACTAACTTCTAACTTTCGCGGGCGCGTGGTGCCCTACTACAAACGAAACCGTGTCGTGCCTACTATTTTTTCAATAGTTTAATACTTAAATATTATTTTTAAATTTCCATTCTTTTATTTTCCAATTATAATTCAAAATATGTATGAATTTAAAGAAAATAAAAAATAAGTACTTGGAAAATATACTTTTAAAGTTTCATACGGCCCTGACTGTTTACGTGACCTTCCGCCAATAACCTCGTCGATTCAGTGGACCACAGGACATTTTAGTCCACTGAATCGACGCTTTAGTGTATTTCAAATAAAATATCACTGATTGTAATCATAAAAATATAGAAATTAATTAAATTAATTTTTTAAAACAACCTTTCATAAAATTCCCTGACTTTTTATACGCCAAACTGAAAAGAACACTTAGAATTTTCTAAACCTGATTAAATTAAAAAAATATGAAATACTTCATTTACAAAATTTCTTGAATATTAATATTTTTCTTTTCTACTTTAACTGGACTAAGGAGAATATTATCAACCTGTCCATTTTTTAATTTTGTGGGATTTGTGATGTTTTAATATTTTAAGGTTTATTTTGAGTCTTAGAATCCTTAATTCCATTTATTTTAACCTAAGAGTTACTTGTTTTCAATTTTTTCCCCGAAAATTAGAAAATCTTACGAACTAGTGGATTTATTTCGTAAAGTTTGGAAAAATTCCCTATTTAAAAATAAAATGGAAATTATTTTTAAAGATTGGAAAAATTTCCAAACATAGTGGATTTTTTCCGAAAATTCGTAAATAAATCCCAGGAATTGGTGAAAAAAATTCCAATGTTTCAAGAAAATCTATTTTTATCAAATCATTGGAATTTTTTTCCAAAAAATTGGAAAATCGTCTAAATGCGATGAATTTTTTCCCAGAAGTAAAAAATATAAATCCTAAGTCTATAGATGAAAATATTTCCGTAGTTCAGAAAAATGGACTTATTCCAAAAAAAATCGGAAATTAGTCCTAAAGATTGGAAAATTTCACGAATAACATAATGGATTTCCTCACAAAGTTCAGAAACAAATCCTACAATAAGTCTAACACTTAGAGACTTATTAAACATCTGAGTTGAAAATAGTGTCTTTAATGGCCTTTTTTTTAAAAAAAAAGTGTCATTAGTGGCATTTTTTTCAAAATAGTAGCTAAATAGTGGCATCAGTTGAAAAAAGTGGCAAAAAGTGGCAATAGTGGCATGAGTATGAGGCCTGTAATTATATTATTATATTATTACTATTATTTTTAGTATTATTATTATTCTTATTATTGTTATTTTCTTCATTACACTGTGCAACATTAAAATTCTGAACCGATTTTTGAGAATCGCCGCTGAAAATACTTGCAAAAACTAGAAATTCTGCATCATTACTTTTGCCAAATTGGTTCGGGTTTGGATTTTATGCTATCATCCATTTTTTTGCTCAAACTAGATTTTGACAACTTTTTCGATATTTTTATACGGCTACATCTCGTAAACCGAGAAAAATATTTTTTTCTACCACACATGCACGAAAACCTCGTGTTTTCGTTCGCCTTAAGCGGGGCAGAACTCACAGTTTTTAGGTCAGTGAACGTTAGAGGTAAAAAAATTCCCGAACAGTGAAAAAAACTCTCATACGCGATGAGAGTTTTTTTCACTGTTCGGAAGTTTTTTTATCTCTAACGTCACTAACCTAAAGACTGCGAGTGCTGACCCGCTAACGCGAACGAAACACGAGATTTTCCGAACATATGTGCTTGACAAAAAAACACGGACTTCCCTCCCTTGATGCATAATATACTATTTTGTGTCTTTTGCAAAGTTGTAGGTATCGAATGGGAGAAAAAAAATGCTGAACAAACTTACCCGAAAAAATTGCATCTGGTGCCTTAAAAATCGCTAAAATGACATTTTTTAAACCATTTTTCTACAATTTTCTACCATTTTTGGTCAATAGCTCGACCACAGATCCACAAATATGTAGTTTTTTTTGCTTTATTTTGAATGAAACAAATGTTTTTCAATTCGTCTTATGGCTATTATTACATAGAAAATATGAGTTTATGGTTGTTATGTATGTATGAAATAGAGATAAAAATATGTTAATTGTTGGCATCCATTGAACTTTTGATGCCCCTTGTTCTGATGATCTCAATCTTCTCGTGAGTCGTTCAAAATCATCATCTACTGAGTCTTCATTATCATTTTGATTATCGATTAATCGGAAGGAAAAGATTGATTCTCAGAAGATCGAATCGAGATTGCCCATCCCTAGCTGAAGTTGCCACAAATACACTTGTACTAACGCCATTAGTTAAACAATTTTCGCAACATTTTTTTCATACTACCATAAACTCATATTTTCTATGCATAGCCATAAGATGAATTGTAAAACATTTGTTTCATTCGAAATAAAGCAAAAACAACGACATATTTAGGGATGTGTGCGGTCAACCTATTGACCAAAAATGGTAGAAAATTGTAGAAAAATCGATAAAAAATGGTCGTTTTTGCGATTTTGAGGCATCAGATGCCATTTTTTCGGGTAAGTTTGTTATGCATTTTTTTCCCATACATACAACTTTGCTAAAGACACCAAAAAAATATTTCTCTCGGTTTACAAGATATAGCCGATAAACCGAACCCGAACCGATTTGGCAAAAATAATGGCAGAATTTGTAGTTTTTGCAAGTACTTTCAGCAGCGATTCTCAAAAATCGGTTCAGAATCGATGATCTTAAAAATGTTGCACTGTGTTATTATTTATTATACGCATGAAAAGCAGAGCATTTAATTAGAACAAAAGTTTTGTCTGATGATCAACCAAATTTTTTTATTGACATAAGGTAAAAGTCCCAGTTATTAGCCATGTACCATAACGTAGCCACTAACGTGAATTTTATTTTTTATTGAGCTGTACAAGTGCTCTCTAAAATTGAATAAGTGAAAATTCACTTATTAGATGTCAAAAGTCTTCCACTCTTTCAAAAAGTGCATATGCACTTACAATAAGTGTATATGCACTCATGATAAGTGAAATTTTCACTTATTATAAGTGCATATACACTTTTTGAAAGAGTGGAAGACTTTTGACATCTAATAAGTGAATTTTCACTTATTTATATTTAGAGAGTGGGATCAAGCTAATATAATTATACATTTTCATAACTTTAGTAATAAACATCTAGTATTAAATTTATTTCATGAATATGTTCAACAACTGTTTCAAAATTATAGTTTTTAATCACAAAACTAAAGTATTTGTAAGTAATGAGTCAATCGTCAATTCATTATATTTTACCTAAAGCCGTTGCGGTCTATTTTTTAAAAATTCTGATACTTTGTAGAAATCATCTTCAGGGTCCTTAGAATGCATATTAGACAATGATTTTCTAAAATTTTACTGATTTATTTTATATTATTGATTTAAAAGTTGAGATAGGCTATAAAAATGTAATTTTGACAGATGGAGAAATCAAATAAAAAAGCTCACAAATAATTAATAAATGGATTATTTTTTCTTTTATAATTGCTCACAATTGTTTATTTTTTTAATTTCTGTAGATTTTGAGTTAAACGTGACTTCTTATAACTATGAAAATTGATATTAGTGTCAAATGTCTAATTTTTACACTTTTAAACTATTTTTTTTTAGAGTGAGAATTTATATTTTCAGATAGAACGTTATTTGAAATAAAGTACTTTTAATTTAGTTGCATATGATCTAGTGTTTTTTTTAAATTAATAATCTGGAAGTATGAAATATTTTACCTTCAAAATTGAAATTTGATGAATTTCTCGCAATTTTGAATAAAAATTTCTCATCACTGGAAGCTCGAAATAATCCCATTCTTGTTTAAATATTTGAACTTTACCTTCCTTTGCTTGATGTCGAAGTTTGGCGTTGAAGAGATCGACGTTTACTAAGTTAAATTGATTTTTAAAAATCATTTCTTGAATGTAGATTAAGGTTATAAAAACAAGTATATAGATTATTAAACTGAAGTTAGCTTGATCCTTATCGATTTAACAGATTTTTCATTCAAATTTAAAAATATATTTAAATAAATAAGATTTAGTTTATAATTGGATCAAGTATTTAATTTTAATAATTAAGGCTATTTATTAATTTTATCAAATTATATTATTTAAAAACAAAATACTTATAACCCTAAAACTTTTCAATAAAAATTCTTTTTTCAAATATTTATTTTAACAATTTGAACTGTTTATTAATCATATTGAAAAAAAAATACAAAATTTGTTGTTTCATTTACAAAAAGAATGCATTCTTTTTTAATTATTCTTTTTAACAATTTTGGCTGTTTATTAAGATGTTTATAAGATTTTTGTTTCATATGATTTCATAAGAAAGTCTTATGAAATGCGATGTATTAATGATTTTTTTAGTTTTTATTGATTTTGTTTTTTTACGAATATGTTTAATAGCTGTTTTACAACTATAGTTTTTAATTGCAAAATTGTAGAATTTTTAATACATAAGGAG
Source organism: Ganaspis brasiliensis (assembly GCA_037103525.1). Classification (NCBI taxonomy): domain Eukaryota; kingdom Metazoa; phylum Arthropoda; class Insecta; order Hymenoptera; family Figitidae; genus Ganaspis; species Ganaspis brasiliensis. The sequence continues at coordinate 3,510,125 of JAZKLR010000266.1, read as the reverse complement.
CCGTTAAAAAATACGTAACGCTTATAAGGGGGTAAGAAAAGGAACTTTTGCATGTACCATCCCATTACGAAGGGGGAGGGGGAGGGGTCAATATAGATCCAAAAAAGCATTACGTATTTTTTGAACGGCCCCTAAGTGTTTATGTTATTTGATTTAGTATTTGATGGAATTATTAATATATTAATAAATACTGACGATAAAATATTTTAATAAATTCAAACAATCCCAAATTCAAACAAACAAGTGACGTCGCGTCATTTTCATTGTCTTTCATGATTTTCTTAATAGTTGGGAAATCATATACCAACTGTATAGAAACGTTATAACCACTGTTGGTATAAAGAAACCCAATAATAGGTGCATGATTACACTCCTGACTTTTTCTCCAACTAAAATCCAATTACCCAACTGGTTGGGGGAAAATACCAAATATATACAAAACATTACTCAAATAGCAACTCATCCGAGTAAAACAATAATATAATATAATAGAAAATAAAGTAATTTATTTTATCAGTTTTGAGATCGAATCACGAGAGAAAATCATTAAATATTAATGGTTTATATCATGGTTGTGACTTTTGTTATCAATAAGTCTGCACACTGCGATGAAATAATTAACAAGGAGATGGATGAGTTTACTAGATGACGCAATAGCTTATTTTGCATAATGCACGCGATTTGTGACGCTTCATGCCCCCCGCAGTTTTCCCGCAGTTTAATTCTGATAAACTTCATCTCAATACTGGAAAAATAAGCTCTAATCAAAGTTCTTTGGTTACTTTTATTGGTTAAATCAGAGAAAGCAGAAAAGTAGTAAATTATAAACTTTGATAAAATCTGTAAATAGTAGTAATATTCATAAACAGAGAGCTTTATAACAGCTCTTTCAAATGGTGCATCAGAAAGTGTTTTAAATTTAAAAATAAACAAATTACAGATAGTTAATAGAACACACAAATTTTGAAGGATTTATTTTACTTAAAATTATTTTTGGATATTTTACTAGTTTAAAATATCACTGACAGATATAAATATCGCGTCAAAAATGTCTGAGCTTTGACAGAGTGACATAAATTTTTAAAAAAATTCAAAATGTCGAAACCAAAATTTCAATTGAAGTGAAATTTTTAATAACAAACAAACAGCGAATTGCCAAAAATTTAAAAACTCACCGGATTTACTCGAAAATCGTTACTCGGGGGGTTTTGGGGTCGCTGATTTTAAACAATGGATACAATATTACGTAACAAGGTCGATTGATCCCCCCCTAACCCTCATGTAACGAGTAGTTACATTTCCTTGACCCCCCTCCCCCTAAACCTGTTACGTAATTTATGGATGGACCCCTATTAAAATAGTAGAAAACAATTTTGCATGTAAATAGATTTTTAAAGTTATCACAAAAATTTTGTGTAAACATACTAAAAATAACTTTCAGTATACATTTACTTTTCTAACTTGCTAGAAGCAAACATCGGTAACTATAAAGTGGAGGACATTTAGTATATAGTTTCCATGAAGCTAAGAGGAAACTAACAGTGTTAGCTAACAAACTTAACACAGTTAGTTTCCTGTTAGCTACCTGGAAATTTCGGTGCTATTTGGGATCTTAGGAATTGCTTGAAACAGTAAAAACAATTCCAAGAATTATTAAAGTTCAGTCAAGGACTGATATACTAGAACTGCTATTGCACGAGTACCTGGAAAATCAGTGGCGCAATAATAGGGGATGTGGCCGATGTAATTCGTCGGAGTTACCAAAAGTAGGGTAGATGAATTCCTTTTTTTTCATTAACGAAAGTCATGTTAACATGTGATAAGTGTGTAAAATACCCAAAATAATAACATGCCAAAAAAAGTTCGGATACAATATCCGAAATACAGCGTACCCCAAGCTGCGGAGGCTGTTAAGAAAGGACACTTACCAGCAATGGTTGCATCTTAAAAATATGATATTCTAGAACCGACTATTCCAGTTAAAGTAAAAAATAAATTCGCTGATTTTAAAAACTGAAAAATACATAATAAATTTATTCTTCTCAAATTCATTAAATGAAAGAAACATATGAGATTATTAAAATTAGGAAACAGAATATATAAAATAAAAATGTTAATGTTTTAGAATATTCATGTTATTATAAATAGCATTTAAAATAATATATTGTAATCGTTTCAATAAAGAGAAGAGTTCATTTATGTTTTCAATTTTAACTGAAAGTTAAAATCAATAATAAGCAATAATATGTTAATTTTTAATAACAGACACATACGTAGTAATGATGGCGTAGTAATACATGCTTAGTAATAGAAGCATAATCGTAGTAATAGTAGCAAGTACACTTTTTTAAATATATATTAGAACCTTGCGCCGAGGAAAATTTTAACGGCGGCGGCGTTCAACTAAAAAACAACCAGCGTACGGCGGCGCGCTGATTACTACTTTTTCAAAATTCAAAATGGCGGACTCAATATGGCAAAAGATTTTTGAAAAGGTAATTGGATTCGCTTGATACTCGATATTAACGGATTCATAATCAGCGACGCCAAAAACCCCTATATACCAAGTTTCATAAATTTTGGAAAAAATTTGCATTTTCGTCCGCCATATTTGATACGCCATTTTAAAATTTTAAATATTATAATTGGATTCGTAATAATCGACCCCGTAAACCCTTATATACTAAGTTTCATAAATTTGGGCAAAAATTTCGCCATATTGTCCGCCATGTTGGATCCGTCATTTTGATTTTTAAAAAATTATGAACAGCTTCGTAATCTGCGACAAAAAAACCCTATATACAAAGTTTCAATAATTTTAATATAAAACTTAAAGATTGGTCCAACAGATATTACTTTTTACTTTTTTTTACAATATCCACCATTTTGTCGCCGCCATATTGAATTTGATGAATTAACTAAAACATATTTTTAATCTGTCAACAGTTTGTGCCATTTTATGCCACTTTAGTACATATTAAAAAAATGATTTCGGTAAGAAATAATTATTATAAAACAAAAAGTTGTAGATCTTATCTGCACATTTTTTCAAAACAGCCGCCATAGGAGTATTATTATTTAATTTTCTTTGTCTGCTGATGACGTTGTGGTATTTTTCATTATAGCCAAAATTATCGTTATGTTCTTTTATTCTGATTCTCAACGGTCTGCTGGTTTGACCAACATAACATTTTCCACAAGAACACGGGATTTTATAAACAACGTTAGGTTTATCTATTGATTTTAATTGGTCTTTACCTAGTTTAATAAATTCATTTAATTTGGAGTTAACCTTAAAAATTGTTTTAATATTATATTTTGTTAATAATCTTTGTATATTTTTTGAAATTTGGTCATAATACGGAATCATTACAATAGATTTTTTGTTATTATCTACGTTTTGAGAAATAAGTGTTTTTGGATTTTTTATTTCATTTAATCTTTTATTTATATGTTATTTACTAAATTCTGAGGGGTAACTGTTTAAAAAGAGAAGGTCTTTTATTAGTTTTAAATTTTGATCGTGGAAAGATTTATCAGAAAGATGGATAGCTGAGTCAACCATATTTTTTATTATAGCTATTTTGTTGGATGGTTAGAATAAAAATTTAATAATCTTCCGGAATATGTGTCTTTTTGATACCAATTAGTCATTAAAGAATTATCTGTATTTTTAATTATAGTTAAATTAAGCAAATTAATCGAATTTTCAATTTCATGAGTAAATTGCAATCTTTCATGAAATGAATTGAAAACTGATAAAACTGTGTTAACTTTTTCTTTGGGTATAAACATTATGGTGTCATCTACATATCTACGGTAAAAAAGAATTTTAAAATCCAATCTACGCATAACATCAACTTCTAAATCCTCCATAACAATATTAGAGATAACAGCTGATATGGGGGAACCCATTGAGGTACCGAAGACTTGTTTGTAATAGTTTTTAATTAACTGAAAATATGGATTAGTCATTAAAAATTCGATGCCAAGAAGAAATTCTTGTTTAGGCAATTTAGTATATTTTTTAATAAAATTCCATCTTTTTTCAATTCCTGTTTTAACTTGTTCGTATGGAATATTGGAAAACAGTGATTTTACATCAAGGAAGACCATAATATGATTATTAGGAATGGTTGTTTTATCAACTATGCTTTTAAATTCAAGTGAATTCATTACATGTGAAATTAGGCAAGAGTTCTCTTCCATTAACTAATTTTATCAAAAAAATTGTAAAATTGAGGGTCCGGATTCCATAAGGTGTTACGCGTGACTAACGTAGGCCCCGCGTTCAGAAAGAACTCATTTTTTTTTTTATTCTGTTTTATTGTGATTTCTAATTTTGTCTTTGATTATTGACTGTATTTTTATGAATGTTTAGCAAAAAATTTTTTTATATGTATTTATATTATAGTCCCTGAAGAGGAGAACTGTTCGTTCTCGAAACGTTGAACTTCTTGTAAATAAACAACCAAATTTCAGTCCGAAAGTGTCGTTTTATTAAATCTATAATTATTAGTTAAAAAATGACTAATTGTTTAAAAAAGTAACTAAATAATAGTTAAAATTTAACTAATTGAATTAATAAACAAAATTTTACTAAAATATTAGTTATTTTGACATAACCTAAAAATGAATTTGACTAATAATTAGTTATTTTTCACTAAATGATTAGTAGAAATATAACTATTTGAATTAGTGACTGAGTTTTTGCGATCAAATTGGTTATTTTTAACTAATTCAGATTTAGAGAGTAGTTCAAAGCTCAACCGCGCGTTCAAACATCATGCCTTCTCACTGTAAAAACTTTTTAACAACGACGAATATGTCAAAATCGGTTTACCCACATATTCTGAATATGTTATAGGTGTAATATATGAAAAATAAAAAAATTCGATTTTTCGAATCTATCACATGGGTCAACCACCTTGAGGCAAAATCCAAACAAACTCGGATCAGACTTGGTAGAATTATTCTATCAAGTTTTGTCTCAAAATATACAATATTTAAAGAGAACGTTTACGGCAAAATTTTGCCTATACCTATGACGTCATTCTTCATCACTTGCTCTTAAACAGAATAAATTCTTTCAGAAAGTTAAAATAATTTTCTGAATGAGGAAAAGTTTAGCGGATGTCGGCAATATTGTTATCTGTACCTATATACGTGTGAACAAGTGCATTATACTACATCACAAGTTGAAGACCTTGTAACATTCTTCTAGTGCATTTGATGTCACGGTTTTTGTTGCATTGTTCATAAGGATATGACGTGGCTCTCAGGACTAATTGTTTCTAATTGCCTTAGAATGCTCGATTAACTGTTTGACGAGAAACACCTAAAGCTTACCGCATATCTTGCATTAGTGACAGATATTACGAATTACAGAATTAAAATCTAGCAGAAAAATATTTTTCTAGTATGAACTATTAGTACAAAATCATTCATAAGTATCAGTTAAAAAGATATAGTCATTACTACGAGTAATTTTCTGTTTATTTCTCACAAGAAAATTCTATATACTGACACGAATTGAAATTTGAAGAACAGTTTTTCTGTGTTATTATTTCTTCAAATTAAATATGTATTATATACGTATATTATTTTCTTCCATTAAAATTAACTCTATATTGTTTGTAACAATTAAACATAATAAGTATTTTTAGGGTTCTGGACACGAACTGTCAAAAAGGAACCTTTATTCTCGGTTGTTCAGACACTCGGTTGTCCGTCGCCCAAAGCCATACCCCCAAGAAAATAACAAGATTTTTTTTTCAAAAAATGCCTTAAAATGACTATTTACGCCATCCTCATATACCTCATAAACTATTTGACCTAAAGTTTTGAAATTTTGTACTCATACAGTGAACCTTCTATACCGCGGACTTCTAAACCGCAGAAACTCTGTAGGAAAGCGTAGAACAGACTATATCGGTAAGATTTATGACTGCGTGCATACCATCAAATTCAGGGCCGAAAAGTTTCAAACATGTGATTTTAAAGCTTTACCTTAAATTAGATTATTTTTAACTTCTTTTAAAAAATGATTTTAAAAAGAAGAAAAATAAAAAAGCGTCTATAAATAAGGACATATTTTAAGAAATAAAAAGATTCACCGAAATTTTTCTTTAAAAAATATGAAAATAATTAGGGAAATCAACGAAAAGAAAAGTTTATTGAATGTTATAAAACCAAAATTGTTTAAAATAATAATAAATAGTTTGTGTAAAATAATGAAAATTAGAGAAAGTTCTAAAATAGAAAAACAAAAACCGTAAAAAATATCAGAAACAAAAGAAGAAAAATCTTTTAAAAATTAGAAAAATGAATTACAGTACTCTCTCACTAAGTGCCCGCTCAGTAAGTAGCCGTTCCCCTTCACATATATTTTTACACACACATTATTTGCTCCCCACCATAGCAAACGCGGTAAAATGAAAGTCAATTTCAAATTAGCAACTTCAAGTGTTAGAAAAATGACAGATAATTAAATAACCAAAAATAGATGTAAACAAACCTAAGAGTTAACTCGATAAAGATTGTTTGCAAAGAATTAATAATTGTAGCCAATAAAAAATTTGAATCCTAAAAGAAAAAATAAAGTTTATCGTTGATCAATTTTTAACTAAATTTGTAATTTTATATGCAGTGACATTTTAAATATTTTAGGCGAGTTAATAATGAAATTTTAACCCATCGAAATTTATGAGTTCCAGTGATGATAATTCTTTTTCCGGCATTAATTTGGGTTTTAAAATGAAACTAAGTTGTAAAACTAAGTTGAACAAAGTTGTAAAATTAAAAAAAAACATTTTTTCTGATGGATTTTAGAATTTTTATTTTTGTGAAAAATCAAAAGTTTTTAAAATCCAAAAAGTAATGTTTTTCAAATTCTAAAACAAGCCTATAAAAATTGTGGAAGATGATACGGTAATTTTAGATCTCTAAACTATATATGTGACGCTCCGCGAGAGAAGGGACCTATCGCTGAGAAAACAAACTTTAAAGGATGGACGGGCAAAGAGGAGGAAGAAAAATTGAAATGCTGAACATGTTCATGTTTAAAGCTTCATAACAAGAAAACTAATTGCAAAAATCAAATTTTGATTTTTGGAACTCAAAAAGCAACTCAAAAACTATTAATTACTATAAAAAAATCAAAATAATTAATTGTTAATTTCACGGGACGGTCGTTCAAAGAAAAACCAAAAAAGGCGAAACACTTTGTACGCCTAGGTTTGAATCATTGTAACCAAAAGTGTAATTAAAAAAAAAAACTTTTTGAAACATGAAAATGAAAGAACAACTCAAAAACTATATTTTAGCAAAAAAAAATGAAAATTGATTTTTTCCGCGATAGGTCCCTTCTCTCGCGGAGCGTCACATATATTAAAAAACATTATTAATACCTACAAAAGGGTTAAAAGTTGACAAGTGACTCTCCTTAATTTTATTTTTCCTTATTCTTAATTTTCAGTAAACAAAAATATCTAAACATTTTTTAAATATTCTCTTCAGTCATTTTAAATTTGCCGCGAACCATTTCGTTTTCGAGTTTATTTACATTCAATTGTTTTACATGAAATCTACATATAATGCAATAGAGAGTGGGGGCTCTCGATAAGTAACCATTTTATTCCCCTACAGCCCCATTTTCGGTCACTTAGTGAGAGAGTACTGTATGTAATTCTGAAAGGAATACAAAATATACGGAATATATTCTGGAAAAAATAATAAATTATAAGAAGAATTATTGTAAATTTGTAAAATAATTATAACTTTTCACTACAGATAATAAATAAAAATAATGTAATTTCAAACATGTGATTTTAACGATGCAAGATCTTCTCTACCGCGGAAACGTCAAATTGCTTTCCGCAAAATGGAAGGTTGACAGTGAATGTGACTATCGACGAGAAAAGGTGCCTTAGCTCCAAAAAAAATCTTGATTTTTTTAAATTTTTTGCGTTTAACTCATACTTTTTGCTTCCATTCATAGGACATAATTATAATAAAAAATTTGATATAAAATCTGTAAAAATTCATTTCATCACTATATGTTTAAATCATGATGTTTGCATTTAACATCTAAGATGCTTATTTTTCATGTATGGGCAAGTGCGAATGTGATGTGACAATTTACTTTAGTTATGTTGTTCCTTAAATATAATAATAGTATTAAAAAGATTTTCCATTGTTTACATTAATCAAAAGTATGCATGTCCAAACTAATTAATATCGTAACTTCAAAATTAAAAGACTGAAAAAAATACTCTAGTCGTATTAGTCATATGATTATTGTTGACAATTTTTTAGAACTTCGAATACTATATGAATGAATATCCCATAATGAGATTTAGTAGATTAAATATTCAATATAATTATGTATTATTAATAAAGTAAAGTAAATTTATATAATTGTAAGTTACTCTCGATTTATAAGGTTGATTTTTTGTTGATTATTATTATTTTTAATAGACTGATGGTTAGCGCATTGGACCCCTTACAAAAAAAGTAGTGGATTCAGTACTGGTTTCAGTACTGGGAAGAAATACTGGGATAAGTACTGGGAAGAAGTACTGGGTTTAGTACTGGGTTCAGTATTGGAAAACAAGTACTTTTTTCGCCATGCACTGTTGAAAATTTGTTCACGTTGCGCACTAAGTTTCAATGGGTCCTACGACTGCGCAGTAGTTTTTTGTTGTAAATTAAATAGGGAGGAATACATTGAACGCAAAATCACAGTTCCAATGAAATTAAAAAAAATTTGTTACTGTGCTTAAAAAATTATATTGCGCGAAAAAAGTACTGGTTTCCCAGTACTTAACCCAGTACTTCTTCTCAGTACTGAATCCAGTATTACTTTTTTGTAAGGTACTGGCAGCTGGAAGGACTCAAGTTCGAATCTTGATGACTCATCAGATTTTTCTGTTTCAGATTTTGATTAATAATAAATTTCTATATCTTAAATTGTTAATATATATGTAAGCGTCTAAGTTTCTGAGAAAAATTGATCTAATAATGTTTTTTACTTCGTAGAATATAACAGGAAGGTTTCTAACATTAACATCTAAGATGTTGAACTTAACCATATTACTTTTAACATCATTTTTGATACTAACCTCAAACATCTAGATGTTTGTCCCTATGTTTAATAACTAAGATTGACAATATAAACATTTTATTTTTTAAATCTGTCCTCTTTGTATAAGTTTGATTTGTATCTCATTAAAATGTTCACAAAATAAAATATCATTTTATTCATCATTTAATAACCAACGATGGCCACTGTGCACATTTACCAATTCACTTGGTAAATGTACACAATGTTTTTCTACTTAATTTAAAAATTGCTCACATTCACCTGTTTTGGTACATAACATATTATTAATTTTATTATTAAATATTATTAAATAAATTTATTTACTAAATTTTATTAATTTTTAAGTATTGTGAAACGTGATAATGTAATGAAATATTAATAAATTAGTTTTTGCTATAAATAAATAAATTATAAATATAAATTTTAATAGAGAAATGTAAATATATAAATGTGAATTAATATTAAAAAGGTGAAAGTCACAGTTGTGGAACGATGCCCTGATATTAAATGCTGTGTTACGAAATCCAGAATTTTGACATGAACAATTTTATGTAACTAAATAAAATAAAATGATAAATTATCAACATTGAAGGCTACAAAAAATATCATAACTTAACGATTTTCATTTAATCAATATTCTTCAAATTGTTTTGATGAAAGTTAATGTTTTACATTAGGTATACATTCCACAATAAGTACATTCTAGTTTTTTTGTCTCTTATGGTTTTATAATTATTATTTAATTTCAATTTCAAATCTTAAGATAAGAATAATTCAGTTAAAATACGCAAGCAGCGCCGCAATAGCTAGCAGGTAGTATTTTATATCAGTTGTCGTTAACTCTGTACTGAGACTCGCGAGGTAACATGTGTTTTATAAATTCATTTCTACTATACCTCTTTATCTCTGTCGGTAAACAGACTTTAATTCTTATATGGTAACTTATTTCAAATGTAGGAATGAAAATTTAATGTTCTCTATTTTACCAACTGTCGATATTTGGTGCTATTAGAAACGTAATATTTCCCTAATATAATATCACAGAGAGTTTAAAAAAAATAATTGTTGCTTTCAGGGGCGGCACCAGTTGTGTGGATAGTGTGGAGTAGTCCACACACCAGATTTTTTCGTGTGTGGATTTCCACACACCATAATATGGATTAATATTTTTTTTAAAGTTTTCTATTATTAAAAGCAATGCTTATAGTTACAATCTGCGCAAAAAGTGTATAAATGAAATAAAAAATTGTCTTGTGAAGGATGATAAAATTGATTAAGGTAATAGTTACATCAAAAACTTGAGTCTTTACCCCCCCCCCCCCCCACCCTTAAAAAATCATCTGAACTCCACACACGATGTGGACCTCTTTCGCCGCCCCTGGTTGCTTTGTTAAAAAATAGTAATTAACAAAGTTTAATGCACTATAATAATCATGGGAAACAAGTTTTGAATGAATTTTGTTACTTAAAAATATGAATTATTATATTAATATATTTCTTTGTAATATATTTATGTAAGATAAGAATAGTGAAAATTATAACAATAATAAAGATAAACATTGAAAAAAGTTAGCTGTTATTTTTTACCGATTTTATTACAAAACTTAAATTTTTGTGAAATGATAAATTTGGTAATAAATGAGTTCAAAAATAAATTGTCAGAAATATTTAACATGATATTTTATATTATATAACTTATTTAGTTCGAGAACAGCATTTCTTTAAACCTTCACTCTTCCATCAGATGTATATTTAAAATCTCAAAAATGATCCCTTATATGAAAAAGACGTACTTATAATTTAGTATAATAGGAAGAAGTGCTGGAAAAAGTACTGAAAAAAGTATACTGGAAAAATTTGAATCTACTGCAATATGTATACTAGGGTGATTAAAAAAATGTGAATTTTCTAAAATTGTTTACGTTCATCGCTAGACTGGTTCCAATGACAAAAAAAACGAACACGTATTTTATTTTTTTGATGGCACAATATTAAAGGTACAATATTTCTTTGTAGTATCATGAAGTGAGAACACTTTTCAAAGTTCCCTATAATTCTGAGTCTTTTAGATTAAAAATTCCTTTTTTTTTCATTTTTCAAAAAAGTACGTTTCTCCAATGTATTTTTAGTGGAAAAATAGGGACATTGGCACCGATCTAGCGATGAGCGTAAATAATATTCAAAAATTCACCTTTTTTGAATTACTTTAAATTTTTTAGGAATCCTACGTTTGCACAATATATATTTTTTTAAAATTAAAAGCATAGAAAAAATTTATTGAACACAAAATTATACCTTTTCATTGGATTTGAAAAAAAATTTACTGTTTTTAAGAACACTGTACATTTTGCAAAAAGAGTACTTAAGTTTCTAATACTTTTCAAGTACCTATCTCAATTCTTTCTCACGTAATTTTTTAAGTATAGTTATTCCCAGTACTTAATGCAGTACTTCTTTTTCATAAGAGATGATTAACCACTTTATCTATACTTGCGTTTTACATTCCTTAGTCAAATTGTAAAAATAAAGAACTTACTCGTGTCGTTGTCATTATGTTTTATCCCATCCCGAATATTATCCGGTGCCGTTGAAAGAGCTGCAATAAAAGATGAAAGTTTGTTAGTCAAAAGAATAAATATAAGATAATAATTAAATTTTTATTTTCGAACAAAAAATTGAAAAAATAATGCAACATTTTTTAACAAAAACATTCAATTTCTGATTTCAGTAAATCGGTATTGAAATTGACACACCCCTTCCTTCTTTGCATAACCTGCTAGTATAATTACTATAATGAAAGGGAAAAAGAGTTGAGAAGGCTTGAAATTAGCTACAGGCATAAATTTCATAATTTCATAAAATATATTTTTAAACAAACTAATGTAAACTATACATTTTTTTAATTAAATAGAGTTAATGTGTAAATCATTTCTTCATTAAAATTATGTTAATTTTTATTTTAACAACACATAGGTTCTTACTAATTATTAAGAAGTAGTAACAAATTATTTGAAGCATTCATAATAAATTTTCCAGTGATGAATTTGAGATTAGATTGAAGACTGATAAATAATAGTCAAAATAAGATCAATAAAAGACAGTAGCTGAATAAGTATACATATACCTAGAACTTTTTTTAATGTGATTCTTCAAGGGCAAATCTCAATATAAAACGAATAAATAAACAACACTATATTTAAACAAAGTCATTTTGTCTTTATTGAAATGTTTAATAGGATAATTAACAAATTTTATAAATTAATAGCTTTAACGTTACGCATTCGAAAGTGATAAGAATGAATTATTAAAATTCCCGTAAGAGTTTAAATAAAATTGATTTACACAGTAGTGATTGCTAATAAGACTTTTTCTCAATAATTACCGGAAAATGGTATAAAAAAATTTGTAACTTCCTTTTTGGCTTTCAATAATAAACAGGAAGTGCAAAAGAATATAATGATCCGGAAAACTTTAATATATGTAAAATATTTGTTCGCATCTTAAAAATTTGAAAAGTAGATTTTAAAATTAATTGCATCGATTAACTTATAAGTTTTAAACTGTCCAATTTTGATCAATCGCTTCTGAAAAAAATAAAACTTCAACTCATATATAGATCAGTTTTATAAATTAAACTTTTCCTTTCTAAAACTATTAAATTCCTTTCCGTTAATGTACATTATAGGGGCCTAATTTCTCCTGCTCTTGAAATCTAATTAAGTGCCATTTCACTTATTAATAAGTTATAAGTCGCTATCTTATTCAAAAAGGGGGAGGGTGGGGTCAAGCTAGTGGCTATTCTAAGAGGAAAAATGGTGCTAATGTATGGAATGGTGTGCTACATGAGAGAGGGGGAGGGGGGTGTTAAAATTTACAAAAAAGTGGGCTGCGTGGTTTATGGAAAATCCCTTATTTCGAATCAAATTTCACATATTGTAAGTGAATATGCACTTACTTAGTTAAAGAGCGACTTATAAACTGAAACAATGTTTCAAGTGACTTTTACCATATTTATGATAGACCTGTGATTAAAGTCACAATTGCAGAATTGTATATACAATAAAACATTCCCATATATTTCTGGTAATTTTTAGCGGAATGACTAGAAAAGGGGGGGGGGGGGTAATTTTCTAAACTCTCAATAAATACAATTATGCATTTGTGATTTTAATCCGAGGTCTATTTTCAATTTGATAACTTTATTCAAAACATTTTTCCGAGAAACTTAGAAATAAGTGAAATTTCACATATGCAGATTTAGAGAGTAGGAAATCACAACTCACAACATATTGGTAAATTATATTTTGATTGAATTAAATTCTCAAGAAAGTTGAAATTAAGATTTCTGTTTTCTAATTTTTAACACACGCCATAATAAACTTGCGATTCTACAAATTGACATGTAAAGAGATATTAAAAATTGAAAATCATAAAACAGTACGCTGAATTTGAAAGAAAGAATAGAAAGAAGAATTTGAAAGTTGGTGATGTTTATCGCGAATAAACAAATATTTTACAAGAATATTTAAACAAACATCTTCACTATACAATTTTAATGGAAAAACAAGTTCAAGTGCAAAGTCCCCAAAATTATGATCTGAAAATATTTACAAAAACCATCATAAAAATAAAAAAAAAACTTAATGGAGTTCAATGTGCCAAGCAATATAAGCATTAAAAATTTTGATGATAAGAATAAAAATATTACGATTTTTATGTAACTGCTGTGTCATAAAGTACAATCATATATTAAAAAATCAAATTTCACAACCTTGGAGTTCATCACGCAATTGAAAATAGGATTTAAAAGAAGATTTATTGCTACTTTAAACAATCGTACAATACGTCGACATATAGACGAAATTGTGACTATAATTTAAATCAGAAACTGATTTTTTGCTTTGAATCTGTATGTATTGCTTCCTCAAAGTGGAAGTATGTTTACTATTAGTGGTTTATTGTTTCCAATTCATATTTACTTCATACAACTGTGAATTAAACAGTGAAAATAAGGAAAACCAAAAACTTATCTATATGAACATGAAATATTCAGAATTCATAACAAAAAGAAAATTTTAATCTCAGATGCTTTCATAGAATCGTATAGCAATAAACAATTATTATCTAATGCATTCACGTGTATATATGACGCAGGAATGTTTTATTCTAAGACTTATCTTAAGTACATTATTTTTTATTAACATTCTTCAATTTATTTAAAAATAGGTTACATTGATATTTATAACTTATAAAGAATTTTATGTGCCAATAAAAAATAAATACATTATAACTCTGATCGTCTTTTAAGAAACAAATTTGTTCTTAATAAGTCAATAAAAAATTAATAACATCCGATAAAAGAAAAATGTTTAATTTTAGTGAAATTGTAATAGACTCAATGTATTACTGATTCATTACTAAAAGTCATAAATTTAATTGATCAAGTAAAAATATTTAAACCAGTTACATACCACACTTTTCCATAAAAACCATTATTGTTTTGAACCTTGTACTCTTAATGATTTTTTAAATTGGAAAAAAGACTTTAATTATTATTAAATTGCACAATTTAAAAAACACAGAATACAATTAATAATACCACAGATCACAAGATTGGCTTGAACATTGATTAAAACACTTCCAAAAAGCACCTCTCTAATTCTTTTAGATTAACTCCGAATTAGAGAAGGGTCACGAATTCCAATGGATTTGGGCCGTTCTGATATGGCAATCTGTCCACGTGAAAAATGAACAAACGAGCAATTTTGTTTTGCTTTGATGCATTTGAAAGAACTTGATCAAGATTTCGAATATTCCGAAAGGACGAATGTAAATTTTGTCCTAGATCTGTGCAGACCAAAAGGACCTTCTGAACTAAACTACTGTTCTGGGATCGTAAAGGGCTTTCTTTGAAGAAAGCAACATGGATCCCTCCTAATGGTTCGGTAAATAAGCAATGACTTAAAACTTCATCAACACCTACAGATGTGAGTAGGTAAAAGAATACTGAAGAGATTGTCTTAAGGTTCCTCTTTTGCCAACCACAAATACGTCAACTTAATGATTAGATCTTTATCAATTGTGGGCTCGCGCTTGACAATCACGTAATGATAATAAGCGATGCAGTAGCTAACATCGTTTAGTTTAGACATCTTTTTTAAAAGACAAATTTTAACAAACATTTTACACAATTAGAAAATATTCAGAAAGTTAATTTTCATTGTAAATGCTTCTCAAATGAGGAAATTTTACTAAAACAAAAACACATTTCTTATTATTATTCCAATTAAAATGTTGAACGAAAATATATAAAATTTGTAGTCAGTCGGTGCACAGTATACGTATACGTATTCCGTTTCTTCTTTATTATGTGATTAATATACAGAATAAACCAATTCATTTACCGTGGGGTGGGGAGAAGGTCAGGAAGAAAAGAGAAGAGGAACCTTGTGACGCAAAATTCAGGCCAGGCGCTGACCGATCACAATGGTATCATTATTATAGTAAAAACATTTAAATTATTTCCCAAGACCTTGAATGTCATAAAAACAACAAGCGCAGTCTAAACCAAAATACTGCACTGATAGGAGATTTGGCTGTAATATCATGATTATAATTTCTTTCTCGTAGAGAGGAAGCTATGTAATCGTTAATATGATTTTCAATTATTTAAAAATAGGTTTAATCGGCTCATTTTCATCAAAAGTGCATAAATTTTCATATTGAGAAAAAGTCCAGATGTGTGTGTAAGTGCGTAGTAGCGAATTTTTTTCTGGGAATGCAAAAAGCTAAACATGACGTGTATAAATATAAATACACATATATTAAATATATATATGTGTAGATTGTATAACCTAGTTTCTTAAAAAAAAAAACTATTCTAGATTAAAAAGTCGTTAAGTTTGATTTTAAGCTTTATTCATATCTTTCTAAATATTTTTTTATCTTACAGACATATACGGTCAAACACATGAACGCATTTAGACCCTAACCTACAGGCATTTAAAAGCACCTCGTTTGTGCCTTTGGAATAAAAAGTATTGTAAGCAACACGGTCCAATTTGTTTACAATGATGTTTGTGTACTCGTTTACGTCTCGGGCTTTGCCCTCGACTGTCACTCATGCACAAACATCAGCTTAAACAAATAGCTGCCTTTAACGCCTTGTTGCTTAATATACTATTATTACCTTCCTTTTAAGTAAACATTTTCACTAAACCGATGAAAAGATTTAAGTACTTCTTCAGCAACTGTACATTTATGACATAAATTTAGAAAGCAATAATCTGAGTAAAAAAACTGATTTTAATAAGCATGTATATATAAACAATTTCCATGTTTCTTCATACCTGTGTAAGTAAATGGAAAAAAATAATTATAAAAAAGAAAATTTTTGGTAAAATGAAAGTCTACTGCACGAAAATGTTTAAGATCATTAATTTATTAAGTATTTACTTTATTAAGTTATAATTTAAAAAAAAGTACTCTTTAAAATGATATAGTTATGCAATTCAAGTTAGCAAATATGCGCTGGTTGAAACCAGTCTCGTACTTGTCGCTGATTTAAATTTGGAGAGTAAGTGGATTACTATGGAATCTTGTCTACTTAGTCATCAGATTGACCCTGAATTGGTTGATCGCATATATTACTTATACTTTACTCATAGTTTAAATATAAAATTATATAATATATAAATTTAATTAAATAGTTGCAATATGCTTCGATTGTTTTTTGTTAAAAAGGAAAAGTTTTAGTCAATAAGACAAATAATAATTTAACAAACAAGAAAGTTGCAAACAATTACAAACTTTAGACTAAAATGAAGTTGGAAAAAGGTAAAAGGCTGTTATCAATAAATTTTTATCTTATAAGCAGTGATACTTCGATAATTTAAGCACTATTTAATTATTTATGACGTACTCTCTTAACTGAATTTCAAGAATAGTTTACCAAGATACAAGATTAGGATGATTTGATCCCTGGTGACGCGGCTGGGTTTTTCTTAAGCTATTTTTAATAAGTGTAAATATAGACACATAGCATTATTGAAACTTGAAGAATTGAGAAACTAATACTAAGAAACACCTTCACAGTTTAAATGTTGTATTAATATACATTGCATGGCAAGTACTGTATTGTACTTGTTAAACTGCTGAAAAATTTATGAAATAATTAAGTAACGCGCTTCTCCAGTTATTTTATTTTTCATAATTGCATGCTCAAATTTAATTTTAGCCATTAAACTTGAACAGACATAAAAACATAACAACTGTAAGGTAAAAATATTTTCAAAAATTTCGAAATAAACAAAGGTTAAAACCATAAAAATTTAAATAATGTAGTTTTTAAAGTAATAATGTAATAATTTAAAATTATAACTAAATAACATAGCATAAAAAAATTATAACGAAAACGTGACAAAATGATAATTCATGTAACTTCTTATCAACGAGCATTCCGATCATTCTTCGTTTTTCCTTAAAAAATACAATTGCATATACTTACTCAGCTTGAAGTTTGTACAGTACACCGGTGTACACGCGGCTATAAAAAAAACTTTAGAACTATTGCACGGTTTAAACAATTATTCTTTAGACATAAAGATAAATAGATACCCGAGTCGAAATTTAGACCATACTTTGAACCTGAATTTTTAAAATCTGGTAGGTTTTAGGAGTTAGTAAAGCAAACTATAATTTCAATACAATTTAGATCGTATTTTGACTCCAAAAACCAGCTGAAATTTTCCATTCTACTGCAACCAGTAGTAATGTAGGTTCTAGTAATACAATTCGTGTACCCTACATTCATGCTTTTAAACCCTACATTAAACCCTACACTATAAAAACATTAATAATAATAGATGAGAGAGATGTAAATCCTTCCATTTTGTTTAACTGGAACCAAAAATTATATATGATCCAGAAAGGTAGAATTAACACAATTTTATATTATGCCATGTGCGACGTTTCGCCAGCAAGGGTTCGTTAGCCTCATCAGGCTAAAAAAATTCGTTAAAACTTTAAAATAAAAGTTTTAAAATAAAATAAATACCTAAATAATTAAAATAATTAAAAAATAATTAAAATAAATTTTTTTTTAAATAATAAAAAAAACATTAAAATAAAAATAAAATTATTTTAAAAACGTTAAAATAAAATTGTGTTCAGCGTAAAATTAAGAACATTTTACGATGAACACAATTTAATTTTAATATATTTTAATGTTTTGACGAGTTACAGAATGTTTAAAGTTTTAACGAATTTAGCCTGACAAGGCCAACGAACCCTTGTTGGCGAAACTTCGCACATGACATAATATAAAATTGTGTCAATTCTACCTTCCTGGATCATATATAATTTTTGGTTCAAATTAATAATAATAATAATAATAATAATAATTCTCGACCACCGCATAAGAACATCGGCGGCTATGGGCGAGGACAACAGTGCAAGAAACATGGAAAACGTCTCGAGTAAGCGGATCACGCTCTTGCTAACCTTCCAGGATGGAGGAATGGATGGAGTAAGTAAAGCAAGAATGGGAGAGGTTGTTTTAGTGCGGTATTGCCACAGAACGTGGTTGAGTCCCACACGAACAAGTGCGTAAAAGCATTTTTTCCTCTCCTAAACTTGTTTTGTAAAAAAAACAACTAATAATAATAATAATAGGTAATAATAATAATAGGGGAGTGGGCCCCAAGTTGGACACCCTTTCGATTTCTTGCTGTGGAATCCAAACCAAATAAAATATATTAAAATGTTTTATACTGGATGAAAGTACAATTTATAAGGTAACTTATGACCACAGAGATAAAATGTTATTTTGAACATAAACATTTTTTAAAGCCTTTTTTCTAATTGTTAAAATTTTCGGTCTAAAAAAAGTGCCCCAAGATGGACACCTTCTTAAAAGTCTCTAAAAATTGTAGTAAATAGAAAATGAACATCGTGTAACAATTCTTAAACTAATTTTTAATCATTTTACGGAATTTATCAAGAAATAACATTCCTAAAAACTTCAGTTTAATAGCATAACAGTGAAAAGTAATAAAATATCGAAGAAATCGATATATCATTTGTTCTAACGATAACATAACATTTTATGGTGGAAAATAAAAAATTTTAATTAATTGGCTCAAAAAATTATTGAAAAAAGTGTAAAATCGAAAATATGCAAATCAATACATTGATATGTGGAGTCTGCCCATTTTAAGGTACATGACACCATTTTTTAATCCCCAGTAATAGTATATTAAGCAACAAGGGGTAAAAAGCAGCCATTTGTTTACACAAATATCATTGTAAACAAATTAGACTGACTTTAAATTCGTGTTGCTTACTATACTTTTTATTCTAGAGGCACAAACGGGGAGCTTTTAGATGCTTGTAGGTTAGGGTCTAAATGCGTCAGAGTTGCCATCGGTGTGATGCTTTTTCGTTTTCTGCTCAAAGCGGAGATTTCTAACCTGACCTGAGCGAACGGCGCGAAACTCAAACCCGCAATTTGAAAAGTCAAAATATTCATCAATTAATTAATAACAATATTAAAATATTCAATTAAGATAGTCAAATTAAATAATTAATATTAAATTATTAACACCAAAAATTCATAAAATACTATTTAAAAAAGAAGAAAACCTTTCAACTTTTTTTTTGTAATAAAAACATGCTATGCACGAAAGAACTCATTTATATTTAATTAATAAATTATCAGTTCTTCAAAAATTTATAAACCACAAATTTTTAACATAGAGTAAATAAAAATTTTGATTTCAATGAAATTTAGCATTGAGAAAATGCAAGAGTAATTATTTTTTTTACAATAAAATTATGTTTCATCTAAATAATACTATCCAAATTTAATAAATAAATTATTAGAGTTTTTTAAACTTATAAACTTTTAATTTTAACAATAAATCGAAAACAATGTTTTTATTCAATTTAAACTTTTACCACTATAATTACTTATAAAATAAATATGTCCTAGTTTAATAAATAATCTATCTCAATTCAATTATTAAATTACACAGTCCTGGAAGGTTAGTTTCTGAAATGGGTTAGGGTGATTCTTGTAGGTTTTTTCACGCTGAACATAAATCTGTTGTCCAAAATGGTCCATCACGTCAGGATTTTGAGTAATTCTAGGTCAAATGTCCCAAAAATGCCTATTTTTGACATTTTCGGGATTTTTTTCTGGAGAACCGAAATTTTTTCATTAATTTTCTATATTAGTTTCGTATAGTATGTATTGTAAGCTTTAAAACCCATTTTTAGAAATTAATTTACGATGATTTTTAAAAAAGTTATGAATATTTGAATTTATGAGATTAACCACATTAATTCCAAATGCATACATTTTTCAGACTGCTGGATTTTCATATAACTTGGTACCTTGGGGTTTTTGAGCTTGCTGATTACGAATCTGAAGTCAGAATTACAAAATTTAAAATGTCGGATCCAATATGGCGAACGAATTTTTAAAAAATTCTTGGATTTTAATATAACTTGGTATATTAGGGTTTTTGGAGTCGCTGACTACGAATCTGAAGTCGGAATTACAAAATTCAATATGGCGGATCCAATATGACGGACGAATTTTAAAAAAATTGTTGGATTTTAATGTAACTTGGTACCTTGGGGTTTTTGGGGTCACTGATTAAAAAATAGTTTTGGCTTCTTAAAAAAAATTCATGAAAATGGCTAAAATAGACATTTTTTGTCCATTTCAGCTATAGTTACCGAAAAACCTGACGTGCTGGAACACTTTTAAGGTCAGATTCGTTCTCAGCACAAAAAACCGACAAGAACCACCCTCCACCATTTTAGAAACTGAAAAAAGTGAAATTTCACAGGTAATCAGCATCCCCAAAAACTCTTAATTCCAAAACATATTAAAATCCAAGATTTTTTTTAAAAATTCGTCCGCCATATTGGATCCGTTATTTTGAATTTTGTAATTCGGACTTCAGATTCGTAATCAGTGACCCCAAAAACGCCAAAGTACCAAGTTACATTAAAATCAAACAATTTTTTTAAAATTTGTCCGCCATATTGGATCCGCCATTTTGAATTTTGTAATTCTGACTTCAGATTCGTAATCAGCGACTCCAAAAACCCCAATATACCAAGTTATATTAAAATACATCAGTCTGAAAAATGTATGCATATGGAAACGTCTTGTGGGGGTTTCAGCCTTGCCGCCAATTACGCGCAGGCAGCAGCCATAGGGTATGATTGTGAATCGGCCTTAAGGCCTCCCGCACTGCACTCTCTTAGACAAAAGCGCGCAATAGATTAGATTCTTCCCGGGCACGTTCGAGTGTGGTTGGTGTACGAGTGTGAACTAAAACATATCTTTTATAAGTGCCAAGTGATAATTGTTAATAAATTAAATATATATATTTATTCTGGAGTTAACTAAATGGTGCTTTAATATTAACTATCTCAAGTCTTGGTTCCTGGATTACCTTGGAGGCCTAAATTATAAAATCCTAACCTAAAATATCCATAGTCTTTTCAGGTAGAAACTCGTGCGCAAGAGGGTTAATGTGGTTAATCTCACCACTTTAAATATTCATAACTTCTTTAAAAATCATCGTCAATTAATTTCTAAAAATGGGGTTTAAAACTGACAATAAATACTATACGGAGCGAACATAGAAAATTAATGAAAAAATTTCGGTTCTCCAGAAAATTACTCAAAATCCTGACGTGATGGACCATTTGGGCAAAAGATTTATGTTCAGCGTGAAAAAACCTACAAGAATCACCCTAACCCAATTTAGAAACTGAAAAAAGTGAAATTTTTTAGGCCTGTGTTATTAGTGTTTTACAAATTTATAAACTATTAACTTTAAAATAGAACAAATGAAATATTTTTATTATGTAAATAAATGAAGGCCATTCTAGTAGTTTTTTGTTGTTTTATTTAATTTTCTATCTTATTGACAGCATGTTTCGACCCAAGCTTGGGTCCTTCTCAAGTCTATAAAAATGTAATTAATATTAAAGTTTTATATAAAACGTTAAATTTGTTTGAAGTAAATAATTTATGAAAAGTAAATTTGTGTAAAATATTTGTAAAAGATATTAATTACTTACACTTCATGGTTGTTTTATGCTTTTACAATTTTGTTCATTTCAGAATTTTAAAAATATTTTGTCAAATTTTGATTTGATAAACGTTATAATGGTGAAAAATAAAGGATATTTCAACTCTTTTCCGCACTACGTAAGAGGTAGAGTTGCAAGCGCGTTTTTTAGAATACTAAAACCTCGTTAATGATCTATTGCTTGAGTATACAATTTGTAAAGGTAAAAATTTTTTTAGTTACATTAATATTACAGACTTTTAATTATGTTTAATTGAGAAGAAATTAATTATTTTTTATTGTGCCTTGTTTATTGTGAATTCGAAAATACCGAGTTTTTTGTGTGTTTGAGACAATCCACAAATTATTTTTGCCTAATACGACAAATAGAGTTTTTTAAATATTCAAAACAATTTAACTTGGGAATTTATTAGAATATATCTTTTGGAACCACTATATTTTATCGATAAAGAAATATAAATGAATTAATTGAAATTTTTTAAAACTTTAATGGTTCTTTTTAAAAATAAGAAAATTAAAAATTAAATTTTAAAATTTTGTGAACTATCTCTGCTCTCTAAATCTAAATTAGTAATTTTTTAATTTATGGTAATTGAATACTTTGTTAATTTCTACTTTTTTATAAACTATTGGCAACATTTATTTGTTAAAAAACAAGAAGCAAATAAAATGGTGTACATTGTTATTAGAAAAAGACTAATTTAAGATTACAGAGTCTGTGGTCCAACACCCTTCCGGCAGGATAAAAAACCCTTCCGCGAGTACGTGCGGATGTTATATACTGAATCGCGTTATAAAGTGAATATGTATTAAGATAAAAACAAAGTTAATTACTTGGTTAAAAAGGTAAATAAATAAGCTATTAGCGCAAGCAAAGTTCAAATTTCTAAATTCAAATGACGTGGGGCTTGCAATGGAAGACGATCGGTGAGCTGTCCTGCCGGAAGATTCGAGCTTGGACGTTCTATCATTAAGGCTGATCAAACCTGTGAGTTCCGAAAATTTGAAAATACTTTAAAATAATATTCAACTGATTTTTATAGCAACAAAATTGAAGTTCCCCCACTTGTGCCACTCTATTATTTCTAATAAATCGACATTAACTAATTTATTTTTTCTTTTAAGAGCGCGAAAAGTCAACATTAAAAATAGGTGAGAGCATTTTTCTTCATACAGGTTTGATCAGCCTAAAGCTGTCTAAAACTTGAATTATCCTATTATCTAATTAAGCCTTAGACAGCGACATTATTACATAAACCTGTGAAGAAAACAAATTATTAAAAGTTTTTAAAACATTAACATATATACACTTATATACATCTTTTATTGTAGAAAAGAAACCTGAAAAGTGAAATGAACATTAAATGAAGTTCTGCGGTTCTCTTCTATTCTTTGGCAAGTTATAGTATCCTTAAAAAACCAGTCATTAATTATAAGTATAAATAAAAGTTAATTCCGCTGTCTCTCCTATTCTTTGGCTAGTTATGGAGCCCTAAAAAAGTAGAAATTAATTATTATTATAAACAAAAAATAATTCAGCTAACTCCTTCTGTATAAATTTCAATTTAGCTATATCTATCTTATTCTTTGGGAATAAGAGAATTAATTCAGCTAACTCTTTCTGTATATGCAAGCAATCTAGAAGTAGAAAAATAAGTTATAACTATTATTTATATTTAAAAAGCAATTTCTGCTATTCCCATGATTCAATAACTGGTTGAACCTAAAAATAAAAATAAAAAATGAATGAAAGGCATAAGTGTGCTAAGTCCATGTCTCACTATTTTTAATGATGACAGTTTCCCTCTACTATACTACTATACTATACTCTACGTAATCCTATTCTCGAAACTGAAATTTTCTTTACTCAACTTGGGGATGTAGAGTCATCTTCGCACCTCTGTCCTCTTTAGATTTTTTATAGAGATTTTTAGGATCAATCAACTCCAAATGTCTTTTTGTGTTTTTTGAAGTAATCGCCGTCTCATTTCTCGATTGTATCGCAAATCGTGCAACACAGATAGAGTTCAGGGTCCTATTCCCTAATCAATTTCTTTGTTTTGTTTTGATGATCGGCAACATGGAAAAAGCTCTCTTCGCCTCGGCATTAGAATGAGGAAGCGCTCTCACGCGATTCAAAAGAAGAGTCAAGTAAGGAAAACGTAATTTACCATTGACATTGAAGCTTCCAAGATTTCCCCACATATCATCGAAAGATAATTTTTTCAAATTCTTCTTGTCTTTATCAGTAAGTGTCAGTAAAGAGTTCCACTCTTTTCGAAGAATCTCAGTTTCGAAAGAGTCTGAAAACCCTAATTCTTTACAGGCATTTCAAACCCACCAAAACGTATAATCTCGATCTGCGTAAAGCGCGCATCTTGGTCGAAATAGAGACTCAGAAGATAAAAAACAATCATCAAAGGGTAATCGATTTTAGATTTCACAACTTGCAGTGATATAAAATTGTAAGCAGTTGGTCAGAAACTTATTTTTTTGATCAGAAGATAAATTGTTCTGTTTCAAATAATTCTTCGCTTCAGATCCAACGTCAATACCATTCAATCCTAACTGATAAGTTGCATCAGAAAAATCGAATTTTCGAATTATTTGGAAGAAGCAGTCAGGCTTAAGAAAACTTTGTTTTAAGTATTTATTTAGAACCCTCATGAAGAGTTCTACGGATTTTGGCTGAATTTCTTGAACGAAGGTAGCACGATTCTGAAAAGTCGCGTTATAAACGTTAAACTGACCCAACGTAAAGTTAAGGAAATAAAAGTATGCTAACGTTAAGGGCTTTTGCATTGTTTCTAACAATTTTTTACTTCTAATCTTTTTTTTCTTCTTTATTTTTCTTTGTTGCCTTTGCATCTTCCAAAATAACAAGTGTGATGAATTCAATAAGACGATCCCAGTATTTGATGATGACACGAATGCAATTATGTCGTACTAGCCAACGAGTTTTTGCATGGCTAGGAATTTTCTGATACTCGCCTTCTATTTCCAAGCAAATTTCTCGAAATATTGCTGTTCTTTTAGGTCTGGCATTGATGAAACTGGGAATTGCTTCGATAATGTAATCTACGTCTGGGATTTTTTCGCATGCATATTTTGCTGCATTGTGAGCAGCATGATCAACACAGGGAAGTACTTTAGCATTCGGATTGTTTTTTTAGCAAGTTTGTTTTAAATGATGAGTGACTACCCAGCATAACATTAGCACTATCGGATGCTAGACCAACGATATTTAATAAAGGGATTTTTTTATCAGATAATGCTTTTTCAAAAGCTTTGAAGTTTTCAGGGGCAGAACAATCTGAAGCATCTAAATTTACGTTTTCCAGTAGTTCAACCGTCACCTTACGCGTATCTGGTTCAACATTTCGAACAACAATCGAAAGCGACTCCTCCAAAGAAATGTCCCTGGTTTCGTCAACGTACACTGAAAAATAATTCTTTCTCAATATGTCAGATAAGCGTTTAGTTGCAGCAGCACAGAGGACGTTATTAACCACAGACGTCATTTTAGTGCGACCTAAACGTGCTTCATTTAGAACTGCATGCTCAATGCTTTTGAAAACGGCTATCATGCCATTTACAGCTGAAAACGGGATGTTTTGTAATAAACAATAATTCGCGATTTTAATCTCCGCTTTCTTAACCTTGATTTTAAAATTTTGTAAATTTTCCGAATCAAAATAAAAATCACTCGGTTTTCGAGTATTTAAGAAATCAAATGCGAAATTTTCATTTGCATCTAAACCTTCATTTGAAGAAGAAAAAGGATTCATTTGCGTTTGAAACTTCTTTTGAAGAAGATGCAAATGACTCATTTGTTTTCAATACTTCATTTAAAGAAGAAGCAAAAGACTCATTTTGATTAAAAACTTCTTTCGAAGATGAAGCGATATTTGAATTCAATTTTGTAATAAAAAAATATTTTTTAAATTAAATTACGGTTAGGGGAAAGTCGGATAGCCCGTACAGTGAGTAGCCCCGGACACTATCTATTTCACGTATAATACTGCATTTTTATAATTGAAACAAATTACAAACTGTGTTACAAATTCACTTCAGCTTTAGTTTTTAAATATATATGAATTCATTTTTTTATTTCTTTATAAAAGAAAATTTATAGACCCTCCTCAAAGGAGATCAATTTATTCCGTAAGAGCCAGAAGTATTAAAGTAGGAGTTGCAAGCTTTACCTGCAGCAAAGTAGGTTCTATCAGTAGTTACAGTTCTCAAAGTAGGATCTAAATTTCGACTCGGATAATTATTTTAGATATTAAATACAATCTTATGTGCATTGTGCACTGTTAATATACCATCAAGCGGGGCTATTTTGTGCACAAAACAGCTACTTTTTCACTCTATGCTTCATTAAAATTCAGAATTTAAAACAATAAAAAATTTAATTATTCAGTTATGTTAATTCTATAGAAAGTCAAATTCATACTCAAAATAAACCAGCGTCTCGATTTAGTGGACACTTAATGATCTCATCAAGAAATGTCGCCTTCTTTTAGAACCGTACACATAAATCTAGCCCCTTAGTCATGTAATACTAATCTGTGACTGTGTATGTATTGAAAGAGTAAGTTGTGTTCTCAACATAGTGTACTTATTTAAAATGATTTATTAAAAAGAAAGTATAAAGACCAACATTAATTCATTTTCAATTAATTTCATTTCAGGATTATTCGCAGAATAATCAATTCAAGTATAAATTTAAAAAATTTTATTTTATTTATTGGACTTCGTACATCAAAGCTTAAAAAAATAATTTAAAATTTTTTAAAGGTAAGTTATAATTACTCACTTGTTTTAAAGAAAAATTTTATATAATGTATTTCATAAAAATTAAAAAATTATTTTTTCTAATAAATTTACAGTTCTGATGAAGAAACCACCCGCAAGAAAACCAGGGGTGCATTGCAAGACACCAGGTAGACCACAAGGCAGCAAGCAGGCCGCAAGAGACTTTAGAAATACCAGGGGTGCACTATCCGACACGATGTTGGCTCCATGAAAGCCAAAGATGAACTTACTAACATCCTTAGACTGCCCTAAGGCCACCTACCCACGATACCGGTTGGTGGGAGCCAAGAGGGTATCATCGACGACGCTGCAGACTGCACAAATGCTACCCAACTACCACCGCATGATGTCGAAAGGTGGGAAGCTAAGAGGGTACCATCGCCGACGCTGCAGACTGCACGAGTGCCACCAGGCTACTCCTGTATGATGACGAAAGGTGGGAAGCCAAGAGGGTACCGCTGGTGACCTAAAACCCTAGCTCAGGCAGAGAAGCGGGAACCTCCACCAACTGGAACTGCAGCTGCATCCAATAGAGAGAGGGAAAAAGAACAGGCATGGCCACAGCACAGAAGAAAACCCACCTCAATAGCAATTTTAAACACCATTCAAGATTTTATGGCAGACTACAAAAGGGCCCAAACGACACATCCAAATATTACCAGAAATTCTTCTTATAAATTTAAAATCATTTGAAACAAATACAAAAAAGAAAGAAAAAGACTTTTGATCCATTATTTGTGCTTGGTTGTCCTCGGAATATGATGATGTTAAACAATTATTTTGCCAATTAGGATGAAGATACTTACAATTGAAGATAAAATCTTATCTTTGGAAATAGAAATAATTACTTATTTAGATGTTAATAATTAAGAGTCATATGATGAAATAATGATAATTATGTAACAATAATTTTCTGTGCTAGTTATTAATAATTAAATAAAGTGTAAAAGGTAAAATTTGATTTATAAAATAAATTTTACAGAATAAAACTTTTACTAAATAGTAAAACACATAAGACCTTTCTCGTAGACTGAGAAAATCAATTTACTTATGTTGAATAAAATAAAATTACCCACACAATTTATTTGGGCAAAATTGATCAAAGATTGACAATATTCCAATTTTTCTAAAATACATGAAATAAAAAAGAAACTGTTTTTTCCGGTGTTTTCTTACACAATTCTAACATGAAAATACATATATTTTTCCTTTTTTTGTTATAAAAAACATCTGTACTGATTTATATACTTTGTCCCTTTTATACCCTGTCGATAGAAAATACTTGAAAAATGACTTGTTAAAATGACTGAATAAATTTTGTGTGTTTAAAGTACTTTTGAGGTACTATTTAAATGATTTCGTACCTAGAAAATACCGCACTGCTTAGGTCTTTATTAGGGTTACTGTATGGCCTTTAAAATCCTAAAGAATTGTTATTATGCGTCTACCCTCTCATAAAATGAAAGATTTTTTTGATATACTTTCGAATAAGGGGGAACTCCGATTTTCTTGAAACTTGTCATCCCTACGTATTTTGATGCACTGATTACGAAAATAATAATGAAAATTGTCGAAAATCTGATTATCATGGTAAAAACCATAAACAACATAATATCATGATTTAAAGGAAGCTTTGTGGTCGTTAAGATCTTCAATTTTCCAAAAATAGTCTAAATCGACTTATTTTCATCTAAAAAGCGTAAATTTTCATTCCTAAGAAAATGTCCAGATGTATGTATGTGTTTATGTGTGTATGTATGTATGTATGTGTGTGTGTGCATAGCGTTTTTAGTGTACAAGATATCTCGAGAACGCTTCAACAGATTCCAATAAAATTTGAATGACTTATAAAGCTCATGAATATCTAAATTTGGACACAAGGATTTTTGAAAATACTCAACCAAATTTTTTTGAGCACGTTTTTTCATCGAAAAAAAATCCGGTTTTGACAAAAAAATTTTTAATGATAAAAATACAACTATGTAAATACAAAAATCATATTCCTTATCTCAAAACGATTTGATTGACTTATATAAAGTTTATAATTGATTTAGAATTCGTGAAATATTTCATGTTTTTACATTTTTTTGCATTTAAAGTTCTTCTTTTTTTAATAACTTTCTTAATAACCTTATATATTATTAATTTCTTGCTTCCTCTATGAGAAAGCAAATTATTTTGCTTACTAGAAAGCGGAATGTCCATGAAAGGGACATAATTATCACCTAGTTTTACGGTTGACTCATAAAATACGCAAAATTGAAAAAAATATTTTGAACAAAAGTTGTTTGTCTAATTAAAATACACATTTTATGTTCTTTATTTTTTTTCAAAAAAATTAATAGTTTTGGAGAAAAAATACGAAAAACTGTCAATTACCATAAACATAGTCTATGATCACCTTATTACGAAATACAGTGGTTTTGGGGTGCCATTGTTAGTTTCATTTCAAACCAATTTTCTTGAAACTTGGTATACTTACGTATCTTTGTACGCAGATTACGAAAATGATAGTGAAAATTGGCGCAAATTTGATTAACATGGTAAAAACCTTAAATAACCATGAAACTTTAATTTTTTTACATTTAACTTCTTTTAATATTAAGAATGTATACTTGGATTAAGGATAATTATCATTGAACTAAGTATTATTATTATTGATCCAAGAATAATATAGTCCAAGCATATTTTTATTTTTGGTAAAAGAAATTTTTGCTTTTAGTGATTGTCACATAGTCGACAGCGTGGTAAAATTATAAGGGGTAAAAACATGTGATTACGTTAAGCCGGATGATCACATATGAAATAGGCGTTCTCGCGTGCTAAATATGACAATGATTCATCATTTGAATTTCAACATACTTTGGAGTCTTGACGATTTTATATTAATCAATGTTTCTATTAAATGAATGCTTTCTCAATAATTCAGTTGTTAATATATACTTATAAAAAATAATAATAATTTTATATGTAAGTATTTTGTGATATAAAAATTCTAGAATTAATTGCAGAACTGAGAATATCGGAAAATTTCAGGGGAACCTACAGAAAAATATAACATTATTATTATCACACAAGATTTTTGAGACATTTATTTATACAATTGAGGGGTTTGATGCAATAAGGGGATACACGCGAATGTCAGAGAAAAAATATCATCCAACAGGTCGGTTTTTTAAGGGGTCAGTATGGATTTATTTTTTAAAAAAATTTATTTTTCATAAACATAAATTTCGTATATACTATATACCTATAGGCTCAGTCCAGCTGAACCGTGTCAACAAAATTCCATTGATTTTCTGAAATGTTAAAACTTTCATGAAAATCTGTAGTTCACAACATAACAAAAAAAGACTTTTAACCGTTTTTTTAAATTCCATATCTTTGTTGGTTTTTTTTGCATTAACAAATTTTAGCAACATTTTAAACAAATATTAATAACTCAACAGTGGTTTGCAATAAATTAATGAAACTTATGTGGATAATCTAAAAATGTTCACTCTTTTTAACGAAAATAATTGCAAAATTTTAATATAAAAAATTACATATTTTTAATAACAATTTTATAAACAATTTGAAATATTTAAGTGTTCTACCCCTACGGTTGAGATGAAACTCATAGAAAATGTACACAGAGATGTCTTCTTTAAGTTTCTAAAAAAAAAAATTGGTATTTTTAATAAGAAGTGTAGATAATATATTTATTTTCTCTTCGCGCGTCAACCGTTACGCTGCGAGAAGCTCCGGTGCACTGTGGTCAGAATCTGCAATTTACTGTTCAAAAAAGGCTACAGCCTCCAAATTTTAACGAAATTGGTTGACTCTTGATTTAAAACACTCAGGAATAAATTCTTAACAACTTTAAGGAATCAGTTTTTTAAATTTATGTTTTTATTATTATTATTTTAATATTAATAACAAAATAATGACAAAGTTTTTAGTATATCTTCATTTTATCAAATAAAAGTCGTCTTTATGCTGAATATCATTTAAATCGGCTGACTATCGATCTTTAAAAGGCAAAAAATAAAGTTTAAATGAATAAAAAAATTGTTTATTTAGTTAATAAATATTTTATTTCGTTTAAGTTAACAAATGAATAACGCGCATTTTTATGGTTGAAATAAATTAGTTTTTTTGCATTTATTTTAGTATTTAGTTACAATTAACAATTATACATTAATATATAGTTTAAAAAGTGTTGTTTGTCATTATTATAAACAAATTAAATTAACAAATGATCAGCTCACTTCTTTTTCTGTCGAAACTAAATCGATTTTTTTCTCAAATTTTTATAATTCTCTTAAAAGTAACATTTATTTATAAATATTTTTTAAGAAGTGTTATTTATCATTGTTATAAACAAATTAAATTAACAAATGAACAGCTCACTTGTTTTTTAGCGAAACTGAATACCTTTTTCTAGTTTTAATAAGTTTGATTTTCGTGCTATTCATTTTTTAATTAAATTTGTTTATAACAATGATAAAAAGCAATTTTTAAACTAGTCAAAAAGAAATGTTACTGTTAAAAAAATTATAAAAATTTAAGAAAAAAATCGATTTAGTTTCGACAGAAAATTAAGTTAAGGAAAGTTAAGTTTAAAAAATTAAGTTAAAAAACTTAATTTGTTTATAATAATGACAAACAACACTTTTTAAACTATATATTAATGTATAATTGTCAATTGTAACTAAATACTAAAATAAATGCAAAAAAACTAATTTATTTCAACCATAAAAATGCGAGTTATTCATTTGTTAACTTAAATGAAATAAAATATTTATTAACTAAATAAACAATTTTTTTATTCATTTAAACTTTATTTTTTGCCTTTTAAAGATCGATAGTCAGCCGATTTAAATGATATTCAGCATAAAGACGACTTTTATTTGATAAAATGAAGATATACTAAAAACTTTGTCATTATTTTGTTATTAATATTAAAATAATAATAATAAAAACATAAATTTAAAAAACTGATTCCTTAAAGTTGTTAAGAATTTATTCCTGAGTGTTTTAAATCAAGAGTCAACCAATTTCGTTAAAATTTGGAGGCTGTAGCCTTTTTTGAACAGTAAATTGCAGATTCTGACCACAGTGCACCGGAGCTTCTCGCAGCGTAACGGTTGACGCGCGAAGAGAAAATAAATATATTATCTACACTTCTTATTAAAAATACCAATTTTTTTTTTTAGAAACTTAAAGAAGACATCTCTGTGTACATTTTCTATGAGTTTCATCTCAACCGTAGGGGTAGAACACTTAAATATTTCAAATTGTTTATAAAATTGTTATTAAAAATATGTAATTTTTTATATTAAAATTTTGCAATTATTTTCGTTAAAAAGAGTGAACATTTTTAGATTATCCACATAAGTTTCATTAATTTATTGCAAACCACTGTTGAGTTATTAATATTTGTTTAAAATGTTGCTAAAATTTGTTAATGCAAAAAAAACCAACAAAGATATGGAATTTAAAAAAACGGTTAAAAGTCTTTTTTTGTTATGTTGTGAACTACAGATTTTCATGAAAGTTTTAACATTTCAGAAAATCAATGGAATTTTGTTGACACGGTTCAGCTGGACTGAGCCTATAGAAATAAGATAAAAACTAATATTTAGGTAGTAGAGTTAAAAAACATGCTAAAAAACGCGATATATATTTGAGCCCTATTTACCTTAAAAATTAAAAGTACAATAGAATATTTATATTGCGAGACCAGCGCGAGCAGCCCTTGGTTTCGCGAATGTTTAACGCCTTTTTCTCAAAACAACGTTTTTCGACCTGGCCGACACGATTTAAGAAAAACTATTGAACCGATTAAGCTCAAATTTTCAGGGGTTCTTCTATGCACGTGTCGCTTTGTCATGAACTAGGATAATAAAAATCCATTGATATTTAACCCTTTTTTTAAACAAATTAAGTTGTAAAAAAAGGGTTAAAAAATTTAAACTTCCGCCATTTTGTTTTCTTTCATCGGAATTAAAAGATCCTAGTACATGCGATAACTACAGATTCAAATTTAAAGAAAATACTTGATTTTTTGATTTTAGATAATCCAAACTCCAGATATCGTGTCGGCTAGTAAAATTTAAGGTTAACTTTAAGTTGCTATTTCGCAGAAATAAACAATCAAAAATAAAAATGAAAACTATTATTTGTCACTTTCAAATGTCAGTTTTCATGTATAAAAAGACTGGGTTATAAAAATATATTCTAATATAAAAAATAAATCCTTGAAAATTTGTACAATAAACCCATACTGACCCCTTAAAGGTTTTTAAATTGCAATATTTGTAGAGAATAAAAATGAGCATGCTTTTTTTTCCTATAAAAAATTATGTGTCTTTTTTAGTTTTAAACATAATATTAAAAAACCAAATTTTTGAAAATAGAGAATTCTTAAAGTTTTACCTCTTCAACTAGTGATAGCGGAACTCAGTGGCGGCTTTAGACAAAGTGTTCGGAAGGGGCGATATATGGGATAGAAAGAGATAGCACCATAGTGCTATCTCTCTCTCTCTCTTATACGAATATAAGATTCTCGGGAAGGGCGGTCGCCCTAATCGCTCCCACGTAAAACCGCCACTGTAGCTATGTAACAAGTCATAACAAACTCATTTACACCCCCACCCTTTGACTGTTACGTAACTTTGAAAAATATTTTATCACCTTCTGTTTTACAAAAAGGGATATAGGAGCTCGCTGATTGCCCGGTAATCTTTCAGGAAATATTACTGTCCAATCAGCGAGCTCCTTTAATACATCTACTTTCCGAGTGTCGGACAAATGAACATTCTTGGATGAATGGAGTTTCGATTAGTTAGATGTTCTGACAAATGGTGAATCTGATAAATACAACTTCAAAGAAATATATATTCGAGAATTCAAACATTCTGACAAATGAAAATTTGAAAAGTTAAATTTCCTGAGAAATAGAGTTTTGAGAGGTTAAATATTGCGACAAATGGTAAATCTGATAATTACAGTTTCTAAAAATGCTAAATCAAAAAATTAAGTATTTTGAGAAATAAAGTTACGAAAAATTAAAAATTCAAAGAAACGGTAAGTCTGATGAGTACAGTATCTGGCAAATTCATTTTTGTCTTTTTTGTCAAGTCAAATGATCTGGAAAATTAAATTTCGGGGAATTAAATTTATGGACAAATGGTAAGTATGATAAATAAAATTTCCGACAATTGCATTTTCGGAAAGGTGAATATTATGGTTTGTTAATTATTCGGACAAAAAGTAAGTTTGATAAATATGTACCATTTCTGGAAAATTCATATTCAGGAAGTTAAATATTCCGACATCTAAAGTTTCAGGAAGTTAAATATTTTGACAAATGAAGTTTCGTGAATTTAAATATTCGAATAAATAAATATCGGTCTGCTGCACATTCGGTCAATTGAGTTTTGGTCAAAATAGCGGCTTCCCCAAGTGGACAATCTGTCATTTGAAAAGTCGGCTAATTAAGCATTTTGTTAGTAGGACTTTAAAAAATGTAAAAATAATTTAATCAGTAATTATTATAAATAATATTTTTAAAAATGGGATGTCTTTTAAATAGTATTTCACAATAAATAAAAAAAAAGTTTTTTTATTAAATAAAGTATAGTAATATTATTTCAGTGAAATGCGTCAAGGTGAAGCCTTTTGGCTGTCTCTAATTGAATTTGTGGTTTAAACAAGTGTAGGGGAGAGCGGGTCAATCCGAACCGGCGGATGATTCGGCTCATTAGCGATTTCACGCTTTAATTAGAATCTAGGAGGGAAAGGTCGCTACAGAAGATAGGTCTTAACATATTAGTTATAGGTAAACGAAATTTAGTGTAATTATATTGATTCAACCTCGTGTCAGGTAGTCTTCTGTTTCTTTTTACTTATATAACAACTTTTACTTTTTTAGTACACTAATTTACGAGCCCAATTTTTTTGGGTAATTTCTTTTATGCTCTCAGGTGTGCTCTTTCGATACACCTATGCACTGAGAAAAATGAGTTAGCTACTATATGGATAGCTAATTTTTAGCTGTGGTAGCTAATATTTAGCTGTTTTAGCAAACAAAATTAGCTGTGAAAGCTAATTAATAGTTGTGTTAGCTAAAAAATTAGCTATCCATATAATAGCAATTAAAGTTAGCTAAGGTAGCTAAGTCTTAGCTTTGGCTGCTAATTTTTTTCTCCGTGTGCTATTTGATTTATAAGTAGGTATTTGGTTTAAAGTATCAAAAGTCAGGGTGGGGTAAATGGGCTCTCGAGACGGTGAATTTATTTCGTTAATCATCTAAGCAGGCTTAATACTTAATTATGATAATAATATGACTACTTTTAATAATTACCAATAATAAGTGTACTAACTTATTTATTTTTTATATAAAATAAAAAAAAGTAAGGTCTAATGAATTCTCTTTAATTCTAGAGGCTCCAGTCCCTCTAAAACTGGTTTGTCCCTACAGGATGAGCCGATTTACCTGCTAAAATTGCAGTTTAAGAATTTGGTATATCTGCATTCAAAGTTATCTAGAGATAAACTATAAATAAAGTTAAATCAAAAAGTCCTTGCAAATTTGAAAGTGCAAATGATAGGCTACTAAAGGATATATCCTTGTTTGTATTTAAAAAATAATTTCCTAGCTTTTTTCCTAACTAACCAAAAGTGAACCGAATAGCCCCGGTCTCCCCTACAATTAAAACAATTTTAATTATTGTATTCAAATAAAATTAAACAAATAAAAGTTACTTTCACTGTCATAATTTAAATAAGTTGAACATTAATTACTGTATCAATTTTCATAAATTACAGTATAAGTTTCTATAAACTGCTGGCAACTGATTTGCAAATTTTAAATTATAATATGTTAATAAATTACAAAAAATGATTTTAAAATAGTTTATAAAATTACAACATATATTTCCATAAATTATCACATAAATTTTCATAATTTTCCAAAATTAGTTTTTTACATTGTCTTTTATTTAGGGGAGAGGAACCCAAGATGGATACCCTTTCGATTTATTGCTCCAGAATCTTAACCGAATAAGATATGTTAAAATGTTTTATACCAAATGAAAGTACAATATATTAGATAATTTATGGCCACAGAGATAAAATTTTATTTTGAACATAAACATTTTTTAAAACATTTTTTCTAATTGTTAAAATTTTCGATCTAAAAAAA
This sequence comes from Ganaspis brasiliensis, assembly GCA_037103525.1. NCBI lineage: Eukaryota > Metazoa > Arthropoda > Insecta > Hymenoptera > Figitidae > Ganaspis > Ganaspis brasiliensis. The sequence continues at coordinate 3,473,899 of JAZKLR010000266.1, read as the reverse complement.
GTGGCCCAAGATGGACACCTTCTTAAAAGTCTCTGAAAAATGTAGTAAATAAAAAATAAACACTGTGTGACAATTATTTAACTAATTTTTAATCATTTTACTGTACTAACATCATATTTTATAGTGGAAAATAAAAAATTTTAATTAATTGACTCTAAATATTATTGAAAAAAGTGTAAAATTTGAAAATATGAAAATAGATCCATTGAGATTTGGCGCCTGTCCATCTTAGGGTACATGAGACCATTTTTTGAGCCCCAGTAAAAATTTGTGTACAAACACAATATTAGTAAAATCATTTTAGAATATTATTATACAATAAATAAATAGTATAAATAAATAAATAAATAAAAAACTGTTTTTTTTTCATCAAATTTGCATCAAAATCTTCGTCTATACAAACAACAAAAATGAAATAAAACACAAGGCGCTTACCACAAAAATTTTATACGAAATGTCCATCTTGGGACTCTCTTCCCTACTATAAATAACCTCAAAAAATTTATAAATTACCGCATAAATAATCATAAATTTCCATAAATTTTCTGCATCAGTTTTTTGAATCTTGAATTTTATTTTGTACCATTACTATAAATTACCTCAAAATTTTTATAAAACCACATAAATCCCAGAGACAAATTTTTTATAAATCAACAAATAGTAATTATTATTATGGAAATTATTTATGAAAATATAAAGTTAAATCATGAAATTTTTCAAAATTTGTATTTTTTGTTACGACTTAATATGGTCCGTAATAACGTTTTGAGGTATTTTATGTCAAGCAATATTGAAATTAACTTAAAACTTTTGTAAATAATATGATATTAATATAAGTGATTTTTGAGGTTATCATGCACTCGTTGTCAAGTTTGACATTCTGAGTTATTTCCAATTTTCTGACAAAAAATAAAACATTTACGTAATAAAAACAATTAAACCAAAGCCCAGAAACATTTTTTACTGTTGTAATAAAACGAATTTTCATAAAATAATTAAAATAGTTTTATACCAGAATAGCCCCGCTATGTGCTAAACTTTCAGTTTTTAACTATTTTTTTCATAAATTCTTAAAAAAAGGTTAGCACATCACGTGGATATAGTCCCAACTAAATTCTCAACACGTACCTTAAATATATTTTACACTGAATTTGTCAATATTAGTGATGCATGTCGAGCAAACGATCTGATCGACTTCACATCTGATTGTCTGCTGTTTGCTCGATTATGATTGAATTGAACAAATTACTTTTTATTTACCTTTTAATAATAATTAGCATAACTTTTGAGAATATCGTTAAATAAGAATCCTTTCTTTTTGTTGATATATACTGACATACCGAAATTTTAAAAAAGTAACCTCTTTTATGATTAATTGCAAACTTAAAAATTTTACAAATTAAGCAAAATAACCTCGTAAAATTTGAATATAGAATTTATTTAACAATTTTTTACATTTTTTGTACAAACTTAAATATGTGTTAAGTTTGAATCTTTTAAAAGCTTACAGAAGAAAGATACGATGTGTTGAAAGATGTCATTTTTCATGAATTTGAAATTTAATTTTATAATAAACAAATTTTTTTTTTAAATTATTGTTCTGAATAAGAAAAGTTAATGTATTAATTTCAAACCTCGTAAGTATCCAAATTTGTTATTAAATAATTTTATAAAAAATATGCTTCTAAATATCACAAAAATTGACAGTCTTTATAGATCAATCTTAAATCCATTTTTCTTATTATAATTATGCTTTATATAAAAAATAAATTACCACACACAAATCTTTAAAATATATATTGACATTTTTTTTAGCGGAATTTTATTTAAACCTATATTTAGTAATTTAAAAAAGTTTGAAATATAAACTCAAAACGCTATACTTTCACGTCTTTAATTAACATTTTGTAAATGCCCGAACAGCACCGGATGTTTCAGCAACATCCGTTGCTGTTTGGGTGAAAAAGAAAATATTATCAAAATCTTTATTAGAAATGAATTCTATGGAGTTTAATAATGACTTATAAAACAAATTTATTTTTGAAACACTTATGGCAGCAACATCCCTTAGACGAAAGTCAATGAAATTACCGACGTGACAGATAAAAAAAGTCAACAAAAAAAAATGATTCTTACTTAAAGATATTTTCAAAAATTATGCTAATTATTAAAAGATTAATAAAAAGTAATTTGTTCAATTCAATCATAATCGAGCAAACAGTAGACGATCAGATGTGAAGTCGATCAGATCGTTTGCTCGACATGCATCACTAGTCAATATTAAGATCGATGCAGATTTTTAGAGAATTTCCAATTTTTTAATAAAATTTGTATGTATATATAAATTTTTTCCGGATTTTTGACAAAGAATTTATTAGAAACAATACTGTTATTTTGGTAATTCAAATTTTCCCAGAATTTTTTATGTAGAACTAAATTCGCCAATCATGAGTAAGCTCTTGTACAATTCGTGAATTCAAGATAGGGTTGGAAAGCCGAAAATAAAATCCGACTTTCGACTTTCCGATCGAGTTTTTTCGTTTCGACTTTGAAAATCGATTAATCGGCTCGGAAAGTCAACTTTAATCGACTTTCCGACTTTGTTGATAAAAATAAAAAATTATTACTTTGACTTAGTATTAAATTTACTAATACGTGTTAAATGAATATAAATATATTTATAAATATGTTTTATTAATAAAACTTATGATTTAAAAGGCAAATTGTATCTGTGAATGGAAACGCAAAAAATTTTTGGATGTTTTTGTTTAACTTATGCTGCTTCTAAACTCAATGATTCTATAATATTAATAAAGAATATTAATATATTTTTATTTAAAAATAATTTTAACAAATTATAAAAAAAATTACATATAAAAGTCGGTATTAAAGAAACCTACTATATTGACTCTTAGTTCGAAAATTCAGGAAGATTTTTTCGATATTTAAATCACATTGAAAACGAAAATTCAAATGATTTTTTCGCTATTTTCAAGAATTAATTATTTAAAATTTGAAATTCTGTAAAAAAATATCGGACATTTAGCTCCGCCGGGATTCGAACTCGGGTCTTCCAATTGGCGCTTGACTTCGAAATACCGAAAATATCTTCGTGAATTTTCAAACTAAGAGTCGATATAGTAGGTTTCTTGAATGTACGAAGTGTGCAAGAGCTTACTCATGATTGGCGAATTTAGTTCTACATCAAAAATTCTGGGAAAATTTAAATTACTAAAATTAAGTCTTTAAAATATATATGTGTCTATATATATATCATGGCCGAATGAGGCGATAAATCTGTGAAATTGTATCTAACATGGACCTCTGTAACTTAGTGGTTAGAGCAGTCAAGCGACAATTGAAATACCCGAGTTTGAATCCCGGAGGAGCTAAATGTCCGATATTTTGTCACAGAATCAACAGAGTGGCCACCAGCCAGAGAAAACAGGGAAAGTCAGGGAATTGAAAAAAATTCAAAAAGTCAGAGAATGTCAGGAAATTTGAAAATGACAAAGTATATTTAAGTTTTTTAGTGAAAAGTTATGGTGTTTTTGTTAACACATAATACTAAAAATTGCCAAACACGATTCTTTTCATTTCCATGTAATTTAATTTTAATGTAATTTAAAAAAAAACTTATTTTCCTTCATTGCCTACAATGTATCAGTAGGAATTCAACGATTCACCATATTCCTGACCAAGAAACTTAAAAAAGCAGTACTAAATATGAAAAAATGTATTGTAAAAGACCTAAGTTAAAAGAAAAGATAATAGATGGGATAGAGAGACAAATAACAAGTATGGAAAGTATAAATAGTGACAGAAGATTAAATGTTTTTAAGAAAAAACATGTGGAAAATGCGTCAAATTCTATTAAAGTAGTAAAAGAAGGTATTAATTATAAAATATTAGAAACAATAGCGAGTAAGAATATATTTTTTAGTAATTCTAATGAGAAGATGTATGTTTAAGTAGTGAAACCGACTTAAATTTTTCAAAAAAACCACATAGAAAGTACTTTTAAAAAAGAAAAAAGAGATATTAATTCTGACTAATTAAAAATATCTTGCGATTGTAATGAGACAAGTAAAAAAAGTCATGCAGAATATCAAAAAGAATATCGTCAAAGGTTAAAATTAATACAACAAATAATAATTGACGAGAAAGAAAGAGAAATGTTACTTATAAAAGATGTAAGTAAGGAATCAGATTTCTATGTTTGTTGTAAGAAAAATGTTGAAAGTCTGTTCAAGTATCTTAAAGAAGTCGGAGGAGATGATAAAAATGAGAAATTACAAAGAATAATAAGCCAGACAAAAATTCTTAACACCTCTAATTAGAAAATTAAAAAAATTAGAGCAGAATATCAAAAAAACTATCTTCAAAGATTGAATTTGATAAGAAACATAATCGATGAGGAAAAAATAGATGTTTCGGAACATACAGGTAAAAAAAAATAGAGTCATTTATGGAAATAAAAATAACATTGACATTCGTGATTTTGCTTCTGCAGAAAAGAATATTATTAATATACATGTTCCAAGTTGTAACGAACATTATCTTGGAAAAATGTCGTTTTTTTTTGCAAAAAATGCAATGCTAAACATTTTGAGAAAGAGAAAGTTTAAAAGAAATTAACTTATAATGGTTGTTGCAGTCATGATGGTGTATCATTGCCTTCAGAAAAATACCCTCATGAATTAAGAAAATTGTTAGATGGATCTCATAAGAAATCTGGCCATTTTAGAAATAATATAAGACTTTACAATAATTCATTTGCTTTTGCATCTTTAATTGCCAATGTCGTTAATTTCAATAATAGATGACGGGAACCATTTTGTTATAAAATTCAAGGTCGAATTTATTATCAAATCAACAATTACTTGTTTCATGAAATTGATAATGATTTTTTTTTTTGGTCAATTATTCCTGTTCGATCCGGAAGATGCAATTCGCTATAGATTAAACAAACATGACAACTTAGATGTGAATATATTATTTAGTATTGATAAATTATTGAGAGATTGTAACTCATATACAAAGTCTTTTTTGATCTTGTTTGAGATCATTGAAATGGAAACTGCGTTAGCAAAAAAAAAAAAGTAATGAAGAAATTCCAGAATTGCAACTAATATTTACTTTAAAAAAAGGATTAAATAAAGGAAGGTACAATTATCAAAGGTGTATTGAAGTTGCTGCTATTTTTAATACAAATACTGAAAATTTAATACTAGAGTCTTATATAAAGATTTATAATAAATCGATTAAACAATTGCAATTGGTTAGTCATTAAAATCCAAATGTTGAACCTTGGATATATCCTATATTTTATCCTCTATGAAGCAAAGGTTACAGTACCGATATGATTCGCACTAATAGTGACAAACAAACCAGAAATCAAAGTGTGTCCAGATCTGCTTGTATAAAATATAAAATAGGAGTAAGAGATCATACCTTTAATCAATTTTTATATGGTGGAAGATTGTTTAAGCAATAGTTAGTTGATAATTATGTCAAAGTTGAAAAGGATAGGTTACAGTTTCGTAAAAAAAATCAAACAAAATTAAGAATAGAAACTTACAAAGGATTAATTAATCATTTACATAATCACCCTATGGGAAATGACAATCGGCTAGAGCTTGGCCCAAGCTTGGCCAATATTAGACCAATATTAGCCCAAGCTTGGGCCGATCTTGAGCATCGGCAAATTTCCCATAGGGCAAGAAATTGATAATTATGTACATGTTGGCAAGATGTTGATATTGCCTTCAACATTCATACGATCAACTCGTAACATGTTAGAACAATATCAAGGTGCAATGACCATTGTAGCTTTTCATGGTAGACCAGATTTATTTATTATAATGACATGTAATTGGAAATGGAAAGAAATCGAAGAAAATTTATTACCTAATCAGTCAGCTTTTGATACACCTGACATCGTAACAAAATTCTTTCATTTAAAAGAATTAAAAGTAAAAAAATTAATCGAAACTGTAGTAGATGATAAACTATTTGGACAAGTAAAGTCTTATGTTTATGTTATTAAATGTTTGCATTTAAAATTGACAAATTATATTCAAACTGTGTTAATCGTCTTTGTTTTGCTTCTACGCTACGTTACAAATTTATTTTATGACAAACAATTATTGTCTGTAAACAATTTTCTATTATACAAATATTGTTAACATTTTTCTATAAAATAATCAACATTTAAATAATGTCTTAACTTACAATAACTATATTCTATTTCTTCAACATTCTAAATGGTATTAAGTATATCATAATTTTTTATAATTATTCTTCATATTCTTCATTTTATTTTTCACTTTTATTTTATTTTATTAAGCTTCAATTAATCAAAATTTGCAAATTGATATACACAATTTCACATAATTATACATAAATGAAACATTATTTTAAAAAATAAAAGAATTTGTCGTGCACTGTAGCGCGCGCTTTTTTCCTTAGTACTACCTTAAAAAACACGATTTTTCGAGAAAAAAATTTTGTTATCCATATTTTCACAAGGAAATTAAAAGGAGATTGACTCGGGAGCTCAAAATGTCACGTCCATGGAGCCGTAGCTCCAAATATTTGAAAGTACTGATTTTAAATTCTAAGATGTCGGATAAAAAATGGCGACCGAGTATCATAAAATTGGTCTATTAAACACCCAGTGTGACAGATGTGCGAAAAATTAAATTCACTGTCATAAAACTAAATAAAATAAGAATTTAGGGATATTAATGATTACAAATCTGATATAGTTGTAAAAAATTCAAAATTTCTGATCCAATATATCTGCCAATTGATTAAATTCTCTTGAATGTTGTTACTCAGGGGTTTTTGGGATTGCTGATTACGAACCTGAAGTCAGGTTTTAAAAATTCATAATGTCGGAACCAGTATGAAGACCGCGATTTTTAACAACATTTAACAAAAAATTCAAAGTAATCTGAAAACCATTTGGAATAATTCCACGTTAGCCGTTTGTTGATACATTTTCATGATACTTGCACTGTTAAAAATTTCTGTATTGTGCTTCACATACATGTATATGAAATTTAATTTAACATACAATTATATTAAATTTAATATACATGTATATTAAAATTCATTCAACGTTATGAATTCTCAGATACATGTATAGCAAATTTAATATACATTATATTAAATTTAAGATAATTTATATTAAATTTAATATATTTGTATGTTAAATTGAATTTTATATACATGTATGTGAAGCACAATACAGAAATTTTTAACAGTGTGCGGCTGGTTGAGGCACACTGTGTACTCTTTTAAATGATTCCAATTTCTACTGATTAGAATTTTTAAAGATTTGACTCTCAATCAATCATATATTTAATTGCCAAAACATTGATTAAATAAATAAATTATAAATTTTATTCGTACAAATTTTAAATGTTATCAGTTTCCGTGCGTTTTAACCCGTTGTGGTCACCCGGGGTGTAGGACACCCCAGGACTACTTTGCGTTCAATGTCTTTGAAACCACGCATAAAAACCTTTAATCTTCAAAATAAATATACTTTTTGCATATTACATGGCATATATGGATATATCATAAAGAAGTAGAATAACAGCGCTTTTGCGGCCTGGGATGCGGAAAACCCCATGTGACCATTTATAGGTGTGACCACTACGGGTTAAAATTATTGCAACTCAAATTAAATTCATTAAAATTAGATATAATTTTAATTCATAAGATGAACATAAAAACTTTAATTTAAATATCCTATATAAGAAATTAGTTAGCTATTTTCTGTAGACGATTGGTAAGACGCTTAGGAGGCTAAAAAATCGACTTTTCAATAAATTTTCTTGAGAAGACTTTTTATTTTTATTTTTTTAATCTAAAATACTTTCCACATATTATGACATCTTTTAGTTGTATTTTAATGTTTTTTATTTATAAAAATAATCATTTTTAACGGCGCTATAGCGTATTTCTAAAAGCTCTTCTAAAAAAAAGGCGTCAGACAGTGAGCAAGATATCTATGAACTGAATTAAGTGATATAAAAGAAGCAAAAAATTTTGGTTATTTGTCGCTGAGAAATAGCCTTAGATGAATTACTAAACAATATGTTTGTGTAAAAATTTGAGACTAATTGGTTTAGCTGTTTCCGAGAAATATTGGTCATCGACTTTAGAAACACAGTTTTGAGAAAAACCTGTTTAAAGTTTCAGAAGGATTTTCAATATTGTCAGGTTTGGGAACGGTAAATGTAAAAGTGAAAGACAGATTCCTTTCCGAATTGATATATATGTAAGAAAAGAAGATTCGATCCATGGAAGGTAGTTAAATAAACATTAACAATTTTATGTTATTTTTTTTAAGTCAAAGCGACGTTTCGATGATTTGGTTGGTCATTATCATCAGGCTCTAATTACTCTTCTTTAAAACATAAAAATAATGAATGTCAGAAACATCAAATTACAAACAAACAACACAAATTATTAAATAAATTAAATTTACCCAGTTCGTTTCCATATCAATTCAGACAGGCTATGTATGTTAAAGTCAGGGAATCATTTCTTATTGAAATATATTATTTTTCAGACAATTTTAGACGACACGTATTTTCTCGATTTGGTAAAAAAAAATTTTAACGAAGTTATGCGGATTTCAATTTTTTAAGTTGTAAAGTGAGATAACAAGAAAATAACGTTAACAATTTTTCAAATTATTATATCTTTTTTGCTATTGTATATATTAAAATGATCTTTTCTGCGTTTAATTACGGCTTTCATTTTTTTTAAATTCCACAAGTGAATTTAACATATTTTCAAATTTAACAAAATGTCGGCGGTTTAAAAAAAAATAAAAATCAAATTTTCTCAAAAACCCCACCGTTTTTTTTCTCCCGATTTTTTCACTACTTTCTGGAAGTATAATGATTATTTTTTATAAGAATTTATTGGAGTCCCACTTCCTGCAGAAGAATAAAAAATGTTTTTCTGTTAAAGAAAAGAAAATCAAAAGTTTTTTCAAACCCTCTGCTGGATATAACAAAAGTCCAAATAGAAAAAATGTTCCTCTTAAAAAGTGGAGTAAAAAAGTCTCATGGCTTTTATCTCTAACTTGCGAATCTTTCAAATTATTAAAAATTTTGCATGTTTTCAAGTAAAAATTATACTTGCAAAAATGCAAAATTTTTTCCTACAAATTATATAACCATAAAAACCAGAAAGTAGAAAAAAATGGAGAGAAATTTTTTTGCATTTTTGCAAATATAAATTAAACTTGCGAAAATTCAAAATTTATGGATTTAGTTCGTGTTATAATTAATAATTCGAAAGATTCGCAAGTTAGAAATAAAAGCCATAAGACTTTTTTACTCTACTTTTCAAGAGGAATATTTTTTCTATTTGGACTTTTGTTGTACCCAGTAGAGGGTTTGAAAAAACTTTGAATTTTCTTTTTTAAAAAGAAAAACATTTTTTATTCTTCCCCAGGAAGCGGGACTCCAATAAATTCTTATAAAAAATAATCATTATACTTCCAGAAAGTAGTGAAAAAATCGAGAGAAAAAAAACGGTGGGGTTTTTGAGAAAATTTGATTTTTATTTTTTTTTAAAAACCGCCGTCATTTTGTTAAATTTGAAAATATGTTAAATTCACTTGTGGAATTTAAAAAACATGAAAGCCCTAATTAAACACAGAAAAGATCATTTTAATATATACAATAGCAAAAAAGATATAATAATTTTATAAAATGTTAACGTTATTTTCATGTAATCTCACTTTACAACTTAAAAAATTGAAATCCGCATAACTTCGTTTAAAATTTTTTTTCACCAAATCGGGAAAATACGTGTCGTCTAAAATTGTCTGAAAAATAATATATTTCAATGAGAAATAATTCCCTGACTTTAACATACATAGCCTGTCTGAATTGAAATGGAAACGACCCCCAGATAAAATTAAAATGGTTACATATTGTAACTTGTCGAAATGTTAAAATACTTGTCCGGTCGATAGAAGCATTCAATCAAGACTAAATTGGAAGTATTTTAAAATTTAACGAATAGTTAAAATTCGGAGACAGTGAACTTTAAAGTAAACAAACAAAAACAGATACCAAGGGGTTAGCTCAGTTGGTTAAATCCTAAGCTCTGTGGTTGCACAAAGTCAAGCTCGTATGGTTCGCGTCCAATAGCCTGAGATTTTTCTGGTTCGTGAGATAATTTCAGTGGAAGGTTTGACATCGAGGAATAATGATGTGTACTATCGGTAATTGACCTGTACAGGTCATTATAACTCCACTGTCGATAAACCGGTTGTACTCAGGAGAGGGTTTTCTACAGTTTTCCCTCTCCATTGTCGAGCAAACCCAATATTGGGTGGTCCAGGCAAATGCGAGCACTCCTAATTTCAAGTCGTTCTGTAGACGCAATACTTGGTACTTCTGTTTAAAGTACTATTTCTACGGTAATTTCGGTCTTTAAATTTAAAGATTAATGGAAAATAAATTTCGTACTAGTATATAATATCTTTTTTATTAATAGTAAAACTATTTAGGGTGATTTTTTATATATAATATTTAGGAAAAAACACGTTTTTTATAATTTGATTTGCGATCTACAATTTAGGCGTTATTCCAATCGAATTCGTGATTGTACTAAGATTGAAGTGCACTGAAAATAGAATCATTTCTTTTACAATTAGACTTGTGTTCGTTCATACGTTTTCTTAATGTACGTTTAGTTTCTCCAATATAGCTTGCAGAGCAATCTTTACAGTCGATTTTGTATACAATATTCGTGGATTTCCATTCATCTGTAGTATCTTTACCCAGTTTTACAATAGCTTAGAATTTTTTTTTACAATTGGAATTGGATTGTGAGAATTTTTTGCGTTGATGTTTCTGTATTTAATATTTTTGAGACGTTTAGTTATATGTTAATTGATAAAATTCAAAGGATAATAATTTTTAGGGAGAATTCGTTTACTTTCACTATATTATTCTTGTGCAAAGATTGGTCAGATAGTAAGACAGCTATGTCAACTAAATTATAAACAATCTTGATCTTTTGTTGTACAAGATGATGTAAAAAGTGATTGGTAAGTCCACCTGAAAAGATGGATTTTTGGTAACAATTGTTAATGATTTTATTATCTTTTATTTTTAGTGTGATATCCAGAAAATTAACTTGTTCATCCTTCTCAACTTCGTGAGTAAATTGTAAATGTTTATCAAATAAGTTAAATATGTTGATGATCAGATCAACATGATCTTTATGTATACTTAGAATTATGTCGTCAACATATCTGTGATAAAAAAGTGGAGACCAATTATATTTTGTTTTTAATATTTTTAGACGATAACTTTCCAGATTATCCATGACAATATTGGCAAAATTTGGTGATTTGGGTGAACCCATAGGAGTACCATCAATATGTTGGTATTATTTATCATAAAACACAAAGAACGTATTTTCAAGGAGAAAAGTTGTGCGTTTCACAATGTCAGCAAATGGAATTTTACAATTTTTTTTTTAATTAATTATACACTCCTTTTTCGTCCTTACGCTAATACAAGTGTTCCCTTGTAAAATTTTCCCTTTGCTTTGTTTTCTTGCTCATACTTTAAACAGAAGTATTAAGTGTTTTTGCGTCTACAGAACGGCTTAAAATTAGGAGTACTCGCATTTGCCTGGACCAGCCATTATTGGGTTTGCTCGTCATTGGAGAGGGAAAACTGTAGAAAAACCTCTCCTGAGTACCACCGTTTTAACGACAGTCGAGTTCTAATGGTCCGCACAGGTCACTTACCGACAGTGCACATCATTATACCTTGACGTCGAAGCTTTCCACTGAAATTATCTCACAAGCCGGAAAAATCCCAGGCTCCTCGGGGCGCGAACTAAGTAAACTTGACTTGGCGCGACCGCAGAGTCCAGGACCCTAATCAGCTGAGCTAACTCCGTGGTTTATTTTACAATTCATAATACAGTTTACTCTTCGTTCCAGACGTTGAGTAACTAAGTTTAAAAAAACATTGATAAAGAACGAAATAACGTCGAGAGACATCAATATATAATCGTCAGAAATAGTAATATTATCCAGTTTTTTGATGAGTTCAAAACTATTATTTACATCAGATTTTGGTAGCTAAATATTTTGATTTAGATCGTTATATATAATTTCTGCTAACAAATATGTTGGACTAATAACTAATAAAATAATCAGACGTTATGAACTTTTGGAAGTCCATAACATTTAGCTAAAACTGTGTCGGTTAAAGTCAATTTGTTGTGATGATATTTGCGATCTAAAAAATCATTGTTATTTAAGTTTAAAGGATTTTGTTAGTGTTAGATTGAAGTTTACTCAACGGATTGAGTGTTGAAAACTTATAAGTAGAAGAGTCAGTCAGCAGGTCAGACATTTTTTTATAGTAAACTGATTTATATAAGCAAACAGTAGTGTTTCCCTTGTCGGAATTATAGTAAACATTATGTCCAGATTTTCTTTTAAAAAATTTAATTCACTAATTTCCGTTTTAAAAACTAAACAACAAACTTCTGATAAAAAGAATGGGTTGTGAATTTTACTAATATCAATTTACCAAAAAATGTTCTCGACATCGTGTCCTTAAGCCCCAACCACAGTTCTACACAATTTTTTTCTAATTCAGAGATTTTCAATATTTTAAAAAACGCAGAATCGTTTGTTAGCAGGCTAGATATTGATGTTTCAAAAAATAAAATTATACAACCGATTACTCTTAATTTAAACGCTAACTTAAAAAAATAACATAAAATTGTTTATGTTCATTTAACTACCTTTCATGGATCGAATCTTTTTTTCTTGCGGTAAAGGTTAAATTTAGCTGTTAGATATGAAACTACCACACTACCACACTTTCACTTCATGCATATAAGTACATTAGAAGAGTTTTATTTGCTATAGGCCAATAAATAAAAAGGACTGCGTTCCAGGTATAGTTACCTGGCTCTATTTACAAATATGATTGAAACTTCTAGAATATTCACCTGTTTGACCTGCAATTTTCTGTGTGTATACTCATAAATAATACATGTATATTACGAAAATAAAATAAAATAAAACTGATTTTTTGAAAATTCTAAGTTTGAATAACCCCTGAAAGATTGAAGAAGATAGTTAGCTGTTTCTGCAGACCCTTGGTAAGGAAAAAGGGACAAATCCATTAGGTTGCCTAAAGATTGAGCGACAAAGTAGTTACTGTTAGTGCGAGGGAGAGTAGTGATAGCTGTTATTGTCAGAGAGGCTATTAAGTAGCTTAAGATTGAGAGAGACAAGAAGCGATGTCTGGTAGTGGTGGAGAGAGAGAGAGGGCATTAGGTACTTTAAAACTGAGAGAGACAAGAATTGACAGCTATAGACATTCTTCTCTTCTTTTTTGACTCTACCTTCATCTAGAAGAGAATTTTTGTTGCGTAACCTTATTTCGGTAAGATTTTAAGAAATTAATTTTTTTTGTATTTAGTAATTGTTTTTTATCATGTTTTTTTAGTTGTTTTAATTTTTGTTAATTGAATAATCTGTTTCTGATAAGTTTATTCGTTATTTTTGGTTGAATTTAATGTTTTTTTCCATAATTCTACTGATGCTATATTCCTAACAGAACCTATAATTATTGCTAAGGCTTGGCCTGAATATTAGGCGGACCGGCCTAATATTCAGGTGAATTCGTATAGGTTTGGTTTAGTTAGTGTCTATGCTATATTTATCTCTATGCTGTCTATTCTATATAACATCTGCTCATGCGATAATCGCAACAGATTTTTCTCAGTGCAGATTTTAACTGATAGTAATCAGTAACTTTTTTCACTGAATTAATTAGTGAAATAAATTACTGATTCTTCAGTCAAAATTACTGATTTTCCAGTAATTGGTCTGAAGAATCAGCAACTTTATTTCACTGATTAATTCAATAAAAAAGTTACTGATTATCAGTTAAAATCTACGGGCTAATCAGTGATATACGACTGATTGTCAGTTAAATTTAACTCATTGAAATAAAGAAAACCCTGTCACTACCCGGTAAAAAGACCCTTGACTGTCACTCGTACACAAACATCAGCGTAAACAAATGGCTGCCTTTAACCCCTTGTTGCTTAATATACTATTATCTTTCGTTTTTCTTGTATTGACCTAGTTGCGGTCATGGCAAATTGTTTGCAAATTTCTTACAATATATTCTACATTATATTGCAGATTGGTGATTGAACTGTATATTTTTGAGAATCATGGTCGTTTTTATAATATCGTAAATATTTGTCAAAGGACTATTGATATAAAAAAATATATCTTATCGAATGACTTGAAGAAAGCGTCAGATTATAATTTATCGACCTAGATAAGCTCAAACGAATTTGCAAATTAAATACATGTTGCTGTATCTGTTTTTATGCGTATAGGTGAAATTAAAAACGTGTTATCTCTTTTTATAAGTACAAACAAAATTTATACATTTGAAACTTGATAAGAATTTATAAGAAACTGAAATAAAAATGAAACATCTTGATTCTTGAAATCATGTCGTCTAGTTTGAAACATAATGTATAATGTTAAATAAAAAAATGTTATATTGAAGTTTGATAACGAATGTGACGTTTATCTAATATATAGAAGATATGTACATTATACATGAGATACAAGAGAATTCAAAATATGATACACCGGTGCGGAGAAAATTACCTAGCGTGCGGAAATTAGCTAGTCTTCCAGGACCGACCGGACAGATATATTATATTATATCAGGCATGTATAGGCGTAGCCAGCCTCGATATCCCCCATAGAATTTTTTATACACACAGAAACTACACAGAAGTACAGAAATATTTCTCCTCAAATATTGAATATTTTATATCGAGAATTTCTTAAAGTATCATCTAAAACGACCTCTGACCTCAGTTTATTAAAGTTTGTTTGAAATTTGTCCTAAAATTATAATTTTAATAAATTTTCAAATGTTAGCTAATCTAAAAAAAAAATAATTTCAAGACAAAATCCAAACTATCTAGGGTCATAAAGGACCTTTCTAATTATGTTCTAGGTAAATAAACAAACTTTGGTGACTAAAAATTAATTATTTTAAATAAAAGTAAACAAATTTTGCCAATGTTTGTGACGTTATTAATATCGCGTGTCCTTAAAAGTGAAACTTATAGGAGTTTTATGATATTTCCTTAACCCAAGTAAAAATATACCAAGGGCAAAACACTGGGTCAGTACGGACAATAGAACTGCAGTAATGTAATTTTTTACTGGGCCTTTACTTGGCCAGGTTGGGCTGGTAACGAGTGCCTGAAGTTCTTATTCGTCGATGACTATCCAGATCTGTCGTAAAACTTTCGCTGAATTTTCAACTAAAGTGGATCGGCTCAAATACGAAGCACTTTTTTATAAATATGGCTGTACCTGCCTCCATTTCCCTCCGGTCTATCATTTCGGATTACGTTATAGTTATCACTGCTATTTTCAAATTCAATTTTTTAAAATTAATAATCTATTCTGTTGCTATTTTTTTATGGATTTCTTGACTTTGTCTAGTTGTTTGCTTAGGAAGTTTTTCATTTGACACATACATGATGTTAAAATTCATTTGATATTTTTGACATTTGTACTTCACCCTGAGGATTAAATTGAGACTCTTCCTTTTGTTGACTTACGCTAGCATTGTGGTCTTTCTCGATATGGACATGTTGCTAATAATAACGGGTGATGTATTTTTAGATACTAAATTTGTTAAATAATCAGATTTTACATTCCTGTTTATTTGCAAATTTTTTTCGCTTGCTGCGCTATCGCTAACGATTTGACTAGAGCTCACTTCCCAAATAGCACGATATCTTCCAGGAAGCTTCCCAGGAAGATTCCTTAGATTCGGAGAGAAGCTTTCAGGAAGGTTTCAGGAATCTTGGGATGTAGCCTCCCAGAAATGGAAGCTACCATCGAATCTTCAGGGAATCTTCAGGAAAGCTTCCACCGAACCTCTAGGGAATCTTCAGGGAAGCTTCAAAAGAACCTCTAGATTAAAAAGAAATTATTTTATAGTAAGCGTTTGAATATTAATAAATACAGATTGTACATTATCTTAATTCATAGTGAAGACCTGGAATTATGGAGAAAATCTTTAAAACAAATTTGGGGGGACGAGGATTCGAACCCGGCTTCGACGGACGCAAACGAAATACTTAACCACTAACATATCTAGACGAGTGTTGATAGAAAACAAAATCTTTCTCTTGAAGTGCAAGTGATTTTATTGGCTGACAAAATGGCGGGCTTATTTAAAAACATTTTCACTACGTATTTCATGTATTTAAACATTTGTCATAAAATATTTGCTTTTATAACAGTTAATTCTTATTTAAGTAGATTTATGTATTATTTTGAAAATAATTTGATTTATATTTTGCAATTTTTTTACTATGATTAAAAGTTTCGAACATTTAATACTTACTGTGACAGAAAAAATCGATTAAGGTTTCTTAAAATTTTGTTAGTTAACGATTTTAAATACTTCTCAATTGCAGGAGAAACAATCCCGTGCAGAAATGTCGATGTGGGCCTCAAGGGGTGCTTGCCAGTTTTCCTTATCTCTGGTAAGGCCCTTGTCGGGAAAACTGGTAAGCGCCTTACAAGGCTGTAACGCTTTTGCACATCAATGCCCTACATATGGAAAACTCGTCAGAGCCTTACCCGTTTTTAAAATAAAAAACCTGAGTAGATATATACAACGGCAAAGCAAAGCATTAAACAAATAATAATGTAATTACATTAAATTAATTTCTTAAAAAAATATTTTTGTATTTTTTTTTAGTTTCATTTATTTCTTTTCTATTTTTTTTTACAAATCAAGGAAGGATTACTACAATTATTTATATAATTCACTTTTAATTTATTCTTAAATATCTTATTTTAAACTTATATTTTTATTTTAATTAATTTTTTTTGTACACACAAACACTTATAACTAAGAATTAAAAATACCGCACGCAAGGAAGATCGAACTCCAGAAACCTAGACCTAAGGACACAAATGGCGGGCGCCTTAGCCCACCCAGCCACACTGGCTTAGGATTATTTTATTTTAAACGTTTTCTTGAACTATAAGTCATTAGATCTATTACTTGTTGTGGTAATAAAATATATGTATCACCTTTGAATGTTTTAACCTAATAAAAATGTATATTATTTTAATGGATATATAAATATACATACATATATCTACATATATTTATGTATATTTATTTTAAATTTAAAAAAAAATCATTTATATTTTTCTATTAATAAATTGTTTTTATAAGTGAGCTAATACTAATTATAAAAATTTTTTTTTAAAATAGTTTACGTAATTATAAATAAGTAAATAAATTTAAATAAAATTTTACAAAATATCAATTCAAAAAATTGACAATATAAAAAATATATTTTTTAAATTTAAATAGGTACATACTAAATAGAAAAATTGTAATTATCAAAATTCTCAACATAAAATAAAATGATTTCAAATTATTAATATTTTATACTGGTAAACAAGTAAATATAACGTCATTAGGCTAGGGAAAGTAATATTCTTTTAAATGTATGATTCTTTCTAATTAAATATAGAAGTTCATATACAAACTATTTTTCAATAAAATTCTATACAAATTACTTTTAGAATCGAAAATAAAAAATTTTATAAGTTTGAAATAGTTTAATTGATAGTCTAATATGCAAAACTTCAGTAATACATGAATTGTGGCGTTATCGGGGTAATTAGTGGTTTTCCCTACTTAGGGCTTTAAATAGACGCCCATGTCAAAATCTAGTAATGTGAAATAAATTATAATTTATTTTAAATTTAAATACATAGTAAATAGTAAAATTGTAATTATCAAAATTCTCAACATAAATTAAAATTATTTCAAATTATTAATATTTTATACTGGCAAACAAGTAAATATAACGTCATTAGGCTAGGAAAAGTAATATTCTTTTAAATGTATGATTCTTTCTAATTAAATATAGAAGTTCATATACAAACTATTTTTCAATAAAATTCTATACAAATTATTTTTAGAATCGAAAATAAAAAATTTTATAAGTTTGAAATAGTTTCATTGATATTCTAATACGCAAAACATCAATGATACCTGAATTGTGGCGTTATCGGGGTAGTTAGTGGTTTTCCCTTCTTAGGGCTTTGAATAGAAGCCCATGTCAAAATCTAGTAATATGAAATAAATTATAATTTATAATTTAAAGTCATTTCATTATATTCAACTGCGATTAAAACGATTAATTCTTTAAAATATACATAAATGTTTCTAATATGCTACCTAATTAAAAATTTAATAACATTTTTTCAGTTTTTTTAAACAAGGAAAACTGACGAGGCCCATGCCTGAGCCCTACTTTAAGTAGGGCAAACTAGGGCAATTTCTGCACGGGATTTGGTTTTGCAACTTTAAATAAGAGTAGGAGAATTACGAAATATTAAAGAATTTATTTTTAAAATCAATCTAATGTTTTAATTAAAAAGTTCACAAGTATTTTAAATCACATACAAGCAAAACCTTTGATTTTAATATGTAATTGATTTTTTGATTAAAAGGAGGGCATGAATTTTAAATTTTAAAAACGTTCTAAGAAGTTTATAAATTATTCAAAAGTGCGGTTTTGCGCCAAATGCCTATCTTGCATAAACTTTTTTTTAATTATTCTTAATCATAAATTAACAAAACTTATAAACTTTAAAATTCTTATTTTAAATTTTAATAAATTTTTAAAAATCACAAGTTTTGTTCTTTCGTGATTTCAAATGTTTAAAAAAAACTTTAAGGAAAATGGATTTTGTGGATTTTAAAAACAGGTCTTCGAAGAAATAAATTTATGTCAATTTCAGTTAGCCAGAACTGATAAAACTAGGATCGTGTGCAACCCTAAAATATTCTGTGAAATTTCCATTTGGGGACTTGTTCGTTGTGAGATTTGAATTCGGGATGCATTCTTAAGGGCATGTGATGGATTATGACGTCACTGGTATAGGCAAAATTTGTCCGTAACTTTTCTCTTAAAATATTGAATATTTTGTCATAAAATTTAGTAGAATGACTTAAAATGTCATTAGGAAGGTCTCTCAGACCCAAGTTTGTTTAAATTTTGTCCCAAAATTAATTTTGGGAATTTTTTGAAAAAATGCAATATTTTTTCAAAATTAATTTTGAGCCAAAATTCAAACAAACTCAGGTCTGAGAGACCTTCTCAATGGCATTTTAAGTAATTCTACCAAGTTTCATGACAAAATATTCAATATTTTAAGAGAAAAGTTACGGACAAATTTTGCCCTTAAGCAAATGGATAAAAACAGTAAAAACAAATTCTTAAGATGTTCACACTGTGATACAAAATAAACACACTTTTTTGACTACGGAAAAAAAGTTAATTAAAAAATTTTAAATCTTTTTCAAGGTTTCAGAAACCTAGTTATTTTATTTATCCAAAACAAATGCTTTTGTAGATAATCATATTATATGTAGATAATTACTAATTTAATAGACCGTTACTTGTCAATGCCTCAAACGAAGCAATGTATGCTGTATATCTATTACGAAAGAACTTCAAGGTCGTTAACAAGTTGTTAAAATAAAATTGTGATCCAGAAATGTTTTACAATGTTTTAAGACCATGCAATTAAAATTGAAGACTAATTTTTCTGTGTTCTAAAAACTAGCTGAATTGCAAGATTCTTTTCAATTAGTTCTGAAGAATTAAATTTTAGAAAAATTTAATCATCATACAAGTTACTAAATCTTCCAATGTAATTCATTATTATGCGTCAAAGTCCTTATTAGGAAACACCAATTTTACAACAATGCAAAAACTCTCAAGGAAACTGCTGATTATCCGTGGGAAGCTTGAAAGCGCAGTATCGAGCATAGCGACCTTAAACTTGGTTATACATACATATAAAACAGAAACAAAGAAAGAGAAAACAAAAAATAAAATAAATAATTAAATAAAATTTATGGAACAATAAATTTATCTTGTTTCAACAAGTCGGTCTAAACAAGGTTACAGAAAATTTTCTGATATGAAACTTACAATTATCAAGATAAAACAAAGTCAATTAATAAGTTGTACACGGTGAAAAATGATTTAGCAACACCAGTCAGCAAAGATGCCTTAAAATTGACTTCCATTTGCTATTGCTAATGATTTAGTTAATACAACAAATTATTAGCTATAATAGCAAATGGTCATCTGCTATTAGTGTTAACTACTCTCTAAATTTGAATCAGTGCGAAAAAAGCCACTGATTTGAATCAGTGAAAATTTCAATGGTATTTCACTGATTCTCATTCAAAATGTAACTGATTGAATCAGTGAGGTTACTGAATCAACCAGTAAGATATTTGACTGAGAATCAGTTAAATTTGATTGATTTTCAGTCAAAATCTCACTGATTGAAATCAGTGGCTCATTTCGTACTGATTCGCCAGTGACATTTCACTGATTCAAATTTAGAGACTAATGACACAAAACTGCACTTTTTTAGGTTTTCCACATAGGACTCGTGAGATTTAATACGTTCTTTTTTCAGATGAAAATATTTTTAAAATATTTTTATCTGTTCTAATCGGCAGTTTATCTCAAAAGTTTTGATTTTGGTGTATTGTTTTACAGTTTTTATTAATAACTTTTGCGAAAATCATTTTAAAATACTTTTTCCACCTTTTCGTTATTTGGAACAGGAGTTTACATGTTCATTGTTTTTCAGCAATTTTAACAATTTTTATATTGAATTTTTACTAACAATTTATGTTATTGAAGTAAAAAGTTAGATTTAAGTCCAATTTACTTGAAGAAATAGGATTTTTACTTTTATAATTACAAAAATTATTGAATTGTTTATATTTAAAATAAAATACAAATAATATTGACATAAAGTAGGCAAATCTATGCAGTATTCTGCAATATCTAAGACGCAAAAAATGTCTCATTTTAAAACACTTATTGCGTCTTAGACACCTAAATGTCTTAAAATAAGACACTTAGAAGACATCAGTTTTTGCAATGTAGTCTTTATATTTTATTAAGTATTTCTGCTATAATATAATTTAATTTCTTTGATTCGTAAACTCCGGTTTCTGTAAACTCCGGTTCAGAAAATTCGAAATGCATGGGAATAGTGTTTTGTTTTCTATAAAAATATCATAAACCTGAGTTTTTAATCAAAACATTTATTTATCTTTGTATAATTATTTTCTAAATTATATTTATTTTAATTTATGATAAAGTGTTTCAAGAATTTCCGTGGATATTCTACAAACATTCTCCAAATAACCGAACATCCTTGGGATATTCGTTAAAGGTAAAAAATGAAACATTTTAAAGAAATGTTTTTTACCTTTAAAATTTTAAACTTAAAGTTTTTTATATAAGACTAAGAGCGTTAAATGTTAATTTAAGATCAAATTTTTGTAAAATTATTTTTTAAACTAATTGTTTATAAATTGTACATAAGAAATATTTAAGAAAAAATATTTGTTACTCAAAAATGTAATGTTGCCAAAAGTTACCATTTTGTAGAGAATCACCCATTTAACAAATATTGTCACACATGTTTTGCACATGTTTCGATTAAAAAAATTCAGATCACTTTTAACCACTGTATTGAACACATTATTCAACGAAACCTTTCATAATAACACCATAAAATTATTTTGATTAATATTTAACAAATATTGTCGAAAACAGAGTTAATATCGCGTATCATTTCGCGGATTTTAATGTCCTTAGAAAAATGCACATTGTTTGTCTTATCTATCTAACCATTTTCCTTCATTATACTAACGTAATCGGTGATAAGGGGGGAAAGTCCATGCGCATGGCGATAGTAGCACTTTTTTTAAGGATCGACGTGTTACACAAGTAATCATCTGGAAGGATTGTATATGCACTAAATTTAATTTTAAGAGATTGAACATTTAATTGAGGGTCCGGATTCCATAAGTTGTTACGCGTGACTAACGTAGGCCCCGCATTTAGCGAGAACTCACTGAACGAGGGGCCAACGAAAGTCACGCGTAACACCTTATGGAATCCGGACCCTCAATTTATTAAGACTTCATATTATGTCGAATGAATGAAAAAATTTCAAAAAAATATCTTCAAATTTATATAATGTCAAAATTAAGAAAATTAAATAAAATCAACAAAAAAATAATAAAAGTGACAAAACAAAACAATAAAAAAACGTAAAAAGATAAGAAAATGGGGCAATTAAAAAAATGAGAAAATTCTTTTAAATAGGTACAAAATTTCCTGGACATTATTCAAGAAATAAAGAAAAAACTTAAAGTAATAACATATGAATGAAACAGTGACATAAAAATATATAAAAAAGTAGGAACTCTTTTAAAAAAATTAAACTATTTACGGACATTTTTTTTAAAATAAGAAAATAAATTTAAAAAGATAATTAAAACACTTTTAAATTAGAAAAATTGAAGAAAAAAATAATGAACAAAATTTTGGAAAATTTCAAAACATTTTTAAAAGAAAAAAAATTCTATGATATATATAAGAAATCTAATCTGACTTAATTAAATATAGAATTAAGATTAAGAAAAAATTCAAATTTTCATTTTACAAAACGTGGGGGTAAGTTGGGGTACCCCCCAGGGCCGGCGGAAGT
This sequence comes from Ganaspis brasiliensis, assembly GCA_037103525.1. Lineage (NCBI taxonomy): Eukaryota > Metazoa > Arthropoda > Insecta > Hymenoptera > Figitidae > Ganaspis > Ganaspis brasiliensis. The sequence goes on along the minus strand of JAZKLR010000266.1, from coordinate 3,451,191 downwards.
TATTTTTTCTAGGGGGGGGGGGGGCAATGCATATATACATATACAATATACCTACACAGACATACATATATATACACAAATATATATATACATAATCAGGGTTGCTACGCTTTCTGGAATTACTATTAAAAATGCTTACTTTTAAAAATTTGAAATTGAATGAAGCATGTTTTATGCACAAAATAATCCTGGTTAATAGTATTTTTTTATAAAAAATTATCCACTTTTTCGTAAATTACTATATCTTAGCGTTTCTTCACTGTCTTACACTGAGAAAAATGAGTTAGCTACTATTTGGATAGCTTTTTTTTAGCGGTGAAATTAAACCAAATTTTTATTTAACAGAATTGTTATTGAGTAAAATTTTTAATAAGTCGAATTTTTTAATTTTAGAATATCCATTTCATCAAATCTTCATTATTTATCCGATATTTTAGTTGCATTAATTGTTATTTAATATAATTAATAAAACGCTAAATTTCCATTTTTGTCGGATATCCTGAACTATTTAATATTTCGTCTTACTCAAACTTTTATTAAAAGAAAATTCTGCTGAATTAAAATTTGGTTAAATGGAAATTCTCTGAATAAGAAGTTTGTGTTAACAAAATTTTGTCAAACAAAAATTATGTTAAATATAAATTCGCTAACCTTAAAATTCTGTTAAGTACAAATTCAGATTTATTAAAATTTGATTAAAAACAGTCTCCAAGAACGATAACACAGTTCCACAAACAAAAGTTTGTCTCAGACACTGCAGTAGTGTATTTCTACTTACTTTTTTCACTGAGTAATCAGATTGGTTAAAATTTTTGAAATAAACTTTAAAAAATTGATGAAAACACGAAAAAATCGCTTTTTTAAGATTATCTAAAAAATTTTTGTTAATCTAATCATTTTGACTTTGAATGCGGATTTAGTGTAGAAAAATATACGTAGGAATACACTAGGGTAAAGACTCGGACCAAAAAATGCACATTAAAGGTCTGGAAAACCTGGAAAAGTCATGGAATTTTGTTCTAAGAAAGTCATACCAACCCTGATAATTACATTAATTATTGTATAAAATGTTATTGAACTTAAAACTAAGAAGATTGTAATTTTTTAAAAAGTTGTTTACATATTTATTTAAAAATTAAAATTATAAGTAAATTTTCAGAGGGGGGCAAGCCCATACATTGCCCCCTCGAGATATTTCCAGGGGGGGGCATTGCCCCCCCTGTCCCCCCCGGCTCCGCCGTCCCTGGTACCCCCGAGGGAAAGATAGGGTACTATAAAAATAAATCTATTTTTTCCTACAAATTTCGCAACCATCTTTATTAATTTTATAAAATAAACTAAAAAACCAGTTTAATGCGTAATTTTAATTCTCTCATGTAAAATTAAATTACAAAGCTAACCTCAAAAAACAGTAACTTTTATAATAGAAATAAACAAGTGGTTACCTGCTATTTACATAACAAAACGTTACAAATAGTGTGTAAAATCAGAGGCGGTCTGACGTAAATTTATTACCTGGGCAAAAGTACTTTTTAGCGCCCCCCCCCCCCCTCACAATTTTTATTTTAAAGTGATTTAAAATTATATTTATGCTTCATAACTGTAAAAAGAAAGTTTTATTTTAAGGCAAAAAAGATGTCCCATTTTAAAATGCAATATTTTTAAGACAGCTTTTGCTCATTGTACAAATTTTTCTTTTGTCCCTAAATGTGCCCAAACCTGAGATTGTACCAAAAGAAGTGGGGAGGCCCTGAACAATTTATTATTAAAGGTGAGGGGGGAAGGGAAGAACTAATTTTAGGACATTTTAGCACAAATTTCAAGACTAGGTGATTTTAGGACTAATCTAAATATCATAACAGATTTCTAAAAAAAATTCCTAGGATTGATTCGCAAAGAGTTTTTAAAAATACACTAAAAAAACAAAGTATTACTTCGTTTACAGCTGAAACCCAAAATAACTGAAAATCAGCCAATTTTTCGGGTTAAAATCAGTTTCAATACATTTTATGGCTGAAATCCAGTCGAATTTGAGTCTCATGTAAACAATAACAGTCCAAAGTAAGCTTAAATCAAAACTTCTTTTTTAGAGTGTATTTTCTAGATTTTTATTAATTATTAAAAACTTTTTAATCCTCATCATCTTAAAAACTCAAAGAATCCAATCAAAGTTATTCACTAAAAAATTCCAATAAATAAACTAATTTTATAACATAAAAGTTATAACCTAAGATTGATTTGTAAAAAGATTTTCAAAAAGTATTGAAAAATAAAGTAAATTTGTCATCGATTTTAAGTTTAGACTTAAAGTTGAAATTTAGAGAACCTAATAAAAATGTTTAAATTCATAAATTTAGTAAATTAACAATCTAAAGAGCTCAAAAGGTATAAAAAAGAAGTTCTAAGATTGATACTTAAAACGTTTTTACGAAAATTTTCTAATTTTCATTAATTCTTCAAAAAATTTTAATTCTTGTTAAAATAACCCAAAGAATAACATAAAAATTATGGAATAAATAATTTTAATACATTAGGAAATCTAATGACATAAATGTTTTCTGAAAGGTCCTACGATTGATTTAAAAAACGATTTTTAGACAAAATTTTAAAATTTTCCGATTGCCCTCAAGTTTGTGTTATGCTAATTAATTTTAATTTACTGAAATTATGAATTATAATTATTTTACTGCATTCCTTCAATGTTATCTTAAAGTCTGAAGTGCAAACCAATAAAAAATTAACTTTAATTTGGAATCTTTCCTAAAAATCGTTTAATAAATTAATCTTTGGTTATTTTTAGAAAACATTTCGGTACCTCCGAACAAAAAAAACCACTCTCGCGTTATACGCCTAAAGACTCCTCTCTGACGTCGGTTGTCTAAAACAACCACTGTTAAAATGAACGTCAAAAAACCACACTTTGTTTTCCAATTTTTCCAAGAAACTAATTTCTAAAGTTTCAGAAACTTTAAAAATTCAAAATCTCAATACAATATTGTATAGATTGGTGCATATTAGGGTTAGTCTATTTCAAATGCTGTTTTGATTTTAATTAAAACATTTTGACATTTCATTTAATCAAAAAAAAACACAGTGGTTGTTTTAGACGACCAACGTCAGAGAAGTACCGATTTATATTATTAAATTTATTAATTTATCGAAATTATTGATTCAATAAATTTTTTAGCATTCTCTAGGCTTTTCTTTTAATCAGGACTTATAATTTCTAAAAAACTAATAAAAATTTAGAAAATTTTCCTAAAAACGTTTTATGAATAAAACCTAGGACTTTCTTTAGAACACTGCTATGCTGTTTAGATTGTTAATTTACTGAAATTATAAATTTAAAATTTTTTTTTTATTCTCTGAATTTTATTTTTAAAAGCCTTAATTTAAAATCGATGAAAAATTAACTTTGTTTTGAATAATTATTTAGAATTGCTTTGATACCAATCGTGGAATCTCTTTAGAAAACTTTTATGTTATTAAATTGGTTAATTTATTAAAATTATGTTAATAATAATTTTTATTGGATTCTCTCTTGTTTTTATTTTAATAAGGCTTTAGAACAGATGAATAATCAATAAAAATCTAGAAAATTTTCGTAAAAAAGTGTTTAGAACTAATCCTATAGAACTTTTTTAGAAATTTGCAATTGTAGGTTCCTTTGAGACAACTGTTATGTTATTAAGTTTGTTAGTTTAATAAAATTATTCATTTAATATTAATTATTACCTAGATTCTCCGGGTTTTTATTTTAATAAGGATTTAACATTTTTGAGTAATTAACAAAAATCTAGAAAAATTTCCTGAAAACTTTTTAAGAATTAATCCTAGGACTTTCTTAGAAATCTGTTACACTGGGACGTATGATTAAGTTCTAAAATGAATTATTTAGAATTTTCATTTCATAGAATTTCATGAGGTAGAATTTTCTTGTAGCCGAAATTTCACATTTTCGAATTTGTTTTCAATCGAATTTAAATGAATTCGAATTTTTACCTAACAGAAGTTTTAGGCCATCGAGTTTATATCTAAAAGAATTTTCATTTAAAAGAAATTCAATTTAAGCGAATCTTAATTTAGAAGAATTTTCATTTTATAGAATGTTTAGTTAATCGAATTTTTAAATTACAGAATATTCATCTGACCAAATCTTTATTTGTCCGAAATTGTATTAGTAGGAAATGTGAAATTTCGGCTACAAGAAAATTCTACCTCATGAAATTCTATGAAATGAAAATTCTAAATAATTCATTTTAGAACTTAATCATACGTCCCAGTGTAGCAGATTTCTAAGAAAGTCCTAGGATTAATTCTTAAAAAGTTTTCAGGAAATTTTTCTAGATTTTTGTTAATTACTCAAAAATGTTAAATTCTTATTAAAATAAAAACCCGGAGAATCTAGGTAATAATTAATATTAAATGAATAATTTTATTAAACTAACAAACTTAATAACATAACAGTTGTCTCAAAGGAACCTACAATTGAAAATTTCTAAAAATAAACTTTATTTTTAATAATTTCTGGAAATCGTTTTTTATATTAATCGTGGTTTTATTTTATTAAATTAGTTAATTTATTGAAATTATTTAGTTTAAAATTTTTATTAGATTCTCTCTTGCTTTTATTTTAATACACTGAAAGAAATTTTAAAATAAAATTTAATATAAGATTATTGAAAGGAGACTATTCAAGATCTACTGAAAAAACTAATTGTTTTACTTTTAAACTGTTACAGTAAAGAGAAGAGAATTTAGTAGAGACTATATTAAACACTAAAACGAAATTTTGAATATTAATATAGTCACTATTAAATTTTCTTTTTGTCAATGTAACAGTTTGAAAGTAACCCAATTAGTTTTTTCCAGTAGGTCTCTATTAGTTTCCTTTCAATATTTTTAATATTAAATTTTATAGTGTCATTTTTAAATATTATTTTATAATTTCTTTCCGTGTAAGGATTTAAAATTTGCATATGTGAAGAATTAATAAAAATCTAGAAAATTTTCGTAAAAACGTTTTAAGAATCAATCCTAGGACTTTTTAGAAAACCGTTCCGCTCTCTAGATTGTCAATTTACTAAATTTATAAATTTAAACATTTTTATTAAGTTCTCTAATTTAAACTTTATAAGTCTGATTTTGAAATCGAGAAAAAATTAAATTTATTTCTTAATATTTTCTGGAAATCGTTCTATAAATTAATCGTAGGTTCTTTTTAGAAAAGTTTAATATTATAAAGTTTGTTAACTCCTTTAACAAAAAATTATGTTATATTATCTGAATTTCATTTATAGTTTACTGAAATTTAAAGCCTTTTTTAGTAAAACAAAAAATAAAATTAAAGAAATATTTTTTGCAATTAAAAGCGAAAATTTTTAAGTGAATTTACAAATCAACGATTCTATTCATTTTTCATTAAGAAGAAAATCTAATGGTTCCAAAAAATTAGTGGGGAGGCCCGGCCTACCCTAAAAAAATGGGGGGCCTCCCTGAGCCTCCATACAATCTCTGGTCTGATCTTTATACAATAAACTCTTTAAAAAAAAATTTAATTTTGTATTACAATAATCTTGGCGCCCTCAGGACATGGGCGCCCTGGGCACTTCCTATACCCCGTCTTGTCCCCACATACGTAATTTCATTAAAAAATTAATTTCTATAAAATATGTTTCGAAACGGAAATAAACAAGTGCTTAATATTTTCATTCATATTAATTTCAGTTTTATCCGACAAAACAAATTCTTTCTTTGTTTAGACTTTAGAGGATCAATAGAGGAGGGGGTCTTGAGCGACAAAAGAGGCGTTAATATATATGGTTGAATATTAGTTTCTATACTTTGACGTTTTCATCGGTAAAACGGAAAATTTCTTCCAATTATAGCACCGAAGTAGAAGCTAATATTGCATTGAATTTTCTTCTACTTTAAACCTCTACTTCCAACAAATTTTGGAACTATATAGCGTTGAAGAAGCCTAAAAATTTCGACTCTGGTTATTTTCAATAACTTTGGTAAACAATATTCCAGTTTTTGGAGCTTAAAAAGAACAAGCACTATTTAGCGCAAGTACTAACCCAGAGTCCCGGTACAGAAGAAATAAGGAATTTGACAGAGAAGTTTATTTAAGTTTCATTTTTTTAAACATTTTTTACTATTTTAAAGAAATAATGTAGGTTATATTACTGTTAGGTTGAATTCAAATTGAGTAAGAGAAAGAAACAATTTTTAAGAAAACTCTGAAATGATTCTGATAATTACAGAATTAGAATAATTGTAATTCTACTGCATAGTATGTTTTTTTCTCTTTTTTTCTAAACTTCCTTACTGGCGCTGCAAGCAATCTATAATTGGATCTAAGACTAATGTTTACACGGGTCGATGCAATTATTTATTTTATTTACTTATCACATTGTTTATTTATCTAAATAAGACGAGTTTAATAGACTTAATTAATTTACGTTACTAATGTTTTTCCTTTAAAATGTGAATAAATATTGTGCAACAATCCTAGAAGATATTCATTTAAAAATTTCCAGATTATTAAAAAAGGTAATTTATGAAAAAGATACACAGATAAAAAAACTTCGTCAAAAGATACTTAATGGACGGTTTGCAACGTAGCGTGTTAAAAATGTAGATGCCTAAAGAAACGTAAATAATCAAATTACGGAGAAGATAAAACGTTGCGAAGTCTTGTGAATATAGTTAGCTGTATTGTTTCGTTTGTTTGATTTATGATCAACGCCTACACTTCCTCTTGCATGATCTCATTTTTTGTAAATGGAAAAATACATTCGAGCAAATTTAAGAAAATTAGCCACTATGTAAAAATAATTTGGTTTAACAAAGCACCTTTGAAAAAGGATGTTTATTTCAATTCAAGCTTCTACCCAATGAAAAATTTCCAATGGTTACGATCGGCGCAATAATGGGCCAATGTTGGTAACCAACACTTTTTTCTTGGTTAACTATTGTCAACCAATATTGGAACACTATTGGTCAAACCTTGGAATCATCACGCTCATGCCAATGATTGGTTAATCATGATTGGCCCATTATTGGCTGCCAAGAAAAAAATCGGATTTTAAAAATCTTGGCAAACCATTGGCTGTGAACATTAGGCCAATATTGGAAGCCAATTATTGTACCAATACTTGCCATGCCAATAGAAAACCAATAAATAAATAAAAAATTAATTATAAGCATGCGTATATAACCGAATTATTTAGAATCCGATTTTTCTCTTGGAAGCCAATAATGAACCATTGTTGGCTGCCAATGACTGGCAAACCCATTCAAGATTTGACCAATTGAGAAATAAACAAACATTCTGAAATTTGATTTATAGCTCAATTAAATTCCAGTACTCAAAAAATAATTTGCCAATACAGATTAATTACAATGTTTAAAATATAACGCCTTTTTCATTTTAATTAAAAAAATAGTTTAAGATCAATGATAACAAATAATTTCAAGAAATAAGAATTAAATTCTTAATGATTGTAAGAAAATTGTAAATCAGTCATAAAGATAAAATCTATTATTTTGAATTTATTTAAATTATTTTTTTTAAGTCTAAATAAGGATTAAAATTTTTTTTTACTTTATTAAAAAAATAAAAAATTTCAAATCATATTAGATATTATATAAAATCAAATCAAAACATTAAACAATCATTTAGAATATTTAATTTTATTTTATGAAAAAAGCTTTTATTTTTCAAATAAATTATTCGGAATTATAAAAAAATGAACCAAAAAATTTAAAATTATATTTTTAAATACAAATTTGTTTCATTTGAAATTTTAACAAAATTGTAAGAATTATAAATATTATTAATTTCAAATTTTAAATAAAATTAACGATAAATAAATGTTCTAATTCTAATGTAGTATTATTTTAATTTAATAAAATTTTTTAAAATGTTGTTTTAAAGTTTAAAATATTTAACTTTAAAAATCCACATTTATCATTTTATTTTATGTGGATTTTGTATAGTAAAAAATTAAAAAAAGTCTTTAAAAAATGTCATAAATTCAGAGGATGATTAATTTAAATTCCAATTGAAATTGTTTTAAACTTCAAAGAACAATATTTTTTAAATTAACTTTACCAAAAAGCTTCATTAAAAACATTTTTTTTTAAAATAATGAAAATAAAAAAGAAATATTTATAGTTGCTTTTAAAATGGTTAGTTTCATAATTTGAATTTTTTTTTTTTCAAATTCAGAGAATAAAAAATGACATTTAAGCAATGATACTTTTAAAGATGTGTGTTAAATTCAAATAATCAAATTTTTTCAATTTTGCTGTTTAAAGAGCTTTTGTTTTTAAACCATTTTTTAAAATATTTCAAATAGGCAAAGAAAAAAATTAAATTTGCCTTAAAATTTGTTAGTTTTAAATTAAAACATTTAAACAGCATAAAATGTCATCTAATAGCTTCAATATATAGGTAATTTTAATTCAACTTTTTAGAAAACTACTGATTAAAAAAAATTAAATAATAGAAGTATGTCACGAAGAAAAAAATTTTATTGTAAATTTAAATAAATTTAAAATTCCAGATATTTTGTTTTAAAGTTAGTATTTAAATATAATATTATTCTTGTATTTTACATCCGAGATTATTAAATATTGAAAAATAACGACACTTTCGGACAGTCTTTAAATTTTAATTTATTATAAAGTCCAACGTTTCAAGATATTTAATAATATTTAATAATCTCGGACGTAAAATACAAAAATAATTTATATTGGACAGACTAGTCCTTTCAAATCGACATATTTAACATGTTTTTGCAACATATTAAACCAGAATTTGGACATGAAGCTTTACTTAATTCCATGCATCAATTTTTAATTATTTTTCTATTAAAATTGTATACTTATTCATTAATTTTTTAATTACTTTTAAATTGTATCCATTATTCTGGCATTTTTGAATTTTTTACAATAAATATTATCATTTGTCAATTATTTCTTTCATATTCAATAATTCTATGTTTTTTACAATTATTTTTTACAAAAATCCGATATTTTACTCTATTTTAAATTATTTTCTGCAATTTCACATAACTTTCTACTATATTTAATAATTTTCGTCTTCTTTAATTATTTTCTATAAAATTTCAATTTCATTCTTAATTTTTCAATTATTGCTTCCTCATAGAGGAAGCGTTGTGATCGTTAAGATTTTCCATTTTCCAAAAATAGTGTAAATCGACTCGGTTTCATCTGAAAAGTTTAAATTTTCATTCCGGATGTGTGTGTGTGTGTATGTGGTAAATTTTTTGTCGCCAGGATATCTCGAGAACGCTTCAACGGATTTTAATAAAATTTGGATGACATATGAAGCTCACAAATATCTAAATTTGGACACAGGGATTTTTGAAAATACCCAATCAAATTTTTTTGAGTACCTTTTTTCATCGAAAAATATCATTTTTTGGCAAAAAATTTTTTTATGCTAAAAATTCAGACAAATGAATGAAAAAATCATATTCCTTGTTTCAAAACAAATCGATTGACTTATATAAAGTATATAATTAACCAAAAACTCACGTAATAATTCATGATTTTTCAGTTTTTTTCATAAAAAAATCTCGTTTTTGGAAATTTTTTCATGCTAAAAATTCAACCAAACGAATTACAAAATCATATTCCTTGTCTCAAAACGAATCGATTGACCTATATAAAGTATATAATTGACTAAAAATCCACGTAATAATTCATGATTTTTCATTTTTTTTTCATCGAAACATCTCGCGATTTGCCAAAAAAAATTTTCATGCTAAAAATTCAACCAAACGAATTACAAAATCATATTCCTTGTCTCAAAACAAATCGTGTGACCTATATAACTTTTATATTTGACTAAAAACTCACGTATTAATTCATACTTTTTAATTTTTTTTATTGAAAAATCTCGTGTTTTGCCAAAAAAAATTTCTTGCTAAAAATTCAAACAAATGAATTAAAAGAATCATATTCCTTGTCTCAAAACGAATTGACTAAAAACCCACGTAATAATTCATGATTTTTCATTTTTTTTTCATCGAAAAATCTCTTTTTTTGCCAAAAAATTTCTAACAATTATTATTTTTTGACCACAGTTCCTTTTTAAAAAAACATATTCTATTTTAAAAAACGAATATGCTATAAAAAAAATTTTTTATATTAATTATTCTATATATTACACAAATTTGGATATAATAAATAAATAAATAAAGTTTTGGAAGATAGAAAAAAGAAAATATATATTGATTTATTATTATTTTATTATTATTACTTATTTGCATAAAAATAAATAATAATTAATTTAAAATTAAATTATTATTTTTTATATTATAAATAAATTTATTGCTTCCTCTATGAGAAAGCAAATTATCTTGCTTCCTTGGAAGCGAAGTGTCCATGAAATGGACAGAATTTAAACGTTGTTCCTTAAATTCCAATTATATGTATTTTCTTTACTATTAAAAAATTCTCGCCATTTTTCAATCATTTTTTCGGGTATCAATAAGTTTCTTTAATATTAAATACAATTGTTCAATAATTTCGTTCAATTTTCTAACCAATTCTTCAATTTTCAATTCGGTTCTTTAGTTTTCAAATATTTTCTCTTATATTCAATAATTCTTTTTGCAATGACTGTTTTAAATTTGTAATTATAATCTTTAAATTTCAATTACATTTTTCAATTTTCAGTGATTTTCTTGAATTTTAAATTATTTTCTTTGATTTTCAATCCAATTATTCAATTTACAATTATTTCCTACAATTATTCCTACAATTTCCTTAATTTTTTGATTTGAAATTATTTTAGTTTAATATTTATATAGTTTTGAATAACCAACAACAGTGAAAAGATTGTAGCCCTTGGGCGGTGCGTTCATTTTGTTATTTCCAATAGGGTACTCTGGAATTTTTATAGGAACATAATTATTATTAATGATTAAAAATATAATTATTTAATAATTTATGGTTATAGTTGAATTTGAAAACCAATATTTCAAAGACATTCTAACTAAAAAACAGCTACGGGATTAAATATTAGGTTTACAATTATATTAAAATCAAATTAACCATAGTTCATATGTACGTAAGTTCATGGAGTGTTTGAATTGCGTACTTTTCTGATTATTTTGTTACGTAAAGTTAAATATTTTATTTCCAGCCGATTGGGCACCACTGCATTGAACACAAAAAATACACTTGAGAAAAAACAATCTAACTATTTTAATTACCTATAGGTTTACCTATTTATTTATATTAAGTAAATTTGATTATCTAGACATTTAACTTTACTATATATTTAATCGGCCTAAAATTAACGATTTTGTTGAGGTTTATATTAAAATTGAATGTGAATGAAACAATATTCAAAATTTTAAGTAAACTACAATTATCTTAAGGTAATAAAAACATTATTTATAATCCTATTAACTACAGAAAATGTTTTTAAAAAATGTTTTTAGGTCATCAGCTGCATATACAGACGACGAGGATTAAATGAGTCTTCAAAAACATCTTCAGATAAATTCATAAAACTGATCCATGGCCAAGACATAACTCAGTGTATCACCTGAAGTGACATAACTGGAAAACAACATGCTGTCGGATTATCAAGACTAGATTTTCCACTCGAGATTACTCTCGAGCAAACGAAGATGATTAATGCGAAAAGTCCTTTATCGAACTGTCATTTCTAGTCTAAAAAAGGAGATTAATGCTTCTTTATATGTCAGAAGCTTTCCTCCGAATAAATAATAGTCATTGTTTTAAATTAGATTATTATGTGAACAAAAGCTTTCTTTGAGTTTAACATGACAAGCATTACGTTAAAATTGGATATTTACATCTCAATTTGAATTATGTATAAAAAATCCAAAGATTTGTCCTAAACGGAAAATACTGTTTGTATTTTACATATTTAAAAGGGTTTGAATTTCCCACCAACTGCTTTAAAAAATTACTAAAAAAAAATGAATACGAAGTAAAATAGTCATGATCATGGGTAAATTAACAATACCGTATTGTTGATATAGGTACCATACCGCCATGGCATATTTGTTTTTTAGTTACAGTCGACTCTCGATAAATTGAATCTCAAGGGGAATCAAATAAAGTTCAAATTATTCTATCTTTATTTTTTAAAATATTGGAAAGCGTTGTAGGTAAAAGTCCGAATTGTTTGGCTACTTCTTTTTTTGTTACACCACTTTCTATGATATCAAAAAATTTTTTTTTCTCCGAAATTGGCAAACACTTATGGGATCTTGGAGTCATTTTGAACTTTCTTAAACAAGGCAAATCGCAAACTGAATTTAACAGTTAATTAGCAATTACATTGATAGGAATAAACGAAAACGAATGACTCAGTGTTTTGATAGCATATTATTTACAAGTTACACTATTTGCAAAGTCTTTCATTTGCAAGAGAAATAATATCGTTCTTAAATTTTAATTTACAGAATAATTCAAATTAAAGAAAGTTTGGTTTCATTGAATTCAATTTATAGAGTGAGCTGAGACAAAATGACGTCACATAAATTTCTATCTACTAGAAAATTCAAATTATAGAGGGTCCAGTTTGACTAAATTCATTTTATAGAGGGATCAGGGAGAAGTTGATGTCAAAAAAAACTTATCAAAAAAAAATTATCAAGAGTCTAAAATCAATGGGATTTTTTCAATTTATCGAGAGTTTCTGAAGGGACCGAAAGATCACTTCAAATTACCGAGAGCTTCAATTTATCGAGAGTCAAATTATCGAGAGTTGACTGTATATGGCTATTCGAATTCGATGAACATTTGATTAGTGCTCGAGATCTCGTCTCATCTCGTCTCGGTTTTTCGAGATGAGACCCATAATAAGTTTCTTGAGACCGATACTCGCGACGAAAATTTAAAAAAATATATTAAAATATTATTACGAGAGTTTATTTATTATTAATTTATATAATTAATTAACAGACAAATATTTTTTTATTTTATAAATAATTAATAAAATATTAAATTAATTAAATTTAATTATTATTATTAATTAATTATAGCTGATATTATTATGGGTTAGTTGGGGTAATTTCGAACAGAATTTTTAAATTTCACGAATAGCGTAAGTATTTTGTGCATATTATGTACTACAGGTAAAAAATAAAATTTAATACAACTTGCACTCAATTTTCAATTTTTATTTAAGATATTTCACCGGCCGTTATACTTGAAAAAATCGATTTTCTTAGGATTTGATTTAAATTGTAAGAAGACGTTATTTTATATGTACCTTCTATCTGGTTAAAATTTCAGTACTTTGCTCAAAATTAAGATATTCAGGTTAAAAATTTTAATTTTACATGAATAATGGTAAAAAATTGAATATTCAAACTTGAATATCTCAATTTTTAGCATCAAGGTAAGGGGGGCTAAAATTTTAACCACATAGGGTGATTGTGGGTATTACTACGTGTTTTTAATTCACTCATTTTCAAGGAAGCAGTTTAAATGATAGGAGCAGAAAACTGTGAAAAAAATAAACAATTTTGCCAAAACTAGGTGCCATGAAAATTAGAATTGTCAAAATGCATAAGATTTGGACGACTTTTGACAAAAACTCGATAACTAAAGTTAAATCAAAAAATCCAAAAACTGATTGCCTCTTTCGGAGAGATTTTTAAATAATAAAAACAGAAATCTTCTTTTAAAAAAATTTTTTTTGACAAAACTAGGGGCCAGTAAAATGAAAATTGTCAAAATGCATAAGATTTTGTCGAATTTTGACAAAAACTCGATAAATAACATTAAATCAACAAATCTAAAAGCTGATTACCTCTTTCGGAGAGTTTTGTAAACAATAGGAACAGAAATCTTTTTTTAAAAAAATTTTTTTTTGACAAATTTAGGTGCCAGAAAATAAAAATTTGACTAGACACAACATAATTTAGGATATTGTAAACACGACTCTAATTGGCAGAAACTCAAATGATGGAAATCGCGTACCTTATTATATTTATATTACTTTAATTAATATCTGAACCCGACTTCCAAATAGCACGATAGTTTGCTGTAAAGCCACTGTAAGGATTATCCGTAAAGATTGTAAGGTTACAAAGTAAGCCAGTAGTAAGCATACTTACTACTTAAAATTTCCGTTTCACAGTAAACTTACAAAGTAAGGTCTTGGTAAAATTACACCGTAAGCTTGCTGTAAGTTACTGCAAGCAGTAAGCTTACAGTAAGCTTACAGTGTAAAGTTGTGGTATGCAACCTTACAGTGTAAGTTTGTTGTAAGCTTACAGCAAGCTTACGATGTAAAGTTATCATTTTTAAATAAAATAAAATTAATTAACGGCTTTTTTGTGGGATGCCATTGAGGATATGTTCACTAAACATATTGACGAAGACATTAATTATATTAAAAATCTTGACGCCAACAAGTTTCGAACCTAAACGCGAGCGAATTAAACCCCACGACTATCGAGGACTTGAAATATATCCCAGAAAATGCAAATGGTGTTTTACCTTGGAAGTTATGGTAGTGTTTTCAGCCACGCTACGGCCGAGGACTTCGCATTTTAAAAAGGTTTGCGCAGCAAGTGCTTAAAACTTCGCGAGGAAGTAAAGAGCATTCTCTAGGAGATGGAGACTGAACTCTCAAAGATGATGGAGAAGCTCAAGGTTCAGCGAAATGTGGCTGAGCCGATCCAAACTGGCTTGAAGAAATTCACCCAGTGGATCCCAGCAATGAGAAAGAAGCACGAAGGTTAAGAGAACGCTTCCAGGCTAGGTCTATGAGAAACCTGGTCCTAGAATACTAAAGAAAGAAAAGTAAAGTTGAGGACCGCTTTTCTCCGAAACCGACTACAAAAAATAGGAAGCAGGGTGAGGCAGCAAAGATGTAGGTCTCAAAGAACAAACATGAGAGGGAGAGACCGAAGGATTTTATCCCCAAAATTGTTGTGAAGCCGCATGGGCCCAAAGAGTCGTCAGTTCTTGTTCGGGTTTGTCAGGGACAGACTTTTGCGTCTGTCCTAAGCAGACTCATAAAGGAAGTGGACCCTGGCTCATGCCAGACGACAGTAGTGAGCGCTAGTCTCACCAAGGAAGGAAACCTCTTCTCAAAACTAGGAGGAGGTTTGGATAAACAAAAGTTCACTGCCAAGGTCTCCAAGGCTGTGAGTGGAATTGATACCTTCAGGCGACCGGAGGACCAGAGGGTAGCCCTGGAAATCCGCGACCTTGACGGCCTAACCAAAAAGAAGGAAGTGGTCTCTGCTCTCGAGGGAGTTCTTAACACTCATTGAGAGAAGAGACAATTCACAGTCCTTGGACTGAACAAGAGGGGTGACAAAATCGCCATTTTGGTTGCAGACAGGGAGGAAGCAGAACACTTAGAAAAGATAGTAAGGATTAAGTTGGGTTTTCTTAAGCTGCCCAATTAGAAGGAGGCTTAAGGTTACAAGGTGCCATAGGTGCCTTGGCTATGGCCATAAGAAGGCTGAATGCAAGGGGGTGGATCGATCCTCCGCTTGCTTGAAGTGTGGGGATGCTGGACACTCTCTTGCGTAATGTGAGAAGGAAGCGTTCTGCTTCCTCTGTTAGTCCGAGCCTGAAAATGAGGCGGAAACGTCTCATATTGTAGGCTGAGGGAACTGCGCCTGCTTCAGAAAAATCCTGGAGCAGGCGAAGAAAGAAAAGGCCTTAAAGCGAAGTCGCTTAAGGGCCACTTAAGTCGCAGAAAATCGTAAATAGAGAAAGTTTTCTTCCTCTTGAAGCATTTTTAGAGCGAATTGACGGTTCATCGAGTCTCTCGATTTAACTTGTCTGCGTTAGGTGCCTCCATGACCGTCAATGATCGTAGGTCTCGCGAACTGTAGGAAGCCGCAGAGTAGGGAATATAAGACCACTCCTGATGGCGATACGCGCGGAAAGTGCTAGCCGGGTGTGGCCTTGAGCTCCCTAAATAAGGGTTGTTTTTAGCGGGTCGGCAGAACATCACCACCCCCGCATAACCCTGTAGTACGGGCTACAGAGTACCCACAGGCAGGTTTTCACATCAACGCAAAAAAAATTATATCAGATAACATATAAAAAATTATATTGATAACATTACTTTTTTAATACTAGAATTATAAATAATAAACAACTTTTTTACATGAATAATTGTTATAAACAAATTGAAACTTTAATAGAATGTATATTTAAATCTTGAACAGCAAATTGATTGCTTTGTGTGTCTATTGGAAATAAAACTGTGTTATGGTTCGTTTTTTAATTCTACCTAATTTAAGGTAAGGATTAATTTAGGAGTTAGTTGAAACACCCGAGGAAGTGTTAGTAAAACACGGATTTATCACAAACGAGTAATTTATTCTTCAATTCTTCGTGCCAATACAATTGTTGGAAAGTGAAGAGTATTATTGGAACATTCTCCAATCTTGTAGATACTTTTATTAAAACGTGTATGGTTTCAAGTTATTTTTACTTTGATCTGGAACGTATAATGATCCTTAATCGTGGTAAGTATGATCAAATTGACGTTTCTTATTTTCTAGTCACATAAAAATTATATATATATCAAACAAAAAATAACACATTTTTCTTTCAGGTTCGTCGGAGAAAATTATTGTCATCCGTGGTAAGTATAATCGTCCTTTACGATTTCTTAACTTAAGATGTAAAAAACTAAATAAAAATCACATTTTTTGTTTCAGATTTATCGAAGAAAAATAATTGTCGTCCGCAGTAAGTATAATCGTCCTTACGATTTCTTAACTTAATTTATCTTGAACACGTAACAAACTAAATAAAAATCACATTTTTTGTTTCAGGTTTATCAAAGAAAAATAATTGATATCCGCGGTAAATATCACTAAATTCGCTGTTTTTTATTGGATTTTCATTCAATGTCGATTCAGTAAAAAGGAGAGATCCTGAGGCAGTGATTTTCTATCTTGGGTTTAATATGATGGCGATGTCGTAGTTTTTTAAGAATGTTGAGCGAAATAGGCAGCCTTCCGACGTGCACTGATAAACAAGCATTGGAATTTAGCAGCCTTTTGGCGTACGCTAACAGCAGCAAGTTCTTAGTAGCCTTCCAGCGTGCACGAAGAAGCGAGGAAAAAGCTAGAGTTCTTGGCAGCCTTCCAACGTACACCAGAGAAAAAGCGAGGGGACCGATTTCTTGGTAGCCTTCCAGCGTACACCAAGGGGACAAAGAGCCCACACAGCACCAGAAATTCCCTGAATTTCCCCTGAATATTGGTGCACATTTCCCTAATATTCGAACCTAATATTCAGGGAAGTTTTGTGGAAGCATCAAAATGTCCGCCATAAAGAATATTGGATGCTAAATTTCCCTAAAAATGTATTTCTAATTTTCAGGGAATTTCCGCATCTAATATTCCTAGAATATTCAGGGAAAGTTAAAAAAAATTCCCAAAATTTTTTTGATCTGGTAATTGATAAAAATTGTATGTCATATTTGGCACCCGTAGGATTCGAATACTGTGAATATTGAAGGGATATTAGATGCGGAAATTCCCTGAAAATTAGAAATACATTTGCAGGGAAATTTAGCGTCCAATATTCTTTATGGCGGACATTTTGATGCTTCCACGAAACTTCCCTGAATATTAGGTTCGAATATTCGGGAAATGTGGACCAATATTCAGGGGAAATTCAGAGAATTTCTGGTGCTGTGTGGGAGAGGAGAAGCAAAAAAGTACAAAATTATAATCTTAGCAGCCTTCCGGCGTACGCTAAGTGAAAAATTCAAAAATTGACTACAACCCTGACTACAACCAGGGTATACTCACTTGACCGAGTTGTCGTGGTGGGAAATTACACACACTGTCACTCACTGGTTACTTCACGAATTTTCCATCTGGCCCGCTTATAATCCCTCTCCTCGCTATTTCGTTTGTGAGTAGGACCGCAACTAGCCATCTCCTGGTTGTGCTAATGAAACTTCCCCTACTCGCTGGCTCCTCGAGGTGCTCTCGTGGTAAAATGGCATGCCCGGTACGTGCTGCCACCGTTCTCGAACTAACTGCTTAATATTCGTCTTATCTCTAATACATGCGAATTGTCACGTCAGCACGTGAAACCATCACATTGTCCCACCTATTTTATCGGATACTTATTATTCCTGTAATTTGGTAAAATAGTTATTGTCCTTGCGTGGGATGGTTTGCGAGAGATTCTGGTCTTTTAATGGGGTCCTCTAGCAGCTTGAGAAGTTGATATATCCTTTCCACGGAGCCTTGATTTTGGAATTCTAAGGTTCTGGCGATTGTCCGTCGCATTTGTTGAGATTTAGATACTCCACAATTCCCTACCATAGTCCCAAAACTCCGCATCTCTGGATATATGTTTGGCTCGTTTGTGTTTGACTCTGTGGCTTGCACTTCTTCCCTGACTCCCCCTTCGACTATCTCGTTTAACTCTCTCGGTGTTCCTTCGACAACCTGGGAGGCGCCTGCCCTGATTCTGATGAAGGACGTCTTTGATGAGGTTGTTTGGATGGATACTTCCGCCCTGCCCCGGAAATGGGTGCTAATGGTTTGTGTGGCTTTGTCCATCTAGAAAAAAAAGGACTATAACAGCTGGGCTTGAATTACAATATGATATCATTGAATTGGGAAGATTTGTGAGGATTTTGGTAGTTCGAGGGTTGGTGTAACATTTTGAACGCTCCTTCAGTCTTGTTCGTATTTTGGGTGGTCCGAGATTCGTTGTTGTTTGTGTCTGCATCCAGACTTTCTATTTCTTGCTGTTCGATTCCTGATAACAAGACTTGTAATACGTCACCGGGGTACTCGTGTTCTCCGAATAACTCGTCCCATTTCCTCTCTATTCTTTTCTTTTTTTCTTCTGGTGCCTTCACCACTTCTGGACAGACCGCTCGAACTTTAAGTTTCTTGGCTTTCCTGGGTGGTGGGGGAGATTTGTGCCTAATCGTGCACCGAATTAGCTGACGAGCTTCTTGTAATGCCTCGTGGAATCCAGCATGGCTCCTGGCTATTGTGCCACGATAAATTTTTTCCAACTTGATGTGCTGGTTGCCCGTATCTACCTCGGAGACTCGGGTTCCCTTCTTCTTTGGCTTCTTCTTTTTATTCGTCAATAATCTGGGTGTTCCTATTACAACTGCCATTTTTTCTGCACGAATTCATCGAAAGTATGGTGTGGATAACGATGCCTGCATTGATACCTCTGCTCTAACTCGGAAATGGGTACCAATTGTTTGAGTAAACTTGTCCATCTAAAACAGGGTTAGTT
Source organism: Ganaspis brasiliensis (assembly GCA_037103525.1). Lineage (NCBI taxonomy): Eukaryota > Metazoa > Arthropoda > Insecta > Hymenoptera > Figitidae > Ganaspis > Ganaspis brasiliensis. The sequence goes on along the minus strand of JAZKLR010000266.1, from coordinate 3,431,901 downwards.
TTAGATTAAACTATGGCGTTCTGGATAGTATGCCTTTAAATCTACAATACTAAATATTCCCCTCTCTTTGCCCGTATCGGGTTGTGCTAGGAGATAGGAACCTTTTCCTCTGGTTTCTTTGATCACAAACGGTCCTTCGTAAATTGACATAAATTTTGCACATTTTTTAAACGTTTTGTTGGACAGATTATATGCCTTGACGAGCACTACATCTCCGACCTTGAAGGTCTTCCACTCCTTGGGTATGTTTTTTCTATTAATTCGCTTTTCGCCGTCTCTGCTTAACCGTTCTTCTGTCCAAATCAACTTTTGTTGCAATGTTTGGTGTTCTGTTGTTTCTAATTTGGGTATCCATTTGCTCCATATCCGCGTTGGTTTCTTTCCCGTTAGGAGTTCTGTTGGGGTTGATCCCGTTGTTTTATGATATACCTCGTTTAGTATTTTTTCTATTAGAGGTACCTTTTTATACCAATTACTGTGTTTCAAACCGTGTAAGAGTATTCTCATAAACTTGGAGATTTCCCTATTGGTTTTTTCAACCATATTGGACTGAGGATGTCTTATAGATGTTAGAATGTGTTTCACATCTTCTGCTTCCAATTTTTCCTTCCAGGAGCTATTGGTGAACTGTGTTCCGTGGTCGGTTACGATTTTATGTGGCTTGCCTATGTCCGGTATGTATTCGTTGAAAATTTTTGAGATGGTGGCCCTTGTGGTTTGCTTTTTTACTAGATAAATCTTTACGTACTTGGTTAAACCGTCAAGAACCACCAGCAAATATTGAAATCCCAGCCGAGCCATTGGGAGTGGACCATAATAGTCTACAAATATTCTCTCCCAGGGAAGGTTTACCTTGATATACTGTGGCTCGGAGTGTAAAGTCTTTTTTGCGTGTTTACTTTTTTGGCATAATTCGCAGGATCTCAGTTGTCTTTTTACCTTCCGAAGTAGGTTTGGTATATAAAAGTCTTCATTTAGGATTAGCTGACACTTTTTTGCACTAGTGTGCCCATACAACTCGTGGCATTGGGCGATTATGTCTCTGTTAAGGGAGGTTGGCATGTAAATTCTCCAAGTCATGCCATGTTTCTTATACAAAATATTATTCATCTGCTGGTACTTTTCTCCATTGGCGTCGTTCTGGATGAGATTATGGATGAGTTTATCCTTCTTTTGTTCTTCTATTATTCTTTTACAGGTAGTCCTGCAAGCTTGAGGTATCGATATTACTAATAATTGTATACTATTTTCAGGGGTTTGTGCACTTCATTGCACCGGCACTTCATTGTTTGTGCACCGGCTTAGGGCATCGGCAGCTTGATTTTTGTGACCTGGGTTGAAAATCACAACTACGTTAAAGTCTTGGATGGCTAACGTCCACCGCATTAGTCTACTGTTTAGCCATCTGCAAGTTTGAAGAAAAGTGAGTGCAGCATGGTCTGTGTTATGTATGATTTTTCCACCAAGAAGCATACTTCCATATTTCTGTAATATCCAGACTAATGCCAATAGTTCCTTCTCGGTTGTCGTGTATGATTTTTCCGCTGATCGTAGGGTTCTACTATTACAACTTAAGATTAATACTTCGTCGCTTTGCTTATCCACTTGGTAAATAATCACACCTAGTGCAAAATCACTTGTATCAGTTTGGATGTAAAAGGGCTCTTCGATATTAGGATAGTGAAGGAGGATATTCTTCCCAAATAGTGTCTTCACTCTCTCAAACGCGTTGTGGTGTTTCTCCTTCCACTTCCATTTCTGACCCTTTTTGAGAAGTTCCAACATCGGCACTAATTCTTCAGACAGTTGGTTGTGGAATTTCGAGCTGAAGTTGATAACCCCCAGGAATCCTTGCAATTGCCTCTTATTTTTTGGTGCGGGAAAATCGCGAATGGCTTAGATCTTGTCTGGGTCTGGTCTAATTCTTTCATCCGATATTATGTGCCCGAGGAATTTATTTTCCTTTTTTTTAAACTCGCACTTTCTTAAGTTCAATGTTATGTTATTTTCCTCTAGCTTCTGGAATAAGTTCTTCAGATCTTCTAGGTGCTCTTCCTCGGAGGGTGATTCAACTAAGATGTCATCTACGTACTGGACAATCTTCCTGGCGGTATCCTTTAGTGAGTGATCCAGTCCGCGGACCAAGGCCGCTGTGCTTGTCTTGAGTCCAAAGGGCGTGACATTATACACGTAGTATTTTCCCCTATGTAGAAATGCGGTGTATTGTTTTGATGCCTCCTCAAGTGGTATTTGCCAGAAACTCATATTCAAATCGAGTCGGGAAAAGACTTTCATGTTTCCACATTGTTGGAATAGGTCCTCCATTTTTTCTGTCCCTTCGTGATCTTCCTCCAGGGCATTATTTAGATTCCTTGCGTCTAGGCACAATCGAATTTTTCCGTCCTTTTTGGGTACTACGACCAATGGATTAATATAGGGGCTACTTGCGCGTTTAATGATTTTCCAGTCGAGCATCCTTTCTATCTCCTCGTCGACTTCCTTCTCATGCTTCATGGGAATTGGATATGTTTTTGGTCTTATTATCTCGTTGTCTTTGATTTTTAGTCTGTGATGATAGCAGTCGATCAGGCCTGGCTTCTCAACAAATATCCCCTTATAGTCTAGCAGCAATCGTTCATATGCGTTTTTTTCTTCACTCCGTATATTGTCATTTCCCTGGATTTTCTCGTGAATAATTATTTCGATGCTTGGTTTCGAATGGATAGTATTCACATGCAACAACTCTTCGTGGATAGAGTCGTCCATTATGATGCGTATACGATGTTCGCCTGTTGGGTCGCCAATTGTCAATATGTTTTCTTTCAGGTCGATTTTACTTTGCAGGTCTATAAGGATATCTATGCCTAATATGCATGTTCTCGTTAACCCGGGAACTACTATTAGGGAGTAGTATTTTTTATATGTTTGGAAATTGATCTCCACATATACCTGCTTCTTCAATTTCACTGGTCTGCCTCCGGTTGCGCCTACTGCAGTTATACCTGTGAGGGGCAGAGTTGGGCATGCTATCAAATGGCATGCAAAGAATTGTTCGGATGTGCAGGATACCTGGCTTCCAGTGTCGAGCAGAGCTCAGGTTGGGATATCTTCTATGGTGATTTGTAGACTTAGGCACTTGTAGTGCTTAATAATTCTAGTGGTCTCCTCGGAAAGTAGTTCCTCCCTCCAATCGAACGTAGATATGTTGACTATTAATTTCTCCGTGTCGTCAATAATGCTTGACGACACGGAACCTTTTAGTTTTCCGAGTCTACTTCTTCAGCTGCTTCAGGTCCTCCCGTCACGTTTTGGGGGTCTTGGGGGTGGGTTTTTGGGCCTCTCGTTACTCCTCTAATTGTCGTCCTTTGTATTCCGGAATTCCCTTTTTTCCAGTGGTCCATCTGGCTTCTTATTTTTCCAGTTTTGGTTGTTCCGACCCTCAGCATATTCGTTTCTCCTGCTGTTAATTGGTCCTATTTTGTCGAATCTCTCCAATAATTCCAAAAATTCTTCCAGATCTTGAATTTGTCGACCTATGACTGACGTTTTAATCTCTTCGTTAAAATGTCGATACATTTTTTGAATGATTTCCGCATCTGTTGGTGGTGGGGTTAAATGTTTGGCATCTCTATACATTTTCAAAGCATATGTGGTCATGGTATTGTTTTCGGTTGGTTGTTAGTGTCCGAATTCCAGTTTTGTCCTTGTTTCATGTTGGACTGATTCTCCCCAATATCTCTTTTTAAATTTGCGCTTGAAGGTTTCTAGGTTCTCTTGATCTTCTTTTACTAGGTCCCACCAATCTTTTGGTGTCCCCCTTAAACAGCTGCCGATGACATAAGATACTTGTTCTCTCGCTGGCATCACAGCAGTCCAAAAGTCTTTTAGTTCCTCCAGAAATTTGGTTGGTGATGTTCCATCTGTGAATATTGGATTCTTTGTGTTGAAATTCAGTCTCTGGGGGACATTATTCGCGATTGGGCCTTCTTGTTGTTCTAAACCTCTGAGTCTTTCTTCGGCCCTATCTTGGCGCGAGCTTATTGCTCTCATTTGTTCATAGTTTGTGTTTAAGCGGGTTTCATTTATGTTGATAATTCTGCTACTAGTATTGTCCAATTGGCGTTCTAGACTGATCATGCGAGCCTCCTGCCCTCTTTTTAGAGTGTCCATTTCTTGTGTCATTTGGCCCGTTACTCGTATTTCGACATCTTCGATTTCTTCTCTAAGGTCGATGGCACTTTGTACGATGGCAGTTTCCATTGCTTCGAACTTTCTACGCATTTCTTCGTGTTCTCGTCGATATTGTTCTAGGTCTCTTCGCAGTGCTGCAAAGTCATCAGGTGGTTCTCCAGGATTTCTTCTCTGACCAGAGGTATTGGACCTAGAAGCAGGATCTCTTGGAATAGTTCCGGTGTGCGGAGGAGGAAGGTTTTGTTTTGTTGTTCGTTCTGCGTCGGCCATCTCCTGTTGAATACTCGCATTATGCTCGCTTGGTGTTCCTCTGGGCGGATTTCTACCATATCTGGGGAGGTTGTAGTCCTCAGGCATGCTCTGTCGCGATCGAGCATCGAATTCTCCCGAATTTCGGTTTCTTTTGTCCTCTGTTGGATCGTTTTGTGTATTTGCTTTGCGTCCTCTTTTCCTTTGACGTGGCTGTTCGACTTTCTCTGTCATGATTTATTATGGAATTTTTACTCGTTTTGTGATGTCCCTCGGGCCCCACGTTGGGCGCCAGTTGTTATGGTTCGTTTTTTAATTCATCCTAATTTAAGGTAAGGATTAATTTAGGAGTTGGTTTAAACACCCGAGGAAGTGTTAGTAAAACACGGATTTATCACAATCGAGTAATTCATTCTTCAATTCTTCGTGCCAATACAATTGTTGGAAAGTGAAGAGTATTATTGGAACATTCTCCAATCTTGTAGATACTTTTATTAAAACGTGTATGGTTTCAAGTTATTTTTACTTTGATCTGGAACGAATAATGATCCTTAATCGTGGTAAGTATGATCAAAATGACGTTTCTTAGTTTCTAGTCACATAAAAATTATATATATATCAAAGAAAAAATAACAGATTTTTCTTTCAGGTTCGTCGGAGAAAATTATTGTCATCCGTGGTAAGTATAATCGTCCTTTACGATTTCTTAACTTAAGATGTAAAAAACTAAATAAAAATCACATTTTTTGTTTCAGATTTATCGAAGAAAAATAATTGTCGTCCGCGGTAAGTATAATCGTCCTTACGATTTCTTAACTTAATTTATCTTGAACACGTAAAAAACTAAATAAAAATCACATTTTTTGTTTCAGATTTATCGAAGAAAAATAATTGTCGTCCGCGGTAAGTATAATCGTCCTTACGATTTCTTAACTTAATTTATCTTGAACACGCAAAAAACTAAATAAAAATCACATTTTTTGTTTCAGGTTTATCGAAGAAGAATAATTGATATCCGCGGTAAATATCACTAAATTCGCAGTTTTTTATTGAATTTTCATTCAATGTCGATTCAGTAAAAAGGAGAGATCCTGAGGCAGTGATTTTCTATCTAGGGTTTAATATGATGGCGATGTCGTAGTTTTTTTAAGAATGATGAGCGTAATAGGCAGCCTTCCGACGTGCACTGATAAACAAGCATTGGAATTTAGCAGCCTTTTGGCGTACGCTAACAGCAGCAAGGGGGTCTTAGTAGCCTTCCGGCGTGCACTAAGAAGCGAGGAAAAAGCTAGAGTTCTTGGCAGCCTTCCGACGTACACCAGAGAAAAAGCAAAGGGACCGATTTCTTGGTAGCTTTCCGGCGTACACCAAGGGGACAAAGAGAGGAGAAGCAAAAAAGTACAAAATTATAATCTTAGCAGCCTTCCGGCGTACGCTAAGTGAAAAATTCAAAAAAAAGGCAAAAGAAATTAAATACACTTAGCAGCCTTCCGGCGTACGCTAAGTAAAACAGTGATAAAGGTAAACTGGATTCGTCAGAGCCTTCCGGCGTGCCTAACTACAACCAGGGTATACTCACTTGACCGAGTTGTCGTGGTGGGAAATTACACACACTGTCACTCACTGGTTACTTCACGAATTTTCCATCTGGCCCGCTTATAATCCCTCTCTTCACTATTTCGTTTGTAAGTAGGACCGCAACTAGCTATCTCCTGGTTGTGCTAATGGAACTTCCCCTACTCGCTGGCTCCTCGAGGTGCTCTCGTGGTAAAATGTCATGCCCGGTACGTGCTGCCACCGTTTTCGAACTAACTGCTTAATATTCGACTTATCTCTAATACATGCGAATTGTGACGTCAGCACGTGAAACCATCACAACTGTTATTTTTTTGTTAATGTTACTGTTCGAATTAATTAAATAATGTACTGTTGTTAACAATTTTAAAAATTGTTTTTTTAAATTTCACAAAATAATATTATTTTTATTTTAACAATAGACACTGAAATTATTTAAGTAATTCATTGCTATAAAGTTTATATTTTTAATAGAAATAGGATAAAAGTATTTATTTATTTGTTCATAGAATTGTTAACAACAATATATAATTTTGATATTTCCCATAGCAGTGTTAACAAGAAAATTACGATTTTATTTCTCTACACACACATAACAATGAATTTGCTGCTCAAAAGTTAAAAACATAATATTAAGTTTTTAATTTATTTAAAACAATTATTTATGGAAAAATGTTATATATTATTTGTAATTCTAATATTATGAAAGTAATGCTATATCAACTTTATCTGATATGATTCTAAATAATAATATTGAAGGCTAAAATAATTTTATTTATATATTTGCTTATAACAATAAATTATTTAAATAATTTTAGTGCCCATTGTTAATATAAAAATAATATTATTTTGTAATTAGATGGTAAAGAAAGTTTATTCATTGCTCTCATACAATGTTATTAAATGGGTGATTTTCATTGAACACGTAAATTTGAGATAACTTAATTTCAAGAAAAAAAAACGGTTTTAACATTTTTTTTTCATTTATATATATTATTTAGGATATAATTAGTTAATATATGTATTGGCCGAGCGTGACTATTTAATATTGAGCAGTAATTACGATTATTAAATTTGGTTTGGTTAACCTACTTGTTGTTATCAAACGTGTAATTATTTTCACGAATTAAAAGACAAATTTTTAATAATTGTATTCAATTTTCAAAATTAAAATATTTTACATAATTTTTTAATATTTACTCTTAAAATTCCTACCTTTATCAACGTATCTTTTTATTATTTGAATATGTTTACATTGCGTTCGTTGTCAAAATTTTTAGGTTCATGTTGTTATTATGTATTGCACAGTTTTTTGTTTTTGATATTTTTGCTTAGAAGCAGGGGACATTACATTCCAGGGGACGTTACATGGGATAATATTTCATATTTTGTTGGACATAATATTTAAATCTTAAAATATAAGTTTGGAATCTTAAAAAGAATTTTTAGCTTCATATTTATCGCCTTTAACATCATAAAAAGAGTTAATATATTTCATGATATTGAATGCCAGTGGAATTACATTAAAAAAGGTACGAGTAAGTTTTTTTAATTAAAATATCTTTTTCTTTTTAAATAAGTGTTCGTGAGTAAATTGATCACCACTAAGTTAAAGATAGAAACATTTTATTCAAATCTTACCTAATGCAAATCATTTTTAAGTTAATATTTTTCTATATGACATTATTAATCATTGACTCTCTAAGAAAAGTGAAAAGTGTGAGACACATTTAACTGTGATTTAAATACGTTATTGGACTGTAATTAAATTTCCACAATACATTGTAATGTTCGTTTTAGAGCGTAGAATTATTTAGTAAAATTTAAAATTCTACTTTAAATATGTGCCATTCGGAATAGTAAGTTAAATGATTCAAGAACCCTTTGAAGACAGCCAGGAGACGTTACATTTCACACCTAAATCAGTATTTATAATATTATATAATAAATATTTGTAATTCATAAAAGTGGGAATTTATACGTAAATAATCTGTAGATAGATCATATAACTACTTTTCACTGAAATCTATTTTTTATATTGAAAAATCATGTAAGACCACGATTTACACTTTCATTAAAAATCACCCAAATACCGAATATAGGTCTTTCGTGTTTTAATTTGTTTATAACAATCAGGGAAATGGACAAATTTTATGTATTGCATACAACATTTTTCGTTTCAGAAAGTGAAGTTAATTATTTTATAGGATTTTGATAAAATGTGACTAGTAGAAGTACATTAAACGAGTGGAATATAGAAATGTAATTATTTTATTCAATTAAAAACTTAACAAATAATTAATATTTCATTTTAAAAATTAAACTCGATATAGTTCTTAGAAATTTATGAAACTTTAATTTAAAAAAAAACTTTGAATTTAGTTTAAAATTAGAGGTTCTAGATAGTTTCGAACAGTAAATTTCAGAATCATCCCACTGGCACTGTAGCGATCTTAATTGTTGACGCGCGGACGTTCTGTGGACGGCGTAACAAAAAATTCAATATAACTAGAAATATTTTAAATTGTTTATAAAATTGTTATTAAGAGTATAGTATTTATAAAAATTTAATTTCATAATTATATACATTTAAGAGAGTATATTTTTTTGATTACCAAAAAAATAAGCATTAATTTATAGCCAACGAATATTGAGTTATTATTTTTTTTCTAAAAACGTTGCAAAAATTTGTTAGTACAAAAAAATATAAATAATAAAAATTTAAAAAAACTGTTGAATGTGTTTTGTCGTATCATTGAGAACTATTGATTTTCATAGTTGTTTTTGCATTTCCAAAAATTTGCGTTAATTTTCAGTCACAGTTGATATGGCCTGACTCAATAGGAGCACGCGTAGTATAACCCACAATCACCCTAGAAGGCACATATAAAATAACGTTTGCTTACGATTTAAAAAAAAATCCTAAGAAAATCAATTTTTTTAAGAATAACAGCCGGTAAAGTAAAGCTCTTGTAACATATCGTCCGAGCTACTGCAATACCGCGAATCTCCACTCACACAACACAAGATATTGTCTGAAACTTGCCTGGCCCTTACGCTCCAAGTTTCGGAATATTCCTATGAATTTTCAGGCAACATTGGTGTAAGTAGTAAAATGTCCGCTTGTGAGGCAATATTGACACGAAACTTGAGAGAACATTTTATTATAATATTCAGGCAATTTTTGGTGGATCTTGGCTTCTATATCCCGTAGGCCTGGGCAGTAGTTTTTAACCTCCTAGACATATGCGGATGTCATATATGTCACAAAATTCTGATTGTCTGCATATAAAAAAAAAATTTTGAACTTTTTGTGTAATATTGCCTGAATATTGCAGGAATCTTTTTTTGCAATATTTTCTGAACATTGCATTGCAATTTTCAGGTAATTTTCGGAATGAATATTGCCTCACAAGCGAACATTTTCGTACTTGCACCAATGTTGCCTGAACATTCTTTTGAATATTCCGAAACTTAAAGTGTAAGGGTCAGGCAAGTTTCACAAAATATTTTGTGCTGTGTGGGCACTTGGTTAATACCGCGTATCTACAAATTCTTTAAGGGCTACTTTTAGTGCAATTTTCCTTGCAATACAGTTCTTAATGAATTTGTAGTTACGCGGTATTGAAGTAGCTCCGACGATATGGCTGATCGAAAGAAATATTCTAACGTTTTGGCACGTTTTAGACGAGCCATAATAAATAATATCAAAATGTGTTATAAAAATAAATATCGCTTTTTCACATTAACGCTTTTCTAACAAGGTAACACAATCTCTTTATTTTTAAAGAGCTATTATGATCGTACCTCGATTATCCCTAAAGTCTTACTTTTTATTACGAACTAGCTGTCGTACCCATCTTCGACGGGTTTTAGTTCCTACTGATACATTTCACCTTTTATCTTTACATTGCTCAAAATCTTCTTAACAAGTTATGAAATTCATAAATGTTTTATTTTGTTTTCTTTTTGTTTATTTTCTACGATAATGTTTCTAAGATGTGTCATGTGAAAGTAACCAATCATTCATCTTCAAAAATAATTTAAAAATCTCTTAAGAATAGTCACATATTAAAGAATAATTTTTATTCGTAAGTATAATTTACTTAAAAAGGACCAAAAAAGCAAAAATCTTAAGAAAATTAATAGTTTTGTATTGTTTTGTTTACATTATATTATATTTATCATAAGAGTATTTATAATATATATTATGCAAATCTGTTTTAATTCCAACTTTCAAATTAAATGAAATTAAATTTAATTAATACAATTTTTACTTCACATTAGTTACAAATATTACAAGTCATGTACATAAGATAATAATAAATTTAAGAATATTTTTAGATTGTTAGAGAAATTGTTCAATCTCCCTTTTTAAATATTTTTAAAGTTCTGTCAATTAAGGGGAGACAGAGACGGTATTTTTAGCTATATGAAGTAATTAATTTAAAAAACCGACACTACAGTAATTGTAGTAATTTTTTGCGAGAAATTCAATGGACATAAAATAAAATAGGTCAAAAAATTTTTTGACCACCTTTAAATTTTTGTAAAAATTCAAAGATTTTTAAATCCATCCGTAATTTTTTAGAAAATATGTTTTTCTAATAAGAAAAAAATTGACTATGCAAAATTTTGAATTTTACTATTTTTAAAGCATTTTTTTCAAAAAAAAAATTTTTTTTTTTCTAAACAGAGATGGTTTATTAGCAGAATTTTTCAAATTTTCACAAAAAAATGTATCCAAAAAAATTTCTATAATGTTTTAGAGTATTTTCGATAAAAATAATCTCGGCTAAAAAATTTTATTGAACAATTTATTAAAATTATTCTTAGTTTACGGTAAAAAAAATTATTTAGAAATTGACAAGTTAGTTTTGGTTTATTGGAATCTAAAAAATCTTTAATTTGAAGCTAGAACATTCATTTTTATGAGTAAATAATTTTTATACTCACATCAAAATGCTCCTGCCTGGTACGTTGTACCTTCAGACCTCTCCAATTGCAATTCTATACTCCTTTTGGTGATTTTCTTTGCTTTCCTTATTTTTTGGAATACTTTTTCCCGGTTCTTGATGCCTCTATAAGACCTTCTTTGGTCTTTTTGGTGAGCGACTTCTTGTCCAGCATTTCCAAACGATAAGTTGGTTGTTTGTAAAATTGCGTCAGCAGATTTGCGAAAACCATCATTATATTCTGCAATCGCTTCAGCTACCGCTATCTGCAATCGTTGCTTCGAAACAAATTTTTGTTTGGAACACTTGTTTCAAATGAGACTGTGCAAACTCTCATTTGCGTTTTGTGTTCTGCAGTTTCTACAACGTTGCAGTAAGGTTTCATCAGATAACCTTTCAAAAGTAGGAAAAATTGCTTCGAAAACCTATGCAGGGAAGAAAAATTAGAAATATTAGCTCTACACAGTTCAGTAATAAAACAGTAAATTTGTAGAATTGAAAAATCTGGGTTATCTATCTTTTTACCACTCTATTTATGGGAGTTTTGATATTTTTTTCGTGAGACCCGACTGAAAGGCCTTTAGCTTGTCTTGATTGATAAAAGCACCAAGAGTCTTCTCCTGAGGGACAAAATTGGTGCTCTGGCTTCTTATCAGTGGAAACAGCATGAAAGATTATAGCCATAATATCTTTCTTCATTTCCTGCACATTTTCTCTATTCCTGTAAATAGCTAGCTGATAATATTTGCAGAACTTGTCAATAGTTGTAGCTTTCAGAGCACCATATGCACGTCCACCAAGTGTGACACCACGGTTTCGCGATGCTTTTATCACTTCCCGAAGACCTGTACCTAATCTATATAATAAAAATAAAATTGAGAATTTTGTAAGATATTTAGATAAATGAGCGTCCAAAATAGGATTCTTTGAAAGGACCTACGAGTAGATATTTACTCGTAGGTCCATCAAAAAATCCTATTCCAGATTGTCCTTTATGATCGTGTTACCTCTTATTGACATGATTTATGCATTCTTCTTTATCGATTTCAAAATTAGGCCCATAAACTTTTGAGTCATTCAAATGCCGTAAGGTTTTAGCATCACCATCTGAGAGCATCACCGAGTAACGAAAACCAAGCTTCATTGATCTTTTCCAAATTTCAACAGCAGCTGCCATTTCCATGGCACCTGAAGATCCGGTATGATTATTTTGGCAATTACTTGCATGCCCTTCAAACCAAATATCAAACTCAGGACTATCTTCTCCAAGTTCAGTTTTAGCTACGATGCATTCCTTACAATATTTTGACATAATTTCAAAATCAATGACATAGCCAGTATCTACATCTATGACACAGCCTACTCCAAGAAGAGATCTGTGGCCTCGGGTAAGCCAACTACCGTCGTAACTAACAGTCAAATCTGAAGTTTTTATTTCTGCGTTCTGAGATGGATGGGCCTTCCTCACTTTTTCACGAGCAACTTCAAGTATTTCCTCAATTTGCTTATTCGTTGATTCGCTTATCGAATGCATATATCTATAAAATGTGTTATCCGAAAGTGGCTTCATGCTCATAATCATGCAAAACAATTCAATTCCGCTGTAATTCTTTCCCATTTGAATAAATGCCAAAGTTATTCGAAAATTGACATCATACATTGTACTTTGATCGTTTTTATCTTGAATTTTGCTCGAAGTAAACGTTGACGATAAATTTGCCTCTAGACCACTCTCTTCACAATTTGTACATAAGACATCAATTTTTTTTACAAATCCACATTTAATATCAGAAATCTTCATCTTCACTTTATTCGAATGACATTCTTTGCATACTACACCTTCAAGAATATTTTGAAGAGAAGAAACTTGAAATAAAACGTAATCTTCCTTATCACCTTTTACTTCTTCTATCGGCGTTTCTGCTTCCAAAAAATTTGTTTCAAGCCTTAGATTCATCGCATTTGCAGGCCCAATATCATCCACTGCTTGTATGTTTGAAGCATTTACAACTTCATCGTTTTTGTCCGAATTGGAATGCTTCGTACTCCACCTGTTTTTAGACAGGTCAGAGAAACGCTTGAAATTTTTTCGTTTTGCCGGCATAATTCGCAAAAAGCAAAAAATAACAATGTTTATTGAAAAGAAACACTTTTGTTCATTGAAACTAGATAGTTTTCAAAAAAATTCTACAAACACGTTACTCAAAATGCACAAAGTGGGATGTTTTACGACCACTAAAAACTATTTCACTTTTTCTTTCTGTCACTGTAGAAAAATAATAAATTAGTTTCGCAGTGAAGTAAACATAGTAACAAGTTTTGATTTTCAATTGTTGATTTTCAAATTTTTGTTACTATGTTTACTTCACTGCGAAACTAATTTATTATTTTTCTACAGTGACAGAAAGAAAAAGTGAAATAGTTTTTAGTGGTCGTAAAACATCCCACTTTGTGCATTTTGAGTAACGTGTTTGTAGAATTTTTTTGAAAACTATCTAGTTTCAATGAACAAAAGTGTTTCTTTTCAATAAACATTGTTATTTTTTGCTTTTTGCGAATTATGCCGGCAAAACGAAAAAATTTCAAGCGTTTCTCTGACCTGTCTAAAAACAGGTGGAGTACGAAGCATTCCAATTCGGACAAAAACGATGAAGTTGTAAATGCTTCAAACATACAAGCAGTGGATGATATTGGGCCTGCAAATGCGATGAATCTAAGGCTTGAAACAAATTTTTTGGAAGCAGAAACGCCGATAGAAGAAGTAAAAGGTGATAAGGAAGATTACGTTTTATTTCAAGTTTCTTCTCTTCAAAATATTCTTGAAGGTGTAGTATGCAAAGAATGTCATTCGAATAAAGTGAAGATGAAGATTTCTGATATTAAATGTGGATTTGTAAAAAAAATTGATGTCTTATGTACAAATTGTGAAGAGAGTGGTCTAGAGGCAAATTTATCGTCAACGTTTACTTCGAGCAAAATTCAAGATAAAAACGATCAAAGTACAATGTATGATGTCAATTTTCGAATAACTTTGGCATTTATTCAAATGGGAAAGAATTACAGCGGAATTGAATTGTTTTGCATGATTATGAGCATGAAGCCACTTTCGGATAACACATTTTATAGATATATGCATTCGATAAGCGAATCAACGAATAAGCAAATTGAGGAAATACTTGAAGTTGCTCGTGAAAAAGTGAGGAAGGCCCATCCATCTCAGAACGCAGAAATAAAAACTTCAGATTTGACTGTTAGTTACGACGGTAGTTGGCTTACCCGAGGCCACAGATCTCTTCTTGGAGTAGGCTGTGTCATAGATGTAGATACTGGCTATGTCATTGATTTTGAAATTATGTCAAAATATTGTAAGGAATGCATCGTAGCTAAAACTGAACTTGGAGAAGATAGTCCTGAGTTTGATATTTGGTTTGAAGGGCATGCAAGTAATTGCCAAAATAATCATACCGGATCTTCAGGTGCCATGGAAATGGCAGCTGCTGTTGAAATTTGGAAAAGATCAATGAAGCTTGGTTTTCGTTACTCGGTGATGCTCTCAGATGGTGATGCTAAAACCTTACGGCATTTGAATGACTCAAAAGTTTATGGGCCTAATTTTGAAATCGATAAAGAAGAATGCATAAATCATGTCAATAAGAGGTAACACGATCATAAAGGACAATCTGGAATAGGATTTTTTGATGGACCTACGAGTAAATATCTACTCGTAGGTCCTTTCAAAGAATCCTATTTTGGACGCTCATTTATCTAAATATCTTACAAAATTCTCAATTTTATTTTTATTATATAGATTAGGTACAGGTCTTCGGGAAGTGATAAAAGCATCGCGAAACCGTGGTGTCACACTTGGTGGACGTGCATATGGTGCTCTGAAAGCTACAACTATTGACAAGTTCTGCAAATATTATCAGCTAGCTATTTACAGGAATAGAGAAAATGTGCAGGAAATGAAGAAAGATATTATGGCTATAATCTTTCATGCTGTTTCCACTGATAAGAAGCCAGAGCACCAATTTTGTCCCTCAGGAGAAGACTCTTGGTGCTTTTATCAATCAAGACAAGCTAAAGGCCTTTCAGTCGGGTCTCACGAAAAAAATATCAAAACTCCCATAAATAGAGTGGTAAAAAGATAGATAACCCAGATTTTTCAATTCTACAAATTTACTGTTTTATTACTGAACTGTGTAGAGCTAATATTTCTAATTTTTCTTCCCTGCATAGGTTTTCGAAGCAATTTTTCCTACTTTTGAAAGGTTATCTGATGAAACCTTACTGCAACGTTGTAGAAACTGCAGAACACAAAACGCAAATGAGAGTTTGCACAGTCTCATTTGAAACAAGTGTTCCAAACAAAAATTTGTTTCGAAGCAACGATTGCAGATAGCGGTAGCTGAAGCGATTGCAGAATATAATGATGGTTTTCGCAAATCTGCTGACGCAATTTTACAAACAACCAACTTATCGTTTGGAAATGCTGGACAAGAAGTCGCTCACCAAAAAGACCAAAGAAGGTCTTATAGAGGCATCAAGAACCGGGAAAAAGTATTCCAAAAAATAAGGAAAGCAAAGAAAATCACCAAAAGGAGTATAGAATTGCAATTGGAGAGGTCTGAAGGTACAACGTACCAGGCAGGAGCATTTTGATGTGAGTATAAAAATTATTTACTCATAAAAATGAATGTTCTAGCTTCAAATTAAAGATTTTTTAGATTCCAATAAACCAAAACTAACTTGTCAATTTCTAAATAATTTTTTTTACCGTAAACTAAGAATAATTTTAATAAATTGTTCAATAAAATTTTTTAGCCGAGATTATTTTTATCGAAAATACTCTAAAACATTATAGAAATTTTTTTGGATACATTTTTTTGTGAAAATTTGAAAAATTCTGCCAATAAACCATCTCTGTTTAGAAAAAAAAAAATTTTTTTTTTGAAAAAAATGCTTCAAAAATAGTAAAATTCAAAATTTTGCATAGTCAATTTTTTTCTTATTAGAAAAACATATTTTCTAAAAAATTACGGATGGATTTAAAAATCTTTGAATTTTTACAAAAATTAAAAATTTAAAGGTGGTCAAAAAATTTTTTGACCTATTTTATTTTATGTCCATTGAATTTCTCGCAAAAAATTACTACAATTACTGTAGTGTCGGTTTTTTAAATTAATTACTTCATATAGCTAAAAATACCGTCTCTGTCTCCCCTTAAGGAACATTGTATAAAAGAAACAAATCTAAAAATGTACATTTTTAAAAATTATCTTGTATCTCCCATTTTAAAATTAAATTCAATTAATTACAATTTTTTATTTAATTATTTATTTGTGTCCATTAAATAATTGAATTAATTATTTTAATCTTGTATTTCTTAAATTTACTACTAAATAACTCTCAAATATTTGAATCTGACATTTTGAATTTTGTAATACTGATATAATTTGAAATTCTTCCGACGTCAAAATCTTAATCAAAAGACCTCAACAATACCACTCAATTATGTTTCAAAGTAATTTGTTACAATTATAATGTTTTCGATTTTTTTTATCCCGATAACAATTTTATGTTTTGTCTCAGATATAGAATATAGTTTTTGCAAAATTCTGCTAAAATGTGACGAAGTCACATGTCATACTTAATTGTAGAAAGTCTAAAAGCAGTCCATCAAAAAATGTATTATTAGAAAAATTTTGATTTTTTGAATTTTGCGAAAAAATAGTATATCTCCCGTTGTTATTAATATTTTTCAATTTTGTAAATTTATAAACCCATCCTGAGTCAATACCTAAAACTCTGTCAATTTGGATTGACAAAAAATTTTTGATTTTTTGAATTTTGTAGAAATTTTAAATTTAAATTTGTAATTTTATTTTTAATGTTAAAATATGAATTAATTTAATTATTTTTATCAAAATAAAAGAGCTCAGTACAAAGAGTTTTGCAGTGATCCGTGAAAACATGGAAAAACTTACAATTTTTAAGTTTTAGATTTTTTTGAAAAAATGCAATAACTTCCGTTCAAAAAATATTTTTTAATGGGGTTTGGCTACAAATTATTATTCAATTATTAATCCTTTATCATTTATTGTCGAAATAAAAAGCCATAGGTACAGAGAGTTTAAGAGTGTTACGTAAAAAAATGAAAAATATTAAATTTTTTGGTTTTTTTATTTTTTTGTAAAAATGTTATAACTTTGGTTAAAATTAATATTTTTTAATGGAGTTTGGCTATAAATTTAAGTTACGCGAATATCTAACAGACAGACAGATTTAACTTTATTCCGTGAAGCCGTTTTTGAGTGATGCCCGGACAAAATATCGTGGACATACAAACATACATAACTTTTTTAAACACCATTTTTGGAATTATTACTACTTGAAACGAAAAAATAAACACAAATTTCCAAGTTCTGTGCAATGTACAGACAAAACTCTGATTTTATTAATAAAGATAGATACAGAAATTCAAAACAGCAAATACTGTAATCAAAAGTTTCTCATTGTCAGGGTACATAATTTGGCAATATATTGACTGTTTTTATTGTGATTGATGGTTTTTTGCATTTTTCTAAAAAACTATCCATTTTTATGAAAAAATGAATAGCGAATAAAATGTGTCTTTTAATGAGCTCGACAACTTTTACTTAAAACATTTATTAAAATTCTTTATATTTTGAGAGATAACTGCAAAAAACCTAATTTTTTTATTAGCTTTTTATTGTTTTTACCATGAAAATTATCTAGTCGACAATTTTCAGTGTGATTTTCGTAATCGACGAATCAAATTACGTTAGCAAACGTAGTTTTAAAATGATTGCGGCTATGGAGCTTTCAGAAGTATATCCACAACGGCCTTGAATTGCACAGTGATTTATTCAGCGACTAAATTAATAACTTAACTGATCTTCACTAAAGTCCGACAGTAACTGAACTGCACCGAGATTTAATCCTGCAATATGGGCTCATCGTAAAAGTTGTACAAATCAGAGTAATATTTTTGTTGTAAATCTTTTCACAATAAATTTAATAAATTTTGTTATGAGACAAACCCAAGTATTTTTAAGTTTATAGACATTGTATTAAAAATTTAGATTAATACTTACGTTAAATTACAGAATGTTGCATCTGGTGCAGTTTAGTCACTGATATTCCATTAGGGTTCCGTGAACCCTAAAAAATAAGTGGATTATTGTTATTTAAAAGTTATAAAAAAGCGAAAAAAAATTTTTAATCGAAATATTACTGGATTAATATAAATATTAAATCAACAATCAGATAAACCATATTCCTTATTTACCAAATGTTTAAAATTAAAATAAGGTTTGTGTTTGAGCACAGAAAATTGTGATATTTGTGATATGAAAACAATTTGCAACATTCTTATTAAACCCAGTTTCACATTATTTAAGGGAGTCGAGTCGGGCAGTCCCGGAGATTTAAGCCTTTTAATTATAAATTTGAAAAAGAGTCAGAACCGTTTTGATAAGTATATAAGAGTACTTTTCCAGTACCGATAAATCGTTTTTTTATAGTTATTTAATATCAACAAACTTATTCTTGTCCTTTAAACAAACTTATCCACTGCGAAATTAAATCGTACGTGAGATCAATCATAAGCAGTCTTGCCAAGTACCCTCACCCAACGCATCTGCGCATGCCTCTAGAAAGTCGTGTCATTTGTCAAAGTAAGCGGGTAATTTGAAACTCTTTAAATTTAAGCTGTTTTAAACACCCCGCTCATTTTGACGAATGACACGACTTTCTAGAGACAAGGGCAGATGCGTTGGGCGAATGTATCTGGCAAGACTGGTCATAAGACAATAGATACGTACACACGTGCGTATGCATTAGGGTGTCCGTTAAAAAGTCGACTTTCGAATTATGTTTACGATACCCTCCAGTTTGGTTCTAATATAAAAAAAAATTTTCTGTTAAATTGCAGCCTGATTGATTAATATATTAACCCGTGCCAGCAATCGATTGAAATTTCCCATTGAAAATGCATGGGAAAAATGAACTTTTTTTTAAAAATTTCATAACTTTTTTAATTTTTTTGCAAATAAATTTTCAGGTCACAAATTTTTTCATTTTCAGTTATATTTTAAGGCAGCGTTTTTAGAAAAATTTAATTTTTAAAATTTTAAAAATGGCGGATGTTCAAAAATGGGTCAAAAAATATATTGTAATATTTGCAGCGTTTTATCATATAAATATTCAAGGAAACTCAATAGATCTTCTTAATCGAAGGTTCTTGAGGTCGCTAATGAAGATTACGATGTCAAAAATTAATTTTTCATAATTTTGGAACCAATATGTCCGACTCAAAACTTTGCATTTCCACATTTTTCAAGAAATCGCCTTGAAACATCGTTATCGGGCTTTTCGGGGTCGCCATTAACAAATTTTATGTCAAAAATGTATTTTTCAATAAAGTCGATCCAATTTGGCGGATTCAACAAACTTTATTTTTTTTTTAAATATAGCTCTTACATTTTTACATTTTAATTATTCAGTTTTTGATCATCCATAATAAGCAAAACTGATCTCTAAATCTGACTTTCAATTAGTGATTTTTTACTAATGAATTGACGAGAAATCGGTTACTATTAAATACCCTAATAGCACCGAACGTTATTTAACTTCCAGGTAACGTTACTTTCTAACGTCCGGGACGTTAAACAGTAACGTTGCGGAAGGTCGATTTAACGTTAAAATGTCCACGGCCATTTAACGTTCGCCTGGAACGTTATAGAACGTTACTTTGGGACCTTCAATGGACATTCGAAAAATCGCGGTACGGGTTGCGGAAAAATAGTGCGGAAAATCTGAAATTTTTTTCAGATCTTATATTCAATGTTGATAATGTCAATGCTTCTTAAGAACAGTGGTCACTAAAATCAACTGCGCAGCTCTAGTTGCGATAGAAAACTACTGCGCACAGTATTAACGTTATTTAATTTTTAAACATTTTTGAATGTCCTTTGAAGGTCCCAAAGTAACGTTCTATAACGTTCCAGGTGAACGTTAAATGGCCGTGGACATTTTAACGTTAAATCGACCTTCAGCAACGTTACATTTTAACGTCCCGGACGTTAAAAAGTAACGTTATCTGGAAGTTAAATAAAGTTCAGTGCTATTAGGGTAGTAAAAACTTTTATTAGTTATTAGTAGAAAACTACTAATTTAAAAGTGAAATATCTATTAATTAAAATTGTAAAAGTTCACTTTCTCAATTAGTAGTTATGCAACTGTTAAATTAGTAGTAATTTTCTACTAAAACATATTGCAATTTTTAACTTTTTTGACATCGTAATCTTCATTAGCGACCTAAAACATTTTTAACATCCGCCATTTTTAAAATTTTGAAAATTAAATTTTTCTAAAAATGCTGCCTTAAAATATAGCTGAAAATGAAGAAATTTGTCACCTGGAAATTTATTTGCAAAACAATTAAAAAAGTTAATTACAGAAAATTTTTTTTTTATATTGGAACCAAACTGGAGGGTATCGTAAACATAATTCGAAAGTCGACTTTTTAACGGACACCCTAGTATGCATATCAGATCTGAGGCAACACAGCTAAGATCTCGCAAGCGATTTTAGGTGTTGTTCACAAACTACGTCATATGCCTAAGGGGAGGGGGGTCGAAATTATCAATTTTTTTAAGTAAAACTGTGACATAAGGCGGGAGGGGGTCCCAGAAGATCTCGTACATCATGACGTAGTTTGTGAACGACCCTTTATGTGAGAACGTAAGTACGTGTACCGTGGATGTCCCAGTATCCGTCCAATTAAGCATTTGAAACACACAGAAAAGCAAAAAACAATGTTATTTTTCTTCACAATTTGTAATATTCTTTTTGTGAAGAGTAATTTAAACCCTTTCTTGACATATAAAACAATTTGTTTCTTTAAATGTGTGGAATTAGTATATTACGTTATAAGGGTAGAAAGTTTTTTTCTTAACACCCGGTCGAAAGAACGTTTTAAAATTCACTTGTAGTTATAAAAAACAATTGAGACACGTTCCAGCTGAGAAAGTTGACGTCCTGATTGCGCGGCCATCTTTAACTCTTGTAACTCGCATCAAAGCCTCTGTCGGAAACTCTAGAGATCACATAAAGAGAATTGAGACACAGTTGGTTTCTGCGCATCGCGATTAAACCGATTAAAATTTGTGAATTTATTGAGTTAGAATTTGAGTTTTAAAACACCGAAAAAATTTTGTGCACGGTACGTTCGAAATGATCAATATAGATAGATGATTACAATTTGGAAATAGAGTTGTCTCAGTTTGGTACGGGAGCCGTACCAAAGTTTATAGCATCAGCTACCTTACGTCCAGAGGGAGACGATTGGTACAATATATGTATTATGTACCAAAATAATGCAGAAGCTACACCAAAGTGGAGCTGCTGTTATTCGGAGGTTATAATATTTCTGCAGTAAGGAATTAAGTTTGACAAATTTCCTAACCTCTTTTCGGTGTACATAAAAATATTTGTTTAAAGCGAGCTCTAGGTACAATAGATTATGGTAACAATATTTAAATGCAATAAAAAAAACATATGCACGCTAAATTACTCGAAATTATGAAAAAGTGGACGGATACTGGGAATGTCCAATATTTCCCTTGGCGGATATTTTAAAGTTTCCACGAAACTTCCCTGAATATTAGGTTCGAATATTCGGGAAATGTCGACTACTATTCAGTGAAAATTCAGGGAATTATCTTTATTATGTAAATAAAGAAGAATTTTAAAATTTAAAACAAACATTTCTAACGTAAAATTTATCGCTCTTTCAGATTCTGTTATCAAAATTTGTTTAGAACAAACAAGTCAAAAGTTATAAACAATTATTTAACAAAAAACAAGATTTTATTCTCAAAAAAGATTTTTAATCAATATTTTCATGTAGAACACGAAAAGAGATTAAGTTAAAGCATCAAAATATCGTGTCTTTCAGGGGGGGGGGGGGGGATAAGGTATGAAACATTTTTTTTGCATTTTTTTATTTAAATTTAAAATTTATTTATTTTTAAATTTAAAATATTTTCCAATACACTACTTGAACTGATTTATTTCAAACTTGGTACACACTTTCTACATATAAAGTACCTCCCCCCAACGTTGAATTTTAGAACTTTTTTTACATTAAGGGGGTTTTCCACTTACAAAATGGCAGAATTTTTCGTGAAAAATAACAATTCTCACTTCAAATAACCACCAAAATTTTTAAAATTAAAAAAATTATAATCAGGGACCGTTGGGGGGAGGATTTGATGATACTTTGACTAAATTTTTAAGGTTTTTGATTTTAGATAATTTTTAGCAGAGATACAGTGAACACCGCAAATCGTCTTTTTCCAAGGACGTTCTTGGAAAAGCTTTCTCAGCGGCTTTTTTTGTCAATATTTTAACATAAAAAAATTATAGAATGTTCTTCAAAAGATACTTAATAACGTATAAAAGATTTGAATAAATTTGTTTTATCCATATTTCTAAAAAAATGGTAAAAAAAGGTGTTTTTTTAACACTAAAACCCTTACCCCCCCCCCTTAAGTTCTCAGCTGTAAATATTCGCTAAAACATATAAAAATACAAGATGCCGGGTCTAATATGGCGCCTGAATTGACTTTTTTTTGTAAAATATTAGCCTAGTGTACCAAATCTTCAAAAATTGGCCTAATTTGATCAAACTTGGTATCCGTGGGTTTTTGGTATGGAAATTTCCGCTATATTTAGTCGACCATATTGAATTTTATACAGCATCACTCGGCACTTAAAAGTACGCTGTTGTGGTATGATGTGGAACATGATGTGATGTGCAACATCGCCGAATTCTGATATTGAACAGAATCGTATATACTGACATCTGTTTGTGTCCACAATATAACTTGTTTTTGATATAGAGGAAACTGACCTATGGTAACCCTTATGGAAAAGTGCACTGAGAAAATAAGTTGACTAAATACAACCAATTTTTGATTAAATTTAGCAGAGAGAGGTTGTTGATATAGCACCTGCAAAGCACTTAATTGATTTTAGCAGATCATATGCTCCGGTATCCTAGAAGTTTGATTGTCATCGCCGGTGTTTTGTTTGTTTTGTCCCGAGGAACCCTAACCTAGAAATAAAGCTGCTTGGCTAGAGGCTTATTTTCTCAGTGTGTGACATGAAAATAATGACACGGATGCGTGTCATTACTTTTGTGTCATTGCGTGTCATCATTTCGCGACCACACGAAAAAAATGACATGGGAGAAAATGACACGGCAAAGCATACATAAAAATGCCAGGATGCGCAGACGTATTCTACTTATTCTACAGTACCTACGGCTGCGCAGTAAATTTTTTCCTCCCCAAAATTGTGCACAATGTATGTTTATATGAAATTATTATAAAACTAATAATAATATAAAGTTTTTTAAGGGTGCATTCTTTGCCATGTGATTTTTTTCGTGTCATTTTTTTCGAGTGGTCGCGAAATGATGACACGCAATGACATTATGAAGTAATGACACGTATCTGTGTCATTATTTTCATCTCACACTTTTTCATAAGGGAATAGCCATTCCAATAGTGGATAACTTTAAATACAGTAAAACTCACGTATATCGGAACCGCATATATCGGATTCCCGCCTACATCAGATATTTTTGCCGGTCCCTTGAATTTATATATCATGTATTTTTACCCGGATAAATCGGATTCTCGCTTATAAATCGGAGAATTTTCTCGATCCCTTGAAATCCGATATACGTGAGTTTTACTGTAATTACGAAATAAACTATAAATTTCAATCATAAGAATGATTGAAACATTAAGCAATTAATATTCATTAGAGTTTTCTAAAATTTGTTTCGGTATAATGAATAATTTTTAAACAATTTAAAGTTAAAGTTATTTAAAGTTACACATTAAACAGCACGTACCCTGGTTTGCTGTACGTAAAGCTAGCTGAATTTCTCGAGTTCAAAGTTTTTTTCGATTTTAAAAATTATAGTTATTTCGTGAATTGATTTGAATTATTTTATAGGTCAGTTTGTTTATATTGTTTCTTTTTTAAGTTCCTTTTAATATACTAAGAGATTTTGTGATTACCTTACATTGTATTGCTGTCACACCAGCCTGCGCAAAATATCGTATTTGGGGTGATGTGCAACAATTAATTTTTTTATGATTATTATTATTATTATTTTATAATTATTTTATTATTATTTATTATCTTATTATTATTATTGCGCTAGAAAAATGAACAAATAATTAAAAAATCAAATGTAAAAATCTTTTTTTTTTTGTAGAAATTTCCACTTTTTAGAGATCGACTATATCGTAGTGAACATTTTTTTTCTTAGTGATTTCTATTTATTTGCATTTAACAAAAATCAATTTAATACTTAAAATGATTCACATTGATATTTAGAGAGTTTTTCTCTGAACTTTACCTGTGTTGCACATCACGCCAACTTTTTATAAAAATGCAAAAGCAGACGTTTGTGAAAATGCAAAATTTTGAAAATATATTAATAGGGTAAGTCGGGGAGAGATGGAACACCTTTTTTAAAACCACTGCAAAATCTAAGGCATTTAGCAGAAATAAAATTTTATTTTATTTTATTTTATTTTTATAAAATACTTTAACAATAAGCTTAGTACATTCACACGTGAAACGGTTGTTAATTTTTTCAATTTCTTTTTAATTTATAAATAAATTTGTATAAAAGCAACGATTCCGGGAGAGATGAAATTGTCCAGGTGAGATGGAACTCGATATTTTTATTTTTTGTAAATGCCCTTATGACAGAAAATTGAGTAGTAGAAGCCAAAGAATCTTTACAATCTTTAATCTTTCATATTTAGATATTCTCGCGAACTTCGGTTTTACAAACAATAAAACATAATTTTATTTATAATTTTTCCAGCAATAAATTACCATTTTATATTTTGCTTATGGACTGTTTGACTCTTACGTATGTAATTAAAATTTTATTTGATGATTAATTTTCCGAGATACCATCTCTCCCGGACTTACCCTACAGGAATGTAGTACTTTCCTTCCTCTACATTATTTAATCATGATATATTTAAAATTTTAATTATTGAACATGTTTTACGAGCAACGAAAAAAAGTGTTGCACATCACCCCACAACACCTTAAATATTTTTAAATGGATTTCAAACCTATGTCCGATATTTTAAACCTATATATACCAATTTTGGAGCGCAGGTTGGCCCGGTTCACAGTGTACGAAAAAGCTGTTTTTGTGGACAAAAGTCGCTCGACAGCTCAATTTTCATTCGATTTTAAAGTTTTTTTTTTTAAACTGATCGTTAATTCATAGGCAATGCTCTCCTGCTGCTAAAAATTAATTTTATGTAAAGCTTTTTTTTTTATTTGAGGTTAAACATTAAAATTCTGTTTATTAAATAAATTTGTTACCGCAAAGAAATATTTTCCATGCAGAATCACTAAAAAACACAAAATGTTTACATTTTAGTCATGAAAAATTTGTTTTTATCATAAAAATCATAAATATGAGGTTATAAATAAATTAATGTTAAAAAATTATTCTAACAATAGTTATAATATATAATATGTTAAATTTCATATTTTTGTTTAAATTTTGTTAATTTTTTAATCACTTTTGAAAAGAAAACTTAAGTATGCTAGATGTACCTATTACTGCGAATGCATCAATTACTGCGATTTTTTGAAGAAAGTTATTATGCACTTTTCATGATTGTAAAATTAACTCAAATTAATTTAAAAACTTATTTATAACCTTTTTTTGATACAAATGCCAATAAAGATATACATTTAAACGATTAATTATTTAATTATTCTAGATTAAATTACAATTTACCGCAGTAATTGGAACATGCGCGTGTTTCTATTACTGCTGACAACCTAACCTCCAAATACACGTTATTCTTGTCGCAGTAATTGGGGCACAGTAATTGATCCATACCCGCAGTAATAGTATCACAGAGAATTTTTTATAAATTTGTTATTTAAATTCTTTGTATATTATAATTAGTGGCTTCTACTTCAATAGATAACAATAATGCTTTTAAACTCAGTCATATGTGACTTGGAAAGTTAAAAGGGACCTTACGTCAAAAAAATCGATTTTTTTATGTTTAGTTCATTCAAAAGAGTAAACTTTTCTCTTTCAGAATCACCTATTAGTAAAAAAAATCGATTTTTTGACGTAAGGTCCCTTTTAACTTTCCAAGTCACAATATTTATCTCCTTTTTCAAAGTTTTATTGGAATTCGATTTCACACAGCAGTAATTGGCACATCTACACTACTGTTATTCATTTGGGTGCCATTTTCATTCAAAAAAACTTTTTAACTTGAAATAATTTTTTTGGTTTTTATATCTAAAGAGTGACTTTTTTCAAAAATAAAGTTATAGATTATTTACCTTCACATAGCCACTGATGAATATTGAAACTCTTTTTATATGTTTGAATATAGTGTTCTTCAATGTTTAAAAAAATTGTAAATTGAAATTGTTTCATTTATTAAATTCATGATTTAAACTCTATGGAACGACGAATAATGATAAATATTGTTTTATCTTTACCAAATTGTATTCTTAACCTACAAGAGAAGTTTCAATTAAAGTTAGTTTATATGTTAAAAGAAACATCGAAAATCAATCAATTCATTTTTGAAAAAAATAATTTTTTAAACCTATACATTTAATTTTTCATGTGTTTTGGTTGCAAGTACTTTATGTTTTAGTACATTCGAAAAATATTTAAGGAAAACAGAACAAATCATTATGCTAAAGAAATCAGTAGGTGTAGTAAAGTTAAAGGAAAACTGCATTTTGTTACAAAATAATACAAATTGTTCAATTTGTATAGTTGTGTTTAAGCCTCTTCACCAACGACAAGGTAGCAGCTTACGAAGAGGGTTTTTTTTTTTGTATTTTTGTTTTTTATTATTTTTTTTTTATGTTTTTAATTAATTTATTTACAAAAGAACTAAAGTAACGAATAACTTGAAACTAATGTGTAACTATTAACTTTTAAGCAATTTTTCAGCTCCTTTTGTCAATGCCTTTACTTTTCTTTGCTCCTTAATCCTGAAAGAGCTTACTTTAGGATCTGAAGATACCAGGAGATAATGAATCGTATCTTTATTGGTAAGTTCTCTTCTGGACATTCTGCTATTTTTGCTCCTTGCTTTTCGAAAGATCTTATTATTGGCTTCTTGGGGTTCTTCTGATAGCCATCCAAACGGTACATCGAATGATTTGATTATTTCGCTGCCATGAATCAGAACTTTATGAACAGAAGGTGGCATAGGATACCAATTATATAAAGCCACGCATGTTTCAGCTGTTTCAAAACAAAATTTTTGAAATTTGTCACAATCAATCATTCTACCGCAAGTTATGGCTTGGAGAATGTCATGAAATCGAGTAATTAAATTCTCATCCAACCCTGTATATTTAGCTACTTCTTGAGCTTGAGCAAAAAAGGAGCGAGCTACATTCCCAGTGTTACTTGTCCCTGCACCTTGTTTAACAACATCAACAGTTAATCCTAAACAAGATTTTAATTTAACTTGAATTTTTTTTTTCCTTAAAGCTTTTAATTCCTTATGTTCTTTCGATCTTGCAGAACCTTTACAAAAATCCAAATTATAAGCTATATGAAGCAAATACTCCATAAAGCGAATCCAATAGTGTAACGTAGATAGACCAAATTTAAAGTATTCAATATTACACTGAAGCTGCCTTACAAACTGTAGGTCATTAACTTTCTTGGGACCAATTCTGCAAATATTACAGCAATTTGAAGCTCTTTGGTTGCACAGAACATTGCATACCTTGCCATCTATCATTGTACATTTTACATCGAAACTTACATTCAACTTTATATTACTAAATTCAAGCTCATACACTTCTACCTGTTCCAATAAATTTGTGAAGGTTTGATACTGTTGTTCAGTAATTGAAGGATTTTCTTTAACGAAGCCGAATTTTATCGTTCGACAAAAATGAACTGAATTTGGAGTATCATTACTCCAAATTACAACATCATTTGCTTTCAATTGAAGAGGAACAAAGGAAACCAAGAATATAGAATCGTCCATATTTCTTTTCAAATCATCATTCTCATCTTCGTCCTCATCATCATCGCTGCTCTTATTCATTTGGGATGACCACTTTTGTCTTGTAGTTTGTTGACCACTAGCTCCATCCATCCCCCACTTCCCTACTAAAACTAATTTTTGTTCAGAAAGAGATTTTAATATGTCAGTACTTAACAACGACAAAATTCTTTTAACCGTGTGAATTAATAAGGATATAAAATCAATCTCTACTCCTGACTCCGATATATTTATATGATCACTTTCAGGGTAACATTCATTTTTAGCTTCAACAACCTTCTCATACGAAGGATAACTTTTATTACCAAATTCATCATTATAAATCTTCAGCTTTTTATATTTTCTGGCTGTTAAATCTAAATCTACGTACATTGCTAAGATTTTATCCATATCTTCAAATTCATTTAAATCTACAACTTCAGGTTCGGAAACTTCATCACATGCTTTATTCTTCTTTTT
Source organism: Ganaspis brasiliensis (assembly GCA_037103525.1). Taxonomy (NCBI): domain Eukaryota; kingdom Metazoa; phylum Arthropoda; class Insecta; order Hymenoptera; family Figitidae; genus Ganaspis; species Ganaspis brasiliensis. Next base: position 3,403,319 of record JAZKLR010000266.1, on the reverse strand, counting down.
TAAAGCTTCTTCTAACTCTTCTTTACTGTGATTAGAAGCAAGTTCATCTGCACGTCTTTTTTTAGTCTTCCTTGAACCTTCTTCAAATGATAATCGCGGACGACCTTCTTTAATATTATCACGAATATTACTTTTTTCATTAGATATATTAAGTGTAACACCATCATCAAGTTGTTCTTGAAAATCCACAACAAAATCTTTTCCAATGAATACTTCAAACTTTTCAATAAATGCTTTTCTATTTCGTCTAACATTTTGCCACTTTTTTGAAAACTGGGGATAGAACACATTCAGTAACCTTTTCTTTAGCTGTAATAATTGTTCTTTAGAAAAGTTATTTTCACTTTGAATTTTATTCAGAACAGAATCTACTTTACTTCCACCATCACAGGAATTAGTATTCCAAAAAAGCTCGCACAAACTTAAGTTATTTATTTTATAATTCATTTTCGCATCATGCGTTTGACATGTGAAAAAACTTTTGATATTTTCATAAATGTTTTGTTTAATATGAAAAAACATTTGAAGTTCCATATGAAAATGCATTTCATAAAAATCTCGTAAATCTTTTGTTCTTTTTTTTTAATTGTTTTGAAATAAGGGTAAAGTAGATTAGGTTTTGAAAAACATTGAAAGTGAAAACAAATTTTTTAAACAACAGTTATTTCAGGTAAGAAAAAAGTTCCTGAATGTGTTCAGCCAGTATGCAGAAAAGTGGAAACTTTGAAACAAAAAAAGCATTTATTAAAAACTTCAAAACATTAATTGGAAAAGGTTTTGTTATATGTTTTCAAGAGCAACCTAATGATAATTTTACAGTTAATAGATCACAGTAAAAAAGTAATATTTGCGATAATATTACAGAAGGTCGTACGCGATTATTATTAAAAAACGGATCAAGCAAAACTAAAAGAAGACGTGCATACAAACTTGCTTCTAATCACAGTAAGGAAGAGTTAGAGGAAGCTTTAGAAATAAAAATAATACATGAGTTGAAAGTGCCGAATCTCAGGTCTTAGATTTAAATGAATTTGAGGTTGTTAGTAAAATTCTAGAAATGTAGGTGAATTTTAGACAAAACAGCAAGAAAATAAAAAAGCTGAAAACTTGTAATGATGAATTTGGTAATAAAATATATTCTTTATATGAGATAATTGTTGGAGCCAAAAATGTTACACTGAGAGAAACCGATATAGTAAGATTTTGATGTTAAAAAGGTTATGTTATACGGTATTATCATTATGCTACTGGCTACCATCAATGATGTTAAAAAAATATAGTTATTGTATCCCGTACTATCAAGATGTTACTCCGTACAATCTGGTGGTAACTGTTACTATCTAGATAGCTGTCCGTATTTGTAACATTAAATATGGTTACCGTGAACATCATTATGTTACCCATAACTATAATTTTCTCTCAGTGTACTCTAAACGTGATTGTATTTCTAAATGATGTTGTTTGGAGTTATAATGCTTCAAATTCAGTTCATGTTTGTCACACCATAATTTTTGACTTATTGAAAGAAAGTCCTTCAATTACACTGCAACAATATCAAAATTTCTGAAACTTATTTTAACAAGTTCAATTTTATAAGGTTGAATTTAGGGATATGCAGTTTCACAGTTAAGTAATGACGTGGACAAAAATGGAACTAAGAAATTGCTTAGAAATCAGTAGACCTTTTAACTTGTCTTGAATAAAGAAGCTCAAACTTAACTTTGCAAATAAAATACTTTCGGTAATTGTATAACAAAATTCAGTTCTAGTTTAACTTTTCGTACGGATTTGTTCAGTTTATCAATTACTGTACCCCAATTACTGCGGTGAGAATAACGTGTATTTGAAGGTTAGGTTGCCCGCAGTAATAGAAACACGCGCATGTTCCAATTACTGCGGTAAATTGTAATTTAATCTAGAATAATTAAATAATTAATCGTTTAAATGTATATCTTTATTGGCAATTGTAACAAAAAATGGTTTTAAATAATTTTTTAAATTAATTTGAGTTAATTTTACAATCATGAAAAGTGCATAATAACTTTTTCAAAAAATCGCAGTAATTGATGCATTCGCAGTAATAGGTACATCTAGCATACTTAAGTTTTCTTTTCAAAAGTGATTAAAAAATTAACAAAATTTAAACAAAAATATGAAATTTAACATATTATATATTATAACTATTGTTAGAATAATTTTTTAACATTAATTTATTTATAACCTCATATTTATGATTTTTATGATAAAAACAAATTTTTCATGACTAAAATGTAAACATTTTGTGTTTTTTAGTGATTCTGCATGGAAAATATTTCTTTGCGGTAACAAATTTATTTAATAAACAGAATTTTAATGTTTAACCTCAAATAAAAAAAAAGCTTTACATAAAATTAATTTTTAGCAGCAGGAGAGCATTGCCTATGAATTAACGATCAGTTTAAAAAAAAAAACTTTAAAATCGAATGAAAATTGAGCTGTCGAGCGACTTTTGTCCACAAAAACAGCTTTTTCGTACACTGTGCGGTTGTCGAAGAATGCCTTTTATGTACCAAGTTTCATGATATTAAGTTAAAATATTTTATTTTCGACCGCCATATTGGATCCGCTAGTTTCAATTTTTAAAAAATGACTTAAGATTCGCAATCGGAGATCCCAAAAATCTCTATATACCAAATTTCAGGAAATTAAATTGAAATTTTTCCTTTTTGACCGCTCTATTGGATCCGCCTTTTTGAATTTTTAAAAAATGACTTCAGATTCATTTTCAGAGACCCTAAAAACCTCTGTGTACCAAATTACGTAAAAATTAATAAAAAAAATTGAATTTTCGTCTGCCATATTGGATCCGCCATTTTCGGTTTTTGAAAAATGACTTCAGATTCATACACGGGGACCCCAAAAACCCACAGGTACCAAGTCTGATCAAGTTCTAACAATTTTTACCGTTCCGTACCGTAAAACGGAACCCTATTAAAATCACTATGTGTGTCCGTTTTCGCACCCTCTCCAACTTCTAAACTATATGAGCTAGAGAATTTTAATTTGTTACACATATGTAATTTCACCTTGGATTTACGAAAATGATATGGAAAACGCAATTCGAGCTCATGAACATGCCGAAATCCAGCAAAAACCACTTTTTTGCACTAAAATGCAAAAAAAATCACCATGCTCCCCCCCTAATCTTTTAAACTATTTGACTTAGAATGCTGCAATTTGGTACACATATGTAAATTTACATGTTGATTATAGGAAAATTATAGAGAACTTTCGTAAAGGCGGTCTTCATAGTGTTTACTAGCCAAAAAATATGATTTTTTGAAAAAAATTCGAAAAAATGACCATGTCCCCCCCCCCTTAATCTTCCAAACTATTTGACTTACGATGCTGCAATTTCGTACACATATGCAGATTTAGGTGTAGATTACAGGAAAATTATAGAGAACTTTTGAAAAAACGGTCTTCATAGTGTTTACTAGCCAAAAATTACGATTTTTTGAAAAAAATGGAAAAAAATGACCATGTCCCCCCCCCCCTAATCTTCCAAACTATTTGACTTAGGATTGTGCAATTTGGTACATAGTACGTAGTACATCTTCATAGAATGTACTATCCAAAATTCGTGTTTTTTTAAAAAAAAATGTTTGAATAATAATTGGTTTATTCCTTATTTTTTGAAAACATATTTAAATAAACAGTACAAAAAGCAGGCGCAATGCCCCTACAATTGAGGGTTTCGTGGCTTTCACTTAATCCCTACTAACCTCCCTTTCATAAACAACCAGAAAAATTGTAAAAAACTAGTCTCATCTCTTTCTCAGTCTCTAATTCTGTTTCTTTTGTATAATATATTATGTTCCCGGAACCATTCATGTGTTTTCGTAACCATTCAAACGTTTCTGTAACCATTCGGGTGTTTCCGTAACCATTCGGGTGTTCCCGGAACCATTCAGCTGTTTCCGGAACCATTCGGGTATTTCCGGAATCATTCGGGTGTTTCTGTAACCATTCAGGTGTTTCGGTAACCATTCGGGTGTTTCCGTAACCATCCGGGTGTTACGGGAAACATTCGGGTGTTTCCGTAACCATTCGAGTGTTTCCGTAACCATTCGAGTGTTTCTGTAACCATTCGGCTGTTTCCAGAACCGTTCGGGTGTTTCCAGAATCATTCGGATGTTTCTGTCTCTGTCTTTCATTATCTCCCTCTCTCTCGCACACAACCTCAAATTGACAGCTATTGGCTGTGAACGACGGACGGACGGACGGACGACAAAGTCTCACTGTAAGGGTCTCGGTCCCGAACCATGAAACCCTAAAAACGGCCTTGACCCTTCAGCTGCAAAATTTTTGGCTTATAGTGCTAAAAATTTGTACCAATAAAGTTTTATTTAGTGAATATTAAAAAATATTTTTAAAAATGGTTTCCTGGTGGAAAATTTTTAATCTCTGCTTCATATAATTGAAAAAAATTAGAGCGGTACGGAACCCTTCGACTTGGTACGGGTGTAACTCGTACTTGCCCGATTTTTGAAGATTTAGTACAGTAGGCTAATATTTTACAAAAAAAAGTCACTTCAGTCGCCATATTGGACCCGCCATCTTGTATGTTTGTACATGTTTTTGCGAATATTTACAGATGATAATTTAAATAAATGAAATTTTTATGCTTGAACTTAATCTCTTCTTGTTCTACATGAAAATATTGATTAAAAAAATTTTGTTGTTGTTAAATAATTGTTTATAACTTTTTACATGTTTGTTATAAACAAATTTTGATAACAGAATCTAAAAGAGAGATAGATTTTACGTTAAAAATGGTTTGTTTTAAATTTCAAATTTTTTTTAATTGACAAGAAATAGCCTTAAAATTTTGGTAATATTTATGTCCTCTTGGGCGTTAATGGGTTAAAGAAGAAGTTTTAGAAACTATAATACTTTAAAATTTTCTGAATTATATATTATTTTCTTTGGCGGTATTATTAATCAAAAGTATAGATATTTTGTCATCAAACTTTGTAGAATTACTTAAAATATAATTAGGAAAGTCTCTCTGACCCAAGTTTGTTTAAATTTTACATAAAAATTAATTTTTTTAATTTTACGAAAATGAGCTAATTTTTAAAAAAATTAAATTTAAGGCAAAATTTAAACAAACTTGGGTTATTGAAACCTTCTTTATGTTATTTTAAGTAATTCTACAAAGTTTGGTGTCAGAATATTTAGTATTTTAAGAGAAAGTTGGCGGACAAATTTTGCCTTTACCTGTGACGTCATTCTCCATCACATGCCCTTTAATGAGGCACTTTTTTAAACATGTTATAATTAAAAAATTATTTTACTTTAGAAAACAAAACTTACCAGATATATAAATTCCATTATTTTAAATTTTTAATCTTAGAAATGATGAAAATTAAATAAGAATATAATTACTTTAAAATAATAATATAATTTGACAAATGTCTACTTATACATGCTACTTGTACAGTTTCATGCTTTTTTTAAGCCTATAACTATTTTTTGGGAGCTCCTAAACTTTAAGGAAAACATTTCGCCTCGTTTAGGAAAAGATGAAACATAAAAGTGTTCTATTAAAAAAGGTTAATTCTGGTACTTGAAGAAAACAAAACAATTTCACATTGCCTTTTCAAATAGATAATTTTAAAATTTATAATTTCTAAACGAAGTAATACACTTCCCCCAAATTTTATTACCAAGAAAGTTATATTACACTAGAACCTCGATTTAGCGGTTCTCGATTTAGCGGTCGTTTTATCCCTTCTACCAGAAATCACGACTACATTAAGTAACGTACTCTCGAAAACAGTGCCCCGTTATTACTTTTATATCTCCGCGAAAAAAAACAAAAACGAGTGATGACAGTTTGCAACCTGCGTTTATATTTTTTTTATAAATGTAACCTTCATTTTGGAAGTCATGGAAAATAAAAAAGTAAAAATTAGACTGATATTAGAAGAAAAAGGAAAGATTCTTCAACAGTTAAAAAAAGGCGTAAGTAAAGAGAACATAAAACGTGCAATAAATAAAATTACTCAAGATTAACAATCAATTATTTATGCCTAAAGAATAAAAACCATATTTTTATTTATAAAATGCTAAAAGTCATAACGTTTTATGATTTAAATGATTTATATTAGAACGATGATAATTTTACATAAATATGAAGGGCACTGCGCCCTTTCATATTCAATCCTGCACTAATAAAAACTTCGCTTTGATGTTGTGACGTCATACTCGATTTAGCGGTCTACCCCCGAGCCGACCGCTAAATCGAGGTTCTAGATATGCAAAACCTCAAATTTTTCGGAGCTCTAAAAAAAATTTATATTAAAAAAATCATCAAAGTTTTTCCAAGTAGAAATATTTAAAATAATTTAATTATTTTAAAGAAATAATATTGCAGTATAATTTCCATTATTTTTAGGATTAAAATAATGGAAGTTATATTTCTGGTGAGTTTTGATTTTTAAAGTAAATAATTTTTTAAATAGGGGAGACCGGGGCTACTTGGCGCACTTTTCACTCTTTGTTGATTGGTAGTACTTTTTTTTTTAGAACAGACTTTCTGGAGAAAACCAAAGTGCGCCAAACAGCCCCGGCCCGGGGCTGCCTGGCGCACTACCCGGGGTTACGTGGCGCATGAATTAAAATGTGTGATTAATAATCAAGCAATATGTTTCATTGTTAAAATAAGTCTTCTAAGGAAATATTATCTTGAAAAAATGTGAATTAATTCAAAATGGAAGGTTCATCTTGTTCAAAAAGTGAAGTTCACGAACCTAACAACTACAAATATCTGGAAACGTAAAATTATGAGATTATAATAATAAAAATAATATATATTAAACACTTTTTCATCTTAAAGGGTTATTCTTGGTACTGATAATAAAATAAAAGTGTTACCACATTGAATTTAATAAATTTTTATTAGTCACTAGATGCAGCTTATAAACTTCTAGCGTTTTGAGCGCGCCAACCAGCCCCGACCCTACTGCGCCAAGTAGCCCCGGACAGACTATTTATACATTTTCTTCGTTTTTATGAAAACTGTAAATATAAATAAAAAATTTTTAATTGTTTCTTAAAAGCAACTGTTCAGAACACAAAACCTTAATTTTGATTTTTTTCTGATTGCATTTTGTAAAAAGATATAACAAAAAAATGAAGGCGTTAAAATTTACTTTTGAGTACCAAAATTGGTTTTTTGAATTTATAGTTCAGAATAATCAATCAATAATAATGAAATTATGTGTGAAGTTACAGTTTATCAAGTACATTAATTTGACCAAAGAGAAAAATTAATTCGACTTTTCACTTTTGAATAAACTCAAGTGCGTCAACCAGCCCCTGCGCCAAACAGCCCCGATCTCCCCTATAATTATACGTGTTGAATAAAAGGGCTTAAATAATTTAAGGTTACGAAATAACTACGTGAACCTCACTCGGGACCTCATACTTTTGATTGATAATACCGCCAAAGACAATAAATTTGCTCTATAATATTATGGTTATTAAATTCAGAAAATGTTGAAGTTTTATATATCCTAAAACTTTTTTTTTTAATGTGTCCGCGGCTATCCTCAGACGAAAGTCAATGGTTTGACCCGTTAATAATAATTTTCAAACCGAATATTAAACAACATAGAGTTTTAAAATTAGAAATAAAATTTTGCTAATTCTTATATATATATATATTAGGGTGGTCCTTAAAATGGAAAGTTGCGAATTTGAAAGGTCTCACCCCCTGATTTTGTTACTTATCGAAAAATAAGAGATACGTATTTTTTTATTTTTTTTTATTTTAATATTTGATGGTGCCTCATCGACCTTGAAATTTCCCATGCATTTTGCATGGGGAAAAAACTTTTTTTCGTAGATTTGCAATAAAATCATGAAAAATCAACATTTTTTAACCGGATTACTCTATTTCTCTTGGGAAATGTTCAAACAATGACATCCAATAATTTATTTAAGAATTTTTTATTATTAACTATTTTTTACAGGGTCCTGAAAAAACCCCATAAATTGCAAAATTATGGAAAAATCGTTAAAAAATATTTATTACTATTATTTCTGGTATTTATTGCTAAAATTTTTATTTACAACTAAAACAAATATTATTAATAATATTTTCAGGTAATTCGCAATTTGTTTAAACAATTTGTTGTTGTTATTGTTAAATTATTTTTAAATACATGTAGAAAAGTATGGTTTTTTGTATTATTTTACAATTGACTTTGACATTAATCATACAAAATAATGATTAATTGTTAAAAATTACAAAAATAATTGTTTAAACAATTTATTGTTGCTATTTGAAAAATAATCTTTAAATATATCTACGGAGTTGCAGTTTTTTCTTAATTTTGCAAGTATTATTTAAAGATTTAACTTCGTTTAATAATTTACCACTTTTGAAGTTGGCTAAAAATGTTAAGTGTCTTTGTGTAATGGTGTATATTATACAACTTCAAAAGTGGTAAATTATTAAACGAAGTTAAATCTTTAAATAATTATTAAAATTATATTTGATAGTTAGTTTTAATTAATAATCACTCTATAATCTTAATCTTTTTCAAACTTTGTAAAATATATGCACCATTGTAGAGACGCGGTCATACATGCGTAACGCGTATAAACTTGTCATAGCGCGAAAAAACACGCGTATGTCTTATAACATTATAAGACACTTAATAGCTCTTAACAAACATCAACACTAGTAAATTTGTAAACCAAATAAAATCTTCAAATGATTATTAACATTATATTTCATAGTTAATCTTATTTATAATAATTCTATAAACTTAATGTTTTTCAAACTTTCTAAAATATTAACTTTAGATTCATAGAAAGGAGTGTTTGAAGACATTATATAATAAAATTTTCAATATTACAAGTTTTCTGAGGAAAAAATAGAGCCACTCAATAAAAAAATATTTAATGCTAAGGAAAGTATGTTTGAAGGATGTCGGCTCATATATTTTACATCAATATCTTCGAGTAAAATAACGAAAATTAAATATAATCGTAAAAACGAAACAAATTTTGACTAAGAGCAAAAACGGAATAGTAGGATATCCCTTTTTTGACCTTAACTTCAAGCGTTTCATTTTTCTTCGTAATTAATGATAATTTGTTTTTACGCTAAAGCATAATTAACTGATTTGTGCTCCCACTATTTTTATATTCCGTTTTTCCTATCAGCCCCTCATGAATCTTCTGTTTCGACAAATTTCCTTATAATGTCAGAAAATTTGATTATTTCGGTATGTTTTTATTTATTTTCAGATTTTATTATTCTTTAAAACATAATAAAACAGTCACGATGCAATGTCAAATTTTCAAATTAATCCTAACGAACAAAGAACCTTAATAAAGAAAAGTAATTCAAGGCTGTAAATGACGATTTACATGTAAGTTCAGTTTGTTAACAGCATTATGTTAAGTGTCGATTTTTTTGGGACATCGTCGCATTTCAAATTTGCAGAGTACTGAGATATTGTATCAATATTACCACTTAAAAGTTTAAAAGAACTATTTACAGGAATAAAGTGCTTCTTTCACATAGATAGTTTGGAAAACAATAAGCTGTACAGAAAGAAATGGTTATTTAAAATGTTGTATCTATAGACAGTAATCAATTTCTATGTAGATATTGATGTACAATATCAGTAATAATTAACTATATATATAAATAAAATTTTACATTGTAATCTGTAATATCCAGGATATTAAATTCAATATTTCATCTAGGGTAGAAGTACAGATTGCGGCTATCGTAAAAAATGTATATTAAAATATACTTCGATGTATAATGTTTTTAAGTTTCATATTCATTACATATTCAATACCGCTGCTAAGTTGTACCTTATTAAGTATTTATTTTGAGTAAGTAATTTTTTATTTTCATTTTTTGATCACATAGCTTTCTTTTAGAGATTACTTAATTTGTGTATTTATATTATTAAAATTAAGAAACCATATAAATTCTCTGAAAAACTGACAATAAAACCTAATGCTCACTCCATGCTCATTTCAAGATTGATTCAATCTTGGTGAACCCAGACTGGGTGGCCAAGCTTTTATCAATATTGATCCAATACTGAACTTTAATAATCAAATATAATCATAATATTAAATTAATATTTCTTAATAATCCTTGATTTGTTATTTATATTTTTTTAATAAGAGGATTATTTATAAAATATTTTTTAATTTTTCAACATTTAGAAACCATTTTTTAAATTATAAAAATTAAAAATACAATTTTAACGCAAACAAGAATTTACCTATTTATTTGTTTAATTTCACATTTAATTTACTTTAAAAAAGAAACAAATAAAAATTCATTATATATAAAATATATATGATTAAATAAATGAACTAAAAACAACTATCACACATGGCACAGAACGACAAATCCAAGTTTAAGGTTATAATGAATAAAAATTAACTAAAACGATTTTATATATGTATCACACGTAAAATTAAAATAACTTGTTATGTCGTTTTTTAAATTTAAACAAAATAGTTAAAATAAATAGAATAAATATCACAATTAAAAAATTTTATGTAGTCACATGTTACAAAATCAAAACAATAACGAATACTAACAAACGTATGATACGTCGATAGTAGGTAAAACAGAAAACTGACCTGTCAAAATAAAATTAAAAACTAAGTTAAAATAAGGTATTTTATATTATAAATTTAAAACAGTTTTTTGTAATTTAAGTGTTGTAGTTCTTGTAGTTTAAACTAAATTAATAAATTTTTCTAGATATTACGTGGTTTTGTATTATGCATTTATGTATTTTTTTATTTATTGTTAAACATTTTGAAATTAAATGTTAATACAAATATTATAACGAATTTTTAAATATAATCTTTCAAACCTTATTTTAATTAAATTAAACAAAAATAAAAACAAAAATTTTAAAAATATAAACTGGTTACTTGGCGAATTCAATAATCAATATAATTAATATATTTAATGGTTTCTGAATAACTGTTTATAAAAATTAAATGTAATACGAAACATACTGCAAATAAAAAAAAATGATTCGTCCCTGACAAGTAGGTACGAGGATCAAGAATGCGATTTTTAGTTTGCTTTCCTAAGCTTGCGTGGTCCCGTGGTACAGAGCTTAATTCGTGTGAGTGCGTCGAGGGTTCGAATCCTCTACCAGTCAAATATTTTAATTCTTAAGTGTATGTTTGTGTTTAGGTAAAATAAGTGTTTAACTAAAATTAGTTTAACTAAAATATGTGATGTGTGACGTTAAAATTGTAAAATATATTTTAAAAAAAATAATCAATTAAGTAATTAAACTATTCTTACTATATTACTATATTATTATATTACTATATTATTATTATTATTTTTGTTTTTTTACAAAACAAATTTAGAAGAGGAAAAAATGCATAGTCGCCGATGTTCTTAAGAGGGGGTCAAGATACTGGACAGTATCCCCGCCTGTCACGCTGGAGACCGGGGTTCGATTCCCCGCTGGAGAGCCACTAGAAATCGGTTGCTTGGTGACTCCGTTACCAAGCAGCTCAAAGATACTGGTCCTACTTGGCTCAGTACTTTGATAACCATTACAGAACATAGTGTAGGTATTTGATCGGGTTGGTGAGGGACTTATGGTACACTTTACGGGATACCACAGAATTTCTGAGCCGACTGGGTCAAGTACTTGAATGGCTTTTGAAATAGGGTTTCTGAAACCTCAATCGGGCACCTCCCCAGGTGGCGGATAGGGGAAGGCCTTTCAGATATGAGAGGTACCGAGGAAATTTAAATACCCGGGGCGGACCGAAAGTCAGATAGGGGTAAGCACCCGATATAATTGTCCACTTTGTGTTGGGATAACCTCCCACATAGAGTATTTGCGGTCACGACGACTGTAACGCGCAGTGCCACCCACAATAGGTTTTTCTCGGATGGAGGTCAGGGTTCAGTTGGGAGTGTCAATAGAACAGAACCCTGGCAACAACTAGGCATTGACCCAGGACAAGCTAAAGTAAGCTTTAAATGGAGGGACATCATGCTATGTTGGTAAAACAGTAGTCTTTGCAGAAGAGGATATATCCTAAGGTTGCATGAGCGATGGGTCAATATGTACCCCTAACACGCTCAAATGACACCTCAGTATTTAAGAGATCAAGTATCCTCTCTGCGAAAAAAGGGACATGAAGCTTTTCTTCAGGAGAAAGAAGAAGAACCCTCAGATAACAACAGAAACACCTACGCCACCGACCGAAGAAGGAAACATGAGGTCTAGGGAAGGTGGAAGCTATTCACTGGCATCCTCAAAGAGAAGATTTTGACATCCATCGAACCAGTTTGGAGTGCAATAAGCGAACAGCGAATGTACAAGAAAGGCCTAGCAGGTTGTAGGTAGAACCTATTGATTGATAGGTGCATTACCCAAGACTCGATAGTTTATCGACGTAACCTGTCAATGGCTTGGATTGATTTCTGAAAGGCATTTGATTTTTCAAGTCATCAGTTGATTATCAAGCTCCTTGAATGTTTAGAGGTACATCTGAACATCGTAATATGCTCAAAGGAGCTAATGCTCATGTGGAGGACAAGGTTTGTTATAATATCCAACAAACAACAGGTGATGACCAACATCATCTTATTCAAAAGAGGCGTCTTCCAAGGTCTTTCGTACAAAGAATTTACCTTCCACGAGATCGAGGAGGAAGAGGTCTACTAAATTTATAGTGTCTTCATCGTAGAATTGTTTTGTCTGCGGCTTGCTCAGTCATGAACAGTAGAGATCCTCTTATGCAATTTGTCCATAATCATGAAATTGTAAATGTTGGATCGTTTTTACTAATAACTAAGATTATTTTATGTTAACTAAGATTGTTTAAACAAATTAAAATTCGTTGGTTTGTACCTAGAAGTATTTAAAATATTTTAGACAAATTTTGTGTGCAAAATATATAATTTTATTTTGTGTACTTCAGCAAAATAATTATTTTTGTTTCGTTTTTATAGTTCGCCGGAAAAACCACTTAAGTGCTTTGTTATAAATAAATGTTTTTAAAATAGTTAGAATAATTTTATTCAACTTTTTTTAGTCGAAACTTGTGATTTGATAATGCATCATCAGTTTTAAAAAAATTTCCAGGTAGTAGTTCTGTAAATTACATGTGTAATTTGTTTCTAGATGTTAAATTTAAGTTTTTTGTCCAAAACCTAAAGTCGACTTAGGTGGTTCTTTGAGCGAACGGCTCATATGTAGGCTGCAGGGTCCGACTAATTATACTTGGTTGTTCGGGAAGCTCGAATGCGAGCTTCATTTGTGAGCATTGGCGGTTCGCAGGCAAAAGGCTGTTCTTCTGAACTCTCTCAATCTATCTCTATATCTCAACAGATATATGCATCAGTCGACTGCGGTACACCAAAGTATTTATTACTCCATCCTGTCAGGCAAAAAAAATCCTTCAGTCTCCGATTTTAAACCAACAGATTTGAGGGAAGCAAATGACAAACCCTCAGAAAATCCCATTTCTTTTTTGAGACTGAAGAATTGTCAGTGCACAGGTTTGCCAATATATTCCTATAACAAAACCGCATGTTCAGCTTCTTTGAGATGCTTTTTAATCATCAGTGGTGTTAACGATGCTAGCCGTGTTTCATATCACTGGTTTGAATCGGAGACTTAGTTCATTTGCAGCTCTTTCTGACGCTCGATATAAAAACGCTCCAATATTTGCAATTTCATGATGGTGGACAAATTGCATAACAGGATCTCTACTGTTCATGACTAAGCAAGCTGCAGACAAGACAATTCTACGATGAAGACACTCTAAATTTAATAGACCTCTTATTTCTCGATCTCGTAAAAGGTAAATTCTTTGCATGGAAGACCTTTGTAATGATATGATTTTTAATTATTGCTCCGAAATTCGCTGGTCAAATGTCCAAGGTTCTCTGGTACTTTCGATGAACTTAAAACTAGATTATTCTTAATAAATTAATAATTTCTTAGCCAGCTGCCTGTTAACTTTATTTCAAAATCAAATAACTAGAGTCTAAGCCTGCTGACTGACATTTATTGTTAATTTAATTATTTTATATTCGCTTTTAAATAATAATGTAAATTAACTTTAATGAAATTTTTAAAGAAAGCAAATAACGATTCTAGCCTTAAATTTAGGGGAAAGGACTAGTCAGTGACGACACAGAGATAAATTTAAATGATATTTATTATAACAAAATTAAGAATTAAATATATAAAAATAAGAAATGAAATTACATGGTATAAGTTGATTTCTCTTCAAGACAGTTACTAATCTTTTTAATTTTAATCTTATTATTTACATTTCTAAATTTTTCTTGATTTAGAACATTTATTATTTTCAGAGTTTCATTGAACTTTTTCAACGGAACAGCCTGAGAAACATACGATACCGGTTTAATTCTAGAAGAAACATTAAAACTAGGAAGTTTAGCAAGCGGTGTTACAATCTTAGTGAAACTTTTTACTCGCACTGTACTTGTGTCTACGACACAAATTTTCATTAATATTATTATTAATAACAATATTATTATTTAAAACATCTGTTGTTTTAACATCACTTAAGACCGGATCATTGTTCACATTTGCTGCATTTGTACATATCGTAACCTTTTTAAACTTATTATCACAATTATTTAAATTGTTATTAATTTTATTCGACAGTTGTTCCACGCGCGAGAATTGTTTTTTAAACAGTTCATTAAAAGTTTCACTGTCAATGGTTTCTTCCATTGTATCTATTTTATAAGCACTGTAACTAAGATAAACTAGGACGAGCAGAGAACACGATTGAAATGAAATAAAAATAAAAATAAATTCAAATCAATCGAAAAATTAGCGAGGAATTCGGGGGTAGGCACTAGAGTGGGCTAGAGTGGGGAGTCTTATCTCCTACTCCTGTTGACAACTGGTAAAGGGCTTTAAGTCTTTCCGATGAACGTGCTGATAATTTTTTCCTTTCTCGTCAATTAAATCAAATATAACTGGCGAAATTTTCTTTTTCATAATTAAGGGTCCGCAAAATTTCTCCATTAATTTACTATTTTGTTTTTTAATTTCATTAGATAAATTAAAGTTTCTTTTTAGCACTTTTATTCCAAGATTTGGACACTACTGACGTTTACTTACGGAGATTATAATGTTTTTGTTGATTTTGGAAATTTTTAGCTAAATTTGCAAGCACCAATTCTAAAGCTTCTGAAATTTTATTTAATCTTGTTTTCACATTTGAAGAACTAAAATTTAAACGAATGTCCGGAAAACCTGGAGGCAGAAATTCACGTCCTGAATTCAAATACGCTGGTGTAAAGCCAGCTGCAGAGTGTCGGGCGGTGTTATACGCGAATTGAAGTTTGGTTAAATTTTTATCCCAATTATTTTCTCCTTTATTCAGATACTGACGTAGCATGGTTTTAATCACTTTATTTACCTTTCCACAGTATTACACTGAGGTGAGTACGGTGGAGTTTTCCTGTGTTGAATTCCGTAGTCTGATAAAAAATCTGAGAAAAGTTGAGAAGTAAATTGACGACCATTGTCTGAGACGATTACTCGAAGACATCCATGCTGCAAAACGATCTTTTCTTTTATAGCTTGAATCACCGTTGTACTTGTAGCTTGTCGAAGTGGCTTACATTCCAACCACTTTGTAAATCTGTCTTGTAAAATACAGAGCATCGTATGACCGGAAGTGGTGCGTAGTTGGAAAGCTTTGTTTTTTTGATAATTTTCACAACTTCTGACGTAGTTGGCTCCATTTCTCAGCATCCCAGGCCAAAAGAAAAATTTAGCAAGGCGAACAAGAGGATTTGGATTTTACTCCTCTCCCCCTCCTTTATACATAGTTTCCATTATTCATCAAAAGATGAATCATTATATTCCATGGTGTGTAAAATGTGGTGAAATAATTTTCCATCCTAAATTTTATAGTCAGGATAATTTTCCGGTTCCTTTTTAACAGGTTTAAAAATGCGTTGGTACCAAGGACACTTGCTGGTTCCACCTACTAGAGCGACTGGTAACGGACACCTTGACAGATAGTCTGGTAATACATTTTCCACTCCTCTGCGATAATGAACCTCAAAATCCCATTGTGACATTTCCATGATCCAGTGTGCTAATTATTCTAAGGGCATTTCAATTTTTTCTAGCCATTTCAGTGATTGATGATCTTTTCCGCATGCGGAATTTTCAGAAAATACTTTTCCGCATACGGAGTTTTCTAAAACGCTATTCCGCTTGCGAAATTATAATAAAACACTATTATTAATGGCATCACCGAGAGAATGTACATTCCCTCCCTGTCAATGACGTCATGGGGATAAAATATAACATTCCCTCCCTGTCGCCGGGAAAGACTAACTTTCTGATTTCTTCACAGGTAAGAAATATTTTACTTTCGGTGCGTGTGTTAGAAAAAATGATTAATTTTGATTCTTGTAGTCGAGGTTTGATCAACGTTTTTGAAAGAAAGTGAACATTAGTTATTTAACTTTATGTATAAAAAGTTTAAGTAATATACGTCTATCATATTTCTCACAATTTGAAATTGAAGATCATGAAAATGCAGTTTTCATAAGACTTCGAGTAAAATATTGAAAAATAAAATTGTTTATATGTTTTCTCATAATCGAACAAACACTCTAAGAATTTAACTACAATCTTTTAGCACCATTATCTATCAGTAAACCTAAATTCTTAATAAACTGTCTATTAATTCTGTTTGCGAGAGAACCTCCTTAAAAGCATTTTGAACTAAACATTTTTTTGAATCTGTGAGGTTATTAATTTCTACTTTTTTGCCAAGTAAAAAATATAAAAACAGCTTTAATAATACTTACTCTATATAAAGATACGTTTTATATAATTTATTTTTACTTATATTACACAATGTTATTCATGAAATACGAAAAAATTAACGTTTTAACATAAAAAACAGATTTTCTCAATAACGGCCTGCTGAAAGATTTTGAATTTTTTTTAAAATAATCAGAAAAGTGCCCAAATTCAAGATATGGAAGAAATTTTACAGTGACAGGACATTTGGTTTAAGATGTGTTAAGGACCACCGTAATTTTTTAAACATTATTTTCGACATCCTGGCGCCGAGTTATACCAAGATATGGCAAAAAATTGCAATCAAGGATTTGGGGGTAAACAATATGGATACTTTCTATATGAGGAAGCAATAATTAATTTTTAAAATTTTCCGTTCTTGAAACCCTAATAAATCTAAACAGAATTACACTAGAAGGTTCTCGAAAACTCATTTAATGAGTTTTTTAATAACCCACAAGTTAATGAAAATATATTGAAACTTGCAAGAGAATATACAAACAAAATTATTAAAAAGTAGGATTTTCAAAATTTGTTACTTTTAAAACATTAATAACTTTGATTAAAATTGCACTGTAGGGTTTCCTAATACTCAATGGATGCGTTTTCAAAAAGTAAAATGAATAGAACCCTTAGATTTCAACTTTTCAAAACAAAAAAAAAAATTTCGCGAAAAAACGATTTTTTCTAAAATTTTAAATGTAAAAAAAATAGTTAGAATTAATTGATCAGGCTAAAATGTATATCATAATTTGTCCTCCTGAGAGACCTATAATTTCTTAAAAAAAATTGTTTTAACTATTATAGTTTCCGAGATATAGAGCCAAACGTAATGTTAATACACATACAGACACACACACACATACAGCAGGACATTATTTAAAACATTATTCCTCTATGATGAAGCAAAAATGCATTTGAAGGTTACAAGATGCATGAATATTTCTTAAATTTTATTTGGCCAAGATCTTATTGGACCTAAATGTTATTTTCCGAGCAGGGTTTGCCAAGCTTGCGCCAACGTAGCCGATGTTTGGCTTTATCTTTATGTAGTATAGCTGATAATCGGGCTTCCAACATTGGTTTTATGTTCACCCGAAACTTGCAATGCCAATTTTGGACTTATGAGATAAGACCAATATTTTCGGCAAGATTGACTGGCTTATAGGTTGAGCGTCCCATATAAAGCCAATGTAGTGGTCAATATAATTATCCCAATATTGAAATTACGAGACAAAACCATTGTGTACCAAGATTGACTGGTTTAGGTTGGGAGTCACATTTGAAGCCAATATTGCGACAGATATAATTATCCCAATATTGGTTAAGTAACAGAAGGACAATATTAGACCTAAATATAGTAACTATAAGCTTTTTAAATACCTACTTATATGAAGAAGATGATTGCAGATGTATTGTTAATTTGATGTTTGATGTAATGTGTTTTAAACGAATTTCATTACTTTCTCTTATTTAAATCATTAAATAGAAATATAAAAGATAAAACTAATATTTTTTCATTATTAAAAAAAATTATTGTCATTATTTATCAGCATTCTATAAAATAAAGCTTTACTAAAAAAACTAACAATGTAATTGTAACAAAATTTAATAGTTTTGTTGAGAAAGTTTTGCTTGTTTTGCCAAAATCGAGTTTAAATTGCAATAAAAGTAGTTGGAATTACAAAATAAATTATTAGATACTATTACAAATTTTGTTTCAGTTTATTACAATGTTTTGTTGTCAATACCAAAAATATGTATAGAGCATTTATGCGGTCAGAATACAATTCTGATCAACGCACTCGCCTATTCGATCATTTTCATTTATAAGTTGCAATCCATAGAATTTTTTAAATAAATTTACACAATAAAGCAAATTTTATGAAAAGTTAATTACTTAAAAGTATACTTGAGTTTTGTAATTAAAAACTATATAACCTAACTTCAAAATATTTAAATAAAATATAATTTATTTTTGTACTATTTATTTTGCGAAAATGCACTTACACAATAATAGTAAAAATGTAATATTGAAGAATAATGTTAGTTGTAATTAATATAAATCAATTTTAAGAATTGAAAATATTCCGTTTATTCTTATTTGAACTAGAAATAATTATGTTTATTATTGAAAGACAAAATTACTTTACTAAATGCAATTTATTAGTAGAACGTATTATAAATTAACTATCTACATTTAACAGTGTTACTCTGTATGTGATATGTAGTAAGAATGTCTTTAACTTTCTTATGAACCCCTGTAGCGTGCGTCGCGTAGATAGTTGCTTTTGCGGACTGTTAGCGTCAAGGTCGTGCGTTCGATTCTTAGCGAAAGGGAATTTTTCTGTAAGATAAGCGATTATATAAATTACAATAAAAACCGCTGCCAAGTTGTACCTCAAGTATTTATTTGGTGTGGGTAATTTTTGGTATTCATTTTTTGTAAACATTGCTTCCTCATAGATATTACTACATTGATGCAACTTTTGATTGTGTACAAAACGAGCCAATATTATTCTTCATAAAATTTATATAAAATGCAAAAAAATTAAAAAAAAAAAATTTTTATAAAAATTTTCAATTTCTGAAATCTTGATAATTTAGAGCAGGATTACAGTAGAAGGTTCGCAAGAAGCTCATTCGGTGTGTTTTTTTTATACTACATAATAATGGAAATATATTGAAGCTTGTTAAAAAGCATAAAAATAACATTAATAAAAAACATACACACCCACACACACGGACATTTTTTAAAAACTTCATTTTTGATATCCTGAGGTCGAAATATGTCGAGATATGTTAATAGATCTCAACCGATAATTTCAGGATAAAACAATACTTCATCTATGAGGAAGCAATAGGTATATAATTGGGTCCATTATGATTTTAGGTCAGTGAACGTTCGAGGTAAAAAAACTTCCGAACAGTAAAAAAACTTTCTTCGCGCAGGCGAATAGAAAATGACGAATAATGAACAATAAAAACAACAACTAACAATGAATCATGAAGGTTAACTTGTTCTCGCATTTCAATCTTTTTTCAAGTTTTTTCAATTATTTTTTTAAAACTTACTATTTGCTTACAACTGAAGCTATTGTTATACTTTTATATAATGGTTATGCTATTTAACTTCAGAAATTTTTTTACTTTTAAGTGTGTTACTGTAAATTTTTCTTTGACGAACTTACCCTACTCTCCCCTAAATTCTAATTGTTTGCATACCTTTAGTGTTTTGGGGTGTTATCAATTTTTTCTCATTTACTTACATCCATATACATTAGATTTCTAATGTCTTTGAATTTTTAAAGTTTTTAATAGGTGCTAAAGCATTTAATGAACGTAAAAATTACAAGTCCCTATGTTAATTTAATGAAAAACCTTACAAGCACTCTTTATAATTGAGATAGAACCATCTCAATTAATTTTCATATAAGGAGACTTCACGGCCACAGAGCAGTCTTGCCAAATACCCTCACTCGTCGTAATTGCGCATGCTCTAAATCCTCAACAGTCATTGAGTAGAATCAAAGTTACCATCGGAAATCAGACTTTCCGATGGTTCTGACCAATGAGTGTTGAGGCAAAGAGCATGCGCAACTGCGATGAGTGAGGGTATAGGTCTGGCCTAGTAATGTGCAAATGGTATTCGATTTTACTCAAAAATCGAATACTGACTTCGATTAATCGATTAATCGTAATCGAGATTGAACTTATGTATACAAAATTCGAATATTATTCGATTATTAATCGATTTTAATCGATTTTTACATTAAGATAATTGATCGAATAATCGTTAATCGATTTTCAATTATTAATGCACATTCCTAGTTCTAGACCCTGAATAGGACGAACGTCTTTATGACTTTTTCGCTAGGCCGCTGTTCGACGCGACCTCTATATGAAAATCGTGAAAGTTTAGAATTAAATAGTGCCATCTGATCCAAAGTCAATGTTTACAAGTAATATATACACGAATATACACCGTGTTACACCGATGTATTATTATTGATATTTATGAACAAAATGAGCATACTAAAGGAAATCAGGCCAAAGTGGTTTATATTATTAAAAAATAACGTAGAGTATTATTTTTTGTAGTAAATGTTTCTTAAATAAACATAAAGTTTATTATTATAAGTTATATTTATGTTACAAATTCCATGAAATTGAAAAGACAAGATTAATCGATCTTGGGAAGGTTAGTTAAAAATAAAAAAGTTCAAGAAATTTTTTATTTTTCTTGAACACAGCAACGTTTCGTTGGCTCGGGTTTGCCAACCTCGTCAGGCCAAATTTGTTAAAACATAAATATTTTTAATACGTCATCACCATGTTTTAAAAAACACTTAATAACAATCATAATTTTTCATTATGGGTTTAATAGTATATAACAACAAATATCAAATTTTGTCATTTCAACAGATTATAAAATACTTTCTGAAGACTGTAAATTAATTAATTATTTTATTACCGAATTTATTACAATTGATTTTGACATTTTCGAAGAAACCTCTTCACCGTTTGTTGTAGTACAATTTTTGCCGTTTTCATGGTACTTTTTTTAAATTGTACCTCAGAATTGTCGAAGGTATTGTTTGTTGACGAGTCAAAGTTGTTTTCTTTCTTTTTCGATGGTTTCCCAGCTTAAAATGTCGGATAGAGAACGGACACAAAAACCGGGTAAATTCCGGACAGAACCGGATATTTATATCCGTTTCTTATCCGTTTTCTGTCCGATATCGCCCGATCTTAATCTGTCATGCATAATTGAAATTAGTTTTTTAATTAAGTTTAGAAGCGTTTTTTATCCGGTTTTATACGAATCGTGTCCGTTAAAGAAAATCGAAATTCCAATTAAACGGTTTTCATCCGGTTTCATCCGAAGTCATACGTTTTCAATCTGAAAGTCATACGTTCTTAATCCGACTTTTATACGATTGAATCCGAAAAGTTACCCGGTTTTTGTGTCCGTTTTCTATCCGTCATTTTAAGCAGGGTTGGTAGTTAACTTTGAAGCTTTTCGTTTTTTTCGTAATTCAGTCTTATTAAATTCCTTACAGATGAAGTGCATTCGCATAGTTAGATAAAAATAATAATACGTGTTAATGAAGAAACGCGTAATTCACATCCTTCAAAAGGCATTGAATCCAGATTTTCTAACACTTTCGTGATTTCCAGCAAAGTATTTGAGTTTAATTCTATATTATTTAAAGTATTAACAACATCATTTTTTAGTATAGCAATTAAATTATACAGATGCACTGATGGATGTAATGAGCCTTCTCTTGATTCTATTTCAGTTAGTTTATGGCATTCAGGAATAAGATCAGATGGTGACAAGACAAGTTTTTCTATGCAGTTATTACTTTGTACGAATTTCGCGTTTTGCACGCACTTAGCAAATCGCACCCACTTTCTGCTTATGTATCTCGCAATGTTGAGCAGTTACATAATCAGATGTCTCAGACATTGAATAGGGGAAGGCGGGGTTGAAAGTGCCGATGCGTATATTTCGGAAATGAAACGAGATAAAAATAAAGTTGAAGTGAGAAAAGTAATATTTAGTAAATGCGACTCGCTGTCAGTCATTTTGATTTCATCTGCTACTCAAAATAGTTTGCTGTTAGTCTATTTGTCAATTTTCACTTTTTGTGTCACACTTGAAAATATTTTTACGGTTATACATTTTGGTCTATTTAATACATTTTTAAAGCTTTCGGTGCAAATGTTTTACTAAAATGATCCAAATTTATTTAAGAATTGAATAATATATTAACAATACCGATTTAATTAAATGGTTATTTTATATTTTATAAAGAGTGGATGTTAGTATAACGGGGCGTAAAGTACTTCTGGCTTGGGGTTGAAAGTGCCGCGGTTAGGAGATACACACACATGCACTAAATTTGTAAATGACGTAAAAAGTATTAAGTATATATTTTCTTATTAAAATTCCAAATAATTCTTAAAAAAAAATATATATTATTATTTGTTATTTACTTTATATATTATTATATTTACATAAATGACTATATAGGTGCACCCTTATAATTTTAACACTGTAAGTTAACAATATGAAACGATTATTGGAAAAACTAATTTAAAAGTATATACTTTGAGATTATTATGAAAATCAAAAAGATATAAATATTAATATATTATAACATGTTACATGTATAATACAATATATACTAGGGTGTCCGTTATTTTGCGAAAGTTGGAATTTCTTAGGTCGACGGGCTGAATTTGCTTTAAAATGTGAAAAAAATGAGATGTGCACAAGGACAGCCCAATCAATTATTATTAACCCGTGCCACCAAAGGGTTAAAGTTTACATCGGGGTTTACATGGGATAAGTACGCTTTTGTACATTTTGTATAATAACTTTTCTTTTTATTAATCTTTTCTTTTGACAATATGTATATTTATGGTTTTTGAGGTGCTGAACTCGAAACCGATGTCAAAAATAAGGTTTGACAGCTGCTAGCTGTCAAAACACCTGTCAATAAAGCTGCCAATTTTTTCAAGTCACCAGTTTTATGGAATTTTACATTAATTTACTCCTAGAATGTAATTTAAGAACACTAAGGTCAATCCAAATAGCAATATGTAATATTGATAGTTGACAGCTGTCAATTAAGCTGTCAAACTTTAAAAACGAGAGTTTTTGACATGTTTTTACATTAAATTACCCACATATGCATATAAAATTATTTTAACAACACTGAGATAAGCCTTAATAGAAATATGTAATATTGACAGCTGTCAACTATCAATAAAGCTGTCAAACTTTTGAGAAGGAGACTCTTTACATTATATTATTCATATACATGAAATGTATATGAGGCAGTATATCATGACGTATATTATGACAGCTGTCAAGTTTTTAAAAACTAGAGTTTTTGACAGTTTTTACATGAAATTAGTTACTTACCCATAAAAGTATTTTAAGAAAACTGAGATAAACCTAGATAGAAATATGTAATATTGCCAATTTACAACTGTCAATTAAGCTGTCAAACTTTTGAGGAGACTTTTTACATTAAATTACTCATATTCAAGTGTTTTTAAGAACACTAAGATTAATTCTAATAGCAATATGTATGTCAATATTACATATTTATATTTAGTTAACTTAGTGTTAACATAGTGTTCTTAAAATACTTTTATATGAGTATGTGGGTAATATAATGTAAAAATAGTCAGAAACTCTCGTTTTTAAAATTTTGACAGCTTAATTGACAGCTGTTAAATAAAGCTGTTATTTGAAGAATACATATTTGTATTAGAATTATCCACAGCGTTCTTAAAACACACACACACACATATATATATATATATATATATATATATAAGTAATTTAATGTAAAAAGTCTCCTTTTCAAAAGTTTAACAGCTTAATTGACAGCTGTCATAATATACGTCATAATATACGTCATGATATACTGTCTCATATACCTGACATGGATATGAATAATTTAAAGTAAAAAGTCTCCTTTTAAAAGTTTGACAGCTTCATTGATATTTGACAGCTGTTAATATTACATATTTCTATTAAGGTTTATCTCAGTGTTGTTAAAATAATTTAAATGCATATGTGGGTAATTTAATGTAAAAACATGTCAAAAACTCTCGTTTTTAAAGTTTGACAGCTTAATTTGCAGCTGTCAACTATCAATATTACATATTGCTATTTGGATTGACCTTAGTGTTCTTAAATTACATTCTAAGATTAAATTAATGTAAATTTCCATAAAACTGGTTACTTTAAAAAATTGAAAGCTGGCAGCTGTCAAACCTTATTTTTAACATCGGATTCTAGTTCAGCACCTCAAAAACCATAAATATACATATTGTCAAAGGAAAAGATTAATGAAAAGAAAAGTTATTATACAAAATGTACAAAAGTGTACTTATCCCATGTAAAACCCCATGTAAACTTTATCCCTTCGGTGGCACGGGTTAATATTAATTGATTGGGCTGTCCTTGTGCACATCTAATTTTTTTCACATTCTAGAGCAAATTCAGCCCGGCGACCTAAGAAATTCCAACTTTCGCAAAATAACGGACACCCTAATATATACTATATATTATATGTATTAGAAGAACAAATATATTAAGTATGAGTAAAACATAGGTATTTAAAATTGTAATGATGTGAGTATAGAAATAGATCGTACGCTCACACCGTTATTATAGTAGCCGCCTTGGCTCGTGGAAAGTGGGGGTTACCACTACTCCTCGCCGCGCTCTCAACCCCTCCACATCTCGGTGACTAGATTGGGTATATAACTTAGTACTCGCAAGTGAGGTAACGAAAAAATAACTTCAAAGTTTTGCTTTATTTCATTTCGTTTATTTTGTGAAATTAATTAATTACTATTGGCCTATAATTACAATACAAAAGAAAATGTTTATTAACAATTTTTAAATTGTTTAAACAATCTTAGTTGACAAATAAGTTAGTTCAAAAGTTTCGCTTACTTTCATTTCGTTTCTTTGGGAAAATAATTAATTACTATTGGCCTAGAATTAAAATACAAAAGAAAATGTATGCAAGAAATTTTTAAATTGTTTAAACAATCTTAATTAATTAATAAAGGATTTCAAAAGTTTTCCTTACTTTGATTCCGTTTCTTTTGTAAAAAAATTTCGAAGTTATTTATTTAAACTATAATTCTTTAAACAACTTAAAAATTGTTCGCAAACATTTTAAACTGTATTTTAATTCTAGACCAATAGAATTTAATTAATTTCACAAAAGAAACGAAATCTAAATAAAGAAAACTTTTGAAGTTCTTTATTTGTTAACTAAGATTATTTAAACAATTTATAAATTGTCTGTTAAACGTTGTAGTACAAAAATTTATGGGTATTTAAAAAGATATATTAAAATCGGTTCATTTTTGAGTTATCAGCAGATTTTTGTCCAAAAATAGTAACTTAAGTCATATTGTACGCTGCGCAAAGCCTGTGTGTGGTACTTGCGGGCGCGCTTTCGGTCGTTCTCGCGCACTTAAACTCTTCATCAAATCATAAATAATGGTTGAAAACTTCGGAAACTTGACAGATTTGTTCTATATATGTTGGGCGGTGAAAGCCCGTCGGAGTAAATCCGTCGAATTTTCAATAGGGACACTCAAGCGAATACATAGCCTCTGATGTTCAAGTGCTTGCTGTACCTCCTCGTGGTACCGCTCGGTCAATGCACTGTATTTTACACTGCAGCTAACTCAGCAAGCGCCAAAGCTACTTGTTAACATCTGTGACGAGATTAGCCTCAGTCCGCTGAGGCGTCTCTGTGATGAGTAACTGGGCATTCCAATTCATGCTGTAGCGAGCGTCTCCCCGTGGTGTATGAGAGGAATACTGGGAAAACGGCCTGAACGTCTTTAGGGTACGATCCTGGTTGCTGTTTATGCAGCCGCCAACCGAGAATTTAGCGTCCCAAAATGCCGCCTGATGTCAAAGTGAAGAAATCGATAGGCTAATGGTTAATGGACGTGCGGTGTGTGCTCTTGCCGTGTTAGGACCCGATCAAGGACGTGCGAATGGTTCTCTTCGTTCGTCCCTTGTAGGGCCGTGGGGGAAGTGCACACTGCAAGTATGTTTGGTAAAATCCTAGAAATAAGGAAGTGGATTCGGCTTCCCACCTAGGTACCCGCTCCTGGGTATAATGGTACCATGGGCGACCGAGGTGGCCCGAAGGCGTTGCCTTCCCTCGGTCATTTGAGGTCGGACTCGTGGTGGTAGTGGTTGAAAGCTCTATGCTTGAGCAAGATGTTGAAGAACACTTGAGCCTGACGATAGTGTAGCGTTAAGGAGTCAGTGTCTGAAGTGTCGATGTGTGAGTCGCATGTTTCGACTCGGTTTAGCAGTTATGCACAAACTGCGAGGGTCTGGAAGGTGCCCGCCCCCCCCCCCCCACCGAGGGGTCACACTAAGGGCAATCCACCTTAGTGCGAAAATCGGTAGGCATGTGTAGCGTACTGAGAGGATGACCCGGCGGTGATCAGAG
The DNA here is from genome assembly GCA_037103525.1 of Ganaspis brasiliensis. Lineage (NCBI taxonomy): Eukaryota > Metazoa > Arthropoda > Insecta > Hymenoptera > Figitidae > Ganaspis > Ganaspis brasiliensis. Next base: position 3,376,402 of record JAZKLR010000266.1, on the reverse strand, counting down.
TAACTCCCTAGTAGTCCAAAGGGTCCGAGTGACATAGTTGAGCTCGGGGTTAGTAAGGCGAACGGCTAGCGAAATGTGAACTTAAAGGTAACATAAGCTCAGCTGCAATTCGATCCTGTCTTGTTATGTACGGCAGGCTGACCTAAGAGTGAGCAGATTAGCTCCCTAGTAGCCCGAAGTGTCCGAGTGACATAGTTGAGCTCGGGGTTAGTAAGGCGAACGACTAGCGAAATGTGAACTTAAAGGTAACAGGAGTTCCGTCTGCAATTCGGGGTGTCTTGCACTGCACAATGCCGCGCCTGGTCACCGTTAGCGACCCCGTGAAGGAACCGTAGGCGGACCGGAGTGGTATATACCTGTACAGGTGGGAACCGCACGTTAAACCACGGATGCGCCTGTTCTATATATGTTGTAAACTACGTAGATAAGCGAATTTGAAAAAACCACCTAAGTCGACTTAGGTGGTTCTTTGAGCGAGCAGCTCATTTGTGACTGTCCATGACAAAACGTGCCTTAGCTCCAAAAAATAAATTTTCATTTTTTAATGTCAATCGACAGATTTTTATTTGCTCTTTCATTTCCAAAAATAAAAAATTATTGTTTTAAAGAAATTTTAATCTTATTAAGTAAGCAGCGGAGGAACGTTACATTGGTTTCAATGCATTGCTGCAACGCTCACCCTGAAAAGTTGACATTTGGGAGCTTAGGCACGTTTTCTCATGGACAGTCACATATGTGAATTAGCCTCGAATCGTTTTATTATTTAATGTAACTCAGTCTGGGTTGAATATCGAATTAAGTCTAATTTAAAATTAAAGTTTATCGAATTACATTCAATCTATTTTTAATAAAATATTTAGAATATATTATTATTTGTTATCAAATTTGGTTTCATCAATGACTTTACCTTTTCACTCTAGAATAATTTATTATGCAATTTAAATATCAGCCAGCAGGCTAAGATTCATATTGCTCTAGTATCTGACTTAACAATTGTCAGTCTGCAGACAAAGATATATTTAATTTACAGAAACTAGATTTAAGTCAACGATTTCAAGAACCTTGGATATCCGGCGAGCGAATACCGGAGGAACAAAAATTACTTTCATTAGAAAATGATTTAATCAAAATAATATGCTAATATGCTAACCTTTAAATGTTTATATTACTTGAATAATAAATTCAGCCACTATAAATGATAAGTGATTTATTATTTTCACTTTTAAAATCATTTGTTTCTTTAACAATTACATTACAAAAGTGATCGGCACTTTCGACCACACATGCGGCACAACACGCCCCGCTGTAAGGCGTGTTGTGTCGCATTCACTTTTTGCAAAGAAGTCAGGTTTTATCATAAACTATTAAAACTAATAAAAATGATAAATGCATTTAAAAACTACATTAAATTACGCACCAAATGGTGTCTAAGCTAAAACCATTAGGTATTATTTTACCTGTTTTATTTTGCATTTTATCAAAATCGGCACTTTCAACCCCGCTCTCCCCTAATTATGTTTAAACATAATTAAGGATGCCTCACCTAACAGTTGGGACCCAGATCCTCTGTCCAAGATTGTGTCTACTTTCTTTGGCGGTTTAATTAGAGAATACGTGCTGAATAATTTAAACTTTTGAATAAACAAAGTTGAGTCGGGGTGATCATTTGATCCGCAATATTCCCGCATCAATCCAAAAAATCTCTAAAAATGTGGATACAAAAATTATTAGTATTAAAACATCTATTTTTTAATGATTTTCAAATTTTTTAAATAGTTGTCTTCATTTTGAAAGAATTTGTTATCTTTGTTAAGTCTTTTTACATATTCCCCTACCGATACAAACTCACGGAAAAACTCACTGGCGAAAATCATTGAGTTTTTTGGGCCGTTTCAATGCGTTTCCAGATAGTATATAGTATTTGAAACATTTACTTACTCTAAACTTATTGGGCTTATTAAGTCTGAGTTATGAAAATAAGAAATACCACTGGAAACCCTTAAGAGGTAAAAATAATTTCTTGGGTCCTTTTCCGGTTTATGACCAACAAAAATATTTTTACTGACCTTCGGGCATAAAGATAATTACGCTGAAAATAATGTTTATTTATTTCAATATTATATTTATTTTATTAGAAAAAAAGCGCGCGCTAAAGCGCACGTGTATATCAATTTGTAAATTTTGATTAATTGAAAATTAATTAAATAAAATAAAGATGAAAAATAAAATGAAGAATAAAATGAAGAATATGAGGAATAATTATACAAAATTATGATATACCTAATACCATTTAGAATGTTGAAGAAATAGAATATAGTTATTGTAAGTTTACACATTATTTTACTGTTGATTGTTTTACATTTTAAGACGTCTATTAATATAATAATATAATATAATTGATACGAGGTACAGCAGACTTTTATTATATGTTAAAGCGTCTATCCACAAGCTACATGAATATTATTTTGCATTATAATTTTATATAATGTAGAAGTAACATCTTCATCTGGAATCTCAGCTGAAATATACCGATCAATACTCTTTGCTCTTAATATTTTAGAACCTTCTTCCAATATAATCAATAAATGAATGTGTAGTAAACCGCGGTCCGTTGGAATCGAAAAACGATGAACGAAACGATCTTTTATCTTTTATTTAAAATCTTGTGAGGACTAAATTTTCGAATCCTCACATTTCTCCCTTTCTTAAGAAGAAAAGAAATTTTGTTAGTTTAAACCGACGATATTTCTTTTCGTTCGTTTTCGTTTAATTTGATATATATATATTTTTTTAATCTTATTTTATTTTTATTCTAAGACAGAAAATCAGTTTTCTTTTTAACTTAGGTTTGACAAGAATTCAAAATTACATAAAATACGTTAATACAGATTATAAATCGATGACTTTGACTGTTCCATCCGGGTATTTTCATGCTTACTTAACTTCTCCGTTCACAACAACCAGGAATTTTTTCCTTTTGTCGTTTCGGTTGGAGCGTTCTTGATGGTTTTGTCTCTGCGATTTCGGTTTCTTCTGTTTCTGTTTCGGTTTCTCGGGACCATGACGTTTTCGATTTGACGATCTTTCATAAACTAAAGGTCTGCGTTGACACTTCTTTGGAATTCGTTTTGGTTGTGCTCTTACCTTTTCTATTTGTGACTTTCTCATCGCCATATTTTCTTTACTGGAAGGTCGATATATGTCAGGTAGTGGAATAAGACGCCATTCAATAATTTTATTTTGCACTTCGACAGGAACTTTATCGACTATTACGGGTTCGTAAGCGGGTGTTTACATTACTGATGAATATGCTTCCTCGAACTCACGGATTTCAGATTCATACCCGGATTCTAAATCAGGTTGAGCAGCTGCTTCGTTGAAGGTGTTCAAACAGGACGGTTGCGAAGACTCTGGTGGAATTTCGTTCTCAGTATTTACGGGATGAGGGAAATGTTGAGCTCGAACCAATCAAAATATTTCTCGTCTCGAGTTTCCCTACTGACTAGCGGTCCGTTGAAATCGAAAAACGACGAACGAAACGAACTTTTATTTTTTATTTAAAATCTTGTGAGGACTAAATTTTCGAATCCTCACAAGATATGCAGTTTCGAGAAAAATGGGTTTAAAGTTTAAATAGTAAAGCACAATAAGAAAAAATATATAAATAGTTATATACATATATAATCCTTCAAATGTAACAAAATACATTTCTTATAGTTTAAGAACTGCTCTTTCAAGCGGTGCACCAGAAAAACTTTTAATTTAAAAATTAACATACTGCAGTCAGTTAATTAATAAAAAACACAAATTTTCGAGGTTTTTTTTACTTCAGATTATTTTTCCCGTTTTTTTTAGATAATTATACTAACCAAAAATGGACAAAAAATAATTCCGATTTTTTAAAAAAAACCACTCGAACCTCCCCTTAAAAATAACAGCAACTTCATTACACCTTTAAAAATTAGGCCTTCCTTTATCCAATCCTTTTTTTCAAGTAAACATTAGTTGTAATTCTGGAATTTCTTCATTATTTTTTTTTCTTTTGCTAACGCAGTTTCCATTTTAATGATCGCAGACATCATCAAAAAGACTTTGTATATGCGTTACAATCTCTCAATAATTTGTTAATACTAAATAATATATCCACATCTAAGTTGTCATGTTTGTTTAAGGTATTTCTCCGATGGGCAGTCCCTGCCAAAAGTTAGTATTTCAGTTAATAGCGATTATTAATTAATGTAATTTATTTCTCAACTTATTATTGACCATAAATAGTTGATTAGATATCGGCCAATAGTTTTTTAATAAGAATGTTTCAAAAATTAACAAAAGTTGCTAAATTTTCACCGTTTTTTAAAGATACCTTTTTCACAAGTCTATATCTTTTCTTACCATTTTTTAAAAAATGGTAGAATTTAAGTAAATAATAGCTTATTTTCTTGAGAAAAACAAACTCTACAACTTCACCTCGTCAGATTTTTGAAAAAGAGGATCACTTTTTAAATAAAGTAATTTGTTTATAAATATTTAGAAAAATTTTGAAATATATTTATAAACAAATTGCTGTATTTAAAAAATTATCCACTTTTTCAAAAATCTGACGAGGTTAAGTTGTAGAGTTTGTTTTTCTTAAGAAAATAAGCTATTATTTACTTAAATTCTACCATTTTTTAAAAAATGGTAGGAAAAGATATAGACTTGTGAAAAAGGTATCTTTAAAAAACGGTGAAAATTTAGCAACTTTTGTTAATTTTTGGAACATTCTTATTAAAAAACTATTGGCCGATATTTGATCAACTACTCGTAGTCAATAATAAGTTAAGAAATAAATTATATTAATTAATAAACGCTATTAACTGAAATACTAACTTCTGGCAGGGACTGCCCATCGGAGAAATACCTTAATCTATAACAAATTGCTTCTTCTGGATCAAACTAGAATAGACCAAAAAATGGATCATTATCAATTTAAGGAAATAGGAATTTTTTGATTTAATAATAAATTCAACTTTGAATTTTACATCAAAATGGTCTCCGCCTTCTATTATTCAAATTAACTACATTGGCATTTTAAGATGCAAAAGCAAATGAATTATTAAAAACTCTTTTATTATTCCTAAAATGGCCAGGTGTCTTATCTAAAAATTTTCTTAATTCATGTGGGTATTTTTCTGAAGGCAACGATACACCACCATGACTGCAACAATTATTATAAGTTAATTTCTTTTAAACTTTTTCTTTCTCAAAATGTTTAGCCTTGCATCTTTTGCAAAAAAATGACATTTTACCAAGATAATGTTCCTTATAACTCAGAACATGTAGGGGAGAATGGGGAGTTATGAAGCACACTTTTTTTGGGGGTCAAAACTTCCTTAAAAATAATTTATTTCCATACTTTCTTTAATGGAATCTCTAGAGTATTTAAAAATACGCTTCCTGGTTGAAGGATTTGAATAAAAAAAAATTATCCACAATTTTTGCTTGTCCCAAAAAACGGGTTTTTGAAGTTTTCAAAAATCTTGGGGAGTTGTGAAGCACGACTAAAAATTGCAAAAATGGCATTTTTTGGTGACAAATCTTTATTGGGACCATAGAAAATTATACATTATTGTGTTTATTATGTACCTATTAGAGAAAAAAAAAACAAAAATTAAATTTTTTTTTTTAAAAACGCAAAAAATGTCAAATTGCTGGATCATTCTGATTCGCAATGAATGCAAGTAGAACACACGAAAAATTTTAAATTTTGACCTAAAAAAATTAACAAGGACTGATTGTTACACAAATACACAAAATTTTTAAGAGTGAAAGTTAAAATCTGTCACATTTGCCGTGCTTTACAACTGCCCAATTTATGTGCTTCACTTCTCCCCATTCGCTATTATTGCAAGATTGACACCGTATGAGTAACAGATCGAGTGATTTCATATAAATCCTTTTACACGTCAAAAGCCTTATCCTTGCTGATTATTTTGTGTGTAATAACCTTTTGGATTCACTTGATAGTTTGTAGAAAACACTGCAAACTCGAATGCTAAAAAAACTTTTTAACCAAAATGTTGAGCACCCAATCTAAAAAGATACGACAAAAGTGTCCAAACGGGACGAGTGCTTCAAAAAAACTGAGACATTAAGTGAAAAGATGTTGACAAAACGTGGGAGCTATACCCAAACTAGTAGTAGCGGCATCTGTGGCCGTGCTTCGCAACTCTCCATGCTTCATAACTCCCCATTCTCCCTATGCTATTAATATTTTTTTCTGCATAAGCAAAATCAGGAATATCAATGTTGTTTTCATTCACATAAGTGACTCCATTTTTTTCCTGTATGTTCCGAAACATCTATTTTTTGCTTATCTATTACGATTCCTTTTCATTTTAATCTTTTACATTATTGTTTTTGATATTTTGCGTGACTGTTTTTCATTTTCTCATCACAAATCCTTACATCTTTCTCCTGCATAAATTTTCAATATAGTGTTTCCTTATTTTCATCCTGATCATGGCACATCTTCTGTTTCAATTTGAAACTGTGACGATAGCTTTTTTTATATTCTGGGCCCTTATCACGTAATTTTGAAAACGAAACTGAAAACGAAAACGCAATTTCGATTTTCAAATTTTTTGTGAAATGTCAGTTTGCTTTTGTGATTATTATAATCATTGTTTATAATTTGAAATCGTCAGTATTTTAGGGTTAAAAGAATTTTAAAAGGGGGCAGGGTGATGCTGATTAATAAAATTCTCAACCGACAATTCTCTGCCTTATTTATAATATTAGTGTGAGTTTAGTTTGAAGATCAATTTTGAAATGAGAGAGAATTCAAGGAGTTAAAAGATAAAAGAGGATAAATTTGTTAATTTATATTATTTAAAAAAATTCAGTGTGGCATTTTTTGGCAACTTTGATGGCCGGAATCTAAAAGACGAGACAAAGCTGCAAGCACGAGGTAGAGAATTGTCGGACGAATATGGATGCACGTTTTGGAGTTCATGGATTATCCAAATCTGGATAAATTATCAATACATAAAACAGAAAATCACCAGGGGTTTTCCTGAGACTGAAAATCATCCCTTTTGGTAATTCTCCAGACCACGCAGACTAGCCCGGAATCCGGACTATTTTCACGCCTCAGCAAGCTTCGTCAAAGATAAGTCGGATAAGTCTGATTTTTTCTTTATTGTCGTTTTTCTTTGTTAATAAAAGCTCAATGTGATTTTGTGTTGAAGTTTTCTCTATTTAAACTATAAATATTATATTTTCACATGATGGATATCTAATTAGTGTATTGTTAAAAATGTACATTGTATTTATGTGTTAATTAGCACTTGATTTTCAAGTAATTTTATATTCTATTTTATCATTTCACTCAATTTGTACATTGAAAATCGAAATATAAATTGAAAATTTAATATTTTAAACTTGTCAATTGTCAGAGATAAATGATTGGTTGGATATAAAAAATAACTTTTTTTTAGAATTACCAATACATATGCAGTGTCGTAACAACTGTTGGACAAAGTTGTGCAATGACTTGAAACTCTTTTGGTCAACCCTTATAGACTTTTTTTGCCGATACTTATAAAAAACTTTCTACTTGTAGTAGCTAATAGTTGGATTGAGGATCCATTTTATTTTTCGCGCCAGGGTCCCTGACCATACAGTTACGTCACTGATGTATGGCAAAAGTTTGGCAATAGTCCGAAATAAATAATTGTTTGGTTATTAAGACCTTCAAAGCAAGTGCAAAATTCTCCATGGTTGGCAAGATTTTAGCAATGTTCCGTAACAATATTAGCAGGCTCGGCGGAACGCATTCCAGTGGAGTGTTGAATTTTTTATACATTACTCCTTCCCTCTTCCCACCAACCACGGTGTGCCTAGAGCGACTTTAATTAAACATGTTTTGTATATGAAATCTTTTTATTGTTTCTAGTTCTCTGACACACTACAAATTTTTTAAGGCTAAAAACTCAATTATCCGTCGGGCACTTTTTGAGAAAAGTGAATTTTAATTTTTAAATTTTACAAATTTTAAATTTATTTATTTTCAACTTCTCTAAATTTAAAAAAAATATTCTAAAAATTAATTTTTCTTAAATATGAATCAAATTTTAATGTATTTATTTGCATATTTTTGATTTTACACTTTTTTATAATAATTTTTTGAGCCAATTAATTAATATTTTTTATTTTCCACCATAAAATGTGATTTTATCGTTACCAACATGTTGTTAACAATTAGACATTGGTTAATTATTAGTAACTAAAGGTTAACTAACATTTGAATATCGATGCTTACGAAAAACATCACGTGATGTGAATAAAACGTTCAACTATTTAATTAATGAATGAATTTTTAAAAAATATAAATAAATGTGTTAAATATTAATAAATTTTAATTATATTGACCTTTTTTAATATATTTTCCTCAATATATATATACATATTTGAGAAAAATTAATTTCTAGAACATTTTTTCAGTTTTAGAGAAGTTGAAAATGAATAAATTCAAAATTTGTAAAATTAAAAAATTAAAATTCACTTTTTTCAAAAAGCGCCCGACGGATAATGAAGTTTTGGACCTTAAAAATTTTGTAGTTTGTTAGAGAACTAGAAACAATAAAAAATCCCATATACAAAACACTTTTAATTAAAGTCGCTCTAGGCACACCGTGCAACCCCTTTACATCGGAACCCCTGAACCCCCCTTATCAGCAGTTAGGTAACGATTTAAACATTCCTGGAATTTAAAAATTAATAAGAAATATTTTTTCCATTTTTATAAATTGACACTAAAAACCATTGTCAAAATTTTAATTCCGGAAATTCCACAAAAATGTGATCCGAATTTTCAGGAATTATTCGTGTCCAATATTTTTTTAAGATGGACATTTTTATGCTTCCACCAAAGTTCCCTGAATTCTCGGTCCGAATATTCTAAAAATGTCAATTAATATTCTGGGAATATTCAGCTAATTTCTGGTACTGGGTGGGATATTACTATATATTACTACACTATTTTAAACATAGAAAACCACGTTGAGGTATATGTTACCATCTCTGCATACTTTTTTGCAGACTATGAGTATCGATTAATCGGTACTTATTATAATTATATGGAAGGTAATGTGTGATAAATGAAGATGCTTAGATTGTGAAATTGTCAAAAATATAAGGTGAAAACCATGTTTGAATAGTGTTTCGTTCAGTGTTTACTTGGTGTGAGTTGGGTGTTGACAAACCCAATTGAATGTGTTTCATCCATATATATTAGAACGCTTTAGTGTTTTATAAACACTTTATTACATGTCAGTTGTTTGTCAGAAATGTGTTTCAGAAACACGAAAAGTCTGTTAAATACTTGTTGTAAAGCATTCTAGAAGCAGTCTTTGAACACTTATTTTATAATGTTAACACACATTTAACACTTTTCTCACAGTAATTTTCAACTTTTGTTGCAGTATTACAAAGCTTCAATGAACGTTAAAACAATGTTTACATCTATTTAAAATGCGTGTTCTTTGACCGCTGAATAATGTTTGCACTAGTAAATATAGTTAAACGTTTATTTTATGTGCAAAAATTGATAAATCATTTCAGAAAATTAATTTATTGAATCAAAAGCAGAAAATAATTGTAGAATAAAAAAAATTGCTTTTTTTTTATTCTAATTTATTTTACACCAGTTCAACCCCTCCCGTTAAAGGTCTGAAGGTTTAGAACTGTTGTACACTATTTGACGTTCATATTTCTTTTTATTTGAGATTTTCAAATTGCATTATAGAACATCTGGTATCGACGGTTGAAAGAAATTTTATTTATCTTTAATATAAGCTGACTGTTTCAAAACACGATGTTAACATATAATTTTGAATAACAAAAGTTGTGAACTAGATGTTTCTATAACCTTATACAAACATCTAAATATGTGTTGGTACATTTTATTGTGAATTTCGTTTAAATTCATAGTGAAGTGTATGACGGGTAAAATAAAAAACTTTTCTTTTCACTTGAAATTTGAATATCCCTAAATATTCAATATTTATTTAAATGAATTGCTCACACTTAACAATGTATCCGTAGATGTACAAAGTATACCTCTATTCCGTAGATAGGTTCGGAGACAACTGCCTGCAACTTCCGGACCATTCCTTGGGGCGACCGAAGGTCCAAGGAATGTTGTCCTTAAAACATTAAGGGGAGGAAAAAGTCGAAGTGAAAATCTGTAAGAAAACGCTTTTCATTCTACAGAACGCGTTACACTCCCCCAGTTAGAATTAACTTAGTCCTCTAAGTTCGCAACTTAACTCTTTTTGGCAAAACTACTGTTTTATTATCGCTAATCGTGTCTCTTAAGGGTGTGTTATAATTATCAGTAGGCGCAGTTGCTACAGGAGTATAATGTACAGTAGGGGTAGTAGTTACGGTTGTAGATACACAAAAAAGTTTGATACATAAATTTCTCGGTATCAGTTGCTTAATCCAATTAAAAAATCCAATTTTGTAAAAACTATAAATAGTAAGTATTGCTAAGGACATGTATCCTAAATAAGTAAGTAAATCAGTACTTGCTTCCATCCATGTTCGTGTTTGTCTATTAGATTTAATAACTCGTAGAGAATTCTCCATATCATTCAGACTTTGTCTTAATTCTTTAAAATTTTCATGGCGCAAGGATTCTTGTATTAAAGGTAGTTGACTACTCAAAAGATTAATATCTTCGGCATTTAATTTGTACGAAACATTTTTAATATAATTAATATCACTAACTCTTACTTTTGATTTTCGCAAATTTAGGATGGATTTCGGAGTTTGAACAGTACAATCTTCGTCACTATTAAGTAAACTAGCAGTGGAGAGTTTAAGTGTGTGTGTGCTTCCTCCACACCAAACATTTAGTTCAAAAGGAACCTCGAGAACTAGTATGTATTGGTTTGGATCTTTAACGGAATAAAAACTAAGTCTAAAATTCGAAACGCTGAGAACTGACAGATGTCATCGGTAATATGTTTATTTTGATGTCTGATGATGCTTGTTTCACATGATTGAGTTTCACTAATTAAGTAAGTCGGTTGTGTTCGCTTACAAATACGCAGTTCATCGATTTCTTTACAAAGTTTTAAGGCATCGATGTCTGATGGTACATACATATTTTTTTCTACATTAGTTAAGACAACCTCATGAGATGGAATGGGAGCAATGAAACTGTTTCCATGAGGAATAGGAATAGGAATGAGGTGGAAGGTTTGCAGATCTTCATATTCTAAGACAGGCACTTTAAGAATATACACTAATCTTTTGTTGACAATTCCGATTGTGGTTTCAGTAATATCGATGATATGTTGATAATTATTTACCATTAATTTAATAGGGTATTTTTAATTGTTAGATTCTTTTATAATTCGCAATTCCTGTATTAAGATTTCGGGTGTCAAAATTTGAGGATGCACAATCCCATGCTTACCATCCTTTATCGCGTCGATTACCAAATTCAAGTCTTCACTGTATTCTGCCACGGCAATTTCCACGGCCGAAATGAGATTTGCGATCAGAATATTTTGTTGATTTTGATTAGTCATGTTTACTATTTGATTTAATTGATGAATTCGAATTTGCGATTGTTCGTTTAAAACGGTAAGGTCATGAGAGGCCCTATTTAAAAGAGTTTTTATTATTCTTGTCTGATTTCCTATGGATTCAGCCATTACGTTACTGTCTTTATAAATTGTAATGAATTCATGGTTAATGAGTTGTAGATCGTGATCGTCTAGAGTTCCAAACAATGTTTTAGAGATTAAACCAATAAAGTTTAGGAAGCCTCTACGGGATCGAGATTGTCCTAATAGTTGGTTCAAAAGAAACTTAGAATTTTCTAATCGACTAAGTCGATTGCGAAGAAGGGTTAACTCGTATTTCTCGAAGCAGTTCGTACATAACTTCTCAGCCTGCGAATAAATTTCATTAATCTCAGAAAATCGTGTCTCAAAGTTACCGGTGTCTATTCCCAAAATAAGTTTCCATGTCTCGTGGTATATTTTAGTTATACCAAGATTTTCAGCAAAATATATTAGTACCTTCAAGACTCTTGAGATGGATGTCCGCTTGGATTCCGAATATCAGTGTAGTCCATAATAAAATCCTCATGATTCCTGAAATTATTGATAATAAGGTTTTAATCTATTAGAGTGAATCAGATGACTTTCATTGTTAAATTGTATTTCATAATTGTTATTATTTTTTACGCTGAGGATAGTAGCAGGCTCTTTCCAGTCCGCGCATAACTTACTCTTTTTAATGTTTGCTATTAAAACTAAATCACCGATTTCGAATATTTTTTGTGGAATTACAATTTTAGCATCCTGAATTCTTTTGTACTTTTCTTTGGATTTTTGTACTTTTTCCTGAGCCTTTCGTATATAATTTTCGTGTCTATCTTTCCACAAATTAATCAGTTCCGAATACTTCAGGCAGGGAGTGGTAGCAAGTAGGGAAGGTAAATTTGCTTTTCTACCAAACCGGTAGCTTCATGGGTCATAGGATTATAAGCCATGCAGATTAATTTTAGCGTGAGATCCCACTCTGTATGATTGTCACTCATTGTTGTTCGTATTAGGTCTTTAATAGTTGCATGTGCTCGTTCCAAAGAGCCGTTGCTTTGAGGATGAAATGTGGTTGTTTTCACGTGCCTAATTCAAAATAAATTCTCAAAGTTTTGTATTAATTCGGATACAAAATTCTGAGCTTGATCCGTTAAAATGTTCTTTGGGGACCCAAATATATATATATATAATGGTCGAAAAGCCCCTCTATTATAGACTCTGAGGAAGCGTTTTTTAAAGGGATTAAAATTAAGTATTTTGTCAACATATCTTGAATTGACAAAATATATTCATTTTGTTGTGCAGTTACAGGTAGTGGTCCAAAAATGTCCATCGCGATTTTATCGTTAGGGTTGACTGGGGTATCCGGGATGATGGCCTCTGATTTACGTTTAATGCGCTGTAGTTTCTGAATTTGGCAAGTGTGACATTTTTTATGTACTCGATAATTTCTGACTCCATGTTAGGCCACGTTCCAAGCTCTCGTGCACGTAAAATGGACTTATTCTCGCCGAAATGCTGGGCCTTTATTGAACCGTGACATTCTTTTATAATTTGTCGGCGCTCTTCCTCAGTAAGTTCAGTGGTTGCGCTGAAGCAGGTATGAACTTTGAGGTTAGGATACCTATGACATAAGAAGAAAATTAAAATTTTTAATTTAATCTTTTCCGTTGCGGTTATTGTCAGGTCGTCGATGTGGAATCGCAGAATTGTTGATTTTCTTTCTATTGTTAACTTAGCCTGTTGATCCAAAGTTAATAGCCAGTCTTTTTCATTGTAGTCGGGTAGTTTTATCACGCTTTCATGTAGATTCATGCGATCCTTTGATATTTTTCTCCAAAGCTTACCTTGTGCATTTGGTTTTTCGACTTCTCTAGTCTCAGTACGTGTATTAAACCATGTATAATATTCTTTGAGCAGTGTTTTTATTTCAGGGTTTAGAACATCTTAGTTGTTAATTGTCGGCACTTGATTTTCATCCAACTCAGGCTCTATTGGCAAGGGCTCGAACGGACTATCATTTTCTGCTCTCGATTGTTCAGCTTCTTGCGGTATGGGCGTATGTAGATCACGATAAGTATGTTTACTCAGAATTTCTATTTCCGGTAGTTCATTTTCTAAATCGAATTCGAGGTCATGTGGCATTTCCTCATCAATTGCAAAAATCCGTGAAAAATCATCAGCTGTTTTGTTTTCTAATCCTTCACCGTATACTATCTCGTACTCATATTCTTCCATGCGATTTCGCCAGTGCATTAAACGAGAGGAAGGGTTTTTCATTTTGGAATCGACGTGAATTAAGAAAGTACGAGACAAGGCATCAGCAGCTGTATTTTCTGAGCCCTTTTTGTATTCTATCGCGTACTCAAAATCTTCCATTTTAAGTCGCCATCTCAATAACCGGGAGGAAGGATCATTCATCTTGACTAACCATTTAAGAGCTTGGTGATCAGTTAGTATTTTAAATTTTCGACCGAGTAAGTATTGTCTGAGTCGTTTAACAGCCCATACAATAGCTAGTAACTCTTTCTCCGTTGTAGTATAATTAAGCTCGTGGTTATTCAGTGTTCTCGATATATAACAACAAGGATGTCCCTCTTGTGATAGTATTGCTCCCACGCCAACGTTTGATGCATCAGTAGTCAAAACAAATTCTTTTTCATAATCCGGATAACGCAAAACAGGAGCTTGGCATAGTGCAATTTTTAACTTTTCGAATGACTCTTGACATTTATCAGTCCAGATGTAATCACTAGAAATTTTTGTTAATTCAGTTAACGGTTTTGCTAAAGTCGAATAATTTTTAATGAATTTTCTATAGTATCCAGAGAGTCCAAGAAATGATTTTACTTCTTTTGCATTTTTTGGTTGTTTGAAATTAGTTACTGCCTCTAATTCCAGCGGATTTGGTTTTACCCCATTTTCTGTTATAGAGTGACCAAGATATTCTAATTCGGGTTTTAAGTACTCGCATTTGTCCGGTTAAAGTTTTAATCCAGTTTGACGGAAACGTTCAAAAAGGGTGGCTAAGTTGCGGTTGTGTTCCTCCAAAGTTGAACCAAATATTACAATGTCATCAAGATAGACAAAGCAAATTTTCCCTATTAATCCTTTGAAAGCTCGGTCCATCATACGTTGGAAGGTCGCGAGCGCATTTTTGAGACCAAACGGCATCCTCTCAAATTCGAAATGTCCTTCTGCAGTTGAGAAGACAGTGAATTTTTTTGAAGATTCTTCCATCGGTATTTGGTGTAAACCAGCTTTTAGATCAAATATTGAGAAAAATTTGGCTTTCCCAAGGTGATCTAGAATATTATCTATTACTGGAAGGGGGTACGAGTCCTGATCAGTAATGTCATTAATTTTACGGAAGTCGGTTACGACACGACATTTTTTTATTCCTGATGCATCGATTTTTTTCGGTACCAACCATAGTGGCGAATTATAAGGGGACATAGAATGTCTGATAACCTTGTTTACTAACATGTCGTTTACTTGATTGTCTATCTCTTTTCTATGGGCTTCAGGCGGTCGATATGATTTGGTATTGATGATATTGTCTTCTTTTAAGACAATACGATGCGATGTTAATTTACAACTGGGTAAAGGGTCTCCGGGTAGTGAAAAAATGTCGTGGTAAGATTGAATGATTTTGTTTATTGCTTCGCGATGAGTAGTTTCGATGTGATTTAATCTGGTATTTTCAGCTAAAAGTTTGAGTCGTTCTGTGAGTTCATTATCTCTTATATAATGAATTAAGTTTTTAGAAGGTTCATTTTTCAATATTTTGTAATTTAACTCTGTTATTGAAATTAGTTTAGGCTCTCGAGAATGATTGGCGAAAGGTACTGTTATTTTAGAATCGAAGATACGAAAAATTGAATCAGGGACATGTGGGTTGTCCCGAAATCCTGCACATCCGGTTTCTTTTGACACTGGTATTTTGATTAATGTCATTTGATTTGGGGGAATCAATATACCATCATCAACGAGGGGGTGTGACTTTTGGTCTAGTTTCAATTGAAAATTTGATAATTCATATTGATAAGTCTGAAGGAAACAAAGTCCCATAATTCCATCTTCAGGCATGGGAAAGTCGTTCGGAACAATATTGAAAACATGATTTTTACTAAGGTACTGTAATTCAATTTTAAAATGTGACTTGTGTATTTCATAGCCTATTTTGAATTCTTTATTTTGTTTTATTGGTTTAAAATCGTGAGGTACGTAAGATTCTTTTAATAAATTTATTGAAGCTCCTGAGTCGACAAGCAGTCGGATATGTCGTTCGAATCGTCGTGGTTGCAATAAAACTGATTGAAGTCGTCCTGCGACGCAGGATATTCTGTCTGTGGGTTCTCGTGTAGAGTCTCCTGGTCCTCGTATTGGGTCAGTTGGGGACATTCTTCCTGTGTCAGGTTTACTCGT
The DNA here is from genome assembly GCA_037103525.1 of Ganaspis brasiliensis. NCBI lineage: Eukaryota > Metazoa > Arthropoda > Insecta > Hymenoptera > Figitidae > Ganaspis > Ganaspis brasiliensis. Next base: position 3,360,371 of record JAZKLR010000266.1, on the reverse strand, counting down.
GCGGGTGGTTTCTTTGTTCTCGGATCTAACTGAAAATTTTGCGGTTTACCGTTTTTTGAGAAGCACTGATTTTCTAAATGCCCTATTTTTTTGCAAAATCCGCATTGTAATTGCATTCTTTGAGAAAGGGGCGTATTATGATTAGGCGGGTTATTGTATTGATTTGACACAGAGGGACGTGGGCCTGAACGTAAGGGTATTGGGAATTGTTGGAAATTTCGGGCCGGCGTTGGCACTCTAAAGCTTGCTTTTTCCCGAATCCACACTTCTGCATCAAGAGCTTCATCTTGAGCTTCGTTAATAGACTTTGGTTTGAGAGGTCTGACTTGACTGCCAAGGTCGTCTCGAAGGTTTATTATATATAATGCTTTATTGCCGTTTTTTCCTCCATCTGAAGGGCCAGTTTCCGTTCAGCTGTTGAACTGTGCTCCGATCGAATAGCATAATATAAATCGTTTAGGCATTTCCCGAAACGTTGGTTAAAATTTTGAACATTATCTAGTCCTTGTTTACATAACTCTAACTTAGAGCGACACAATTCAATAGATGTTCCGAATCCTAAATTTGTTCTTATAGCCTGATAGAAATCGTTATAGTTATTTATAGACACGTGTCTAATTGACCGTTTAGCATTGTCGATTACTTTTTCCGTCAATATAAAATCGAGTAGTAATTCAGGTTGTGAACAACGCTGCCGTGCTCGTTGCACAGACTTTATAAAATCTTCGGTGCCGACATCGTCACGCCCGTTAAGAATTTCTATTGTCCGAATGATCTCTGTAGCAGGTAAAGAATTGTTAACTTGCAATGCCCGATGTTCCTGACCTACGGTCGTAAAATTTTCGCTTCTCAGTCGTCTTGGCAAGGCTTCACGCGTATTTCTTTGAGAAGATTCTTTGTCTGTGTTACTACCACCCGTTTTTTCTGATTCCACAGAATTTTCCCCGCTACTATCGTCATCTTCTGTTATAAGTTGTTGTTCGTTGCGAGCTATTTTCTTAATCTCTTCTACCCTTTTTAAGTTCTCTTTATTTAATTGGGAAACGTTTTTTTGGAGGGAGGATTGTGTGACTTCTATAGCATTTAATTTTTGTAGGATTTGTTTTAGGATTTCGGTTTGATCTGAGGGTGCATCCCTTGAAGTGTCATTATCGGTCGGAAACATAATTGTTATAATTCAAAAAAAAAAATTACGATGATACGCAGAGTTAAATTGCAAAAATAAGTTTTTATACAAGAAGAAAGACGATATGAAGAAAAGAATTTCTCAAAAATTACAATAATAAATTTGATAAAATTGCAATACAAAGGAATTATTAAAATTATATGTAAGAGTATTATATAAAGAAATGTATTTTTTTTTCAGAAGTTACTCAAAAAAGTATAAACTTACGTAGTTATTCTTCTTTTCTTTTTTTACTACAAGTATAAAAAAAAAGAAAACGGTATCGAGTAGATCCCTGGATGATTTCTTGTAGATCTTAGCGTTCCTAGTAGTGGTTTTCGGGCTTCCAAAAACAGTCGGTCATCAGCAAGCGTTATTATCCCACGATGCCAACTTGGTTGGGTGGCGTCTCACCCTCTCTGGGACTTATACCCACGGAATCACTATCGAACCTACTTAATTCAGCCCGATTCCGTGTTTTCCGGTGATTTCCAGTGAAGATATCACCGTATAAACCGTCACTTTCACAAAACTTAACACAAATTTTGTCAAGAATAAACAGTGGTTCTCACAAAGATAGTCAATTTTTGATCGTAATCGTTATCGAACTATCCTGGCAGGATCGCCAAAAATGTGACGGGTAAAATAAAAAACTTTTCTTTTCACTTGAAATTTGAATATCCCTAAATATTCAATATTTATTTAAATGAATTGCTCACACTTAACAATGTATCCGTAGATGTACAAGGTATACCTCTATTCCGTAGATAGGTTCGGAGACAACTGCTTGCAACTTCCGGACCATTCCTTGAGGCGACCGAAGGTCCAAGGAATGTTGTCCTTGAAAAATAAGGAGAGGAAAAAGTCGAAGTGAAAATCTGTAAGAAAACGCTTTTCATTCTACAGAACGCGTTACAAGTGTATGATTATAATATTATACTACACAAATAAAACTTTAACTATCGGTTAAAACCATGTCCTCAAAACACGATGTTCACATGTAATGTTTGAATGATAACAGTTGTGAATATGATATATCTATAACATTATACAAACATCTATAATTCTAATACGTGTTGGTACAAAGTTTAAAGTGCATTTCCTTTACTTCATGACAAAGTGTGCATTAAATGTTGCACAGCACAGATAAAACTTTTAACTTTCTGTTAAAAATGTGTTCTTCAAACATGAAGTTCACAGGCAGCCGTGACAACATACATATGTGTATTATAAAATAGTTACATTTATGTTCTTTGTAAAAGATCTAATAGTTTGTGAAATTGTAGTTATTCAACATTGAACAAACTCTGCACTAAGAAAATGAGACATGACTGAGTACTGTCCGGACAGGAGTGGTTCCTGTCCAAATAAAAAATATTAATTAGACAGCACTCATTGCTTTCTGGACATGAACCATTCCTGTCTGGAAGGGACTCAGTAACGTCTTGGACATTAATGAAGTAGACAGTAGGGAACCCTGTCTAGACAGGAATGGTTAATTTCCAGACCTGAATAATAACTCTCCGGTGGTGAATTTAAAGAACGTTGTAAAATGTGATAGTCGTCATTCAAAATAATTGTACATTTGGACAAAACTACACTGAGAGACTAAAGATTTGAATGTTTATAAACCTTGTTGAAATTTTTTTATGTTCGGTTACATTTTAGGGAAAAACGTACTTTTTCTGAATATTTTAAATGGGTCAATCCACTGACTTTCGTCTGACGACTGTTGCGACCATATTTTTAATAATTCTAATTTTAAAATATGTGAAACTCCAACATTTTCTGAATTCAGTAAGCATATTAAAATGGTATACATTTTCTTTCTTTTCGTGTTATTATTAATCAAAAAATGAAGGTTCACTACTTTATTTGTAACCTTAAATCTGATGCTTTTTTTAAAGATATTATAATTCTTAGAGGAATTAATATAATATTTAACACACTGAGAAAAATGGATGTTTAGAATTAGATTTCTAAAACAAGATAGTAACGCTTAACCTCTAAATATTAAAGGTTAACATCTAAGATATTAAATTTTAACATCTAGGTATTAAAGTTTAAAATCTAGATGTTGACCCTGAACATCTAGATAGCTATCCCTATGTTAAGTGATAAATATGTTAAGCGTTAACATCCATATGTTAAGGGTAAACATCCATTTTTCTCAGTGCAGACGAACGTATACTAATTATTGAATTAATTAATTAATTATTGAATAATTCACTTTTTTAAAATTAATTATTGCTTCCTCATAGAGGAAGTATTGTTTTACCCTCAAATTATCAATTGCGATTTTTTGACATATTTCGACACATTTCGACCTCAGGATGTCGCAAATAAAGTTTTTAAAAAATGTCCGTGTGTGTGTGTGTCCACATTACGTTTGGCCCAATATCTCGAAAACTATAATACTTAGAACTATGTTTTTTTACGAAATTATAGATCCCTCAGGGGAACAAATTATGATAAGGTTTGAACCCGATTGATCAATATTCTAACTATTTTTTCTCGCATTTAAAATTTTTGAAAAAATCGTTCTTTTGCAAAATTGTACATTTTTTTAAAAAAGGTTAAAATGAGAGTATTTTATTCGTTTTATTTTTAGAAAACGCATCGATTTAGCTATTAGCGAACCCTCTAGTGCAATTTAATTTAGAGTTATTAGCATTTTAAAAATCGAAAATTTTGAAAATCTTGTTTTTTAATAATTTTATTTTTATGATTTATTACAAGCTTCAATATATTTTTATTATTTTGTAGGTAATTAAAAGACACATCTAATGAGCTATTTGCGAACCTTCTATTATAATCCTCTTCAGAGTTATCATGGTTTAAAAATTGAAAATTTTTATAATAATTAATTTTGTTATGTTTTTTTTTTGCGTTTTATATACATTTTATGAAGAATAATTTTTGCTCGTTTTTTAGACAATACAGTTTTCTTTTTCTTTGACTTAAAACTGCAGCAATCTCTAACAGTTTTTTGTAACATTTCAATTTAAAATAAATTAAATCCTTTTTCTAGTATACACTATACTCTGTTCCACGAGAGAATAACCTCATAAAATGACGATTTTTCGTGCAGTTCGCGCAGAAAATCATAAAAGTGAAAGTGTTGGCGTGGTTTTTAAAATTGTACATCCCTTTTCCTAAAAAAAAATAGTTTGACCAATCTTTCTTCACGTTTTAATCCTCAACACATGTTGGTTGAGCTCAATAGGGCTCCAATCGAGGACCAATTTTTATGACGGTACAAATTAAAAGTAATATTCAGTGCAACAAAATATTCAAAAATTGTTAATATTACAATAAATAAATTTTTAACAATATATTTAAAAAATCTACGAATTTTTACGATTCTATTGATATGTAATTCTTTCGATAAATATTAAATCCGAAAGATTTACATATGGTATTTACAGAAAGTATTATTTTTAATTTTTATGTTTAGAAACAAAATTATATATCACTGGAATCGCCTGAAACCGTACAAAAAGAATATTTAGTTTAAATTTTGTTAGTTGTAATATTAAAAAATATTTAATTTTTTATTATACTACTTTATTGGTACCCTTAGAAACTTAGGTCACCAGAACGAAGTTCTGTCGGAATGAATATAAAAGTAGGAGTAGGGAAAGCAGGCAGAATTCTGATTGATGCATATAATTTAAGGAAACAACATGTGCAAATTTTTCCCGCTCTTCAAAAAAAAAAAAAAAAAAGCTGCGCGGAAAAAGTTATTCTCTCGTGGAACAGAGTTATAGAAATCCTATCGAGCGGACTCATGTCGAGCTGCAACAATACGTGCCGAGAACGTGTTCTAGTATAGAAGCAAACCTTCACTCTCAACACAAGAATAAACAATAAATTTCATTAACATGAAGATTAAAGACCCCTAACGCTATTCATAACATCACTGTTCTCACAAATCAAGTTTGTCGCGCCGCTAAACTATTGTTGCTTATATTTTGTTTGCGATCATTTCGATTTGAATGAAACTTTTTTGAAAAATTTATGGATATCTATAAACATGTTAACAATTTACACTTTGTGTTTACTAAAAACTCCCTCGTTAAAAGAAGCAGTTGAAATTATTAAACAATACTATAGCAATGAGCAACAACAAAATTAATGACTTTCTTTCAATAAAAAGACTTAGCATATCATAAGCATATCATCTAAAGATTACTTTAAACTATAACTCCTATTAATTTCATGTAAAAATATTAATAAATTTACATTTTAGGATGAGTTGAAGTAAAAGTTTAAATCAAATGTGATTCTCAGAGAAATTCAGTTTTTTGGTTTTTTTTCAAAAACGGTAAGAAATATAAAAAATAATATTAGAGAAAAAAGATGCGCCAGAGAATTTCCTACAAGATCGTAATTACAAAATTTTGTTTCCTGAACATCAATGTCAAGGTGGTGGAGGAAAAGCGGATACCGCTGTTAGAATACTATCAATCACATAACATATTTTTCAAGTTAATTTTGAAAATTTTGTTCTAAAATAACTCAAGAAAAATTCTTTAAGACATCTTTTTTAAAGAACATCATTTTTTGAAAATCTACTTTTTTGTGCAATTTCAGTGTTTTACTTTCAAATTAAATGAACAATTTCTTCAAAAAAGAAAATATTTCTATTTTTAGTTTCCTTTACTGTATATACTTTAGAATACATCACTACTCTCTAAATCTGAATTAGTTAAAAATGACTAATTCTCAGTCATTAATAACTAATTCAAATAGGGCGGATTCGTTGACTGTGAATTAGTCAGAAGGTACTTATTCAATCACTAACAAATGTGTAACTAAATGAATTTGTAACTTTAGGTAATAAATGAATTTGCAGACTATAAAATATTAATCATCTAAGACATCGTCGTGGAATTGCATCAAACAAATGTTGATAAACTATTCCCAAACTGTAATTAAAAAAAAAAAATAAATAAATAAATTTGGAAGCCTACAAACAGTATTAGTTTTAAACTCCTTAACTAATTTTAACTAATAATCAACTACCTAACAGAAAAATCCCCTGTCGCTGGGGATTGAACACCCGACCCTAACACTAACAGTCCGCAGCCCTAACCAACTATCCAGGCAACGCACGCTGTAGAGTTTCATAAGGAAGACATTCTTACTATAGACCACATATAAAGTAACACTGTCAAATATAGATAATTAGTTTACAATGTGTCTTACTAATAAATTGCAATTAGTAAAATAATTCAGTCTTTCATTTTTTAATTTTAAAATCGCTAATGGGCCTTTTCAAGTCAGAAATATCAGAGTTGTCAAAGGGTTCATCGATTTTCTTGAAACTTCGTGGTATTATACTGCTATATGAGAAACTTTTTCCCTCCAAATGATTTTTAAAAAAATTTTAAATTTTAGAAGATACGCAATTTTGAATATCAATATTAATTCAACAAAATTGTTAATATCTCAAAATATTATAAAGATATTTTGATGAAACTTACACACGTTTTAGTTAAAAATATGTACTTTTAAATGAAAATAAAGTCAATGAAAAAAAAAAATTTTCATGTAAAAAAATTAACAAAACAATTTTTTATTTACTTACTCCTCTTTGACAGAAATTTTATTAATATTTTTAAATTGCTTATAAATTTACCCTTAATTAAAAAAAAATTGATGGAGACTTTATTAGGTCCCAAAATATTAGACTTAGATATTAGATATTAGAGATATTAGACGCCGCAAAACGCGGCGTGGCGCGCTGCATTGCTAAGCTTCTACGCTGTCGCGTCGCATTGCCTGGCATTGCTACGGCCGCTGCAACTACGCGCGGTTGTACAAAAAGTCTAATATTTCAGGACCTAATAAAGTCTGCATCAATTTTTATTTAATTAAAGGTAAATTCATAAGGAATTTAAAATTATTAATAAAATTTCTGTCAGGAAGGAGTAAGTAAATAAAAAATTGTTTTTTAATTTTTTTACATGAACAAATTGTACAAAAAGTCTAATATCTCGGGACCTAATAAAGTCTCCATCAATTTTTTTTTAAATTTTATTAGGTCCCGAGATATTAGACTTTTTGTAGTACCGCGCGTAGTTGCGACAGCAAAATGCGGCGTGGAGCGCTGTATTGCTAAGCTTCTACGCTGTCGCGTCGCATTGCCTGGCATTGCTACGGCCGCTGCAACTACGCGCGGTTGTACAAAAAGTCTAATATTTCAGGACCTAATAAAGTCTGCATCAATTTTTATTTAATTAAAGGTAAATTCATAAGAAATTTAAAATTATTAATAAAATTTCTGTCAGGAAGGAGTAAGTAAATAAAAAATTGTTTTTTAATTTTTTTACATGAACAAATTGTACAAAAAGTCTAATATCTCGGGACCTAATAAAGTCTCCATCAATTTTTTTTTAAATTTTATTAGGTCCCGAGATATTAGACTTTTTGTAGTACCGCGCGTAGTTGCGACAGCAAAATGCGGCGTGGAGCGCTGTATTGCTAAGCTTCTACGCTGTCGCGTCGCATTGCCTGGCATTGCTACGGCCGCTGCAGCTACGCGCTGTTGTACAAAAAGTCTAATATTTCGGGACCTAATAAAGTCTCCATCAATTTTTTTTTAAATTAAAGGTAAATTTATAAGCAATTTAAAAATATTAATAAAATTTCTGTCAGAGAGGAGTAAGTAAATAAAAAATTGAATTAAAAATTGTTTTTTAATTTTTTTTACATGAAAAAATTTTTTTTTTCATTAACTTTATTTTCATTTAAAAGTACATATTTTTAACTAAAACGTGTGTAAGTTTCATCAAAATATCTCTATATTATTTTGAGATATTAACAATTTTGTTGAATTAATATTGATATTCAAAATGGCGTATCTTCTAAAATTTAAAATTTTTTTAAAAATCATTTGGAGGGAAAAAGTTTTTCATATAGCAGTATAATACCACGATGTTTCAAGAAAACCGATGAACCCATTGATAACTCTGATATTTCTAACGTGAAAAGGCCCTAATTTATTAATTAATGCAAATGTAAGGTTAAAAACAAAAGATACAAATTAGGTAAGCTGATATGTTTATACTAAAATATGTGTACATACAAATCAATATGCTGTTATTTACCAAGTTTTTATAAAGTAATAGCTAAAAATTATAAGCTATACAACCAGATGCAATTATGTAGAATAACAAATTTCAATTTCGTAATAAATAAATATAATATTTTAAATTAAATTTCGATAAATTTTAAAGAAAGTTAATTTACAAATTTTATCTTGAATTTATTATTGAGTTTTATTCTCAGAAAAACATTCTTTTATTACAACATTTTGAGTCACAGTTAAGGGGGTCACCCCATGTGACGGGCCGTTTTTTAAGCGTTTTTTCTTAAATTTTTTTTCCAGAACCATGAAAACTTAGAACTTTGGACTTTTTTCCATATATTTAGAGATATTTTAACTACAAATACAAATTTTTTCAATTAAAAATATTTCAATATTTACGACTTGTAACACTGTAAAGTGGCTTTAGTGATAAAAAAAGTGGTCCATCGGCGACCACGATTCCATATGATTGGCTGAACAGAAATCAAAAAATGAAATAGCATTTTCATCTGTGGTTATGTGGCTTTCGCCGGAACCAGGATATTTTGAAAATATTAAAAATTGAATTTTTTACGCGGGTTTGAAGTTTTTTTTTTTTAAAACCCGATTTTTTGTGTCTATTTTCTTGTATATAAAAAAAACGACTTGACCTTTTTCAATTATCCTGGTTCGGGAGATAGCCACACATGAGCTGAATATACTCTATAAATTTGAACGAAATCGGTTAAGTCGTTTTTAAGAAATCATGGTCGCCAGTTCGAAAAATGTGGTTTCGAGAAAAACGCGTTTCAAAGTTCAAGTACGAATAAAGCCATGAATTCCAAACTATTACTAAAACAGCCGTTACATTCGAAAATATATTTTTTACGAAACTAAAGTTTTTCTAAATGTATTTATTTTTTACTTATATATGTGTGTATGTAATAATAAAATTCGCGGATAAAAAACAGAAGCGACACAAAAGGTTCAGTGACACACTTCGTTGAAAGCTTAACCGCGCGCTCGAACATCTTGCCTTCTCACTGTAAAAAATTTTTAACAGCGACGAAAAAAAAAATTCGATTTTTCGATCCTATCAGATGGGGTGACCCCCTTAAAAAATGTTATAATAAACTTTAATTCATAACTGAATAATTAAATTTAATTTATTTATTCTACATGTAATAGATTGTTTTATTTTAAATAATAATTAAATACTTCATTATCACATAAAGAAAAGTATTGTGTTACAAGATTACTTTAAAAAAGTAATGTCTATTATGTATTATAATGTAAGGTTATGTTACTGCTAATTCATTTAGCAAAGGAATATGACTATTTTTTTCGTAGAAATAGATGAAATAACTAATTCAGTAGTCAAAACTGACGCTACTAATTCCATTAGCCAAACTTTGACTCATTCAAATTTAGAGAGTAGAAAAAAAATTCATACAGCAAAACTGAACTTAATTGAACGGTTTTTTTTATATTTAGATGTAAAAGTTGTTTTGATTTTTTATAATTGTAGTGCAAGATGTATATATATTTTTTTAAAATCCACATTTATTCGCTTTAATGTATGTAAAGCTTTTCGTCCATCTACGTTTTTTTTCACGGTTTTTTTTATTTTTTAAAATTATGAATTTTAATAAAGCATAGAGTCTAATGGCGGTATAAAATAAAAACGGTATTTAAACAGAAATTTATTTGGTAGGTACTCATATTCCTAAGATATCTAATATTCCTAAGATATATCTTCACAAGATAACATAGTGCTATATAACAAGATTTTGTCGCGAAACTTGGTATATTTACCTAAAATACTGTTAGGAAGATCTGTCTGACCTGAATTTGTTTAGTTTTTTAAGTAATATAAACTTTTTTGATTTCCTAAAAATCTGAAAATTTAGTTAAAAGTAAAGTAGAAATGGAAAGTCTTTGTTTCAACATTTTGGGGGGACTTAAAATCTAACACTTTGTCCCGTTAAGAGGAAAACTGTTGCACAGTATAAGCTTCTGCCCCAAACGTTGAAAGGCATTAATGGTTCGTCATTCAGTAACTTCATGTGTCAAAGTAAGAAAAACTTGAATTTACAGACGTTCTACTGCAGTATTAAACATCCAAAACAACATTTATGGAACATTCAATTAAATAACTTTATCACATTTCTTCCTACCAACAAATCATAATTGAGACACTTGAATTACTAACAACAACAAAAACTTACCCTCAACACCTTCAACATCGTACTGATTCTTAGGGTCCATTTCTATGATCTCCGTGACACTAATAATTATTTTCTGTCTTTAATCTTGGCATAAGTCTCATAAATCTCCAAGCAAAACTAGACTTGTGACGATTTTTCGCCACTAGAAAAAATCTCTTGAATCGCATTGAATTTAAATATTTCTCACGAGTAGGGAACACTCTTTGAAACTTGGAGAATCTAACTCGCTCTAGTTTACGTAATCACGTTTATCACAGCCAATCACTTGACACACAAAACGCAGACGTCTTCGAAGCACTATTACTACTTTCAACGGACACTTAAAGAGCTCATTTTTCATCTAATCTCCATTCTTAATGTACTAATTCACTAAGGATTATTCTTTATTATTGTTCCCAAAATAATAGCTAGAGAATCTGCATCCACTTGTAGAATAATCAAGGTTAAATTTTCCAGAATTAATTATCTGTTGAATTCTTTTCTTTTCAAGGTAACAAAATTATTGATAAGACTGCAATGATAACATCTATAAAAATGAATAATAAAAAAGTAGCATTTGAGAGTTAAAGAATCATCAACGCCAAAAATAAATCAAATGATTAGTGTAAGTCCATCGGGAAGAGAATTAATTAGTTATTGCAATGTATATGGAGGTCGACAGTCGCGTGTGCTTCTTCCGAATGTCAAGTTTGTACACAGCGGATGATAATGCACCTCCTGGATTTGTTATGTAGCCACAGCATAGACGAAAAATCTTGATGAGTGGGGTACCAGGTGAAACAGAGAGAAAGGGAACTTACTGGAGGTGGGCGCTTAGGGATGAAAGAGGTGGTAGCTAACTATTTCCGATTCAACCTAATCATTTATTCATTTTCGCAGTTGTACTTAGCTAGTTGTTCTTTATTTTCATCTCTATTCTTCTCAAGTTATTAAATCTCAAAGTCAAATACTTCATTATTTCCAATTATTCATATTTTCATTAATTTTATCAAGGCGAACTTTTTTCTCATCGAACATTAGTTTAAATGAAATAAAGTATTAACTTTTTATTATATATTATTTTCATTTTTTAGATATTTAATAACTTTAATCATTTATATTTACAATTTTTATTAATTCTGTTATTCATCACTTATCTTGCATTTTTTGTCGAACACATAATCCTATCTTGCACTTTGGTAAAAAGTTAAGGTAGAAAGATAAAAAGTTAAAATTTTATTTTTTTAAAATTATTAAAAGGTGATAAAATGATATGTATGTAATCTAAGCTTGCAGTTATTTAAAAAGACAATACATAAATAAAGCTCTAAATTAATTCTATATTTTTACTAGTTTGTAAGAAGGAAAAAAGATTTTTCTTATTTATTTATTTTTTATTAAATAACATTCAGAATAAAGCTTTGGACTAGATTTCTTTGGAATTTTGGTTATTTATTGTACCAGAAGCGGATGACTATTCCGGTCAAAGACGAACAACATATTCTTCTCTTGTTTCTCATCGTTTTTTCACCAAAACACGTGCTCCATTCTGAGTTGTTTCATCTCTGATGAGGACACGAGCGCGATCTTGCAGAATTATTTTCAACCGGTTTCGCATTGTTTTCCGCAAAAACTCGTTCGGAATTTTTAATCGAAATTCACTCGTGCCACTGTTAGATCCATCATACACCAAATTGTGTTCGAGACGATCCGAAGCAATGCACACAAATATATTTCATAGTTTAGTATATCTCGTCAAAGACACATGTTTCAATCTCATAATGTAGCACTAAAGCTTATTTGTGTGATGCACAATTTAGAATCACGAAATATGTCAAATTTGTGTCATATATTCGATACAAGTTTTGATTTTAAGAATTAATCAATTGTTTTGATGACTCTATTGAAGGCACTGATTTCTTAAAAATTTTATAAAAAATACAAGTTGTGAAAATTCGGAAGCTCACAGAATTATGTATATGGGCGATATCAACGAAAATATCTATTTTGTCACGTTGTCAAGCAGCAAAGATACACACGAGGAAAATTTCAACTATCGCAATCGAAGAACTTCTTTATTATAAAACTAATTAGAATTCGGCAAGGATTTAATCCACAAACGTTCGTGGCAGCGTGGACGATATGTGCAGAATAAGTGATAGGACTTTATCAAGTAAACTACAAGTTCTTGGTGAACCTGCGCAGGGTACGCGTACTATATTCAAGAGGCACATATTGGAAATTACTAGTATAGGTAAACGAATAAAGAAGTGTGCTTGTAGTCTGCTAGTGCAGACTTACGACAACTATCGTGTATTTGCTGGGTTAGAAAAGTGGGAAGTGATCCCCACGCGAATAAGAAAAATGGAGGGAATTCATCACGTAGAAATTTATACACGATTTTCAAAGCTCTTCAAGAATTGGTAAGACATTTAAAAAATGAAATTCTGTAGTACAAATTTGAATATTTATAAAGTTTTCAAGGAAAATTTCCTGTACTTTAACCTTTTTCAAAATCACAAAAAATAGTAGTACTATATAAATTCAATTTATTGAAGAACAGCTGAGAACTGAGATGCATCGCAACCGAAATTTTCAATATTGTGCCATTGTTGACTATTGGCGCAGAACCGCGCCAGTTGCATCTGCCGACACTTGGCGTCCCTGAGTTGACGCAGTAATGTACCAATACTGCGCCAGCATTATTACTTTAGTAATGGCTGTCCAGTACTGAACCAATGTTGGCGCAGTACTGACTAAAAAAAGCTAAAATAAGTATAGCCTGGAATAAAGATCTTAAGTTTTTTGTATGGAAAATAAAAAAAGATTTAAAAAATCCAAAATATACCTGTAAAATACTAAAATTATTTTTATTTGGTTATTACTAAATATTGTTTAATTAATATTATTATTGTTAAATATATTATTATATTTTGTATTAATTTTATTTGTATTTAATTATTCATTTACAATTATAAATAGTAACAATAATAATTAGTAAAATCGATGAACAATTAAATATTATAAGAATATTTCTTAAATATACGATTACAGTTAATTATTTCTGCACTTTATTGTTAATATCATTATTAAATTGGTATCCAATAATAAATTTAATGTTTATCATTATATTCAGGAATTTTTTTGCATCATGTTTCAATAGAAAAGCATCTTATATACAAGGTCCAACTTCTAAAGACCGCACTTATTAGTCGTGATAGCTCAGGGGCCCGTATCATTTTGACACAAATTGTTTTGGGCAACTTGTTATATTGTACTCCCGAAGATGAATGTTATATTTTACTCCTTCTGAAATCAAAGATTTTTAAGTTTTAATTATTCAATAATTGAACTTAATGGATTAATTAAGTCTTTTAATATTAATTTAATGTATTAAAATCAATTATTTAATAAGTAAGACTTAAAAATCTTTGATTTCAAAAGGAGTAAAATATAACATTCATCTTCGGGAGTACAATATAACAAGTTGCCCGAAAAAATTTGTGTCAAAATGATACGGGCCCTAGCTCAGTTGGATAAAGCGTCAGCATTGCGTCCGTTAGTTTCATGGTTCAATTCCTCTAAGCGTGCGGTTTTTCATTTGTACTCTCTGAATTTAAAGTGAAAATTCCACTCTAATTAAGGAGTAAGATCTACATTCATTCCAGATAGAGTGAAAGTTCACTCGATATTGAGTGAAACCTTCACTCTATTTTGAGTGAACGCAAGCACGTACCTTATAATGGCGTTAGGCCTGGGGGTCGCACGTTCGAGACCCCTCAGCGTTAAGTATTTTAATTTTATAAGTTTAGAGTTAGTATTAAGTTATATTGTATTTGTAAATATGATATAAAAAAATGTTATAAAATAATATAAATAATAAATGACAAATATCCTTGAGACTAAATAAATACGAAAATATCACAATACTGACAGAAAGTTACTAATTAAAGAGGTTCAATATTTATTTTTATTTATTATTTTTGTTTTTCAAAAATAAAATATTATTCCTTTAAAGTTATAATGTTATTCAAATTTCCAAAAGCTTTAATTTACCCAATCTAAAATAGGAGTGGGAAATTCGACGTAAGTGGAATTATCCATATAGTGAATAAATTCGCTCTTTCAATGAGTGAACTTTCACTCCATATAGAGTGGCTCAATTTTCACACTTGAAAAACAAAACCTTTGTTGTCAACAGAAATTCATCTTTCAATCCTTCTTCCCCTTCCACTTTGTTCACTACATTTCCTTATAAGCCACTTTTAAAATAAATTCACCTATAATCTTTTTAAACTATTAACATTAATATAACTTAGGCACTTACATAATTACGTGTAGTAGTGTGTCATAACAGTGACGCATACGTAGTTGATCAAAATGATCCATTTGTATGCGCAGTAAATGAATATCATTAATTCTTATGCGCACTTGATCATTATGTTTATGACGCATGCGCACTAGATGATTATGTCAATTACACATGTGCAGTAATGCTCTATAACAGTTACACATGCGCAATAATGCAGTGTGGGATCTAACTAAGCTAAGTAGTTGTTACAATTCCTTTTTTTTGAAGTCCAACGAAAATTAAAATTTTATTTATTTTCATGTGTAGAATGTCTTATGTGTATTTTACTTTTCAAAATTATATGTTCTACACAAAGTATATGACTTTTTTCTTTACCTGTCTTTTGGTTCCAGTTTACATTGAAGTAGTTAGACATCCTTTGTGTTTTGATGTTTCATTAACAGCGCACGTTTAAAATGTATTGAAACCTACTGCGCATGTGTAAAGCTTAGAGAAACCTACTGCGCATGCACAACTACACAGAAAAAAAATTCCTGAAATATTCATGACGTTTGTACTTGAGTTTGGGGCAAAGATGCAAATTCAGTAGTAATGCAAACCTAAATATTTTAGGTAAATAATGAACTAGTTTCTGAGGAATTCTTAAAGATTAGGTGGAAAATAAATTTTATATTATACTGTAAAAGTCAGAAATCTGTTCAGTAGTGTTTACTGAAATATAAAGTGCTGAACCATATTTTAGTTTTTACATTACTATTCCAAGATTTCTTCTGTATTTTCGTTAACTGTTAATAAAAGCTCATCAAGAATCATAAAATTTTCACTATTGCATTAAACTTATGACTAAATTCCGTACTTATTCATAAATTTTTTTTTTTCGTGTATCTTTGGAACATACCGGAAAATATTGTTAGAATTTAAAGCGTATTTAAATATAATTATATTATTATATTTATATTAATATTAATATACATCAAAAGTTTTTTAAATCAAAAAAATTTTATCCGTACTTTGTGAGAATTGTATTGTATTAGTTTATATAAAGATATTTTAAAATTTAAAAGAATTACTTGGTACCTAGTAAGAATGATATTATTTTATGTGTAGAACCTTTTCATTCTTAAGGTATTTCTCTCGCAGTTATACTTGGAAAATCGATTTTCTATAGATTTTCTTTAAATTGTATTCTAATTGTATTGATATTTTTACTTAAAGAAATTAAAATACCATAAAACTTGAAAACACTTTTCCTTCAGTCAGTGAAATACCGATCAGGGTTTGCCGAACTTGCCAACGTATAGTTTAGCTGATACTCTTGCTTCCAACATTGGTTTTATGTTCACCCGATCCTCGCATCGACAATATTGGACTTACGAGATAAGGTCCATGTTTTTGCCAAGTTTGACTAGTTTCGGTTGGGGGTCTTATATGAAACCAATATTGTGGCCAATAGAATTCGTCGATTGAAACCAGCAAGGTGTCATTTCCAGTTAAGACTTGAAGAACATATATATGCCATCCCAGATGTCATATATTTTGGTTATTTTAAGATAATCTTAAAAATATAAAAAATCGATTAATAGTAGTATGTAATTTATTATATATCAATGCAATTTGAACCTTTAATTTTAAGGTGTAGGTTTTATAATTTTTGCTTTTTTGTCATATTTTGTTCAACCTTAAAAGAACCAAAACATTTGACATCTCAGATGGCATGTTCTTCAAGTCTTAACTGAAATGACACCTGACTGTTACCAATCGAGGAATTATCTCAATATTGGTTAAATAACAAAAGACCAATATTAGACCTAAATATATGCAGAAATTACTAAAAAAACTAACAATGTAATTATAGCAAAATTTAATAATTTTGTTGAGAAAGTTTTGCTGATTTCACCAATGTTCAGATCAAATTGCAATAAAAGGAGTTGGAATTATAATAGTATATTAAGCAACAAGAGGTTAAAGGCAGCCATTTGTTTACGCTGATGTTTGTGTACGAGTGACAGTCGAGGGCGAAGCCCGAGACAAAACGAGTACACAAACATCATTGTAAACAAATTGGACTGACTTTAAACCCGTGTTGCTTACGATACTTTTTATTCCAAAGGCACAAAAGGGGTGCTTTTAAATGCTTGTAGGTTAGGGTCGAAATGCGTTCATTTGTTTGACCGTATGAAAATGGCGTCCATTTTTTCCCTAAGGTGAAAAAAATGCATGAATCAGCTGTTCATTTTTTCCCTAGGGAAAAAATGGACGCAATTTTCACACGGCCGAACAAATGAATGCGTTTAGACCCTGCCAACAGGCATCTAAAAGCGCAATTTTTGTACCTGTGGGATAAAAAATAATTTATTAGATATTATTACAAATTTTGTTTGAGTTAATAAAGTGTTTTTAATGGCAATACCAAATAAGCATGTATAGCTTACATGCGGCCATTATTTAAAACTATTTCAGCTTTGTGATTAAAAACTGTGATAGTAAAACAATTATTAAACTTACTTATAAAAAAAGAAAATCAAACAAAAGTATAAGCTAACTTTAAAATATATGTGACGCGTCGCGAAGAAAAGCATCTAAGAAGCAAAAAATCGATTTTCGTATTTTGATAATATTAGGTTAATTAAATGTCCCCTTTTTATTATCTAAAGTCTGAATACATTTTCATTGAATAGGGGAAGTTAGTTAAAATGACATGGATAATTTGTACTCTAAGTAATTAGGAATTATATTATGTTAACACAAAAAATTGTGCGATCGACTGCTTTTATTACTGCAAAAAGTTCTTTATTATCTAAAATACATTCACTGCAAAAACATGGTGTCTTAAATTGGCCAAAAATGTCTTAAATTAAGATACTTTTGGTGTCTAAGACACGAAAAATGTCTTATTTTAAGACATTTTTGAACAATTTAAGATACCATGTTTTTGCAGTGTTTGTCCATACTTTCTCTCTTTCAAACATTAGTAGTTATGGTAAATAAAGCTAGTGTTGGTCGCCATATATTTTAAGGTTATGTCGATTTGAAATTTTAAGAAAAACTATATTACAACTTTAGTAAACTTTGGTATTATTTTAAAGATTATTTAAACATTATATTTTACACAAAATAACTTATTTGCACTGGGAAATTGTAAGATTATAGTTGATTTATAAATTTTTTTCTGTTTTTAAGAATTATACAAGTCGAACAATAAGTTTGACTTATTAGAACTAACTTCTCTTCGGTTGCTAATTGAATAGGGAATCCTTGTCATTTTAACTAAACCAGACTCAACTATAGCCGAATTGTTGTTTTTCACACAAACATTTTTTTCAGTGTGTCTTATTATCCCCTGCAGCGTGCGTCGCGTAGATAGTTGGTTAGGGATGCGGTCTGTTTGTGTCAAAGACGTGTGTTCCATTCACAGAAGAAAATAATTTTTCCGTGGTAAGCGATTATATAGAATACTATATAGCTTTCGAGCCCATCTTCGGCGGGCATCGAAATCTAGTGACGCGCCGCACCAACAGTATTTTTTGACAAAGAGTATTTTCTTACAGAAAGTGATTTTTTAACAAAAAATATTTTATGATGGAAAGTATTTTTCGACAAAAAGTATTTTCTGGGAGAAAATATATTTTTTGACAAAAATTATTTTTAAAAGCAGAAAATTAATACATTTTATAGTTTTTGTCTGTTATCTCTTAAAATATTCTTAATTTCAAAAAATATTTTAGACAGTAGTTGTACTTCTGAAAAAAATACTTAGATAAGTGTCATAATAGGTCTAATTTTTTTTTAAAGGATGCAGGAGTTTAATGTGCTATAAAAATTGGAATCTGTTTTTAACTCCAATTACATAGGTAACAATGGTTTTAGTATACCTGACTAACGTTCAACAATAATATAACTAAAGACTATTTTCATGGTCGTCGACATATTTTGGTAAAAAAATGTATAAAACATGAAATATATGTATTTTTATAAGATCTAGAATATCTTTAATTAAACTCCACAATGAAAAAAATATTTTCACGTGTAAAGGAAAATTCAACATCTGAGCATTTCCACATGAAGTGATCGATCGATTTTCGTTGTTGTGAGCGATTTTTACCAAACTTTTTTTCTTTCAGTTACAGTGGCGCCCATTAGATTTCTAGCAGGGGGGGAGGGGGGGCCAGACCCGTTTCAAGAGTACCACCCCCCTTCATAAACCCTAATTTTGACAAGCAAAAAAAAAAGGTTTACATAATAAAATTATCTATATTCTCTAAATTTAAGTCAGTGAGATTTCACTGATTTGTAGTAAGAATTTAATCACTGATTCATTCAGTAAATTTCATTGATGAATCAGTGACTTTCACTGATTGACGTCAGTGGCTAAATTCTCACTGATTCAAAATTTAGAGAGTAATGATAAGTCAACTACTCTTTTAAAAATGACTTTGAATTGATCAAAATTTAAATTTATAAGTATCAGTTGTAATTTGAATTTCATTATTCAATAAATCTATAATTTTTTATTAAATTTTAAACAGTTTTCAATTTACAATTATTCTCCTTAAATTTTACAACTATTCTTAAATTTTCTAAATAACCTTGCTCCGTTGTCTAATATTCTCAACAGTTTTAGAATTTGTTTTCAATTGTCAAATATACGCAACAATTATCGATTTTTTTTAATTGTCAAATATTTTCAACAATTATCGAATTTTCTTCAATATTGTCAAATATTTTCTACTTATCTTAATTACTTTCTTTAATATCAAATTATTGTCGTTATTTTATAATTATTCTTTTTAATTTTCTATTAATTCTTTAATATTTAGTAATTCCTGTATTTTTTCAATCATAAATATTATTCAAATATTTCAATTGAATTGTTTAATTCTACGACTATTTTCTTCAATTTTCAAATCCATTCTTCAGTTTTCAACTATTTTCTTCTATATTCAAGAATTCACAATTCAATTTTTCAATTACTTATTTCAATATTTAATTATATTTCTAACTAGCTTTCGAGCCCGCCTTCGGCGGGCATCGAAATCTAGTGGCGTGCCATCAACAGTATTTTTTGACCAAAAGTATTTTGTGACAGAAAGTATTTTTTGACAGCATGCATTTTCCGACAGAAAGTATTTTTTGACAAAAATTATTTTCATGCAGAAAGTATTTAAAACAAACTTTTCTAAGCAACATAATTCTCTTCCAAAAATTATTAAATTCTAATATCCTTTATTGGAAACTTTCGATTAGCACATATTTTCGATTTCTTTGAAAATTCGTTACTTACGTATTTTTAAGTGCTAATTACGAATATTATAATGAAAATTGGCACCAATTTTATTATAATGTAAAAAAAACAAAAATTTACCATAATTCACAGTTTTTTGCTGTTATCTGATGAAATATTCTTAGTTTTAAAAAATATTTTAAACAAAAATTGTAGATCTGATAAAAATACGCATTTTATGCGCTATGAGTTTTTTTATCAAAATAAATATTCTTCGATAAAAATAGATAAGGTTCTATAACACATATGCATGTACTGCTTTCAGCGCAGGGTATGTATAAACCGGAAGGTAAATTTTTCTATAAAGTTGGGATTGGTTTTACGAAATGAAAAGTATCATAAAAGTTGGAAGTCAAGTTTTCTACATTGATACCATTGGGTCAAAGCGTTATAAAGAGTTGGGTTTTTCATAAACGGATAAGATTAAGAAAAGGTTGGGGTACCATTATAACTGTAAATTTTTTTTAAACGGATAATCATAAAAAGTGTCATAAAAAGTGTAATTTTTTATACGGATTCAGGGGAGTTGGAATGCTATAAAAAGTGGAACCCCGATTTTGATATAATTTAGAATATCCTTTATTAAACTTCACATCTCAGATAGCACCCAAATTTCTGGAAAGTTTCCTGGAACTTTCCTATTTTAAGGTCTGAAATTATCAAAGGAAATCTTCAAGAAACTTTCTGCACATAGCGAAACATCCCCCTCCTGGAAAATTTCCCTTGGAAACATCCCGGAAACCCTTCCTTGAAATCTTACCATAAGCATCCCTTGGAAACTTCCTGGGAACTTCCCGGAAACATTTTTTGAAAACTTATTGGAAATTTCTCATAAACTTTCCTTGGAAACTTCCTGGAAATTTGCCCGAGACTTAGTTTGGAAACTTCTCTCAAACATCCCTTGTAATCTTCCTGGAAACTTCCTTCGGAAACTCCCCTAAAACATCCCTTGTAAACTTTCTGGAAACTTCCCGGAAACATTCATTGGAAACTTCCTGGAAACATTCCTTAGAAACTTCCTGGAAACTTTATGGAAACATTCCTTGGAAACTTATTAGAAACATCTCGGAAATTTCCTTTGGAACCTTTCTGAAAATTTCCCGGAAGTCTTCTTTGGAATTTTCCCAGAGGCTAGCTTTGGAAACTTCCCAGAAACATCCCCTGGAATCTTTCCAGAAACTTCTCTTGGAAATTTCCGGGTAACTTTCCGGAAACATTCTTTAGGAACTTCCTAAAATTTTCGCGGAGACTTCCTTTGGAAACTTCCAGGAAACATCCCTTCGAAACTGCCTAGATACTTCCCGGAAACTTCCTTTAAAAACTTCCTTTGGAAACTTTCAGTTATTTTTTTTAACTAAAATGATAAATAAATTTTTAAAAAAAAGATGCTAATTTTTCTTTAGAACAGAAATGCCAGGGAGCGAGACCAAACGCATCTGCGCATGTCTGCGGAAAGTTTTGCCATTGTTCGAGATGAGCGGGATAGTTTGAAAAGGCTTTAATAAAACAATTTTAAATGAGGCCGCTCAATTCGATCAATGGCTGAACTTTCCGCAGACATGCGCAGATGCGTTTAGTCTCGCTCCCTGGCATCTCTGCTTTAGAAAGCTGACAATTTAACAGTGAGGTGTACTATTAAATAATTAACAATTAATTTCATTTAAAGAGATTTGATATGATTGATTTTAAAAATTAAAAAATCGTGTATTACCAAAATTATTTATTATTTAAATTAAAAAAAACAATAACTGCAAAGTTTCAACGGAAGTTTCCAAGGGAATTTTTCAAGGGAATCTTCCCCGAAGTTTCTGAAAAGTTTTCAATTGAAGTTTTTGGAAAGTTCCCAAGGGAAGGTTCCTAGAAGTTTCTAATGCAAGGTTCTCGGATGTTTCCAAGGGAAACTTCCTTTCCCTTGGAAGAGGAAGGAGGACATTTCGCTATGTCCAGGAAGTTTCCTGCAGACTTCCGTTGTAAATTTCCGACCTTACTATGAGAAACTTCCCGAAAATTAAGGTTCTATTACCAAAAAGAATATTCTCACATGTAAAAGAATATTTAACTTTTCTATGACTTTTCTATTTTTTTAAAATTACATGTTTAGTCTTTTTTTTTTAACTTAACCTCAATTTAAAGGGATAAAGGATGGGCTGGAGTGCCATAATAAGTTTAATTTTTAATAGGGGTACCGGGGGGCTCGGGTGCTATAATAAACTGAATTCTTTTTAATCTGATACAGGGTTAGGGTGTCATAAAAAGTAGGAACTGTTTTTAAATCAAGATACATAGATATAACATTTGTTTCAATCATCAGATTATTGTTCATTCTTTAGGAACAATATAGCTAACTATAAACAATTTTCATAATCTTTAACACGTTTTTTTATTTTTTTTTAGAAAACTATTAACTATTTGTAAAAAATATATACAACATAAAATGTCTATTTTTATTAGATCTATAACTTTTGTCTAATTAATATTTTTTACAATCCTTATAAATAATATTTTGAATATTTTATGAGATTTAACAAAAAACCGTGAATTATTATAGTATTTTTTACGGCTTTTACCATGAGTTTACAAACCTAACTTGGGTCAATACCTAATATACCAAAAAATTTTGTTTAAATCGGTCAACTCGTTTTAATATGATTGGCGTTCAAAGTTTTGTGATACATATATTATATATATATATATATATATATATATATGTGTGTGTATACATGCGGTATAAACATTATTCTTTTACTTGAATGCAAAGTTATATATGTGTGAGTGTGTGTATATGTGAGTAAGTGTTTGTGTGTATATGTGTGTGTATGTATATATGTATATATGTGTGTGTATGTATATATGTATATATGCGTGTTTATGTGTATGTATGTACGTATATGTGAAAATGTGACTTAGTTGTATATCTCAGCTTCTAATAATATTTTCTGACATTTTTTTTTATAAATCTAAGTTGAGTGACACTCTAAAACTCTGCCAAATTTCACATGAATCGGCCGAGCCGTTTTAAAGTGATGCCCGGACAAAAAATCGTGCACAGACAGACAGAATTTTTTTTGTTGCATTTTCGCGATACTTATCACTCAAAACGAAAAAGTATGTAAAAATTTTTAAGTTTGGTGCAATGTACAGACAAAATGTTGATTTTATTTATATAGATTATTAACAACAATATAATAATATTAATTTTTCAAAAATGCGTAAATATCAATGACCATAATTCGAGAAATAGAGAGGAGCGTAGAGTTGAAGAAATTAATGAAGGTAATAAATTAATAAATAATAATAATAATAATAATAATATAAAAAAAATAATAACATAATAATAATAACACAACAATTTTATTTTATTTTTACAGGAATGACAGAATCAGATGAAGAAATTTTAAGAATTGTAAAGAAGTATGAAGAATAAAATAAAAGGAGTCAAAAATAATAAATATATAAATAAATAAAATTAAAAAAATAATATTTGCCTATTTGAAAAAAATTTTGAAATAAAAAATTTAAAAATGTAATTATAAATAAACAAATTTAATGGGTTAAAACATGTATTTTTATATAAAATAAAAAATATTACCTTAGTACAAAAAATATTTGTAAATTAAGTTAATCTTATTAAATTCAATAATTTTTTAAAAAAATAATTTTGGAGTTTTATTAAAAATGATTAAATTTTATTCATGTATTTAGTTTTGAATATAAAAAATTAAATTAACTTTTAACTATCTTTAATTTATTCAATATTGATTTCATTCTTTCTTCACTCCTTTAATCTCTTCTAAGTCCTAAAGTTTTCTTCTTAATGACAGATTTAATCAAATAATTTAAATTGTAAGTTTAATATTTTTGCAGGCCGCTTTGTTTTTAAAAATCGCTTCTCTATATTAAATTTAACCTCTATGCTCTTATAATATTTTTTTCTAATTCTTTCTCAAATAATAAAATTGACTGTATTAATACCAGTCGTGCATTTGAATTATTTACCATTTTATTTTATTATATATATATTCGATCTCCATATTTAAAAATTAAAATTTTTAAATTAATTAAAAAGAATTTATGTTTAATCATAATCATAATAACTTATAGCAACGTTGCTAAGGTAAACATTCCCATAACAACCGTTGCTATGGTAACTATTCGTATTTGCCATGAAAACTATTTCAATATAAACCTTGGCTTCGAAAAACATTCCAATAGTTGCTATGGATCACATTACCATAGCAACCGTTGCTATGAATCACATACCCGTATAGTAACTTTTGATATGTTAGTATACTTTAAAACAGCCTAATATTGCCTTTTCTGAAATACTATGTATATATATATGTATGTATGTTAAGTGTGTTAATTAAATATCTCAGCTTAAAATAATTTTATGAATTTTTTTTTTATAAATCTAAGTTAAGTAAGTCTCCAATTCACTGCCAAGTTTCACTGAAATCGGTCAAGCCGTTCTCGAGTTATACCCGTACAAAATATTGATGACAGACAGACAGACAGACAGAAATTTTTTTTTGCATTTTCGGGATCCTTATCACTTTAAATGAAAAAGTATGTAAAAATTTTTGAGTTTGGTGCAATGTACAGACAAAATGTTGATTTTATTTATATAGATTTTTCTTTGAATTATCAATTATTTTCTTCAAATTTCATTGAAAATTTAATTTACTATTATTTTAATGAAATTTCAAATTATTTTCTTCAATTTTCAATTTTTTTCAAATTCCAATTCTTTTCTTTAATTTTTAACTAAATTTTCAATAATCTATCATTATCGGCTTTTTTCAATTTTTAATTATATGCTTCAAATTTCAATTCAATTTTTCAGTTTTCAATTAGTTTCTTCTATATTAAAAAATTCTCACCTTTTTTCAATAAACTTTTTGAACTTGAAGTTATAATCTTTAACTTTCAATTACATTTTTCAATTTTCAGTGATATATACTTTATTTACTCTCCCTTTAACGGGTTCGAGGGCTCCACTTCCTTTACATTTTTATTACAATATATTTATTTTAACTATCTTTTTACAATCTTAATCTACTTAAATCTAAACGTTATCTTAAGGTATTAGTCGCGTAAATGCTCCCGCAAAACTCCCGCAAAATAAAAAGAACAAAAAATAAACTTTTATATCAACTAACTTGCTTCCTTGTGACCTCTTCTAATGTAATATATGTAATTTTTACGATTTTGAGTCAGGTACTATAAGTTATCGTGATGTATTGCTTACACGTTTTCGACATTTTTCAATGAAACCACGTGAAAATGAAAAATTATGAATTTTTAAATTATTGTATTTTTTATACGGCGTGGTCAATAAAATTATTTTTTTTTAAAGGATTTATTTTATCTCAATGTGTAACTTAGTAGTTTTATTTGAAAAACTGACGAATTGTTTTTTTATAATTGAATATAAAAGACATTTTTTACATGCATTTTGTGCTATTGCATGTAAAAGGTATAAACTTTGAATTAATATTTTGAAGCTCAGAAGTGGTCAAAATTAATAGGATAGATCTCATTTAATAGATAAGTACCTCATGAATACAGATACAAAGTTTTAAAAAAATCTGACGAAAATCATTTTACGCGACTAATACCTTAACTTATTTTAACCTATTATTCGCCATGTGCCTGGGCTTCAATTTCCCGTTCCTTTTGCCAAATCTGGCTTTATCCCTTTTATCGACCACCCTTTTATATTTTACTATACTCTCTCACTCACTCCTTACAATCCACTCTTTTTCTCACTTCTCCATTTATTCCTCTTTCGTCATTCACCTCCACACTTTCTTCAATTCCTAACATACCCATGCACTCCCTATCTACACAATCATACTTTTATAACCTCTCCTGTCTCTTCCTTCACTTTCCATCGTATTCCATCCACCCAGACACAATCTCTCCCCAACCTTACCTCACCCCCTTTCCTTCTTTCTGCCCACGCTTTCTCTTCCAAGAACCACCTTATCCTTCTCTCTCTCCATGTTCTATCTTCATCTATCCTCGTCCCACTCCCTCTCAACCTTCCCCTTAATTTCATGACTTCATATTTGACCTCCTCATCTTCCAACTCCATTATCCACAATTTTATTGTCCCCTGATCTACTCCTCTAATTCCCGTAACCTTTTTAATTTTTACCTTTGCCTCAATTCCTGTAAGCAATCTTCCTACTTCCTCTTTGCTTTTCCTATTCCCTACTTCCAAACCTCTAATCACGATGTTCCACTTTCTTTTTTCCCTCTCGAGCAACTCAACCTGACTCGCTAACTCTTTCATTTTCCTTTCCAAATTATCATCCCTTACTTCTCCATTCTTCTCTCTACTTCCTTTCTTTTCCCCTATCTCTACAACCTCCAATCCACCCTTTTCATTCTTCCCATCTTCCGCACTCTAATCCGATATTTATTTCTCTAACTTGTTCATTCTTTTCCACATATTTTCTTTTTCCATTTTCCAATTTTCGTCTTACTTTTTTAAATTCCTTTCAATCCCTTCTATCTCCTTTTTTATTACCTCCGTCTGCTTATCTGTTTTTTTTTCTATGTCCCTATCAATCTCTATTCTGTCCCACACCTCCGTCCATTCTTTATCGAACCTTCTTACCAACAACTTTATTCATAATTATTTAGATTTCAGATGGGATTGTAAGAGACAATAAGAGACTCTTAACAAGTTTAAAATTTTCGTGTGCAGTCTGATTATCTTTATTTTTATTTCGTTTAGTGCTTTCAGATGCATCATGTTCCTTGAGACCAAAGATAATTACATTATTTTTACGTGTCTCTCTGTTCTACAATTCAGAAACACAGGTGTGTATTAAAGGAGTAGTGTCCGGGGTACCAGATTAAATTGCTGCTTCCACGGCGTCTAATCTCTTCAAAAATTCATCTACCTTAACCTCAACATTAACAACTCTAATTATTGCGTCATCAAATTTAGAGGTTAATCCTTTTAATTCAAAAGAAAACTCTTTAAATTATGAGGATTCAGGTCCTCAGCAGTCAGAGGCGGAGCAGAAGACGAGGGCATTGCAGTAGAGGCAGACGATGCACGTGGCTTGCAACATTTTGCAAACGATCCATTAGGCAACTTTGACACTAGCTGAGAACACCCGGAACACAAAACTGCATCAGACACGTTCCTTTTGCTCCACACACAATTCTTATCGGATGATTGCTTATTACTCATTGTACCTACCAGAGACGGCAAGGCCGAAGGAGATTAGAAATACTTTAAGTCATATAATTGCAAGAAAAACGCCAAAAAGTCCAGACAAAAACCAAAAATATGTTGCTGGACACAATAACCAGTTTATAGCAACAAAAGTCTTGCAAATACATCCGCTTTAACGTACAATAAACTAAAAACATAGAGAGAGCACAAAGAGCACGTGTTAACCCGAACAGGGTAATCCATCGGCAAGAGCTTCGGCGCGAGTTTGGGACCGCGAGCTTCGATATTGGGGATTTACATTGGGCCAATGTTTCTACCAATATTGGTCTGTCACTTCGGTCCGAGTCTCAAAATTAATCTATGCCCAATATTGGTACTTCAATATAAGCCCAATATTAAAACCTTTAATCTACCCAATTATGCGTACATTATACACAAAAACAAAAAATCCTAAAAATATTTCGATACACGGTTTCTGAAGCATATATTCTGAGATTATACCCATTATAATCTTTTTTTGTCATTTATATATTTATTATAATTTATATAATCGCTTACCTAAGAGAAAAATTCCCTTCCGCTGGGAATCGAACGCATGACCCTAACACTAACAGTCCGCAACCCTAACCAACTATCTACGCAACGCACGCTACACTGGTTTATAAGAAAGTTCAAGACATTCGTACTACATATTACACACAGAGTAACACTGTTAAATGTAAATAATTAATTCATAATATGTTCTACTTATAAATTGCATTTAGTAAAATGGTGTTGTCTCCCAATAATAAACATAATTATTTTTAGTTTAGATAAGAATGAGTCAAATATTTTTGCTATACGGTTCAAAATATTATTTATAACGCAAAATAAATAGTACAAAAATAAAAAGATCTTATATGATCGTGGGCTGTATACTCTGTCAAATAAAAAAAAATTGTTTTATATTTAAATGTTTTTAGATTAAGTTATAGACTATTATTTCATTTCTTTTTTTATAAATAAGTTTAATAACTGTTTTACAATTACAGTTTTTAATCACAAAACTGAAGTATTTTAAAAAACCCAAACAAAATTTGTAATACACTGAAAAACTTTATAGATCATTATTTAAAATTAAATTTTAAATTAAATTAAAAATTAAATTTTAGTAAACTGACTATTAAAGTGGGGAAAAGTGGTCACTAGATAAAATATTTTATTTAATATAAGCTTATTAACAATATATGATTTCATTTTTATTAAAATTTAGTAGTCAGTCGATCAAAGCTGCACGCATGCAAATGAACATTGCTCGTACATGTAAGAACTGTTAAATTCAAGAAAAAAATTTATTACCAAAGAATTTTCAATTTAAAAAAAACTTGTACTTAACCAAGATGATTTAAAATTTTTATTTTTTTCCTAGAATAAATTACAAAAACCTTTTAATTACTTTATTACTATAAACTTTAATTAAAAATAAATCTCCTTAAGTGCAAAAAACATTTGTATATATATAATTTCATATATTTTTTCTCAAATGTACTATCATCTTCAATAGAGATTCTACTTGAATGAAAATCAATTATGTTCCTTCGAAAATTTGACCTTATTAATAATATTCAATCTGACATATTTTGAAACTTTTGGGTGTGTGTTAGAAACAATGTTTCATTCGAAAATACAAATCGCACAAGTGGTAAGGAAATTATTGGATACATTACGTCGGTTAAATCGAATGTTATTTTATCTGTATTTTAGGTTAAGATATATGTTGTAACATAAGTTATATTATGTAATTTTTAATTCTACTTTAATACATTCAATAATATATTATTGAAGGTAGCATTGAGGTTAGGTTAGCTGTCATATGGCGATTCGACGAAGTGTTGTGTTTCCGCTCTATACTTTTTCTTCCTTTTAGGATAAAATTTTAATCAACAGACTACTAAAAATTGAATGTTCTTTTAGTCAAACCATGAATTTTACATTTTAATAGTCAAACTGTGAAATAATAATAGTGTTCCAGTTTTTTCCTGGTATGATAGTTAATTTACTAAAATTAAATTGCGAGTTTAGTAAATATTGATCTACAAAGTTTTTCAGTGTATAAAACTAAAGTATACGTTATTATAAAGGGTCGTTATGATTTTATTGTTCATATTTTAAAGAATCTATTTTCCATATTAAGTGCCAAAAAATATTTTATTTCTGATTGTTTATTTCTGCGAAATATATCTGTTTGAATTTAACGTTAAATTTTACTGGACAACATGATATCTAGAGATTTTACCACCTATTATGATAAAAAAATAACAAAATCCTTAAATAATGTCGGATAGTAAAATTGAGGGTTAACTTCAAGCTAATATTTTGCAGCAATAAACAATTAAAAATAAAAATTATTTTTTAGTACTTTTAAATATGAATTCTTATGTATAAAAAGACTGCATGTGTTGTAAAAATATATTTAAATATGAAAAATAAATTCTTGAAGATATGAAAATAAGCCCATACTGACCTCTTAATTACAACATGGTAGTATTTTATATTCAACAATATTTTTGGTTATGTGTGTATGATCGACTTAGGCCGAACATTGCCCTTTTGTCTCATAACCAACATTGGCACAAGTTACATAAGCCCCAGAATCGGCAGAATGTGAGGCCCCCAACCTAAGACAGTCAATATTGGCACAAACATTGGCCTTTACTCGTGAATCCAATGTTGGCAATACGATAATCGGCCGAAGTTACAGCCAATGTTGAAAGCCCGAGTATCAATAGACTACATAGAGCCAAGCAACGGCCACGTTGGCTAGCTCGGCAAACCCTGCTCGGGAATCACTCGGCAGCCATATTGAAGAATTATGAATTTTGAAATTCAATAACATAAACATCAGACTTTACTTGTCCAAATAGTTTATCATCTACTATAGTTTCGATTAATTTTTTTACTTTTAAATAAAAGACTCTTGCTACGATGTCAGGTCTATCAGAAGCTGACTGATTAGGTAATACATTTTCTTCAATTTCTTTCTATTTTGAACTAAATGTCATTGTAATAAATAAATATGGTCTACTATGAAAAGCTACAATGGTCATTGCATCTTGATATTGTTCTAACATGTTACGAGGTGATCCTATAAATGTTGAAGGCAATATCAACATCTTACCAATATGTACATTATTTTCAATTTCTTGATTATTATGTAAATGACAATTTTTCGATCTCCTCCCGTTTTTTCAATTTGTCTTTTTTTTAATTGCTGTCATTTTCTCTTTCACTGTCCTTTCTTCTTCTTTTTTCTTCAAAGCTTCCTTATATCGAATAATTGAACTCCTTGCATAACTAATCATGTCCTTGTCGATTTCAATTTGTTTAACATCTCCACCAAGATAAGAAATGTGGTCACAAACTCTTCTAAGTCCAACAAGCGTTTCTTGCTGTATATTTTCCACTAAAATTTTTTTTAACTAAAAATCCACTTTCAACAAACGCATTTCCATGAGACAAAATTAAAATAATTTTGACACAGTGCCATATATCTTGGAAATCTTTCTTATTCATCAACCGCGCTAAACAATGATCTAGTCTGTCCTTAGGAAAGTTAAATGACTTTAAATCATTTTTTAAATTGAGGGTCCGGATTCCATAAGGTGTTACGCGTGACTTTCGTTGGCCCCTCGTTCAGTGAATTTTCGCTGAACGCGGGGCCTACGTTAGTCACCCGCAACACCTTATGGAATCCGGCCCCTCAATTGTTTGTCTGTTCTGAAGAACAGCTAAATTGTTGATAGGCTTTATCAGCTCGATGTTTTGAAATCTGTTTTTTATCTAAAAGCACTGTAATGCATTTCTTTATACCTGATTTGCTACTTTCTAGTTTGAACAACATGTTTGAAGGTATTAGACATTCCGCTCCTTTGATAATTTTTTATTTAAGAGGACTTTTCTCAATTATCTTGATTAATGCTTCAATTAAAAAACGCCTGCAATCGTTTCGGAATTGCAATTTATTTAAATCATTTTCATTCACTTTTGAAAGAGCAAGTTTGGTTGCTATTCCTAAGTCGAAATTTTAGGCAGTTTTAAGATTTTCTGTTTTTAAATCGATTTTAACAAGTTTAAAAGAATTATCAGCTGCTTTAAGAACATCTTTTATAAAGGAACTTAACAGGCTTCTTAAAAAAGTTTTTAACTCATTATTCAAGAATGGTAGCATTGGTTTGGGACTTTGGAATTTGGTTAAAAAAAGGCTCAAATTTCATAGACATTGCGTTAAAAACTGAAGTTTTGCCAACAAAAAGAGATCTTTAAGAGAGCTTTTCGCAGCACTTCCCGAGAACTACTTATTCAATTGCTTCTGAACTTCAGTTGATATGAAATATTTTTGAAGATTTGTATGCATTTCAATAGCACGCTCAGAACACTCTAAAAAATATAAATATTTAACAAAAAAAACATAATTATAAAAGGTAAAAATTATTAGTAAGGACCGGGACAGTTAAAGGGGACCCATTGTTAAAAAAAAATAGATTTTTTAAAAATTTCGTTTAGTGATTTTGAAAGAGAAAAGTTCGCTTTTTTTAATAAAACAGCATAAACAACATAAAATCGACTTTTTTCAGACGATAAATGTCATTTAACTGTCCAGTTCACATATGTGCAATATAATATTAATTCCTATTAATACGTTATAGACATTGAAGCAAAATTAGATTTTTAAAAAAATTACATAAAAACGTAATTACATGTAGATGAAAAACATCGTGTTTTGCAATTTTGTATCGTGTGATTAACAAAAATACCGTGACTTTTCACTACAAAAATAAAATAATATTGTCCTTTTCAAATTCCTTGACTTTCCCTGACTTTCCCTGTTTTCCCTGACTGGTGAGCACCCTGCTCTGGTATTAAACCTTCAGCATTTATATTAAAAATAGCAGCACTTTATTACACCTTTAAAAATTGTACCTTCCTTTATCTAATCCTTTCTTTAAAGTAAACATTAGTTGTAATTCTTGAATTTCTTCATTATTTTTTTTTTGCTACCGCAAGTTTCCATTTCAATGATCTCAGACATCATCAAAAAAGACTTTGTACATACGTTACAATCTCTAGGTAATTTGTCAATACTAAATAATATATCCACACCTAAGTTGTCATGTTTGTTTAATATATAGCAAATTGCTTCTTCTGGATCGAACAGGAATAATTGAGCAAAAGATGGATCATTATCAATTTCAGGAAATAAGGAATTGTTGATTTAAAAATAAATTTGACCTAGAATTTTATATCAAAATGGTCCCCACCTTCTATTATTGACATCAACTACATTGGCATTTTAAGATGCAAAAGCAAATAAATTATTGTAAAGTCTTATATTATTCTTAAAATATCTAGATTTCTTATGAGATCCATCTGACAATGTTATTAATTCACGAAGGTATTTTTCTGAAAACAACGATATACCACCATGACTGCAACAATCCTTATAAGTTAATTTCTTTTGAAGTTTTTCTTTCTCAAAATGTTTAGCCTTGCATCTTTTGCAAAAAAAACGATATTTTACCGAGATAATGTTCGTTATAACTTGGAACATGTGTGCTATTAATATTTTTTCTGCATAAGCAAAATCACGAATATAAATGTTGTTTTTATTCTTATAAATGACTATTTTTTACCTGTATGTTCCAAAACATATATTTTTTCCTCAACGATTATTAAAAATAACCTTAATGTCCGATACAAATAAGGGTAGCTATGGGAGATTAGAGGTGGTAGGTAGTGGGCTTGTGGATTGAGGAGGTTCCTACTTACCTTTCATCTCCCTTTCCAGTTTTGATACACTACAGGGTTTTTCTAAATTTTCGTCCGCGAATTGGTCGTAAATTGTTTCTCATCGATTATGTTTCTTTTCAATCTTTGACGATAGTTTTTTTTTTATATTCTGTTCTACTTTTTTTAATTTTCTGATTAGAGGTGTTAACAATTTTTCTCTGGCTCACTATTCTTTGTATTTTTTCATTCTTATCATCTCCTCCTACTTTTTTAAGATACTTTAACTTACTTTCAACATTTTTCTTACTACTAACATAGAAATCTGTTTCTCTACTTACATCTTTCATAAGTAACATTTCTCTTTCTTTCTCGTCAATTATTATTTGTCGTTTTAATTTAAGCCTTTGACGATATACTTTTTTTTGTTGATATTCTGCATGACTTTTTTTACTTGTCTCATTACGGCGTCCGTTTCCGGTACTGATAAGTAGCTGACGCGTTTGTAAGTGGAAAATAGTTTTGTTGAAAATTTATAAATAATAACTAAAGGGTGGGCTGTGGAGTGATTGGTAAGTGTAGAGTGAAGTGCGATGGTGTGAATGAAAAGAGTGTATGAAGAGGTAATTGAATGAATGAAGTGTAAAAAGAGGTAAAAAAGAAGAATAATTGTGAGGTTATAGTGACGGCATGCGAAGTGAGTGAGAGGTAGTATAGGGAGAGAGTGATAAAGTGTCGATAAGGTAGAACTTGACAATATCGAATAAAGAGGAAAGCAATGATGCAAGTGGTAAAAGCGGGAATGAATATAAGGCGCGAAGATTTGAAAAGAAATTTGACGGGAAAAGTGTTATCTGTAAGGATTGTCAAGTTTTACTTAGGCTAATCAAAAGAACAGTAAAGGAGAACGATGACGACTTAGATGAAGTTTGGGATGAAATGGACGAAATTAGGAAACTAGAGAAAAAAAGGTTTAAACAGATTGAGGGATTACGAAAGTCAGTGAAAGCAATGTTAGTGATGATTGAAAAGTGGGAGGTAAGGTGGGAAGAGGAGAAAGAAGATGTGTGGAAAAGTATGGAGGAGTTAGAAAAAGGAATAAAAGAGAGTAAGGAGAGAAGGACGAGAGAATATGTAGAAACGGTGAGGGTAACATTAAATGAAGGAGTAGAAGAAAAAGAGAGGAGTAGAGAAAAAGTAGATGACGATTTAAAAATAAAAGTGAAGGAATTAGCGATGAGAGTAGAAGTGATGGAGGAGGAGAGGAGAAAAAGAAATATTGTGATTAAAGGTATGAAGGTAGGATGGAGAGAAGGCAGAGAGGAGGTAGGAAAACTGTTGTCAGGAATTGGGTCGAAAGTTAAGAACAAGAACGTTAAGAGTCTGAGAGGAGAGGATATGGAAAAACCGAAATTGTGGATTGTGGAATTAGAAGATGAGAATGCTAGGATGGAAGTAATGAGATTAAAAAGTAGGTTGAAAGGAAGTGTGGAGAGAATAGATGTTGATAGAGCATGGAGAGAGAAAAGGATAGAATGGCTGCTGGAGCAAAAAGCGTGGGTGGAAAGAAGAAACGGAAGAGTAGTGAAAGTGAATAGAGAAAGTGTTTTGGTGGATGGAGTGGAATGGCTGGTGAAAGAGGATACACAGGGGGTTATCAAAGTGGGACCGAAAATAGGTTTAGAAGAGAAAGGGAAAAGGTAAAAAGAGCAATTGAAAAGAAGTAACTGGATTAGTGGATGAATGAAGATGTTGGGAGGATTGGAAGAGGAATATATGAAAAAGATAAGTGAATGGGTATGTTTAGAATGTGAGATACGAATGATAAAGAAAAAAGTGAGAAATAGGGTTTTAATAAAAGGGTGGGCGAAGATGTAGATTAACCCTGGAAAGGAAAAAATAGGAACAGGAAACGGAAGCCCAGGTACTTGGCAGTTAGTTAAGTAAAATATTAGAAGAGCGGCGATTAGGTTAAGTTGATTATGTCATTAGTGTAAAGCTTAAGTACGGATAATTGTAAGCGTTATTATACTTAATTTGTATTTGAATGTAAAGGGAGCGGAGGCCCTCGAACCCGTAACCCAAATAGCACGTAATATTGCAGCAACGTTGCAGCAACATTGCCGTGCAATGTTGGCAATATTGCCGCGCAATGTTGCTGCAACGTTGCCTCAATGTTGTCCATGTCCACATTGCTGCAACGTTGCCCTGTAATGTTGCTGCAACGTTTCCTGCAATGTTGCCGCAACGTTGCAATAATATAGTTGCTCAATACAACGCTTAAATACAACGTTGATTATACAAAAAAATGAACAGTTAACGTAATTTGCATTGGTTGAGCTTTCCTTTTATTCTGTTAATATCATCTTTACTAAGTACTATTTTTAAAAGTTAATGAAACCTTTATAAAATTTTGAACTCCTATATTTTGAAAGTTGCTGCAACGTTGCTGCAATATTACGTGCTATTTGGGAAGGGATAAGTAAATAAATTATATATACATGTCTCATTACAATCGCTAGAAATTATTAATTTTTCAGAATTATAATTTCTCTTTTTTTAACAGCACTTTCTATGTAGTTTTTTTTAGAAAAATATAAATCTGTTTCACTACTTAAACATACATCTTCCATAACTGATGTTTTTGTTTCCTTATTATTAATTTTTTTCGTTTTAATTTCATCATTTCACTATATTCTTTCTGATATTCAGCTCTAGTTTTTCCACTTTTCTCGTTAGAATTGCTAAAAAATATCTTCTTACTACTATTGTTTCTAATATTTTATAATTATTACCTTTTTTAGGGTTCCGTACACCTTCGGTGTTCGGCGGAACCCTTAAAGCGAGACACGTGCGTCCATAGCCAAAAACCATTCCCCCCCCCCCTTAACTTCTAAACTATTTGACCTAGAGGGCTGAAATTTGGTACACTTATGTATTTTTACGTGTAGATTGCACGAAAAATATAGAGAACATGATTCAAGGTGATGTTCATAGCGTTGTCAAGGAAATAACAACTTTTTTTTAGCAAAAATGCATTAAAATCGACCATTTCCCCCCCTCCCCCCTTAACTTCTAAACTATTTGACATAGAGGTCTGAAATTTGGTACACATATGTATTTTAACGTGTAGATTACACGAAAAATATAGAGAACATGATCTGGATTGATGGCCATAGCGTTGTCAAGGAGAAACTGCAAATTTTGGAAAAAAAAGTTTTTTTTCTCTAACTTTGCCATTATTTGAGCTAGAGGGCTAAAATTTGGTACACTCGTGTATTTTTGCATACAGATTATGGAAAAATTATGTTTGGAAATAAAATTGAATATTATGAGGTCATAAAAAAAAAATTCAAAAAATCACCAAAAAGAGGTTTAGACCCCTATGCTAGAGCTCACCCTAATTGTCCTACAGTACCCCTCAAACCAATAAAATTGTTATTTGTATACTCAGAATGTAAAAAAACGATATAAAACGCAATTGAAAATTGTTATCACTTTTTTTTCAAAATAATTGAAAAATTATGAAAAAAACAAAAAAAAATTTTTAATCTTATACAAGGCTTGATCAAGGCTGCCACAGGACCTATAGTCAAGACTGTTATAAGCCCTGAAACCCTATAAAAATTTCAGGGCCTCCCTTAAAAAAAAATTCTTGATTTTTATGTTATTTATATGAAATACAAACCTGTACCCTTAAGCAAAAGTTTCATGTACTTGAAGGTAGAAGTATTTTCATAATTTGTACGTTCTAATTAATTTTCATAATCTGTACATAAAAATATACAAATGTATCAAATTTTAGCCCTCCAGCTCAAATAGTTTCAAAACTATGAGAAAAAAACTTTTTTTATTCGAAAATTTGCAGTTTTTCTTTTTTTGACAACGTTTTGACTGTCAATCCAGATAATGTTTCCTATAATCTTCCTGAAATCTACACGTAAAAATACATATGTGTACCAAATTAGAGCTCTCTGTTCGTTAATAAGGTATATCTTTGTTTCGTAAATGTACGGAACCCTAGATTTTGGTACGGGTGTAACTCGTACTTGCCCGATTTTTCCTACTTTAATATAATTTGACGCATTTTCCACATGTTTTTTCTTACAAACATTTGAATTTCTGTCACTATTTACACTTTCCACATTGGTTATTTGTCTCTCTTCCCCGTCTCTCCTTTTTACTTAGGTCTTTTACAATACATTTTTTCATATGTTTTTTCATATGTTTTCATATGTAGTCCTCACAGGTAAATTATTGTTTTTTATTTCTTCAAAATTTCCAAATCTAAGTTTATACAATTTTGAAAAATTATCGGAAAAGGAGATAACACATTTTTTTCAAACATCATATATACAGTGAAACCTCTCTTAGCGGACACCTCCCAATAGCGGACACCTCCTTTAACGGACGAAATTGAAAAGTCCCGGCAAAATTATATTGTTTTATATGAGATGAAAACTTCTTAATAGCGGACCCTCTCAAAGGCGGACACCTCTGTTAACGGACACACAAATGCTTTGACAAATGCACAGAATAACGGACAGGTTCCGATTATCCGAATAATACAACATTTTATCCAATCTTCCTTTATCCTAAATTTTCCACTTTCCCACTGTCAAAATTTTTTTTCAAAATTCTAAATACTATGTTTTATAAATTAATATATTAATTAATTAAATATGCATTTAAACTAAACATATTAAATTTAAGAAATGTAAAGTTTATCTCTTCAATCGTGTTTCTTTACAGTTATATAAAAATACTTTTAATTTGTATTATATCCAAACTTTCGATTCGATCCGTTAATCGAGGTTCCACTATATTATAAAAAATGCAATTAAATATTTATTTATATACAAAAGATCGTGATTGTCTAGCTCCTGTGTTTTAATAATAAAAAAAATGAAATCAGACAAAATATTATATAAATATGTTGTATATATTAAAACCTCCTAATAGCGGACACCTCCGTTAACGGACAATTTCCTCTTGCACCGTCGGTGTCCACTATAGGGAGGTTTCACTGTATATACAAATGAGTTCTCATTAATGCATGATTATATACAACATTTTCAGGTTTAATATTAAAATAAAAAGAAACAGCAAACGCAATCGCGTATACACCACAATCAAAAAAATTTGGTTGTTGTCTTACTCTTAAAAACTACTTTAGGTTTAAATGGATATAACCTACATAAATATTCTCTTTGATCTACATTTAAACAAACTTCATTAAGACTATCATAAACAAAAAGTTCATTTCTATCATAGTAAGTGCAAATCCAGTGACCCAAAAAGCGATTCACTATAAACAATATTTGAATGTGATTTATTATTCTTATTAATTGCTTTTATTTCATCGAACATTTCTAAATATCCTGTAATTTGTTTTTGGAAACTACCACCTGATGCAAGTTCCAATAATTCCTGAAACTTATACATGTGATTGTCATTTAGCTTAACGCCACTACGAATAATAGTCCAATCTTTATCATTTAAATTGAAATTTCTCCTCTTTAACTAAGAACTCATTTTTTAAAAACAACTTGCAAAAAATATATTAACACAACATGAATCTTATTTTTTATGTCTCACTATCTAACTCCATAATCACCTCTTTATCCTACATGTCATCAAAGTAGGGGAACATGGGGCAAAACGGAAATCGGGGCAAAACGGTGAGTTCGCAATATATTTTTCCACAGGTGGCGTCATTTAGTGTCAATGGCATGCTTAGTGTAAATAAAGTGTACTGATATAATTTTGATGATAGTAAGTAATTCCGACAATGCACATGGAAGTTTTCACACATAAACCTAATTTGGGACCCTATTTCGAAGCCTCCAAATTTCAAAAACGAAATAAATATTTAAAATTTTACTTTAATGTAAAAATCAATTAAACCTATGTGAAAGTCTCTTTAAAATAATAAAAAAAATAAAAAAATTTTTGTGCACGTAATATTTATGTCGTATTGTTAATTTTCTCATTCTTCCCATTTTCCCCCACCCTTGGGGAAAAACGGGGACTGTTAAAGACTCGGACAGTAGTTAATGAAAAATTATCTTTTTTCTATGAGTTAAAATTTGTTTTTCGTTAGGGTTCCCGTTTTGCCCCATGTTCCCCTATCTTTATATTTCAAGTCTTAATGTTTTTTAGGGTTCCGTACACCACAAGTGTACGCACGGAACCCTATTGGCAAGACTTTGTCGAAAATCGTATCCCCCCCCCCCCTAGCCGCCAAACTATTTGACTTAGAAAGTTCAAATTTGGCCCACATATGTATTTTCACGTTTAGATGAAAGGAAAATTATAGAGAACGTGATTCTAGGGGTTGATCATAGCGTTGTCAAGAAAATAACAAGATTTTTGAGAAATTTTGATATTTTTTGGCTGATGACTTTTGCCATTTCTTTGATAGCGCTATCACCACAACAATCTCTATAATTTTTCTGTAATCTACATATGATACTACATTTTTGTACCAAATTTGAACTCTCTAAGTCAAATATTTTGTCAGATAAGAGGGCAATAGGTCATTTTTTCGAAAAAAATGCGTTTAATTTGTACCATTCTTGACCTTTATCTGCCAAATTATTGTACTTAGAGTGCTGAAATTTGGTACACATATGTATTTTGACGTGTAGATTACAGAAAAACTATAGAAAACCTTGTTGCAGGCTGTTATCATAGCGTTTTTCAGCAAAAAAAAACAATTTTTTTGAAAAAATGCTAAAAAAGGGTCGTATCCCCCCCCCCCCTGAACTTCCAAACTATTGGACTTAGAGAGTTCAAATTTGGTTATAACTTTGACAGCGCTATAATCATCACTTTCTCTATAATTTTCCTGTAACCTACACGTAAATCTACATACGTGTACCAAATTTCAGCATCCTAAGTCAAATAGTTTGGAAGATAAGGGGGGGGGATACGGTCATTTTTTTAGCAAAAATGCATTAAAAGTGTACAATGCTACCTCCATATTTGCCAAACTATTGTACTTAGAGTGCTGAAATTTGGTATACATATGTAGTTTGCCATATAGATTACAGAAAAACTGTAGAGAACTTTGTTGCAGATCGTTATCATAGTGTTTTTAAGCAAAAACCAACGATTTAAAAAAAATGCTAAAAAATGACCGTATCCCCCCTCCCATAACTTCTAAAAAATTTGACTTAGAGAGTTTAAATTTGGTATACAAATGTATTTTCACGTGTAGATTACAGAAAAATGGTAGAGAACATGATTGTAGAAGTTGATCATAGCGTTGTTGAGGAAATAAAATGATTTTTGAGTATTTTTTATGGATATTTGCTAAAATCTCTGGATTTTTCGTTGACAGCGCAATCACCATCACGTTCTCTATAATTTTTATGTAATTTACACCTGAAAATACATTCCTGTACAAAATTTGAACTCTCTAAGTAAAATATTTTGGAAGATAGGGGGGGGGGGGGTGGTTCATTTTGTACAAAAAATTCATTATATATTATATTATATATAATATGTATAATATATTTATATATTTAATAGTATCAAATATATTAAAAATTATTTTGTTTTGTGTACGGAACCCTCGATTTTAGTGCGAGTGTAACTCGAACTTGC
The DNA here is from genome assembly GCA_037103525.1 of Ganaspis brasiliensis. NCBI lineage: Eukaryota > Metazoa > Arthropoda > Insecta > Hymenoptera > Figitidae > Ganaspis > Ganaspis brasiliensis. Next base: position 3,319,762 of record JAZKLR010000266.1, on the reverse strand, counting down.
CCAATTTTTTTTGTTTCTGTATCTCATATGTTTCTCTCACCTCTTTTATATAATTATATTATTAACACTTCTTTTACACTGTAACGACTGTTTAGAAACATTATAATCACTTTATTATTTATTAAACATTGACAATTATTTTATTTAATAAACAGTTATCAATCACTTGTTTAATAAATTAACAATCCTATTTTATGGACAGTTTAAGCATCTCATAACACTAACTTTAGGGCCTTTTCACGTCAGAAATATCAGAGTTGTCAAAGGGTTCATCGATTTTCTTGAAACTTCGTGGTATTATACTACTATATGAGAAACTTTTTCCCTCCAAATGATTTTTAAAAAAATTGAAAATTTTAGAAGATACGCCATTTTGAATTTCATCATTAATTTAACAAAATTGTTAATATATCAAAATATTATAAAGATATTTTGATGAAACTTACACATGTTTTAGTTAAAAATATGTACTTTTAAATAAAAATAAAGTCAATGAAAAAAAAAAATTTTTTATGTAAAAAAATTAAAAAACCATTTTTAATTCAATTTTTTATTTACTTACTCCTCTCTGACAGAAATTTTATTAATATTTTTAAATTCCTTGTGAATTTACCTTTAATTTAAAAAAAAATCGATGGAAATTTTATTAGGTCCCGAGATATTAGACTGTTTGTACTACCGCGCGTGGTTGCGACAGCAAAACGCGGCATGGCGCGCTGCATTGCTAAGCTTCTACGCTGTCACGTCGCATTGCCTGGCATTGCCACGGCCGCACAGTGGGGCAAATGAAGGTGGTCGTGGACAAATCAGTCTAGAGCTCACAAATTTGACTCTTTTTTAATGTTTTTTTTTTTTAAATAAAAGGTTATGAAATTTCCCACAGATCTGTGAGGGCCGAATTTTGAAAAATGTTTAGACAACTTTTTTATTTAACTTTAAAAATGAAAAATAAAAAAAATAATTTTTTATTCAAGTACAATTTTTATAGAAATGCAATTATATTAATGAATATTATTTTAAACAATAGAGTACTTCCTTATAAACAATATCTATAAGTATTAAGTAATTATAAAATTTATTTAATTAGTTATAAACAATAAAATAAATATTATTGATATTTTATAAACACCTACAAATATTTTTGAAAATTTTACAAATTTCGGAATGAAATACAAGTTTCTCATTATTAAAAAACACATTATTCATAAAATAGTTAATTAATAATTATTTTATAAACATATTAGTTAACAAATGCATAACTTTATCATTTTGTATTTTATGTAATTGGTTTAATTTTTCAGCATGTCTTTTGAAAGTAATGTTTATGTAGTTACATATAAAGCCCAATAAAACTCCATACTGATTTTATTGTTTAAATAATGTTAATTAACAAATGCATAAAGTCATCAGTTTCTTAGTTATAAAATCAATTTAAATTTCTATTATGTTTTACTGAAGTAAAGTTGATGCAGAAATATTTTATGCATAATAAATCTCCGTAAAGAATTTATATTTAAAACAATGTTATTTAATTAACAAATGCATAAATTGTTCATTTTCCTTAATTTTTGAATTTGAGGTGTTGAATATAACCTTAAATAAAGATTAATTTTAAAAAACAGTTTTCATCAATTGTCTAAATTTTTATTTTGAGAAATGTAAAAAGTATAAAATGATTTGTTTAAACAATTGCTGAAAATACTGCTTTATAATCAATATTCTTTTAAGGTTATATTAAAGAAAACAATTTTCAAAATTAAGAAAAAATTGCAAATAGAGTAATCTGATAAAATAAAATTTTTTTACGATTTGACTGGAAAAACAAAAAATCTACGAGAAATTTTTTTACCCCAGGAAATATTGACAAAAGATTGTAACAACGTACATGTCTTTTTTTTCAATCTGCAAAAATATTTAAATACTTAACATTGTTACATAAAATGATGCAGAGTTAGCTTTTGTTTCCATTAATGGAAAATAGAGTAAAGATAATGCATATTAAAACAGATTAATATAAAATTTTACCGATTTTAATGGAAAATAAATGTTTCTTTTAATAATATATAATAATAATTAGTAGTTAAATAACCTTGTTTAATGCTTAAACTTTTAAAGTTTCTTTAAATTTTTAAAAATAATTTTTTTTAAACAATTTGTTGAAATTTAAAAATAATATTTATATAATTGGTACAAATAAATGTTTATTATTTAAAAATATTGTTTTAATGTAATTAAAAATGTTTTGTTAAAACGAACTTTGAGATTTTGGACGGCACATTGTTTCCTGGTACAATGAAATATACATGATAATTTCGCAACAATAATTTATGATATACTTATTAATTGTTTGAAATCTGTTTCACTTTGGAATGTTATAGTTCAGATATGTAGTAAAACAAATCATAAGAAAATTTATTTTATTAATAAAACGTTTTGTATTAAAAATTTTAAACCACGGGCATATTAAGGACAACCCTTTCTTACATAATTTTTAAAAACTCCCGCGCTGTGTCTTTTAGTTCACTAAGCGTTTGCAAGGTGGTGTTGTTTTAATTGAGATAGACTCTCTCGCTATCAAGTCACGTTGGAAAATATATAAGTACCGATAGTTTTTGCGGTAGAAATATTACAAATTAACGTGTTATTCGTTTGCTTTCACAGGTAGGTCGTTTTTTTATATTTCAAGCGCATATATCTTTTCTTCTTAGATCTATCTACTTTTTATGCTTTTAAGTCTGTCATCAATTTTTATTAAAATTTTTGTACTTTTCTTTTCCTGCTTCTTATGGTTCATTTTTTATTCTCTTTACTGCCTTTTTTTAATTTTTTCAGTACTTTCTTATTTTTTTTTCCAGTTTGCAAAAGGTAAGTTTCTTCATTACACATTTTTGTTTAGTTTTGCTTTAAATTTTAAGTTTTATTAAGCTTTATTTTCAATAATAAATTGTACCATGAATTCTATTGAGATAAAAAATAGAGAACTTGTTGACATATTATTACAATCGGATTTAAAAACGGCAGATGTATTATTATCATATTTAAAAGGGAGATATAACCTTTCTGCAAATTTAGAAAAGGCCGTTGAAAGAAAACTAGTGCAATTTTTTTTGCCGACATTTAAAAATAAATATAAGTCGTTGTTTAGTAAGGATTCAAAATTTTTGCAGCAAAATGATTCTTGGTTAAGGAGTACCTTCTCTGCTTCAGAGACATTACTTTTAGGAGTTCGAAAAACTAAAAGTTTTAATGAATGCTCTAAAAAAAGTAAAAAGAGAAGAGTCGACCAATTAAAATCAGAATCATTAAACGATGATATTGGTGTAATTAATAATGTAAGAGAATTAGATAAAGATACTTTAATTCATGTTGCCAAAGAAAGTATCTTAAAACAAAAAGAAGCTACAATTGTTGCAATGCAGGACATTGAACAAAATGGAATAAAAAACAATTGTTTATCTTTTACTGATGATGAAGCACTTTCTCTTTTTATGGATTTGAAGTTAACCAAAAATTCATATGAATTACTTAGAAAACGTTTTAAAGAGAAAAAAGTTGATATACTTCCTCCCTATAAAAGAATTACAAGTGCTAAAACTCATTGCTATCCTCCGAATTCTGCAGTTGAAATTACTGAAAAAGGTGCGAGCCTAAAATTACAAGATTTACTTGACCACACAGCTAATAGAATTTTAAAAATAGATAGTGTAAATCCACCTGAAGAGATTATAAATCTCAACTTAAAAGTGAAATATAGCTGTGATGGAACATCTGGATTGAATCCTTATAAATATAAAGCAGAGAATAATGACAATTTATCATCTAGCCTTTTTATGATGTCACTTGTTCCGATTTCTCTTAAAACTAATGATGAGAAAATAACAGTTTGCCAAATCTTCGAACTTCATCTAGTAAATCTTGCTTGCCTATATCATTCCATTTTATGCCTGAAACGAAAGAAACAATTGTAAATGAGCTTCAGAAAATTGAAAACCAAATTAAAAGATTAAAAGAAGGACAAATCAAATTGAATAACAAAATTTACAAAATAACATACGAATTGATGTGTACGATGATCGATGGAAAGGTGTGCCAAGCAATTACAGGAACTTCATCTGCATCTAATTGCACTATTTGTGGAGCTAAACCTTCTGAGATGAACAATTTGAAAAATGTTCGATCTAAGAAAGATAATTTGACTGCATTCCAATTTGGGTTACAAACTTTACATGCCTGGATTCGATTTATGGAATGTATTCTACACATTAAGGTAACTTATAAGTTACCTTTTAAACAATGGCAAGCTAAAACAGACGAGCAAAAGTCCATTTGCGAAACTAGAAAATATTATATTCAAGATGAGCTCAGAAGGCAAATTGGTATAATCGTTGACATAGTAAAACAAGGCACAGGTTCTTCAAATGACGGAAATACGGCAAGAAGATTTTTTGAAAATTATGATATTGCAGCTAAAGTAACAGGTGTTAATAAAGATTTGATAAAAAACTTGTATATTATTTTGCAGGTTTTAGCGTGCGGAAAAGCAATCGATACAGACAAATTTGAAAAATTTGCATCTGAAACGGCAGAAATTTATGTCAAATTATATAGTTGGTATTATATGCCTGCTTCTTTGCATAAGATTTTAATACACGGGGCGAAAATTATTAAATCTTTAGTCGTTAATATTGGTCAGCTTTCTGAGGAAGCCCAAGAATCAAGAAATAAAGATTTCAAAAATTGTAGAGAAAATAACACAAGAAAATCTTCATTAACTAACACAAATGAAGATTTACTACATTTTTTACTTGTCTCAGCGGATCCTTATTTGAATAGTTTACGAAACGAATTTTCGGTAAACGAAAAACCTTTGTTACCCGAAGCAAAAGAGTTGATTTTAGACGATCCCGACTCATCAACGATGATAAATTAGTGTCATTCGTAGATCACCCTTGTTTAAACAGTTATATTTTTCATCTGTACTTTAATAACTAGAATATTTAACATGTAAACGGTTAACTGTTGAAAATATCTTTGAGAAAACATAAAAACAACTTTTTTATCCAGAAAAGTTTTGATATTTTTTCAAAATTAAAAAAGTTATTTAATTGGTTATTAATTTTATTTAACATTACCACAAGATTAAACTTGTCTTTGCATTAACTTTGCTTCAGTAATACATAATAGAAACTTAAACTAATTTTACAACTTAAAAAATGATAAAGTTATATATTTGTTAATTAACAATATTTAAACAATAAAATCTCTTTCAAGATTAATTCTTCATAATATGTATCTGCATAAACTTTACTTTAGTAAAACATAATAGAAATTAAAACTGATTTTATATCTTAAAAAATAATCAAGTTATGCATTTGTTAATTAACATTATTTAAACAATAAAATCAGTACGGAGTTTTATTGGGCTTTATATGTAACTACATAAACATTACTTTCAAAAGACATACTGAAAAATTAAACCAATTACATAAAATAAAAAATGATAAAGTTATTCATTTGTTATAGATATTGTTTATAAGGAAGTACTCTATTGTTTAAAATAATATTAAAATAATATAATTGCATTTCTATAAAAATTGTACTTGAATAAAAAATTATTTTTTTTATTTTTCATTTTTAAAGTTAAATAAAGAAGTTGTCTAAACATTTTTCAAAATTCGGCCCTCACAGATCTGTGGGAAATTTCATAACCTTTTATTTAAAAAAAAAACATTAAAAAAGAGTCAAATTTGTGAGCTCTAGACTGATTTGTCCACGACCACCTTCATTTGCCCCACTGTGGGCCGCTGCAACTACGCGCGGTTGTACAAAAAGTCTAATATCTCGGGACCTAATAAAGTCTCCATCAATTTTTTTTTTTTTAAATTAAAGGTAAATTCATAAGGAATTTAAAATTATTAATAAAATTTCTGTCAGAAAGGAGTAAGTAAATAAAAAATTGAGTTAAAAATTGTTTTTTAATTTTTTTACATGAAAAAATTGTACAAAAAGTCTAATATCTCGGGACCTAATAAAGTCTCCATCAATTTTTTTTTAAATTAAAGGTAAATTCATAAGGAATTTAAAAATATTAATAAAATTTCTGTCAGAGAGGAGTAAGTAAATAAAAAATTGAGTTAAAAATTGTTTTTTAATTTTTTTACATGAAAAAATTGTACAAAAAGTCTAATATCTCGGGACCTAATAAAGTCTCAATCAATTTTTTTTTTCAATTAAAGGTAAATTAATAAGAAATTTGACTAACCCTCATAAATTTGAAGGATTATAGTACCTGCTGTTTCGAAATGTTTAGAATAAAAATTAAATGTTTATTTCAACATCCCAAGTAGATATCGCCACAGTTTTGCCCTACTTACAAACGGGGCCCATACATGGCGGCCATCGATGGGCCATCCTAGTTTTGTAACATTGCGCCGCACTTTTGCCCGACATTCTAATTTTATAGAGATTACTCATCCTGGTAGTTTCTGACGTTGTTCTGACATTTATATTCCATCCTGCGTTGTCCAGGTACTGAGAAAAAGATCTTCTACCTAAATATAGAGAGTTCTAATCAAGGTATCTGCACCAGGTACTAAAATAACATCTTCTTCTGGTATTTCTTGTTCGAAATCAAAGAAAGGACAACATTTATCGGGTACAAGATGACGCCGTCATCCTTATAAATATTTCAAGTGGTCCAGGTATGTTATCAACATCTTCTCCTAGAATTTTTTAAGTAAATTGGAATTTTATATCTATTTTAATGTATTTAAATAGATTTCGTCATCCTGATACATTATATCACTGCTCTAGGTGTGAAATCAACACCTTCTTCGAGAAAATTTTATGAAAACCAAAATTTTCCATACTTTTATGCATTTGTGAAAGGATGTCGTCATCCTGACAAATTATTTTATTAATCTAGGTAATAAAAAAATAATTTCTCCTAGGAATTTTTACTGAAAAATAAAAAATATAAAGCATTCATCATGTGCAAAAGGTTGACGCCGTCCTTACAAATAAATTTAGTGATCTAGGTGTCAAGTTAGTATTTTCTCCAAGAAATGTTTTGGAAACCTAAAGTTGATAGCTTTCCTGAAGTATTTGTGCAGACGACATCATCCTGGCAATAAAAGTTTAATAATCTTGGTAATAGTTGTTAAGAGTGGCAGTTTTTGCTTCTTGGTGCATAAGGTTAAAAAATTTTATTTTTTATTTCAGGTAAATAAAAGTAATTAAAACATTTTGCTCTTGTTACCCTTTAAATTTATAATTTAGAATGATATTCAGAAAGTGAAATTAATGTAACCCTAAAGAAAAAGATTTGTAAACATTGAGTTGTCAAATAGGTTAAAGGGTTATGTTAATATATATTTTCTCTTTTCTAGTTTATTCAACAAAATTTAATAAAAATACAATTAAAATTTTATTATTTATTTTATCTTGCATTGATTTTATTATAATTATTTCAGATATATACGTCCAAAGGTATAAAATAAAAATGGAAAAATAATTTCTTCTGTGAATTTCTGTAAAACATTAACATTTAAAAACGATCTACTATTTTAAAAAGGTAATCCTCACATTTTATTCTTAAGATCTAAATGTGAAATAAGTATGTTCTCCATGAAAATATAAAAAATAATTTTACCGGTGCAGTGATGTAACAGCAAAATAGGGATGTTCTTCTGCGGAACGGTAAGAATCTAAAATAAATTTATTGCAATCAATGCAAAATAAAATAAATAATAATATTTTATTTGTATTTTTATTAAATTTTGTTGTATAAACTAGAAAAGAGAAAATATATTTTAACATAACCCTTTAACCTATTTGACAACTCAATGTTTACAAATCTTTTTCTTTAGGGTTACATTAATTTCACTTTCTGAATATCATTCTAAATTATAAATTTAAAGGGTAACAAGAGCAAAATGTTTTAATTACTTTTATTTACCTGAAATAAAAAATAAAATTTTTTAACCTTATGCACCAAGAAGCAAAAACTGCCACTCTCAACAACAATTACCAAGATTATTAAACTTTTATTGCCAGGATGATGTCGTCTGCACAAATACTTCAGGAAAGCTATCAACTTTAGGTTTCCAAAACATTTCTTGGAGAAAATACTAACTTGACACCTAGATCACTAAATTTATTTGTAAGGACGGCGTCAACCTTTTGCACATGATGAATGCTTTATATTTTTTATTTTTCAGTAAAAATTCCTAGGAGAAATTATTTTTTTATTACCTAGATTAATAAAATAATTTGTCAGGATGACGACATCCTTTCACAAATGCATAAAAGTATGGAAAATTTTGGTTTTCATAAAATTTCCTCGAAGAAGGTGTTGATTTCACACCTAGAGCAGTGATATAATGTATCAGGATGACGAAATCTATTTAAATACATTAAAATAGATATAAAATTCCAATTTACTTAAAAAATTCTAGGAGAAGATGTTGATAACATACCTGGACCACTTGAAATATTTATAAGGATGACGGCGTCATCTTGTACCCGATAAATGTTGTCCTTTCTTTGATTTCGAACAAGAAATACCAGAAGAAGATGTTATTTTAGTACCTGGTGCAGATACCTTGATTAGAACTCTCTATATTTAGGTAGAAGATCTTTTTCTCAGTACCTGGACAACGCAGGATGGAATATAAATGTCAGAACAACGTCAGAAACTACCAGGATGAGTAATCTCTATAAAATTAGAATGTCGGGCAAAAGTGCGGCGCAATGTTACAAAACTAGGATGGCCCATCGATGGCCGCCATGTATGGGCCCCGTTTGTAAGTAGGGCAAAACTGTGGCGATATCTACTTGGGATGTTGAAATAAACATTTAATTTTTATTTTAAACTTTTCGAAACAGCAGGTACTATAATCCTTCAAATTTATGAGGGTTAGTCATAAGTCGACCCTTTGCAGGTAAAAATTTTTTCCGAATGTTTGGAAATTATTCCGAATGTTTCGGGAACTTTGCTTTCCGAACTTTTAGGAAATTTTACCGAAAAAATTTCTTACAGTGTATTGTTACTTTAGGCAACACATTTTGCACACTTTCATTTGAATCACTGTCACTTTTCACATTTAATTTTTACTGCATATTTACTATTAGAGTCACTTTATTATTTATTATTGAATACTTACAGTTCACTTTTTTAATAAACACTTTTTGTTCACCGTATTAAGAACTATTCAACACAAACCCCTAATAAACAATTAGCATATTAATACTATACACTTTCACATTAAATACACACATTCTGTTATAAACACTTAATAAAAAATAGACAATAATACCTAAGCATTATTCACATCCAAATTACTGCTGTCCAATGTAAAAACCTAGCAATCCACATTGCAACAAGGTTAAAAGTCGAACAAGCGATTGTCAATTTTTGACCATATTTAAATGTGCCTAACCAGGTTTTTACATTGAACAGCAGTTTATACACATTCAAGTTCTATTTATTAATAACTGCCACTACCATGCCTAATGTATTTATCTCTCTTTTCGTTAAATCACGAAAATTTTTTCTCTTTTGCAAAACCAATTATAACCCTCATTATGCAAGGGTTGGCTAGTAAAACGTTGGGCTTATTGAGTCTATTGTTCGTATTTAGAAATACAAATTTAAATTTGAAGAATATTTGAATAATGAGGAAAAATTTCAGAATTTAATTTAATTTCTCTCATTTCATTAAATCTCGAAAATTTTCCTAAAGCCATTAACCCTCATTATACAAGGGTTTGCTCGAACAATGATGACACCCTGCAGGTGATCTATTGTTTGTATTAAGAAATAAAATTTAAATTTTAAAGTAATTTGTATAATGAGCTGAGAGTTTCCTTTTTCGTTAAATTTTAACGCATACCTTCTCTCTCTAACCAAGGAACTAGGTATAAAAGTTCCTATTTCGTTAACTGTTAACGCTTTTCACGGTGGGTTTTAAACACATTTAACCCAAAGGTCTTGGCATCTGGGATTTTCTTCTTGATTTTGATTCTGGAGTGTGAACACATGATTTTACAACAAAAATTAAAATATTCGCCGGAGCCGTTTTTGAGAACATCGATTTTTATTTAAAAAAAAAAACGAAAATTCAAATTTGCTTACAAAATTTCCATTTTAGAAAAAAACTCTTCGTTTAAAAGTTACAGATAATAAAAAAAGGAATATTTTTTATTTAAATATTTTTCTAATATAATCAATAGTTTCCGAGATAATTGAAAAAATGACATTTTACACATATTTTATAATCAAATTAGCTCAAAATTGCGGGTACCTTCAATTTTATTGTTGATTTTTAATGTATCATGTAAACATGATTTTCCAACAAAATGGAAATATTTTCCCAAGACTTTTTTGAGAATTGTCGTTTTAGAAGTTTATTTTAACAAAAAAAAATGTTTATGTGAAGCAAATTTCATAGGAATACTGGAAACGATAAAAGAGATAAATAATTTTGTTTGCATACCAAAAGTCAAGCATGTTTAACATCTTTATAACATTTTACAACATTGATCTGATTTTATCAAACTATAATAATAAATTTAATTAAACTTTTTCGATAAATTAAAGGTAATATTGCAGAATTCTGCAATATAATATTCTGCAATATTACCAAATTAAATATGTAAACTATTGTATGTAAACTATTGTATGTAAACTATTGTACATTTCCAATATTTATTATATTGGAAAAAGATTTCTATACAAAATATTCCTTTTTTTATTATCTCTAACTTTTATACGAAGAGTTTTTTTCTAAAATGGAAATTTTGTAAACAAATTTGAATTTTCGTTTTTTTTGTTTTTAAATAAAAATCGATGTTCTCAAAAACGGCTCCGGCGATTATTTTAATTTTTGTTGTAAAATCATGTGTTCACACTCCAGAATCAAAATCAAGAAGATAATCCCAGATGCCAGGACCTTTGGGTTAAATGAGTTTAAAACCCACCGTGTTTTCTGTTAACTGTTAACGCTTACCTTCAGTACTCGTTTTTTATATAGGATTGATTCGAAGACTAGTCTTACTCAATCATAAAATTGTGTCGAGGCAGGAGACAACTTATTTTAATAAGATTAAATAGAAATTTTTTTTATGACGTTTAGGGGCAACAATCTTTGGTTTTAGAATTTAAGTATCTGAAATTTTTCTTTTCGCTCCAGCATGTCGCATATTCCGGAAAGTCTTAGTATGAGCGCAAAGCGCGAGTGCCGTGATAAGAATATATTCCTTAAAGGCGTAGAAATTAAGGACAAAAAAGGTCTTATCTTTCCAGTGTAACCCCAAGTTAGAATAGTGCTAAACAGTGCCAAAGATTAAATTGGTTCATATGTCGTAAGGAAAGTATATAATTTGTATAACGAAGAGCATGTTTTATATGGAGTTAGAATTAGAAAAAAATGATCCTCGAGATCAGAGTGCGAAGCGCTACAGGTAGCTTGCAGGCGCTAGCAGGTTTTTTCTTCTACTTTTTCTTATTAACGCCCAACCAGAAATTACCCGACTGGAAATTTGACCAGGCAAGCCAGCGGTCATACCTGGGCCTTATCTGGCACCTGTAAGGCCGACCTTATGAGGTAACCGTATATGGTACTTATAAGGTCCTTACAAGGTAGCCCGACGTAAGGTTCACCTTCTAAGGACCTTCGAAGGACCTTATCAGGTTGCCTTAGGTGGGTAGTATAAGGTTGCCTTATAAGGCAATCATAAGGCAACCTTATCAGGCCCAGATAAGGTTGGCCGTACATGTTAACCTGATGAATGCCTTATCAGGCCCTTATAAAGAATTTATCAGTTTGCCTTACGTGGCAAGTATAAGGTTGCCTTATAAGGCAATCATAAGGCAACTTTATCAGGCCCAGATAAGGTTGGCCGTACATGTTAACCTGATGAATGCCTTATCAAGCCCTTATAAAGAATTTATCAGTTTGCCTTACGTGGCAAGTATAAGGTTGCCTTATAAGGCAATCATAAGGCAACTTTATCAGGCCCAGATAAGGTTCGCCGTACACGTTAACCTGATGAATACCTTATTAGGCCCTTATAAAGAATTTATCAGGTTGCCTTACGTGACAAGTATAAGGTTGCCTCATAAGGCAGTCACAACGCAACCTTATCAGGCCCAGATAAGGTTGGCCGTACATGTTAACCTGCTGAACACCTTAACAAGCCCTTATAAAGAATTTATCAGGTTGCCTTACGGGGCAAGTATAAGGTTGCTTATAAGGCAATCATAAGGCAACCTTATCAGGCCCAGATAAGGTTGGCCGTACATGTTAACCTGATGAATGCCTTATCAAGCCCTTATAAAGAATTTATCAGTTTGCCTTACGTGGCAAGTATAAGGTTGCTTATAAGGCAATCATAAGGCAACTTTATCAGGCCCAGATAAGGTTCGCCGTAAACGTTAACCTGATGAATACCTTATTAGGCCCTCATAAAGAATTTATCAGGTTGCCTTACGTGGCAAGTATAAGGTTGCCTCATAAGGCAGTCACAACGCAACCTTATCAGGCCCAGATAAGGTTGGCCGTACATGTTAACCTGCTGAACACCTTAACAAGCCCTTATAAAGAATTTATCAGGTTGCCTTACGTGGTCAGTTTAAGGTTGCCTTATAAGTCAATAATCAGGCAACCTTATCAGGCTCAAATATTGTTGGCCGTATATGTTAACCTAATGAATGCCTTACAAAAACCTTATGTAGCACTTAGCAGGATGCCTGACGTGACACAGTGGTTTGAAATCAGAAATTGATGTTCAAATCAACTTTTAGAGAGAAGGGCTGCATGGATTTTCAATTTTTTTTTGTTAAAAAATTCATAAATAAATTCTTAAGAGATCTGTGAGAGTAGATTTTTGTTTTATTTGTTTTTTAATGTTAATGCAAACAGCTGCAAAAATGTCAACTTTTTCGTTTTCTATTTTTATTTTCTACAAAAGAATTTTTTAATGCCTACCAATACCTTGATTTCATAGAAGTAACGAAATAGCATAAACAAAAATTTTGAAAGCCCTAATTTAATTATTATTTACCCCCTATTACCCCCTAAGAGGGGGTAGGAATTTCAAATTTTACAAAAAGTTGAGTTCGGTGTCTACTCCCATATTTTTTGGGCCACTGAAACCGAAAAAGACCCCCAAAAACAAATTTCTCCCCTTCTTCACCCCCTATTACCCCCTAACAGAGGGTTGATATTTAAAATTACGAAAAAAAATCGAATAGGGTGTTTTTTTCCTAAGGTTTTTGGGGTCCTAAACTCGAGAAAGACCACCAAAAACAAATTCCCCCCTCCTTCACCCCCTATTTTCTCCTAAGAGGGGTAGGAATTTCAAATTTTACGAAAAGTCGAGTTCGGTGTCTATTTCTATGTTTTTTGGACCGCTGAAACCGAAAAAGACCCCCAAAAACAAATTTCTCCCCTTCCTTACCCCCTATTACCCCCTAACAGGGGGTTGATATTTCAAATTTAAAAAAAATTGAATAAGGTGTCTATTTCTATAGTTTTTGGGGCGCTAAATCCCAGAAAGACCACCAAAAACAAATACCCCCTCCTTCACCCATTATTACCCCCTAAAAGGTGGTTGGAATTTCGAATTTATAAAAGTTAAGTTCGGTGTCTATTCCTATGTTTTTTTGGCCCCTGAAATTGAAAAAGACCCCCATAAGTAAATTTCTCCCACCTTTCACAACCTATTACAACCTGGGAGGGGGTTGAAATTTCGAATTTCATAATAAAATAGACACTGTACTCTACTTTTGTAAAATTAAAAATTAAAATTTGATATGCCTTCCCGTCTGGAAATTTGAAAAATACAGGCTGCGGTATTAAATTTCCAAAAAGTAATAATTTGAAATCAACTTTTCGTTGTTTTCTTAATTTATTTAAACGAATCCAAAAGAGGGCGACTATATTCTGAACTTAACGTAATTCATTAAGCATCACAAAATGAGTAAAAATAACAAAATTTTGAGTTGAAAACCACTGATCTAAGAGAACTATCTTAATTAATTTCTCAGTATTAATTTTATTGATAAATTTTATTTTTGTTTTAAATTGGGATTAAATTAAAAAAAATAAATTCTATGACTTTTAATAAGAGATCTTAAATCTAATTTAATCATACGATAATTTGCTTGTATTAGAAAATACAAATTTTTTCTATCTCTTAATATTTCATAATTGTATAAACATTATACAAAAATTAAAATAGTCTTTAAGCATAAAAATATTATTTAATTTCAATAATATATTTTAAATTTTAAAGTTGATGAAGATACCTAAAAAACTCTTTAAAAAAATATATTTTTATGTATCTAAAGAGTTGAAAGAAATTTTTCAAAGGAATTTAATGCAATGTCTCCTTTTGGTGAAAATATGTTTGAGTGCCACATGCAACCATAGAACTTGGATTTATAACACTCTATTGTTGACAGGCGTTGCCCATGGGCGTTGCCACTGCGGGGGTTCATCTGCACGTGGGGACCAAACGAAACTTGAGATCACCAAGTTCTTTAAAAACAGAATTCCATAGCCAAGATGGCTCAATGGTTAGGCGATCGTCTCGTAATATGCGTATTTGCGTTTAGCGTTAGGGTTAGTGCGTTCGAATCTCAGCGTCGCCAGGATTTTTCAAAAATTTCGTATGTATGCGTTTCGTTGCGTTTAAGGTATTAATAAAATGTTAATAAATAATCAAATGTAATTTCAGCAAAAGACAACAATTGAATTGAATATGTATGTAAAAACAAACCCAAATCCCATTCTCTCAAATATAAATTTCCTTCATTTTTATCTGTGGATTTGATTTTAATTATTTATTAAACAGTGGGATTTTTTTTATCAGGATAAACATATTTCTTTATTACAACAGTATATGTAATGTTTTATATACACTAAATATGGTGACAAGTTTCTACAAAAACGAATATATAATATTTACGTTGGATAAATATACATTAGGTTGCCTTATAAAGTTTTCATCAGGTCGCCTTACAAGATCTCCATTAGGTTGCCTCATAAAGTTTCTATCAGGTTGCCTTCTAAGATTCCCGTCAGGTTCCCTTAAAAAGACTCCATCAGGTTGCCCTGTAGGGCCTCCATCAGGTTGCCTTATAAGGCCTCCATCAGGTTGC
Source organism: Ganaspis brasiliensis (assembly GCA_037103525.1). Classification (NCBI taxonomy): domain Eukaryota; kingdom Metazoa; phylum Arthropoda; class Insecta; order Hymenoptera; family Figitidae; genus Ganaspis; species Ganaspis brasiliensis. The sequence goes on along the minus strand of JAZKLR010000266.1, from coordinate 3,304,596 downwards.
TCTAACAGGGCCTTATGTGACAAGCGCGTGACGCCCCTTACGTGGACCTTATGTGACCCCGAACATCAGGGCCTGACGTTTTGAAATCAGGCAACCTTATAAGGCCCTTATGTGACCCTTACATAAATTTCCTGTCGGGTACATAATTATGCCTGAGATTACTAATGGCGTAGTACCGCGCCATTGAAACTGCTAAGGCTTGTTCAGCCAATGTTGTATCAGTACTAGTTGAAACGTTGCATCTGTATTGTAACGGTATTAAGTTGCCAGTACTGGCAGCTAACACTGATCCGGTGCTGGTGCAGTACTGCATTTGTAAAAATTTTATTGTTGAATTTATTATTGACCACTTAAATTTTGTTTTTGAATTATTAATTACAATTATTATACGGATTTTTTAAAGGTAGGCTTTGGAACACATACATGTATAATTTATTTTATTTGAAAACAGTTTCAAATAAAAGTTATTTTTTAAGAGAAAAGATAATTAATACCAAAGATTTAAATTATTCATTAAATTATTAATGTTATGATTTTCAAAAGTTAAATTACACTAATTTTGAGTCAATTTCATATGTTTCACTAATACATTTAAAGCCTATATGAATTATATAATATTTTATATATTATATAATTACTCAAATATATTTTAATAAGAATAATAAGAAATACGAAATAGTAATCGTGTTAGCTCAGTTGGTTAAAGGGTCGGCTTCGCGTGCGTAAGATTCGGGGTTCGATTTCCAAGCGAGCGTGCAGATTTTTCGTTAATACTTATAAGTGTTATGCGCGTACAAAAATTGTTAAATAATTATAAATGTAAGTAAAACAAAAGTTTAAAAGGATTTAAACGTTATATAAGTAAATTGTTAAATAAACTATATTTTTTATCTAATTGCAGAGTTTTACCAGTATTGTACAAGTAATGGAAACCAGTACTGCGCCAGTACTGGCAAAGCAGTACTGGAAAAACGTTATCATTCCAAGGTTGCGCCAGCCTTGATGCCAATGCTGGGCCGTCACTGCGCCAGTGGTCAATTTCTTATTGGGCGCCTGCTAACCTGCCTGAATCGGTTCCTGAGCAGACTATGTCAGTCGTTAATCAGGTTCTAATTCAATGTAGTAATACCTGATTAAGTTTTTTTAAGTACTGTAAACAGATTTAAAATGGAAGGTCTTGGCAGGTTTGGTTTTAGTTTTAAATTGTAATCTTAAAAGCTAGGATGATACTATTGAAGTAATTTTAGACACAAATATCAAGGAAAAAATTGTTTTTCTTAATGATAAACTGTAATACTACAAGTACTGTAAGTAACAGGGTCTGTTATTATTAAGGAAGATTAAAAAAAACTCAGAGCGTTGCGATAAATCGATAATAATTGTACTTTGAATAAGCTCTTTTTCATTGTAGAACTACTGCATATTATTTTTATGAACAAATAATATTTAGTAAGACCCCAAAAATTTTGACTTTTCCAAAATGCTAGATTGGTGTTATGCCTTAATCCAGTACCTATACTTTCAAGAGGGACCTTTTTCCATACTAGATGTATTTAAAGATATATATAATGCATTGGAGTATGAATTTTCAGACTCACTTCTATTTATAGAATATCGCGTGACTGATAAGACTTAAAAATGAAGGTTTGGTGGACAATGACACTCCCATTTATCGACAAGCAGACCACCATAACCCCTGAAGGTTGTCTATCTACACACACAAAATTCGCTTACAAAATAGTCGGTAATTTTATTCGTATATATGTAAAAAAAGGCAAACAGAAGAAAGACCTCTAATGATAATTCCAGACAAATCGCTCAAGATAAATGATAAGAATTTTCTAAATTCGTTATTTGGAAAATGTTAAAAAATCAGACAGCACGTAATCTTGCTGCAAGCTTGCCGTGCAAATTTGCTATATTGCCTTGCAAACTTGCGGCAATCTTGCTGCAAGGTTTAAATGTAATACCTTGCAAGATTGCCTTATAATGTTCATAATATTTTTCTTTATTGGAAGCGATTTATTTTTAAATATACATTGAGCCCATATTAAACAGGTCAAAAAAATATTGGTGCGCAGCCGTAGATGCTTTAGTTTCCTAGTTTCAACTACTCTGCGCTTTGTGTCAAATTCTTAATCTTGCAGCAATATTACGTGCTATCTGGGAAACTATCTTGAATTTATTTTCGAACTATATAGTGGTAACTCTTTTTAAGAATAATCAACTAAGAAATTAACGAAAAAGACTAAATATTTATTTGGATTTCTTTAATTAATATTCTTTTTTCCTCCTCATTTTTTAAAACATTTTATGAAGCTGACAGATTTTACATAAACTGAGTAGCAAAAACCGAAGCTGGAAAGTTGAACTATTTTAAGGCGTAAAACCATTCATCCTTTTCATGCAGCTCCCAGTGGTCTTGAAGCTTGGAAATTCCAAGCAAAAATGACGAATAAAATGGGACACGGCAATGTCCCATTTGCCCATTGCAGGTTGAGGTAAATATTACAAATCCGTTTGATTTGAAAATGACATCTCAGCAACCTACGAAGAAAATTGACGAAAAGTTTGTGTTCGTTGTGGAGAAAAACTTGTTCTGAAAGAAAAGTTAAGAGTGGTTAAAATAATTTAAATAGTAGGTTAAACACTTATTGTCTTTTAAACATCTGCTAGATTACTAATGCAAAGTTAGTTTCTAATATTTCGACTCAACATAGTTTTACCATATTGACTTAACCTTTCATGAACCTTAATTTTGAGAAGCAAAAAAAAAAAAAGGTTCTCATAATAAAATTATCTATACTCTCTAAATTTAAGTCAGTGAAATTTCACTGATTTGTAGGCTAAATTCTCACTCATTCAAAATTTAGAGAGTAATAATGAGTCAACTACTTTTTTAAAAATGCTTTTAAATTGATCAAAATTTAAATTTATAACTAACAGTTGTAATTTTAATTTCATTATCCAATAAATCTATATTTTTTTATTAAATTTTAAACAGTTTTCAATTTACAATTATTCTCCTTAAATTTTACAATCATTCTTATATTTTCTAAATTACCTTGCTCCGTTGTCTAATATTCTCAACAGTTTTAGAATTTGTTTTCAATTGTCAAATATACTCAACAATTTTCAATTTTTTTTCAATTGTCAAATATTCTCAATAATTATCGAATTTTTTTCAATATTGTCAAATAATTTCCACTTGTCTCAATCACTTTCTTCAATATCAAATTATTGTCGTTATTTTATAATTATTCTTTTTAATTTTCAATTAAATGTATTCAATTATGTATGAAAGGGCACTGCCCGTGAATTGTTAAATAAATAAATAAATTAATTAATTAATTCTTCAATATTTAGTAATTCCTGTCTTTTTTCCATCATAAATATTGTTCAAATATTTCAATTTAATTGCTTAATTCTAAGGCTATTTTCTTCAATTTTCAAATCCATTCTTCAGTTTTCAATTATTTTCTTCTATATTTAAAAATTCACAATTCAATTTTTCAATTACTCATATCAATATTTAATTATTTTTCTAATTTTTCTTTGAATTATCAATTATTTCCTTCAAATTTCATTAAAAATTTAAATTACGATTATTTTGAAATTTTAAATTATTTTCTTCAATTTTCATTTTTTTCAAATTTCAATTCTTTTCTTCAATTTTTAATTAAATTTTCAATAATCAGTAATTATCGGCTTTTTTCAATTTCTTTTTTCAATTTTTAATTATATGCTTCAAATTTCAATTCGATTTTTCAGTTTTCAATTAGTTTCTTTCATATTCAATAATTCTCGCCTTTTTTCAATAAATTTTTTGAACTTGAAATTATAACCTTTAACTTTCAATTCCATTCTTTAATTATCAGTAATCTACTTCAATTTCCAATTATTTGCTTCAATATATTCAATAATTCTTGGCTTTATTCAATTTCATTTAAATTTGAATTAAACTGCTTAATTCCATGCAACAATTTTTAATTATTTTCTTCAGTATTCAATAATTCTCTGTTAATTTTAATTATTTTTCTATTAAAATTGTATAATTATTCATTAATTTTTTAATTACTTTTAAATTGTGTCCATTATTCTGGCCTTTTTGAATTTTTTACAATATTCAAAAAATATTATCATTTGTCAATTATTTCTTCCATATTCAATAATTCTATGTTTTTTACAATTATTTTGTTCAAAAATCCTCGAAAAACCCTATATTTTACTCTATTTTCAATTATTTTCTCCAATTTCACATAATTTCCTACCATATTTAATCATTTTCGTCTTCTTTAATTATTTTCTATAAAATTTCAATTCCATTTTTAATTTTTCAATTATTTTCTTAAATTTTTAATTACTTTTTCGATTTTTATTTAATTTTTCAATTTTAAACAATTCTCGGCTTTTTCCAGTTATTTTATTCAATTATAAAAAATAGTTTTTAAATTGTAATTCAATTGTTTAATTCTACAAATATTTTCTTCAATCCTTATTTATTTTCTTTAAATTCCAATTATATGTATTTTCTTTACTATTCAAAAATTCTCGCCATTTTTCAATCATTTTTTCGGGTATCAATAAGTTTCTTTAATATTAAATACAATTGTTCAATAATTTCGTTCAATTTTCTAACCAATTCTTCAATTTTTAATTCGGTTCTTTAGTTTTTAAATATTTTTTCTTATATTCAATAATTCTCGCCTTTTTTCAATAACTTTTTTAAATTTTTAATTATAATCTTTAAATTTCAATTACATTTTTCAATTTTCAGAGATTTTCTTGAATTTCAAATTAATTTCTTCGATTTTCAATCCAATTATTCAATTTACAATTATTTCCCACAATTATTCCTAGAATTTCCTTACTTTTTTAATTTGAAATTATTTTAATTTAATATTTATATAGTTTTAAATAACCAATAACACACGGGGAAAACGTTTGAGGTAATCTTTCCCATATTATATGCAGGACCTCGGATCAAAGTTACAATTGAGATATTGTGTTCAAAATTCTGATAGTTATTTTCAAAAAATAAGAAAAAATTTCCCATATACGTGGTACTTAAGAGTCAAAAGTAGACTGAAAAAGACTACTCGCTTAAAGCTGTAAAATGTGCATTAAAGTTGAAAAGAGTTTGCCGAGAAATGTGCAGAAGTTTACCATGCTACGGGTAATCGGAGTTCGGGCTCAGCGTCAAGTCCAATGACTCTCTAGCATGGTAAACTCTCCTCAAAACTCGGAATTTATTCCTATCGCATGATAAATCAAACTTTCTCCCTCTTTTTCCATTTTTAATTTGCAGATGCGATCACATATTATTTGTCTGTTAATTCCACAAGAACTCTTTCTATTAAAAGGAAAAAGAATAATCTTTAAATTATTAATTTTAATACTTATATTAGAGGCTAGCCTAGCTTACGTTGAATTATATAACATGCAACTATGACAAACAAATTTTAAACGAAAACTTGTTAGATATTTCATATTTTACTGACTACTCTTTCAATTAGTTTATTTTTTAAATTCTTATAATATTTTGATTCTTTAATTGTGTATTTCTGTAAATAGTTTAATTCTTAATATTTATTTACATTTAATACTAAAATAATAAATTTTATAATAAATTAAACAATATTTGTGTTTTACATTAATTAAAAAGAAAATTACCTAAAATATTTCAGATATGATGCTTTTCTTGGTTTTTTTATCATTGTAAAATTAAACTATCAAACATATATTTTACAACTTCTAAACTTCTATGTTTGTAAATTTTTTTAAATAAAAATTTCTTGTAATTTAAAGGCAGATTTTTTATATTTTAAAGTTTCTTTCTTGCTTTAAAAATTTTCAATTATTGTAATTTTTACTCTTTACTATTTTTAAATAGCTAAAAGTCATTTTTTAAAATTATTATTTTTCTTACTTTTCATTTATTATACCTTTATAAGATCTACTTAATTCATTACTTTCAATTTTTAGTTGTAATAACTTTTATTTATTCAAATTCTTATTCAAAATAATATTTATTTTCGTAAATAACGTTTAACAAATTCTCTAAATCTGAGTTAGTTAAAAATAACTAGCTTGAAATCAAAAAGTTAGCTATTAATTCAAATAGCTATATTTCTACTAATCATTTAGTAAAAAATAAATAATTATTAGTTTAGTTTATTTTTAAGTTATATCAAAATAGATAATATTTTAGTAAAATTCTGATTATTATTAATAATTAATTATTTTTAACTAATTCAGATTAAAAGAACAGATAGGATTTTCTAGGTTATTAAACTTTTAATGCAGAAAATACAAATTTGTTTCTATAAAAATTATTATATTAAATAACATTTATATTAATATTTTTATATATAATACATATAATATATTTTTAATAAATGAATATTTGGTTTTTTAAACATTGTAAGAATTAAAATTTTAATAAATAAGAATTTTCTGTCTAATTATTAAATTACTTTATTTAAAAATTATATAATACAGGAGTCTCGGAAATCGAAATTAACACAAGTGAAATTGATCTAAAGTGAATAAAAGATAAAGTCAAAGATTTTGTTAATTACACCTATTTTTAATATTTAGATAATTGTTAAATTTGTACACTTTATACATTAAATAAAACTTTTTTTAAAATTAAAAAACTATTTGACATTAATATAATATTTTGGTCGTACTTTTTAGAATTTAAAATACAAAATAAGTTCTAAATTAACATTTTGAATTTGATTCACAGATTATTGCAAGACAAAAAAGAAAGATTTAATAGAAATTACCAAAATTTTGAAACTTGATTTATATAAAAAATTGATCAAGGAAGGAAGCAATAATTAACACATAATTGTTTTAAATTAAAATTATTCAGTCTAAAGATATAAGAATTAAAACCGTTTCTCATAAAGGGATACAATTCTACTCAGTTAGTATATAAGGAAAGTTTGAATCTCTAATTCCAAATGTATTCGAGCGTGTTCGGTGTGCGTGAATGTGTATTTAGATATTTGTATATTGCGGCGTAAGTTTAGTTCAGGTAAATCGCGTCTTGTATATAGTTCAAAAGAATATTAAATTAATCTTAAGGTTAAAACTATGATCGTGATTGTATCGTTAAATGTAATTATAATTAGCGAAATAAGTAATCTCTATAGGAAATAAATCTGTAATTAATATGAAGGAAATCTTTTTATTTTTTGGTTGAATAGAAAAGATCATCTAGTTGGCAAAACTTTACCATGCTGGTGAGCAGGAGCCTTGACAAGAACATTGTCGAGGCGCGCTGAGCTCAAGAATTCGAGCTCAGCGCCTTGTCATCCAGCATGGTAAAGTTTTCCCACGTGCTGTGTATAATACTACTCAACTTTCTGGCAATCGAGGAATCGCCCTCCGACCATCAAATTACCATGCTGGAGAGTGATGTGTATCCATATTTTTGTATAAAACATTTCTAATTCTTGAATAATTTCTATTATAAATTGAATGGTAAAGTTTTCTAAAAATCACTTTCATCCGAGGTGTATCATGCTAACATGGTAAACTTTATCTGAAACATTTTCTCCGTGCAGTGAAAAGATTCTAGCCCTTGGGCGGGCGGCGCGTTCATTTTGTTATTTCCAATAGGGAACTCTTGAATTTTTATAGGAACATATTATTAATGATTAAAAATATAATTATTGAATAATTTATGGTTACAATTGAATTTGAAAACCAATATTTCAAAGACATTCTATCTAAAAAAACCGCTACAGGAGTAAGTATTAGGTTTACAATTATATTAAAATCAAATTAACCATAGTTCATACACTGTAAAAAAATTTTCGGAAATTTTTCCGAAAAAATTCGGACAGCACGGAACCCCAGACGGTGGAAATTTTTCCGAAAAAAAAATTGGTTTTATTTCCAACTTTTTCGGAAACTTTTCCTACTGATGAAGAGGAATTTTTTCCGAAATTATCGGAAATTTTTCCGCATATGAAGTTGGACATTTTTCCGAATACGTCGGATATTTGTCCTGACATTAAGTTGGAATTTTTTCCAAAATTACCGGAAATTATTCAAATTTTGTACACGGAAAAAAAGGGTTGGGTTTAATAAACAAACGAAAATTCGTTTCTAACCAAAGTGGGTGGTTGACTATTATATGGCCTGACCCAACTCATATATGAAACATTACATGTACAGTTGTAATAAAGAAATATGTTTATCCTGATACAAAAAATCCCATTGATTATTCAATAATAAAAATCAAATCAACAGATTTAAAACATTAAGGAAATTTATATTTTACAGTATGGGATTTGGGTTTGTTTTTACATACTTATTTAATTCAATTGTTGTGTTGTGCTGAAATTACATTTGATTATTAATTAACATTTTATTTATACCTTAAACGCAACTAAACGCATACATACGAAATTTTTGAAAAATCCTAGCGACACTGAGATTCGAACGCACTAACCCTAACGCTAAACGCAAATACGCATATTACGATACGAGCACCTAACCATTGAGCCATCTTGGCTATGAAATTCTCTTTTCAAAGAACTTGGTGATCTCAAGTTTCGTTTGGTCGCCACGTGCAGATGAACCCCCGCAATGGCATCGCCCGTCAACAATAGACTCTCATAAATTTTGGTCCTATGGTTTAGTTAGCATTACTGGCATGTGACACTCACACATATTTTCACCAAAAGGAGAATGGCAATAAATTCCTTTCGACAAATTTTTTGTGAATCCATTATTTTAAAGATTAAGACATTTTTTTGGAGAAGATTTTTAAGAATCTTATCCAAATAAAATTTAAAAATATTTATTTGAAATAAGATAATTTATATTCGGAGAAATTTTCATTTTTTGTATAATCTGTATATCTGTTTATATTATTAAGAAACATTCAAAGATAGAAAACATTTCTAATATTAAAATTTAAAATTTTATTACAATCATTACTAACAATGTTTACTTTTTTTCTGATTGAAATTAACATAAGATTAAATTTATTTGGTAAAAAAATTATTTATCGTTACTAAATTACCAATAAATTAAATAAGTAAATATTCTTAACAATATTAACTGGTTCAAACAAAATAGTTTAAAATTAAATTATATGTATTAGGAAAAATAATTGAGAACAATAATTAAACGATATTTAAAAATTATAAAAGAATACAGGCTCGGATACAGATTATCAATAAAATGAATACAAACAAATTGATTAACTTCAATAAAATGAATACAAATAAATTGATTAACGTTTTAAACAATTTCATTTATTTATATTAATAAAAGTAATATTTTTAAAATGCAAACATTGCCCAAAACAATTTTTTTTTTATAAATTAAACAGAAGAATTAAATATTAAAATATAATAGTAATAAATATGTAAAACAAAATTTTTATAACAAAAACATGTTAGATCTATTAGTTCTGTATCAACAATCTTTTAGTAAAATTTTTGTTCTTCACATAAATAAATTTTTCATAATTATAATAAATAAAATAATTAGAAGAAACTAATTAAGTCATTTGTATTTTTTAAAAAATGAAACTAGGAGTTCCTTTTAGTAGGAGTACAAAATAACATTTGTTCTTCACATAAATAAATTTTTCATGACTATAATAAATAAAATAATTATGAGAAACTAATTAAGTGATTTTTATTTTTAAAAAAATAAACCTAGGAGTTTCTTTTAGTAGGAGTACAAAATAAAATTTTCTTAGATTGAGCAATATAATATGCACAAGTTAAAAATCCGTTTAGTTTGGAAATTTTTCTGAAGTTTGAGAAATAATTTCCAGTTTTTTGTGGAAAATGTATTTTTCCGACTGCATTCGGAAATATTTCCTTTTACTATAGGTTAAAAATCCGTTTTGTTTGGAAATTTTTCCGAAGTTTGAGGAATAATTTCCGGTTTTTTGTGGAAAATGTATTTTTCCGACTGCATTAGGAAATATTTCCTTTTACTATAGGTTAAAAACCCGTTTTGTTTGGAAATTTTTCCGAAGTTTGAGGAATAATTTCCGGTTTTTTGTGGAAAATGTATTTTTCCGACTGCATTCGGAAATATTTCCTTTTACTATAGGTTAAAAATCCGTTTTGTTTAGAAATTTTTCCGAAGTTTGTGGAATAATTTCCGGTTTTTTGTGGAAAATGTATTTTTCCGACTGCATTCGGAAATATTTCCTTTTACTATAGGTTAAAAATCCGTTTTGTTTAGAAATTTTTCCGAAGTTTGTGGAATAATTTCCGGTTTTATGTGAGAAAAGTATTATTCCGACTCCATTCGGAAATATTTCCTACTACCATAGGATAAAAATCCCATTTTATTGGAAATTTTCCCGAAGTATAAGGAATAAATTCCGGTTTTTTGTGGAAAATGTATTTTTCCCATTCCATTCGGAAATATTTCCTACTACTGTAGGTTAAAAATCCGTTTTGCTTGGAAATTTTTCCAAAGTTTGTGGAATAATTTCCGGTTTTATGTGAGAAAAGTATTATTCCGACTCCATTCGGAAATATTTCCTACTACCATAGGATAAAAATCCCATTTTATTGGAAATTTTCCCGAAGTATAAGGAATAAATTCCGGTTTTTTGTGGAAAATGTATTTTTCCCATTCCATTCGGAAATATTTCCTACTACTATAGGCTAAAAATCCGTTTTGATTGGAAATTTTTCCGATGTTTGTGGAATAATTTCCGGTTTTCTGTGGATAAAGTATTTTTCCTCCTCTTTTCGGAAATTTTTCCTACAAAATATTCGGAAACATGTGTTACCTACCAGTTTCGGAATAATTTCCTACTAATTCATCGGAGAAAATTCCGAAATTTTTTACAGTGTATGTACGTAAGTTTATGGGGTGTTTGAATTCCGTACTTTTTTTATTATTTTGTTTCGTAAAATTTAATTTTTTATTTATATTTTTTACCATCCTCTTGACACCACCCATCCCTCGACCAGGGGGGGCGGCCGCCCCCCCTGCTCCAGCCGATTGGGCGCCACTGACACAGATGGACTAGCCCGTTTAACAAAAAATTTCCCATATTTATTTCATTAATCATATTTCCACAGAACATTTTCAGTATATCCACACGTTGGTCCAGAACACAATTTAAATTGATTCAAAATCCTATATAAGAAATCCTATATAAGAATATAGGCTTGTTATGCTTTTAGGTGTTCCTCCGTTACGGTATTGAGAGACAAAGATTGTAGCTAGCTTAAGATAGAGCGATAAGAAAGGTAGGTATACTGGGATAACATGATTTTTATTGTTTTTTTAGGGCAAATAACGAGACACGTATTTTTTTGTTTTGTGAAAAACTTTTTACTAATGTTTTAGGTGCTCTTTCTTAGCAATTTTGAAAATTGGAAAAATTTCGGAAATTAACAAAATGGCGGCCATTTTTTTACAAATCAAAAATCTCAAATTTCTCAAAAACGTAATTTTTGTTTTTTTTGACATTTTTTTTGTAGTTACTAGATAAAAAAAATAATTTTTTCCAATAGGTTTAATATGAGCTAAAACACTGTGGAAGGCGCAAGAACTTTTTTAGCGGAAATTATAAAAGTCACTATTTTTTTTTTATTTTAGTAGCGTTTTAGATGCTTCTCCTATGCAAATTTAGAAATTTACAAAATTTTTTAAATTATCAAAATGTTGATCATTTTTTAAAAAATTAAAAAAGTCAAATTTCTCAAAAATGTAATTTTTTATTCTTTTGACATTTTTTTTGTATTATTTACTAGATAACAAAAAGATTTTTTTCAAATAGATTTGATGTGCGCTAAACACTGTGAAAGACGCAAGATTTTTTTTTTTTGTTTGAAAATACAAAATTTTGGCTAATGCAAAGATAACTTTCAGTTGGAAAAATCACCTGGAATATTTTTACTTGATTTTTGAATAAATATTTTTTATTTAGAGAAATGTAATTTTTAATTCCTTTTTCTATCTAGAAAATACAAATTTTTTTCAAAGAAATAAAAAATATTGTTTTTGAGAAAATTAAGATTTTTTAATTTTTAAATAATATAATAATATTATTAATAATAATATATAATAATATATAATATAGTATACTAATATATAATAATATAATATGTATTACTAATATAATAACATTATATGCGAAACTAGGGACCTCAAACACCTTGGGGTAATAAATCTCAAACAAATTTATAATATATAAAATTTTAGGTCCTCTATATTTTATCCACAATTTTGAATTTTCGAAATCTGACATCCGATTCATAATTAACTACCTAAAAAACCCCGTGTAACGAGTTTTAACTAAAACAGGCTGTTTTTTATTATTTTGTCCGTTTTATTGGATCGGTCATGTTGAATTTTGTAAATCCGACGTCGGATTCGTAATTAGCGACCCCAAAAACCCCCGAGTAAGAAGTTTCAAGCAAATATATAGACTTTATAGATTTTAAATCCGCCATATTGGATCCGCCATTTTGAAGTTTCAAAATCCGACGTCGGATTTGTAATCAGCGACTCCAAAAACCCTCAAGTAACGAGTTTCAAGCAAATATTTCTAGTTTTTAGATTTTTGGCCAAAAATTAGGTTTTCTAACCCACTGTGAGCTTGAATCAAGCTTGGCGATCCACGCTTAAATCCGTGTTACATTTCAATCTTGAACCAGGCTTGGTTCGACTGCTCCACCAAGCCTCAACCAATATTGATCAGGCTTCAATCAAGCTTGAGCAAGCCTGGTTCCATTGTCATTTCTCGCCTGGGTAAGGGATAATGCAAAAACATGCACAAAGTTCTTGAAAAAGGAGAAAGAAAAAGAATACAATTTGAGAAAAGTGATATTCTCCAGAAATAAATGTTCAATCAAATAACGGAACATTAAAAAACTATTATTTTTTGCATTTCAAATTAAGATATAGAGAATACAAAAAGTACGCTTATTCCTTATACGCGCCTTATTTTGTTTTCATATTTCTTGTAGGAAGTTCAGTTACTATTTGTAATTACATAAAAGTGGTAATACTATATATAATTACAAACACAATTTCAAGTGATAAGTAGACGAATTTGTTCTCTCAAGCAAGACGATGACCTTAATTATTGTGCAAGTGTTGAATAAACGTACAACATAATACTTTAGTGAAACTGACGCCACTTCGACCTTCTGTTCTTTAGTTTTTGTTATGCTCAGAACTATCAAGGATAGAGTGACATTCGATTATTGTCTTAAGTTAAAATTGTCACGATGAGGAAGCAGAAGGTTATTGCACATTATCCCGCATTATCCGAAGAATCAATCTGATTTCCTAGCCAAAATAGTCATCCAAATTGGCATCAGGAAGTTATTTTAATAATTTTATGAATGCAAAACACGGTTAATGTTATATGCCAATTTTGTGGATTAGAATAAGATATTATTTGTAAATTGAGAATAAAACTAAAAACAAATTACATAAAACATTTGTGATTATTTCGTGTAAAACACAGGTTTACAAATTCGAATTTTTTTTGACAAATGAACAATTTTAGTTATTTTGAATTTTTTTCTGCTTGAAACTTAACAATTTTTTTCTTCGTGCAGTTTTGCTTTAACTGAAAATTTGGTTTCTTTAAGAGTGCCTTTACTTGAACTGTTCTAAAGGCACAACATCAATTCCGATTCCAACAAATAAGTTATTGATTGAATTTAATTATGAAATTTGAAAATAATTAAATGATCTGTCAAATGATGAGTTATTTGTTAAGATAGAATAAAATATCCCTAAGTTATAGGAGACCAAAATCAAAATTGCTTTATTAAATTGATTTAGTCAGCAAGTAGAAAAAATTATCTTAGATTTGTAGAAAATCTAAAGGTTTTTTCCAAAAATAATTTTTGTTTTTCATCATTTTAAAATTGTCAAAAACATCAATTTTTCTTTTGTCAAACGGATCATTTTATTGTAAAAGAAAAAGTCAAAGACTTTGTGTAAACAAACAAGTCCATGAATAAACAAAGACAACGTTATATTCCGGCAACATTTGTGTGTCTTTTTTAAGTATGAATCTAAAAATATATAAATAAACGATTTCATAAAACATCCCAAGCGCGAGAAACCAATGCTGACGCTGGGTGGAGGCTTGATTCTTGCTTTGACACCCAGAGTGGGTAACCGAGACTGGGAGCAGTCTTTAAATCACTGTCGTTCAATATTGGTTCAAGATTGGACACCAATGCTCTTTCCATGCTTGATTCAAGACTGCTTGAATCCTCATGCGCGAAGCTTGAACATCCAATCTAGATTCAAGCTTGAATCAACCTTGACACAATTGCTCAACTTATCATATTACATATTTTTTATATATTAAAGTATATACATATAAAAAGTATTATTAATTAAATAATAAATATTACAACTGCTGCAGATTTAGTAATTTTATGAATATTTACTATTAATTTTGTATAAAAAAAACTATAAATAAACAAACAAAAATTATGTAATTTTACTTAATTGTAAGATATATTAGAAGTAAATTAAATTTGTAAACAATTATTTTTTTATTTTAAAAAAATAAATTTTAAAGAATCATAACCAAACGAAATAATTTAAAGACAATTTTCAAATTTGAAAAATATTGAAGATATGATTACGTGCTCGATAGCGTAATTTTGTAAAATCATTCATTTCAAAAAAACTTTAATTATACAAATTGAATAAATTTCTTTATTTAAATAAAAGTGCCCTTCAATACATTATATATAAACAATTTTTATAATTTACTTTTGTATTATATATTATTGAAATTAATTATTTAAATAATATTATTAAATTAAAGTTATAAATAAAAATGATAAATTATTAGTTAACTTTGTTTACATATTTTGCAAATATTTTACAAAAATATTTATTTATAAAATATTAATAAGTTAGGAGATTGGATTGTATAAACTGTATATCAGTATAAACGAAGGATAAATAAATTCTATTCATTTATTTTTGATAATGAATATGTTCCAGAACTATTAAAATGTAAATAGCACATAATCCAGGTCTGAACCTCACAAAGTTATTTCTATTGACTCTCAACTACCCGTCGTAGCCGAGTGGTACTAATAGCGTGCGTTTACCGCGATCGAATTCGTCTATAGGGCCGGGGGCTCGATCCCCCCTTGAGCGTGCGAAATTTTATTTCATAGGTTAAGTGTTTATATATATTAAAATTGTTAATTAATCTTAGGTCGATAATAATTATGTGTATAAATGTGCAATTAATCTTAAATTATAAAAAAAAAACAATCTGAATAATATCAATTTAAATAATTATAGATGAACATTAAAAACTTTTTTTATTTTATTAATTTTATGATAATCTGCAGCAGTACAGTAATTAAGAAAAAATGATAATAATAATAATATTATTATTGTATTTATAATTATAAATAATATAATATATAATAATAATATAATATTATTATTATTATTATAATTATAAGAATTATAATTATTAACAACATAGTACAACAAATATATTATTATATTAATAATTATTTAACGTTCTGTCTTCTGTAAGCGACAGTGGAATCAGGCTTGACGAAGCTATAATCGGACTTCCGAACATTGATTGAGTCTTGGACTTCAATCCTCAACCAAGCTTGGAGCGTCAGGCTTGAATCGCTGTTACATTCTAGCTTGGACAAGTCTTGCTTCCTCCGACTCACCAATCCTCAATCAATATTGACCAGTCCTCAGTCAAGCTTTATAAAGCCTCAAATCATCGTCCCTGCGCGCCTGGGATATTTACAATTTTTTCAACGTATAATTCAAACATAGGTCATACTTTTAAACACCAAAATTAATCATTTGGTTTATAACTTTAAATATTTAAAACAACATTGTTTTTACTTAAATGTTTTTCACTGTTAAAATTAAAAAATTTTATTTATGGTTTAGAAGGTTGTTTCGATGCTCTTATTATCCTCTTGATGCTCGGTTGGTCCTCCTTTGCTCTTTTGATTCTCCTTTTACTCTTTTGGTCCTCCTTTTACTCTGTTGGTACTCCGTTGGTTCTCTGTTAGTCCTCTGTGTATTTTTTCTTAATATATCTAATCCTCCGTTAGTCCTCTCTTTTCTCTTTTGATCCTCTGTGTACTTTTTCTTCCTATTTTTGATGCTCTGTTGGTTCTCCTTTTTCTCTTTTGATTTTCTGAATAATTTTCTTAATATTTCCCATGCTTTTTTAATTCTCTTGATGCTCTTTTGATCCTCTCTGCAATTCCTTAATATTTTTGACACTCTTGATTCTCTCTTGATCCTCTTTTGATCCTCTTGATACATTTTTAAAAATTTATACATTGCATTCATTTTATATTATTTTTGTTAACTGAGGGTAGATAAAAAACAATTACAAATTAACATTTATTCTAGTGTTCAAATAAAAATAGAAAATTTCGAAAAATAGAAAACGTTAAGAAAGCAATACATTAATAATTTAGGGTATATAAATATATTACTATAATTAATTATAATTAAAACTTATTAGCTCTAGGAACTTTGACTTTCTAAATAAATAAAAAATGAATAATTTTAAAATATTCAAATGTGTAAAACTTTAGGTTCTTTAAATTTTATCTCTTTATATAAAAAATATCTAAAATTGCTTTCGACAAAGTTGTGGATCTAATTGGAATATGTGTTTTGTTTTTTTCTGTGCTTTTTTAAAGAAAACCGACTAGTGATGAGCAAATGCAAGACCAAGACCAAGACTTCCATGGTCTTGGTCTTGTTCTTGTTCTTGCATACACAGTCTTGGTCTTGGTCTTGCAAGCAGAAGTCTAGTCTTGGTCTTGCAAACAAAAGTCTTGCAGTTTTATATTACATGAGAGAGAAAGAGATGTCACTATAGTGCTATCTTTTTCTATCTTACACACATATATATAAGGCTTTTGTTTATTCTTTAACCCCTTGACTGTGGATGACGTGTATACACGTACGTCATGACGAAAACAAGAGAATGGCTTAACGAATTTTTATAAAACTTGGTACTAGTAGGTTTTTCGGGTCGCTGAGTACGAATTTGAAGTCAAATTTCTAAAATTTAAAATAGCGGATCCAATATGGCTGCCAAAAAATTTAAAATCTTAAAATGTCAACGTAATTTTGCGAAACTTGGTACTCAAAGGTTTTTTGGGTCGCTGAGTACGAATCTGGTATCAGAGTATAAAAATTTAAAATGGCAGATCCAATATGACTGTCAGAAATTTTGAAAAAAATTAAATTCCAACATTTTAAGATTTTTAAAATTTCTGGCTGCCATATTGGATACGCCATTTTTAATTTTTAAACTTTTATATCAGATTCGTATTTAGCGACCCCAAAAACCCCTTAGTAACAAGTATTTCAAAATTTCATTGACATCTTAAGATTTTTAAAAATTTTGTCGGACATATTGGATCCGCCATTTTGAATTTTAGAAATTTGACTTCAAATTCGTACTCAGCGACCCGAAAAACCTACTAGTACCAAGTTTGATAAAAATTGAATAATTGGAAGTGGCTGCACAGTTTGAGCCCACTTTATGATATATTTCAGCAGCACAGTCAAGGGGTTAAACATCACTAAGTTCTGATTAATAGGTCACAAAGTAGTCTTAAATATGACAATAAATGCGTTTTTGAATAAGTATCTACAAAACAGATAGATTTGATATGACGAAAAATCGCAATTGACATTTTTACCTTTAAAATATAATCTAACATTTGCTTCTTCTGGTGAATATATTTTATTATTTGCAAGACTGCAAGAGTCTTGCGAGACTTGAGGATAAAGTCTTGTTTTTGGTCATCACTAAAACCGTCTATAAGGTTACAAGATTATTTATTTATTTAACAATCTTCCCCGCAGTCATAGATACAGGCTTTATAGGCGTCCCTTATTTTACCTATAAAAGTCCCCTATTTTTCACAAAAATCTTTTTAAAGTCAGGGTATCTAATGATTCAAAAAATTGCTAGTAATTTAGAACATCAAATATAAAAACTGGACGTATAAAAAGATTAAATTTTTTTAAAGGGATCCGAAAATTTTTAAGAAATCCCAGGAGTTCTTATGAAAAATAATCTTTACCATGACGGCAATTTGCAAAAAAAAAAAATGGAACCAAAAAGACAGTGAGGTTTTTGAGTAATTTCAATTCAAATTTTTTTAGTAAAACAGACGCTATTTTGTTGTTTTAAAACATTTTTAAAATTATTCAATTTTAGTATATCAAAAAAAAAAAAATTATTCTTTTACAGTTATTCTTTTTTAATTTTCAAATTTTTTTTCCAACATAAATAAATATTAAGTAAATAAATAAATTTTAAATATTTTATGTAGTTTTTTTAAGTAGGGGAGACTGGGGCTAAACAGGACAAGTCAAATATCTCTAAATCTGCGAAGTGTTTCACACCGTTTAAACACTCTGTCAACGTGTTGGTATGTAAAGTATATACGTCATTAGGTTTTAATGACATTTCATTATTTTAATAAAAGTATAGTGGCCGTCTAAGTGTGAAAAATCGTGTTTTTTCGCTAAAAGTAACAATTTTTTTCTTATACTTTTTGGGTTTTTGACATTTTAAATAAAGTATATTTATTGTTTGCTAACTGTTTTTTATAGCTTAAGGCATATAGAATTAAGTTAAAAAAAAGTTTTTTCAAATACTTTTAAAAGAACAAAAATAATGCGCCTTTATTATCAGATGACTGGGTGTGGCAAAACCGGACGAATCAGAATTGCTATATTGAATATTGACGTAAAACTCACAGTGATTTTTTTTAACCAATTCCCCGTTCAATTAACCCTCCATTAAACCATGTACTCTTGAGGTACAGGTTTGCCATTTTCAACTTACAGGATTGTCACGTCCTTTATTCAATCCGCCCCAACCAACCTAGCTTATGATGATACAAAAAAAGGTTTGGAAATAGTTGATAAAACTTTAAAGGATTGTACTTATATTGAAAATTACCTTTTGATGGGAAACTCATAATATTAGGAGGGGATTTTCAACAGATGTTATATAAGTGATTACAAATGGTTGTTGAAAAATTATTGTTCAAGAAACTATAAAATTTTCTCATCTTTGGTAATATTTTAAAATATATTCTATTTCACAAAATATATGAGAACATCTAATATCAATTTTTCTAAATTTCGTTTAAAAATGGGAGAAGGTAAAAATAATTTATTTTCTATAGCTGAAAATTAGAGAACAAACGATGTTTGCACTAAAATATTTGGATCACACATGACAGAAAATGATGATGTTTCAAGATACGTTATCCTAATCTGTCATAATACTGATATTATTAAATTAAATAATAAAATATTTAAGAAATTGTGTTGGAAAAATAAAATTTATTATAATATAGATAGTATGAAACAAAAGGAAATGGATCAAACTGACAAGAATGTACAATTAAATTATTTAGTTGAATATTTAAACTCTTTAGAAATTCCAGGATTACCTGTTCATAAATTAATTTTTAAAATTGGTACAATAGTAATGCTTATAAGAAATTCAAGTGTTTATGATGGGTTATGCAATGGTAAAAGGTTAAAAATTTTGAAAATGCATACTATTAATATAAAAGTTCTAATATTAACTGAAACTAAAGAAGGTACCGTAGTATTTATACCTCGGATAACTTTTGATTCTGATGAATTCATAAGTTTACCATTTATTTTATTTCGAAAACAATTTCTTATAGTTTTACCTTTTGCAATAACTATTACTAAATCGCAAGGGAAAAGTTTTGATAAATTAGGAATATTTTTTAATGAAACTTTGTTTTCTCATGGTCAGTTATTTGCTGCTTTATCTAGATGCACAAATCCAAATCAGCTGTTTATTCATCGTGATAATAGTGAAAATTCCAAAGTAATAAGTAATATTGTGTGGGAAGAAATTTTCGAATAAGCAAATTTAATAATTTTCTTAATTGGTTCAGCAGTTTTTTAATTAATTATTGTTGTTGACTTGGATTTAGACCACAATTTAGATGTAAATTTTATAAACAATTTATATTTGTATTTATATAAAGATGCTTTAATTTTTCAAATAAAAAAAAAATTAATGATTTTGGACGTAGTCATAAAATTTATTCTGTTTAATTTGATACAACTTTATATTAATAACATATATATAATTTATATATAACTTTAAAACAAACTTAATTAAATTGAGAGTATTTATATGGACAAAGTTTGTCCATGATTTTGGTAGGAAGACTACTGGAAATTTTTCAATGTATTAGGTAGTTAAAGATTAAAATTTTAATAAAATTTTGCCTATATCAATAAAATCATTGTAAATATTCATTCTCATTTTTGCTTATTTCAAAAACCCAAAACAAGTTTATATATTTTTATATATTCAATTGAATTCAATTTTTCTAAAAATAAAGTTTAGATTCCTTACAAATTTATTAATGATTTTGAAGAATTTATTACTAATATTTTTATATTCTAGGTTTTGAGATACGACATTGGTTACTTCCCCGAAGTGAATCTTGAAAACAAATTCATTAAAATAAATATAATGAATTTGACTACAAATAAATATTAGTATAATAATTAATACCAAATAAGGGGCTAAATTTCAATAAATTTGAATAAAAACCAAATGCTATATTTATTTTAAAAATTAAAAGTAAATTAGAGATTTTTTTAAATCAAATGAAATTTGAATTTTAAAGTTTTAAATTAGAGTTATAAATTAGGGGGGTTGGCGCGCGAAGCGCGCAGGGGAGCGAAGCTCCTTTAGTATATTATACGATGTTAGAGCCTCCCATAGATATATATAACTTCTCTTATTATTTGGCCATCCAAGATCCGCTGAGGAACAATTTTGACACTTCTTGCGTTGTTTAACAAATGCATCCCACTCAGCACCAAATATTTCGTGAAACTTCCCTGACCCTTACACTCTAAGTTTCGGAATATTCAAATGAATGTTCAGGCAACATTGGTGCAAGTACGAAAATGTCCGCTTGTGAGGCAATATTCATCCCGAAAATTGCCTGAAAATTGCAATGCAATGTTAAGAAAATATTGCAAAAAAAGATTCTTGCAATATTTAGGCAATATTTCAAAAAAAGTACAAATTTTTTTTAATATGCAGCCAATCAGAGTTCTGTGACATATATGACATCCGCAGATGTCTAGGTGGTTAAAAACTACTGCGCAGAGTTACGGGATATAGGAGCCAAGATCGACCAGTGCGCATCATTTAACATTGGAAATTGTCTGAATAAGGATATTCAAGTTGGGTGGGGAGAAAGTCAAAATGGCGGCTACCTGGATGACAGGTTTGCATTGCAGTCAGTGGGACGAAATCAGTTTTTGTACAATAACTTTTAAAAAACAAATTTTCGAACATATGTTTATTAACAAATTATTTTTCATTTATCGAGAGCTATTTTTTAAAATAATTAAATTGTGTAAAATTTTTATGAGTTTTTATTATTTTAAAAAATAGCTTTCGATAAATGAAAAATAATTTGTTAATAAACATATGTAGGTTCGAAAATTTGTGTTTTAAAAGTTATTGTACAAAAACTGATTTCGTCCCATTGACTGCAATGCAAACCTGTCATCCAGGGAGCCGCTATTTTGAATTTCTCCCCACCCAACTTGAATATCCTTATATTGCAATGACATGTTCTCTCAAGTTTCGTGTCTATATTGCCTCTCAAGCGGACATTTTATTACTTGCATCAATTTTGCCTGAAAATTCATTGGAATATTTCGAAACTTGGAGCGTAAGGGCCAGGCAAGTATCTGAAAACATCTTGTGCTTTGTGGGATCTTTGACCATTTGTCGAGAAAACTTGACAACATTTACAAAAAATGCTCTTCAATATTCATCTTCCAAAAATCGATAAAAAATCCCTGTGTGACACGAACAATCAATGAACTAAATGCTTTCCGTGCATCAAAAAAGATTTAAATTAATTCAAATCAAGTTTATTATTGGTTCATAATGTTTAGTTGCATTAATTGTAGTAATTCGTTTTTGAGTACATTGCAATTAATATTACACTACCAACAAAAGCATCACTACTCCCAAACAAGTGTTTACACTTGTGGTAACCTTAGTTGTCACAGAATGTTTGTTGGGAAAAATTCATTTATTAAACATTTAAATTCTTGGGTAACAAAAAACATAGAATCTTTATCGCCCTCGACTAGCAGTTAAGTAAATATCACATCAACTTATACAATTCATGATAATCGTAAAGTTATAAAAAAGAATGATTTTGTATTCCCAAGTTTAGCAAATCGACCTGCAGATTTACATACGAACAAAAATACAAGCTCATACAGAAACTATACAAACAGCAATAGAAGAATTTTTCTTAAAACTTGAATAAGCAACAAATGATTTTGTGCAAAGTTTTAATAGTTCCAGGTCTCTTCCCCACCCTGTTGTTCAAACAGTAGTTAAAAAATGTAATTCGTTTTTGAATCATGGTTTGCTGAAGTCATTTGAAAATGCTGTACTTTTATTGACTGATTGTGATGATTTTAAAAATAAGGAAATTAGAAAGCGAGTTTTTTAATTTTCAGAATGCTTCGAACATTTAAGTTCACATTCTTTACGAAAAAAGCATCTCTTAGAAACTAACTCCTACATTCCACCTCAAAGTATTCAGTTAAATGAGCGAAATGCCCTATCAGGTGATTTACCTTTAGGACAATACATTCTAATCAAACCTATATTAAAAAAAATTTTAGAAACAGCAGATAACTTTGAAATACTTGATACTTTCATGACTAAATTGAAACATGCTGGTCCCCGAAATATCAGAAACAATTGTCAAGGTAGTTTATGGAAAACTGTTCAGAGTCGATTTCTTAGTAAATATGTAGTGCCGATTTTATTGTATTTCGATGACTGTACTGTTGGAAATGCATTGGGTCCTTATAGTTCTAAAAATAAAATAGGTGCTGTTTATTACAGTCTTCCTGCTCTTCCACCAGAATTGGCAACTCGATTATTTAAATCGAGTGATAGGGAAGATTTGGGTAATAAAATCATGTTCAAATTTCTTTTAGACGACTTAGAAAGTTTAGAAAAAACGGACTTAATCTTACAATTGACGGAAAAAATATAACTGTAAACTTTGCTATGGTTTTATTTATAGGAGATAATTTAGGAGTGCACAGTGCTTTAGGATTTATTCAATGTTTTACTGCAAACTTTCCTTGCAAAATTTGGAAAGCTGATAATGATTCCATTCGTAAAGATATAGTAGTAAATCAATATTTGTTACGGAACCCTATAAATTATGAAGATGATGTTAGGATGGGAGATGCTTCAAAAACTGGAATAGATGAACGATACGTTTTTAATCGACTAATGAGCTTCCATGTTGCCGAAAATTTTTCAGGTGATTTAATGCATGACGCATTTTTATGATTTCTTCGTTACGCTATGGCCCTGATTATAAAAGAATTAATGAATCGTACAAATACTTCTTTAAATTTTATCAATTCTAGAATTTAAAACTTTAAATGCGGAATTGATGAAAAGGATAAACCACCAATAATTACTGCAAAACATTTACAGCAAAAATGTATTATATTTTACGCGTCTCAAATGCTTACTTTTGTTAAGTATTTTACATTTATTTTTGGTGATTTAATCGTTAAAGACGAACCAGTGTGGACATTATTCTTAAAACTGCGTAAAATTATAGACATTTTAATGGGTAAAAGTTTACAAATCGAAATTGTGAACTTATTATAATATCTCCTTTCAGAGTATTTCTCATTGCGCCAACAATTATTGCCTAGAGAAACATTAAAACCTAAACACCATTATATTTTACATTATCCGGACCTTATTCGCTTATTGGGACCAATAATTCTCATATGGTGTATGGCTTTTGAGGCAAAACATCAACAAATTATTGCGTATGCTAAAAATGATAAAAATCATATGAATTTGCCTTTTTCTCCTGGTGATAAGCATCAGATAATCTTGTCTAGTCATTTTGAAAATTCCAATTTACAGTGCAGAGACATTATTACAGCGCCTAATTGACAAACGGAAATTAAACACTTAGAAAATTATCAATTTTTTAGACACCTTATTTCTTCGTTTAATTCTTCAGAAATTGTTTTAGAAACAAAGTGGATTGAAACAGAAAGTAAATAATATAAATTTGGACGATTTTTAGTTGATGAAACTCAAAATGGTTTTGAGCCAAGTTTTGTTGAAATAGTAAATATTTTTACGTTTAAAAATTATAATAAATCCTATTTTCTTTTAAAGACGTGGATAACAGTTGGTTTTCATAAACATGTTCATGCTTATCAAGTTGAAAGCTCACGAAATTGGAAAATTCTTTAAATTTTACTATCATCAAATTTTGATTTATTTGAAAAAGTCATTTACTTGGCGGATGGTAAATTTTATATTATGTATTATTATTAAACATCTGTTTAGTTCTAATGTATTTATTTAAATTATGGAAGAAATATGTAACTTAAATATAAAAAAAAATTATTTAAACTTCGTTGTATGTTGTAAAAGAAAAAACTCAATAAATATTTACATATTCTACCTCGCATGTTTATTTTATTTTAATAGATTATTATGTGTGTAAAATTTAAAAATATTTATTTACATTGCTAACATATTTACAGAAAAGAAAACAAAATTTAAAGTTAAGCTTATAAGTTCAAAATATTGCAGTTAATATGCAAAAAAAAGTAACTGTTAATATTCAAATACTAATTCATTTTTGCATGCATCTGGCAAGCATAATAATGCACTTTCAAGTGCATTATCTAAAATATTCGTATACCCATGTCATTTTAATATTATTTAAACTTATTTATAAATTTACTAGTCATATGTCAAGGTTAAACACAATTCAATATATCATCTTACCATTCAAATATTTTTAATACTTTGTTAAAATCTGTACTTTTCAAGGTAAAACCAAATCCTTTTACTATTAAAGGATTTGATTTAAAAGATTTATCTCTTATCAGTAAAAGAAATCCTCTTGGAAATATATCAAAATGAAAATCTGCTTGAGATTAGACGATTCCTCTAAAGGTTAATGGATATTTTTGTGAGTGTGCACTCTTCAAAAAAGAAATCTTTCAAACGTTGAAAATGAAGATCCTCTAATTAAAAGGCGGAAATTGAATGAAGCCAATACTGAGAGCTTAATAGAACCCGAGAGTGAAATTGACAATAATCGTGAAGGAATAAATTATGATTCTCAAAAAACAAATCATTTAAATGTACAAGTTTCTGAAGACCACTCATCTGATAAAAATGAAGAACAAACTTGCCAATATAAGTATCAAAATGACTCAAAAAACCTGTAAGTTCATTTCATTTTCTTAAAATTATAATAAGAAAAATCATAATAAATTAAAGTAAAAGCACGGGGTGCATGAATATTCCCTAAATCTTATTTCGCCAAAATTCATTTGGCCTAAATCTTATTTACTTTAAACCTTAACTGAACTAAATCTTATTTAGCCTAAATCTTATTCAGCATAAATCTTATTTATCCTAAATCTTATTTGGCATAACTTTTCTATTGTAAATTTTTTTAAATCATTTTTTTATTGTTAAATTAGGCCAAATAAGATTGAGGATAAATGAGATTTTGGTCAAAAAAGATTTAGGCTAGATAAAATTTAGTCCAAATAAGATTTAGGCTAGATAAGATTTAGGCCAAATCAGTTTAGACCAATTAAGATTTAAGGAATATTCATGCACCTCGCGAATATGATGGGACCTAGTGTTTCCGAATGGATTTTTCGTGCTGAACTTGAATCTGGGTTCAAAAACTATATATCAAGTCACGTTTTTGAGAAAATAAGGATTAAAATCCCTAAAACAGCGTTTTTGACAGTTTTTGGAAATTCGTGGGTCAAAATTCTGACGTGATATAAACTTTGCTATTATCAGAAATACCTAAAACGCTGTTTTTAGGAATTTGAACCCCTATTTTTTCGGAAATGTGACGTGATCAAAAGTTTTTAAATCCAGTTTCGTGTTCAGCACGAAAAATCCATTCGGAAACACTAGGTCTAATCTTATTTGCAAAATCCATGTAGACCAGTGTTACGACTCTACCAGTAAGAATTTTTTTTCTCTATTTTAAACAAATTTACTATTTTTTTTAATTGTAGAATTGAATCGATTGAAAACTGAAGCACTGATCTTAACTCACATGGTACTCCAAGAAAGAAATTGCAAGATGACTTAAAGAGAAAAAACAAAAATATTTTCCAACGTTTAAGTAGAACAACTAAGCTTACAAGAGCTAGAGAAGAAAAATTACGTCGAAAAAATAAAAAATGAAATCAAGTCATAAAGAAAAAAAATGCAACAATAAGTAAATGAAAAATGAAATATTATAGGTTATTGAATAAAAACGAAAATGATATCCTTAAAAACGTTAAGAAAATTAAGCGTAAAGGTCCCACAAAAATAAGAAAAACTGCTATTTCTTGAGGTTTTCATTTATCAATTAAAAGAAAAAAAATCGGCATCACAAGGTGAAAAAAACGATTAGTTTTCACACAATGTTTAATTAGCAGGGAAAGTTTGGAAAAATACAGACTTTTGAATAGCATGAAGAACTTAGTTTCTACAAAGACTCAAAAAAAAATTATGAAAACTCGAAATTGCTAAATTTTGAAAAGTCTCGCTCAAAAAAAATTGCTGTGAAATTTAGTTATGGCTCCAGGAGTAAAAGATACGATTTCGAAAAATAAAATTGCTAGAAGGAAAAGGTTTTTATTAGATACGATGAACAATTTGTAAAAGAAATTTGAAGAAGAAGAATCTATTAAAATCTCTAGAGGATTGTTTTATAAGTCGAAACCGTTTTGGATTGTAAAACAAGAAGTCACTGGTCGTGATACATGTTTGTGCAAAGATCACGCTAATATGGCTTTTATGATAAAAATATTGCATTCCTTGTATCTTTTACCTAGTAATTCGTCGTAATCGTTTATAAAATCATTGGTTTGAGATTTTGAAAATAAAGACTGTTAGTATGGAAATCGCAAGGATTGTAAAGACAAAAATTTAACAGCTAAAAAAATGATACCACGTGGTACTTCTAGTGGCAGACAAAAAAAGTTAACAGATTACGAGCAAAAGCACTCACTTATAATGTCAAAATTACGTCTAAAGAAAAGATCATTTGTTCCCTGGGGGAATTTGTAAAAGAAGTAAATTCCAAATTATTTACATCACCTGTTTGTTACTGGGCATCAATTCAGGGCTTTAGAAAATATCCAAAGTAATTTACAACAAAAAGAAGTGTACACAGTTATAGATTTTTCACAAAATTACACTTGTAAATACAGTAATGAAATACAAAGCATGCATTTTGGTGCATCCAAAAAACAACTATCTCTGCAAACAGGTGAATTTTATTTTAGAGATGAATTTTCTGGAAAAGTGATGTGTAATTCTTTTTGCACTGTTTTAGAATGTCTAAGACATGACGCAGCATCAGTGTGGGCACATTTGGAACCAATTTTGAAATTAATTAAGGAAAAAGTTCCTAATTTTTCTGCACTACACTTTCAAAGTGACGGGCCCTCTACGCAATATAAGAATAAAACAAATTTCTTTTTGTTTTTACATCACTGTAAGCAATTAAATTTAGAGCACGCTACGTGGAATTTCTCATCGCCTGGACATGGAAAACGCACTGCAGATGGAATAGGAGGCCCAGTAAAGGGATTATGTGAAAGGACAGTGGCACAAGGAAAAGATGTTATTACCGTCGATTAAATGATAAAAATTAAAAATTCATTAGAATCTCAAAAAAATCGGGCCTTCAAATTACTTGAGACCAATATGGAAAAAATTGATTCAGCAGTGGAACCACAAATTAAGGCTATTTTGAACATCACTAAAATTTTTCAAATTCTTTGGTCTAGACAAAATCAAGAAAGCCTCTTTGGTACTGTACATATTTTTTTATTAAATGAAAAGTACAGAAGTTATGAATTTATGAAATTTAACGTTTTGAGCAACAGAGTAGTAAAACGCGATTAATATATGGGTCATTCTCTCAAAAATAACAATTTCAGAATTAAGATTTTACGTGAAAAAATATTTGTAAAACTCTTATATTACTAGTCCTATGTCAAGATATGGACCTAAATAAAACCATCAAATACTTTGTTACAATGTTTATGAACATTTTAAAATATACCTATAAAAATACGTACTGGCGGTCACGAAGTGGAGTCTCTGTTCCAAAATATACTGATTCATTCGATTTTAATATTAAAAGAAAAAATTTTACTAACATTCAATTAATGGTATTTGCTAGATTTCAATTAGATAATAAACTGTCATAAAAAATATTAACAATATTTAGCAGTACAATAGCAAAAATGAAAATATTCTGGGGTCACAAAGTGAAGTTTTCTTTGTATCGACGACCACAATTAAATTTAAAAAACATACTGATACGGGTTACTTTATTTTCTTTCATCCTGATTCACAGTGACCTTGACTGCACAAATACTATAAATATTGTTTACCTGTGCATTGTTATCTAACTAATTTGATTTTCATTTAATAATACTCATATTTGTGACCGGTCACGCAGTGGAGTTTACTATGGTGCACAAAACTAAATTAATCCGAGAAAATAATATTGCGAATATTTTACTGTATTTCTTCAAGGACCAATGAAAACACAAAATAGTTACTAGATATTGCTCGACAAAGTATGTAATTATATAGTAAAATAAAAGTAATATCTTTTACTTGAATAAAATACGCTTCGTGCACGGTCACAAAGTTGAGTTTTTACACCATGTAAACATGAATATTTCCAATAATTTGAAATTCTCCTTTTCTTTCTCATGTAATTTGGTTGAGGGACGTTGAATACTATCGTATAGCCGGCACAATTTTTATAAATTAAAATTATTTTTTAGAAAAAGTGACGTGAACGTGTCAATTGTCCTTTTTGAGAGAATGACCCATACATATATAATATCTAATGCTCTACAGAAAATTTGTTCAGTTTTTCTTAAATTTTTTTACATATGTGATAAAAAATAGTATCTTTTCAATAGAAATATCTCAAAACTGAAGTCTTGGATTTTTGATTTTTTCCTTTTAACGCAGTTACTGATTGATAAAGAAAATTTTTTTATAAATACGCGTTTAATTTTTCTCATAAATACGCGTGTCAAAAGTGCTGTATTTATAGAAACGTTGCATTTCATAAATTCATAACTTCCGTAATTTCCATCCCAAAAATATTAAACAATGCGTAAGTATTTTCTTTTTTTTCATATAAACTAGGAAAAAATGCGCTTGCTAAAGCGTACGCCAAATTTAATTATTTCTTAAAATAATGTTTCATTTATGTATAATTATGTAAAATGAAAGAAATACATAATATAATAAAAAAAGAAAATTAATGATAAGAAGACATTGGAATAAATTTAAATTGATGTGATCTTTGATTCATCTTGTATATTAATTTGCAAATTTTGAATTATTGAAAATGAATTAAATAAAATAAAGATAAAGAATAAAATGAAGAATATGAAGAATAATTATAAAAAATTATGATATACCTAATACCATTTAGAATGTTAAAGAAATAGAAATAGAATATAGTTATTGTAAGTTTAGACATTATTTGATATTATTTTACATTATAGTGGAAGGTGGTACCATACCGACTTCTCGTACCATACCGACCCTCTTTTGTTTCTCAGAGATCGTGTTACTAGAAAAATGGTGAATACTATCAAAAAAATACTTTCATAACTCTGACATTTTGACCATAGGTAATAATCTCTTGGCAATATTGTATCTCGGAATATTACGTAAAATTAGTTGTTTTGCAATAATATTTTTTGTTTTTGACCTATCTTGAATTTAAGTTAAAAGTGTTGAATTGAGTTTAGAAAAATTTAAGTATAAGTTTCTTTGGTTGCTTATGGCCTTAACTTTAATACACAATATTCAAATTCAAACGGTTTCATTGACATGAATGATCGGCAAGACATTATGTGAAAATAGTAAGGATGATCCGAAACCGACTTCCCCCCCCCCTTTTCTTGCATTGTAATAGTAACTAAATTATTTGTAATTACCAAATAATACCTACAAATGTGAATTTTAATAAAATGACAATAATTAAGTTGAGATAATATAGCTTGTAATAAAGATCAAACAAAAAACACTCATTTTTTATTGTAATAATAATTCTTTTACTCTTATTCTGAAAAAGGCCTTAAATAAAAAATAGGGTGTCTGTTTCATACCACCCTTTTTGTGATTGTCGAAAACGTCAGTTTTGACCTCAGCAATCAAAGAAGTTTTTAGCACCTTTTTGGCTTTTGCCTTTTAGGGGGTCGGTTTGGGACCACCCTCCCCTATTTATATACATATATTATTTTACAATTTACATGAATAATATTTTGCATTATAATTTTATGTTATGTAGAATTAACATGTTCATCAGGAATCTCAGCTGGAATATACTGATCAACACTCTCTGCTCTTAATATTTTAGAACCTTCTTCCAATATAACCAATAAATGAATATGTGGTAAACCGCGCTTTTGAAATTCAATAACATAAACATAAGACTTTACTTGTCCAAATAGTTTATCATCTATTATAGTTTCGATTAATTTTTTTACTTTTAAATGAAAGACTCTTGCTACGATGTCAGGTCTATCAGAAGCTGACTGATTAGGTAATAAATTTTCTTCAATTTTTTTCTATTTTGAACAAAATGTCATTGTAATAAATAAATAAATAAATGGTCTACCATGAAAAGCTACAATGGTAATTGAGGAGCACTTTTTCAAAACTTGATAAATCTATTTTCCAAAAAAGTTGAGATAATCACAAATTTAACATATTAGGAACTTTACAAATCGATCTGACACTGTTAAATTCAAGAAAAAAATTTTTAACAAAGAATTTTAAATTTAAAAAAAAACTTGGACTTAACCAAGATGATTTAAAATTTTAATTTGTTTCCTAGAATAAATTACAAAAACCTTTAAATTTCTTAATTACTATAAACTTTAATTAAAAATAAATCTCTTTAAGTGCAAAAAACATTCGTATTTAAATAATTTCGTATATTTTTTCTACTTTACACAGTGGGCCACGAAGCATGCAAAAGCGGCCATAATTACAAATTTCATTTGATTTAGTTGAAACTTGGGATGGTAAGGATTTTTGAGTCGCTGATTACGAATTTGAGGTCAGTTTTACAAAATTCAAAATGGCGGATCCAAAATGGAGATCCTTTTTCAATTATTGTTAACGGATTTGAATGAAATTTGGTATTCAAAGGTTTTCTAAGTCGCTGATCACGAATTTGAGGTCAGTTTTACAAAATTTAAAATGGCGGATCCAAAATGGAGACCCTTTTTCAATTATTGTTAACGGATTTGAATGAAATTTGGTATTCAAAGGTTTTCTAAGTCGCTGATCACGAATTTGAGGTCAGTTTTACAAAATTTAAAATGGCGGACCCAAAATGGCGACTTTTTTTTAATTATTTTTAACGGAATTGAATGGAAATTAGTATTGAAAGTTTTTTAAAGACCCTGACTATCAATAATCGAATAATAAATTAAATTATTACATTTATAAATTAAAGTGCACTACTAAATTCATTAAAAACTTCATATATGAGAAGAAAAATTGAATTATTAGATGTATAAACTAAATTAAATTACTAAATTTATTAGAATCTTCATATATGTATATTATTACATAATATGTTACATGATATTATTTTATTAAAAATTATTTAACAGACAAACTTATTTTTTTCAAACATATTTTTGAATCGTGAAATTATGCTTTTCTGTGAACTACAAAATAATAAAAAATATGCGAACAATAAATAATTTAAAAGTGTAAATCGTAATAAAATGAATTTTTAAATTACTTTATTAAGTTCTTAATCGTCAAGAATGTTGCATTCATTCTCATCATCTGACAATATAACATCATCCAACATGCTTAATGTTTCAGAGAGTCCAGTATTGTCGATTTCTTCCTCATTGTCTTCGTCAATTTCCGCTTCGTTAGATTCTACTTCTGGAATACTCAGCAAGTTTCTCACTTCTTTAGGAATCGATAAAAACTTTTTTTGTTTTAGTCGCATTTTGAGACCTACACTTGATATTTTTACGTCAGATGTGTCCATTGCTCGATAAAAAACATCTTCAAGATTACATTCCCTGCTATGTTTTCTGCTGTGTTTCAGTCTAAAATTTTTGTAATCTTTATTACGAGCTTCAGAGGCTTCTTCAGCTAAAACTCCAACAGGTAATATGCTCGTACTAATAATATCAGCACCATGTAGAAGCAGTTTATGCAATGTTGATGGCATAGGGTACCAAGGATAAAGACTTACATATTTCTTAGCAGCAGAATCACAAACAATTTGAAATTTCACAGGATCGACTGGAAGGTGAATTGAAATCGCAATCAAAATTGTCTTCATTTCCTTCAACAATTCAATATCAATTTCAAGAATGTCAGCCAAGATTTCTAGATTTTCAAATGCTTTACGAGCAGCGTTACCGTCAATGGTATTTCCAGAACCTCCTGCTTTTGGCTTGTCTATTATAAGTCCCATTTTAGATCTAAACATTTCTTGAATTTGTTTTGTTCTTTCAGCAAACACTGATTTTTGATTAACACTACGTACTTGCCATACTTTAAGATCCTTCCTATATGAAATTTTTAAAAAACAGCCAAAAACGTTGATCCATGCATGTAATAGGCTAATTCCATACATAAGATATTTTGGATTTGGTAAAAAAACCCCTTTCTGCTTATTCGAAAGATCATTAAATAATTTAAGCGTGGCATGGCAGATAGGAGAAGTTTGCATACTTTTAGTACCCGCAATTATGTTAAGCACTTTTCCATCTATAAGAGTCAGGAACAAAGAAAAATGGATTGATATATTCCGAACATCATCTAAGGCAACTTGAAAGCTTTCTAACTTGTCGATTTGATTCTCTATGTGATTTTTCTGTTTCAGGATGACTTCCGCTGACTCAGAAACATATTCTAGTGTTACAGGTCGACAAAATCTCACTGATTGTGGTGATCTATTATTCCACAAAACAACATTATCTGAGCTTAACAATCGTTGTGGAATGAGCGTAGTAGCAAATAAATTTTGATCAATTGGCTTCGAAAGGTTTTCGTTTGGAATAGACTTATAAGATTGTTTATAAGCTGAATGGCCAGAACTACCGTCAAATCCCCATGAACATATTAAAACGGCATTTATTTACATTATGTCTTTCGCCATCATGTCATGAAGTATTACTTCCTTCTGCAATTTAACAATTCTTTTTGCTGTGTGGTTTAACAAAGCTTGTAGTGATACTTCAATTTTGTTTTCGCACCTGGAGATGTATTCTTTAGATGGTCTGCATTCTAACTTTATCTCTCGTACCTGATTATATGCTGGCCAGATATCCGCACCACTTAATTTTGATTCTAAACGCAAATCTGTATAAACGTCCTTAGTAAGAGAATGATTCAATAAAAATGCTAACGCTTCTTTAGGGGTCTTGTTTTGTATTGGACTTTCAAATAATTTTCGAATTTTTTTTGGTTGTTCAATATTTTTTAAAACATAAGTAATAACAGAATTAAAATCCTTGTCTCTAGACCTACTTGCTGCTTGCCGACATGACATTAACAAGGCTTGTGGGTTATGTTTTTGATTTGGATTGATTTTTGAAACTTCCCTTCGCTTAGATCGAGAAGATTTGTCTTCAAATTTAAGACTTGGACGAACAGGGCGAAAACAAGAATCATTTTCTTCTATTTGACAGACTACAATATTCAGTTCAGGAATATTAAAATCAGAATTTAACCATTTTACATGTTTTTGTTCAAATCTAGATTTTATTCTACATTCAGCATTAAATTTTACATTTCGCTTACCTCTTAGAGAAGTAATTGCTAGTTTTTTAGTCTTGCTTTAGACATCTCATCTACATTAAAAGCATCAATGTTGTTTTCTTGAAAAATATAGTTTATGACTAAGTTAATATCTTTTAATTCTTCAATTTGCTGAAGAATTTCTCTTTTAGTGAATCCTCTCATATTTATATCTACACATAATACAATTCGACGCCCCCCGTTGATAAAGTGTTTATTAAAATGCCAGGTTAATAAAATGTTAATTTGAAAAACAGTGGAATGTCATTTTTATAATTAATTTTTTTTTATATGATTTCTATTAAACTGTTTGTTTAATCAAATGTCTTTTGAAGTTTTGTCATAAAATGTTAATTGGACCGAACGATGGATACATTTGTTTATTAATTCAAATATGCAATAACATTCTGTATAACATTCTTTATAACCTTGCTTTAACATTATTCTACTGTTTTTCAAATTAACATTTTATTACACTGGCTTTTTAATAAACACTTTATCAACGGGGGGCGTCGAATTGAAAAAAACGAAAATATAACTTCGAAAATTAAAAAATAACCATTAATTTTCCAAACGTACTGACAAATACAACAAAGAAACAGATAAAACAAAAACGAATCGACCTGCAGAATGCAGACCTTCATGTTGTAGAAATTAATATTTCTAGATAAAACTGGAAAGAGGTTGGTTTGATTTTAACTGTATCAAAATAAAAAATGAGCAAATATGAGCAAAAATGAGCAAATTTATCTTAATCTTTATTTAATGTAGAAGATATTGCATGTTCAGTTTTTGTGATACGAGGTGGTAATCAGGAGTAATGTCTTTCGACAGCTATCATAATTCCAAAAATTCAACGTTTAATTTAATAAAATATGCTTAATATTTTTAAACAAATACTATTTTGAATCCTCTTTTACTTTTTTTTATTGTACTGAACCTTGTTAATAAGAAATAAAAGGAAAAAGTGGAATATTTATTATATTTTTGTAAGAAAAGTTCAATTTTATTATATATCGGACTTGTAAATTTCGAATGCAATTCTTTTACTGAAATTGAAATTGCGGCTTTAATTTATAAGCAATTGCTTCAATATTTGACTAAAAGTTACCTTAAATACTATATATTTCGACTACTAATATAAAAGTATATTATTCTAAAGTTGACTTTTTGCCGTTTTTGAATGCCTTCTGGCCCACTGTGCTTTATAATTAAATCTAGGGATTGAGGCGAAAATGCATTTGTTTAATTTTTTCGAAATAAAAATAATGTGGATTTATCAACTTTTGAAAAAGTACTCCTCAATTACCTCTTAATATTGTTCTAACATGTTTCTAGGTGATCCTATAAATGTTGAAGGCAATATCAAAATCTTGTCAACATGTACATTATTTTTAATTACTTGATTATGTAAATAATCAATTAATCCTTTGTTAGTTTCACTTCTTAATTTTGTTTGATTAATTTTTCAAAACTGTAGCCTATCTTTTTCAACTTTGACATAATTATCAACTAACCATTGCTGAATCAATCTTCTGTCATATAAAATTGATTGAAGGTATGATCTCTTACTTCTATTTTATATTTTATATAAACAGATCTGGACACAGTTTGATTCCTGGTTCGTTTGTTATTATCAGTACGAATCATGTCGATTCTATAACCCTTGCTTCCTAGAGGATAAAGTATAGAATATATCCAAGGTTCAACATTTGGATCTAAATGACTTACCAATTGCAATTGTTTAATCGATTTATTATATATCGTAACATAAGACTCTTGTATTAAACCTTCAGCATTTATATTAAAAATAACAGCAACTTCATTACACCTTTAACAATTGTACCTTTTTTTATCCAATCCTCCTTTAAAGTAAACATTAGTTGTAATTCTGGAATATCTTCATAATTCTTTTTTGCTAACGCAGTTTCCACTTCAATGATCTCAGACCCCAAATAGCACGATAGTTTGCTGTAAAACCACTGTAAGGGTTATCCGTAAAGGTTGTAAGGTTACAAAGTAAGCCAGTAGTAAGCATACAGTGGATTTAAAATTTCCGCCTAACAGTAAACTTACAAAGCAAGGTCGTGGCAAACTTACACCGTAAGCTTGAGGTAAGCTTACGGTGTAAGGTTACAGTAAGCTTACAGTGTAAAGTTGTCGTATGTAACCTTACAGTGTAAATTTGTTATAAGCTTGCAGCAAGCTTACGATGTAGAGTTAACATTTTAAGAAAAAATAAAATTAATTAACGTCTTTTTGCGGGACGTCGTTGAAGATATGTTCACTAAATATATTGACTAAGACATTAATTATAATATTAAAAATGTTGACGTCAACGAGTTTTGAACCAATCTAACCCTAACTACCGAACCTAAACGCGAGCGCATTAAACCCCACAGCTATTAAGGACTTCGAATATATCCCAGAAAATGTAAATGATGTTTTACCGTGGAGGTTTCTCTGGTAACAGATGATTTACATTTTCTGAAATGTATTCCAAGTCCTTGATAGCCGTGGGGTTTAATGCGCTAACCTGTAGGTTCGGTAGTTAGGATTAGATAGGTTCGAAACTCGTTGGCGTCAAGATTTTTAAAATTATAATTAATGTCTTCGTCAATACGTTTAGTGAACATATCCTCAACGACGTTCCGCAAAAAGGAGTTAATTAATTTTATTTTATGTAAAAATGATAACTTTACATCGTAAGCGTGCTGTAAGGTTACATACCACAACTTTACACTTGTTCAATGAATCCACAATCCCATTTTATGGACACTTTCAGCATCTCATAGCACTTACTTTATTGAAAATAAGAAGGAAATAAAAAATTTCAACACTTTATGAATATTGTTACTTTAGTCAACACATTTTGCACACTTTCATTTGAATCACTGTCACTTTTCACATTTAATTTTTCTCTCTTTTCATTAAAACTCGAAAATTTTATCGCTTTTCCTAAAGCCATTAACCGTCAGTATATAACGGTTTGCTAGAACGATGATAACACCTTGCAGGTGGTCTATTGTTTGTATTAAGAGAAAAAATTTAAATTTTAAAGTAATTTGTATAATGAGCTGAGAGTTTCCTTTCTCCTTAAATTTTAACGCATACCTTCTCTCTCTCACCAAGGAACCAGGTTTAAAAGTATCCTTTTTCGTGAACTGTTAACGCTTTTCCGTTAACTTTTAACGCTTACTTTCAGTACACATTTCTTATATAAGATACAGACACCAAGGATTCCATTGAAAAAAAATGTTGAATGAAAACTTTTGCGAGTATTAGGATTTGAACAAAAATTAATATAAAAAATTGATAATTGTAAGAAATAACCATTTATAAATCAATAAATATCTTTTGATACTCTGAATAGAGAACACGAAAACCGAACTAAACATAAGTACTATTTTGTTTTGTCTTCTACCACATAATCAAAATCGGAACTCCAAGTCATTTCATTTTTGTTAATTCTATTATTGATAGTTTTTTTTCATAATATTACCATAGAAAACCTATTTGTTAGTTTTCTCAGTTTAACTCATTAAATATTAGAAATTTTGAAAAATGTTTAAAATAAAGATAGTAGTATTCTTAAAAACATACACTTTAAATCCTACAGAATTTTTCGGTATCTTTAAGTGTTTTCAAGGTAATCGCTAATGAATATATCAAATCTTGAAAATGAATAGAGTAGTATAGTAGAATATGGTAGCATATTTTCAGAATTTCAAAGAAATGTACTAAACAAAAGATGTAGGTTTCATCGAAGTATATATTTTATGTTCCATACATTTTATCAGAAAAGTTGCTAATTTTTATTAAAAATGAAGGACCCCATTAAAAGCAACAAATGCTTAGGTGAACTTAAATAAAAGCCAAACATTTCTTATAGTACGTAACCTCTTTTCCCCTACAATTGTATAAAAATACGTTTCACTTTTTATGGTACCCAAACCCCCCTGTATCTGATTCGTACTTTTTACGGTTACCGTTCTAAAATTCAAGTAGTCGATAATTTTCTTTATTATTTCTGTAATCAGAGAATCAAAATACTTATTAAGTATATATGTAGTTTCATCTAAAACCACGAGTTCACTTATTCGGAACTTTATCCGATTTTTCATGTCAGTTTTACACTTTTTTTAAAATTAGCCTTGAGTCTCTTGAATTAAAATTATAAATGTTTGCAATTCTATTTTATTTTACTTATTTTGCTGCCTCACAGAGGAAGCTTTGTAATCGTTAAGATTTTCGATTTTTCAAAAATAGTCTAAATCGACTTATTTTCATCTAAAAAGCGTAAATTTTCATTTC
Organism: Ganaspis brasiliensis; assembly: GCA_037103525.1. Classification (NCBI taxonomy): domain Eukaryota; kingdom Metazoa; phylum Arthropoda; class Insecta; order Hymenoptera; family Figitidae; genus Ganaspis; species Ganaspis brasiliensis. The sequence continues at coordinate 3,266,288 of JAZKLR010000266.1, read as the reverse complement.
TAAGCAAATGTCCAGATGTATGTGTGTGTGTGTGTATAGCGTTTTTTGTGTACAAGATATCTCGAGAACGCTCTAACGGATTCCAATAAAATTTGGATGTCTTCTTAAGCTCATGAATATCTAAATTTGGACACAGGGATTTTTGAAAATAACCAACCAAATTATTTTGAGCACCTTTTTTCATCGAAAAAAATCGTTTTTTGCCAAAAAATTTTTTCATGCTAAAAATACAACTTAAACAATACAAAAATCATATTCCTTATCTCAAGACGAATCGATTGACCTATATAACTTATGTAATTGATCAAGAATTCGTAAAATAATTCATATTTTTACATTTTTTTGCATTAAAATTTTTTTTTTAACAACTTCCCCAATTAACTTATATATTATTAATTTCTTGCTTCCTCTATGAGAAAGCAAAATGTCCATGAAATGTACATAATTCTCACCTAGTTTAGTTTTATATGTAAGAAAAATTGTAATTAATAATTTTCTTAAAACTAAATTTATTGAATGCATTGATTTTTTATGAATCCAAAGTATAAACAATTGATTAACTGTACGATTATATGATCATTGAAGGATTTCTTTCATACACGGAGTTTTTCATTTCAAAATACAATTTTGTATTTTATTTTTTCAATGTCTATTATTTAATCTTAATACATAAAAATTTCGACCTTAGATTTAGAAAATATTACTGAATATTTCCAATATTTCTTAAGATGAAAAATATTTGCTTTTTGGGTAAAAAATATATTTCTTTTAAGTCTTAAAATTATCTGTAATTTTTCCTGTAATACATTTCTGAATATAGGGGAAAGTCGGATAGCCCCGGACACCTAAGCCTTTTGGTTAACAAATTTGTATAATTTTTTTGAAATATTAATTAAATCATCTTATAACAAAGACATGACATCTGTCCATCTTTGAAATAAATTCGATCATAAAATAAACACATTAATTGAGAGAAAAATGAGATCATATATGAGTAGTAAAATGTAAGCCTCCAAAAACTTGTCGGGTGTCACCGGACAGAGAAAATAAAAGTGCTTATTTAAATTGTTTAATTTGATAAACTGCGAATAAATTGTGTCTTAAATAATGACCGTAAATTATTTTTTAGAAATAAATTAAAACATCTATTTAATAGGAACAGAAAGTCCAAATATAATAGAATTTTTATATGACGTTTAATACGATACACGTTTGTTAAATTGTCTAGACAATTTAAAGTTAAATTTAGAAATTACTTATTTTCAAAAAGAAGAAATGAAAAAATGAATTAATATATTAAAAAACGTAAGCTCAAGTGAATTATACACAGTTTGTAATTTGTGTCAATTATAAAAATGCAGTATTATACGTGAAATAGCTAGTGTCTGGGGCTACCCGCTGTCCGGGGCTATCCGACTTTCCCCTATTTCAATAAATGGGCCTTTTCACGTCAGAAATATCAGAGTTGTCAAAGGGTTCATCGATTTCCTTGAAACCTCGTGGTATTATACTGCTATATGAGAAACTTTTCCGTCCAAATGATTTTTAAAAAAATTCAAAATTATAGAAGATACGCCATTTTGAATACTCCTCTCTGACAAAAATTTTATTAATATTTTTAAATTTCTTATGAATTTACCTTTAATTTAAAAAAAAATTAATGGAGACTTTATTAGGTCCCGAAATATTAGACTTTTTGTGCAATTTTTTCATGTAAAAAAATTAAAAAACAATTTTTAATTCAATTTTTTATTCACTGACTCCTCTCTGACAGAAATTTTATTAATATTTTTATATTCCTTATGAATTTACCATTAATTTAAAAAAAAATTGATGGAGACTTTATTAAGTCCCGAGATATTAGACTTTTTGTACAACCGCGCGTAGTTGCAGCGGCCGTGGCAATGCCAGGCAATGCGACGTGACAGCGTAGAAGCTTAGCAATGCAGCGCGCTACGCCGCGTTTTGCTGTCGGAACTACGCCCGGTAATACAAAAAGTATAATATCTCAGGACCTAATAAAGTCTTCATCAATTTTTTTTTTAAATTAAAGGTAAATTCAAAAGGAATTTAAAAATATTAATAAAATTTCTGTCAGAGAGGAGTAAGTAAATAAAAAATTGAATCAAAAATTATTTTTTAATTTTTTTACATGAAAACATTGACAAAAAGTCTAATATCTGGGGACCTAATAAAGTCTCCATGATTTTTTTTTTAATTAAAGGTAAATTCATAAGAAATTTAAAAATAATAATAAAATTTCTGTCAGAGGGGAGTAAGTGAATAAAAAATTGAATTAAAAATTGTTTTTTAATTTTTTTACATGAAAAAATTGTACAAAAAGTCTAATATCTCGGGACCTAATAAAGTCTCCATTAATTTTTTTTTAAATTAAAGGTAAATTCATAAGAAATTTAAAAATATTAATAAAATTTCTGTCGCAGAGGAGTAAGTAAATAAAAAATTAAGTTAAAAATTGTTTTTTAATTTTTTTACATGAAATTTTTTTTTTTTCATTGACTTTATTTTCATTTACAAGTACATATTTTTAACTAAAACATGTGTAAGTTTCATCAAAATATCTTTATAATATTTTGAGATATTAACAATTTTGTTTAATTAATGTTGATATTCAAAATGGCGTATCTTCTATAATTTTGAATTTTTTTAAAAATCATTTGGACGGAAAAAGTTTCTCATATAGCAGTATAATACCACGAGGTTTCAAGGAAATCGATGAACCCTTTGACAATTCTGATATTTCTGACGTGAAAAGTCCCAAATGTGAAACATCCATAAAATATGATTAACCACCAGATTTAATAAAACTTTTAATCTTATTTGAAACATTTCCTCAATATTGCACGAGTCTGCTTTGCGTAATGTTTTACGGATATTGAATTAGAATGTTTCGATAACATAGGTTAGTAATATTTCCTTATATGTGGGAATTTTGCTACTTTAACTAAGCTTTACTGCACTGCGAATTAAAATATAGCGAACCTTTCACTGCAAGATTCAAGAAAGATTCAGGAAATATCTAATGCTGTACTGGGTCCAGAATATTGTTAGTTAAAAATAAAATAGAATGTTATAGTTCTAGGCAAATGAAAACCAATAGTACACTGTTTCAAATAAATACTAATAGAAAGGTACTAAAAGAAATAATTAGAAATATATTTTGAAATGGATAAATAAAAATTAGTAATCGAATAGACCCGTAGTACAAATTCACTTTTTTATTTTTCCTGTAGTGCTGCTTTAGCCGGTTTGTTGAAAAATCCATGGTCTATTGTCAAATTAATACATCATGACTCCCATTGGAATTTTACGATTCAATTATTTGAAAGTAAAAAGGAAATCTTAATTGCCATGGATATTCCTTTTTGTAAATAAATATGTGACGCTCCGCGAGAGAAGGGACCTATCGCTGAGAAAGCAAACTTTAAAAGGACGGACGGACAAAGAGGAGAAAGAAACATCGAGTCGCTTAACATGCCCATGTTTGCAGCTTCATAACAAGAAAACCAATTGCAGGAATTAAATTTTAATTTTTAAAACTCAAAAAGCAATTCAAAAACTATCAATTAGCATAAAAACATGAACTCAATTAGCTTGTGAAAAAAAATTTGGTATTTTCTGTTTTAAAAATAGGTAAAGTATTTTTCCATTGTGACGCACCTACGGACGAATATTATAAACATGTAAGCCCTGTTACGCATTCGTTGTAAACAAGGTGCTTAGGTAAGGAACAGATTCTTTAATGTGTTAAGTATGTAAGTCAATGTCTTTTTGAAATAATAAAACGCAACGTTTTTTATCCCCATTACAAATTAATTAAAAAAGAAATGTTTATAAAAGTTAGAGTCGATTTTATGTGGATTTATTGACTTACAAAATACGAAAACTGCGAAAAACCTTATGACATTACCAACTAATTAAATTAACACATTTTATAAAATAGCACCAAAGAGTTTCAATGCCAACTTCTTAATTATAAAACAGTTTATTTTATTCGATAAATCAGCTAATATGTGTGTGCATGATTGTTACAAGTGTGACATTAAAAAAACAGAAGTTCATATTTTTTTAATATCAGGAATTACTGCATACCAAAAAGATGATTTTCATGACATTTTATTTCTACATTGTTACCATTCGGTCAAAGCGTTATAAAGAGTTAGGTTTTTCATAAACGAATAAAATTAAGAAAAGGTTGGGTGACATTATAACTGTAATTTTTTTTTTAATCATGAAAAGTGTCAAAAAAAGTGTGATTTTTTTAACGAATACAAAGGAGTTGGGGTGCTATAAAAAGTGGAACCCCGATTTTAATAGGGGAGAGGTACACAGGTTAAGACGGGTTTTGTTTTTCATGAATATTTTTAGGCAAACAAAATTTAGCAAAGAGATCTATATGCTATTTGAAAAGTAATGCCCAAGACTACAACATTGCTTAAGAAAATAATTTTTTTCTTAAAAAATAAAAAAATTATGACTGATTTTTCGAACATGTGATTTTTGACCCTAAAAAAATAGGTACGCAGTTTGAGTCACCAATAGTAATCAGTTTTGGGTAGAGACAAAGTGAATAATGACATCTTATTCCAATTGTTTATTGTTTATTTATTTGTTAAAAAGGTCTAAGAACAAATAAAAATTAAATTAAAGAAAATAACCTTTAAGCAAGAGAATAAAAAGATAAAATTTTATCCTGAACAAAGAGAACAACAAAATAAAAAATCTTAATAGATTTAGGTGGAATCTGCATCATAGTCGCAATTTTGACAAGTAAAAAAACTTCTTATCATGCAGCTTCGGATATGTAGTTACTTTTGTCGTATGGCTTTTTATAATTAAAATTTTTTTTAAGATAATATAGTCTTGTAAATAAACAAAAAGCAAATTAACAAAATGAAAAGATTGTTTCAAAATTTTTAAATTTGATCAGATTCGCTTCAAATTTGTTCCTAGAGGGTTTTTCGGGTTGCTAATTACGAATCTGAAGTCACTTTTTAAAAAATCCAAAACAGCGGATTCAAAAACGCCGAACATCATACACAAATTTTAATTAGGTTAGCTTCAAATTTGTTATTCAAGGTTTTTAGGTATTTTAAGGGTTTCTAATTAATAGAAAATTACTTGGTGGTCGAGTAACCTTACTTTTAAGTAATAACATGTGCCGATCAACCCTTAAAACGCACCCTAGATTCAGGTTTTCAACCCCAAAGACTATTATTGACTTTCGTCAAGTCTAAGAATTTTTAAAGGTTTCTCATAAGATGAAAATTATTTGGTTGTCAACTGACCTTGATGTAGAATAATAACCTAAGCCGATTAACCCTTAAAACTCACCCTAGATTTACATTTTCAACCCCAAAGCGTATTATTGACTTTCGACAAGGAAAAGAATTTTTAAAGGGTTTCTAATGAAAAAGAAATTATCTCGTTGTCAACTGACCTTGATATAAAATGATAACTTGAGCCGATCAATCCTTAAAACTTACTTTAGATTTGAATTTTCAACCCTTAATCCTATTATTGACTTTCCTCAAGTACAAATTTTTTTTAAGGATTTCTAAGAAAATGGAAATTATTTGGTTGTCTCTTGATCTTGATATAAAATAATGACCTGAGCCCATCGACCTATAAAACTTACCCTACATAAAGATTTTCAACCCCAAAGCCTATTATCGACTTTCGTCAAGTCTAAGAATTTTTTAAGGGCTTTTAATGAAATGGAAATTTTTTGGTTGTCAACTGACCTTAATATAAAGTGATATAAGCGTAGCCGATTAACCCTTAAAACTCACCCTAGATTCAAATTTTCAACCCTTAATCCTATTATTGACTATCCTCAAGTCTAAACATTTTTTAAGAATTTCTAAGGAAATGGCAATTATTTGGTTGTCTACTGACCTTGATATAAAATAATAACCTAAGCCGATTAACCCTTAAAACTCACCCTAGATTCACATTTTCAACCCCAAAGCTTTTTACAGATTATCGTCATGTCTAAGAATTTTTTAAAGATTTCTAATAAAATAGAAATTATTTGTTTCTTAACTGACATTGATATAAAATTATCACCTGAGCCAATCAACCCTTAAAACTCACTCTAGATTCAAATTTTCAACCCCAAAGATTATTATTGACTTTCTTCTAGTCTAAAAAAATTTAAGGGTTTCTAATGCTTCACAAAATATTTTGTGGTCTACTGACTTTTACATGAAGTGATAACCTGAGACAATCAACTCTTGAAACTCATCTTAGATTCACATTTTCAACCCCAAAGCTTTTTATAGACTTTCGTCAAATCTAAGAATTTTTTTAAGGTATCTCATGAATTGGAAATTATTTAGTTGTAAACTGACCTTGATATAGAATGATAACCTAAGCCGATTAACCCTTAAAACTCACCCTAGATTTACATTTCCAACCCCAAAGCGTATTATTGACTTTCGACAAGGAAAAGAATTTTTAAAGGGATTCTAATGAAAAAGAAATTCTCTCGTTGTCAACTGACCTTGATATAAAATGATAACTTGAGCCGATCAATCCTTAAAACTTACTTTAGATTTGAATTTTCAACCCTTAATCCTATTATTGACTTTCCTCAAGTACAAATTTTTTTAAGGATTTCTAAGAAAATGGAAATTATTTGATTGTCTCTTGATCTTGATATAAAAAAATGGCCTAAGCCCATCAACCTATAAAACTTACCCTACATAAAGATTTTCAACCCCAAAGACTATTATCGAATTTCGTCAAGTCTAAGAATTTTTTAAGGGCTTTTAATGAAATGGAAATTTTTTGGTTGTCAACTGACATTAATATAAAGTGATATAAGCGTAGCCGATTAACCCTTAAAACTCACCCTAGATACAAATTTTCAACCCTTAATCCTATTATTGACTTTCCTCAAGTCTAAACATTTTTTAAGAATTTCTAAGGAAATGGCAATTATTTGGTTGTCTACTGACCTTGATATAAAATAATAACCTTAGCCGATTAACCCTTAAAACTCACCCTAGATTCACATTTTTAACCCCAAAGCTTTTTATAGACTTTCGTCAAATCTAAGAATTTTTTTAAGGTATCTCATGAATTGGAAATTATTTAGTTGTAAACTGACCTTGATATAGAATGATAACCTAAGCCGATTAACCCTTAAAACTCACCCTAGATTTACATTTCCAACCCCAAAGCGTATAATTGACTTTCGACAAGGAAAAGAATTTTTAAAGGGATTCTAATGAAAAAGAAATTATCTCGTTGTAAACTGACCTTGATATAAAATGATAACTTGAGCCGATCAATCCTTAAAACTTACTTTAGATTTGAATTTTCAACCCTTAATCCTATTATTGACTTTCCTCAAGTACAAATTTTTTTAAGGATTTCTAAGAAAATGGAAATTATTTGGTTGTCTCTTGATCTTGATATAAAATAATGGCCTAAGCCCATCAACCTATAAAACTTACCCTACATAAAGATTTTCAACCCCAAAGCCTATTATCGAATTTCGTCAAGTCTAAGAATTTTTTAAGGGCTTTTAATGAAATGGAAATTTTTTGGTTGTCAACTGACATTAATATAAAGTGATATAAGCGTAGCCGATTAACCCTTAAAACTCACCCTAGATACAAATTTTCAACCCTTAATCCTATTATTGACTTTCCTCAAGTCTAAACATTTTTTAAGAATTTCTAAGGAAATGGCAATTATTTGGTTGTCTACTGACCTTGATATAAAATAATAACCTTAGCCGATTAACCCTTAAAACTCACCCTAGATTCACATTTTCAACCCCAAAGCTTTTTACAGATTATCGTCATGTCTAAGAATTTTTTAAAGATTTCTAATAAAATAGAAATTATTTGTTTCTTAACTGACATTGATATAAAATTATCACCTGAGCCAATCAACCCTTAAAACTCACTCTAGATTCAAATTTTCAACCCCAAAGATTATTATTGACTTTCTTCTAGTCTAAAAAAATTTAAGGGTTTCTAATGCTTCACAAAATATTTTGTGGTCTACTGACTTTTACATGAAGTGATAACCTGAGACAATCAACTCTTGAAACTCATCTTAGATTCACATTTTCAACCCCAAAGCTTTTTATAGACTTTCGTCAAATCTAAGAATTTTTTTAAGGTATCTCATGAATTGGAAATTATTTAGTTGTAAACTGACCTTGATATAGAATGATAACCTAAGCCGATTAACCCTTAAAACTCACCCTAGATTTACATTTCCAACCCCAAAGCGTATTATTGACTTTCGACAAGGAAAAGAATTTTTAAAGGGATTCTAATGAAAAAGAAATTATCTCGTTGTCAACTGACCTTGATATAAAATGATAACTTGAGCCGATCAATCCTTAAAACTTACTTTAGATTTGAATTTTCAACCCTTAATCCTATTATTGACTTTCCTCAAGTACAAATTTTTTTAAGGATTTCTAAGAAAATGGAAATTATTTGGTTGTCTCTTGATCTTGATATAAAATAATGACCTGAGCCCATCAACCTATAAAACTTACCCTACATAAAGATTTTCAACCCCAAAGCCTATTATCGACTTTCGTCAAGTCTAAGCATTTTTTAAGGGCTTTTAATGAAATGGAAATTTTTTGGTTGTCAACTGACCTTAATATAAAGTGATATAAGCGTAGCCGATTACCCTTAAAACTCACCCTAGATACAAATTTTCAACCCTTAATCCTATTATTGACTTTCCTCAAGTCTAAACATTTTTTAAGAATTTCTAAGGAAATGGCAATTATTTGGTTGTCTACTGACCTTGATATAAAATAATAACCTTAGCCGATTAACCCTTAAAACTCACCCTAGATTCACATTTTCAACCCCAAAGCTTTTTATAGACTTTCGTCAAATCTAAGAATTTTTTTAAGGTATCTCATGAATTGGAAATTGTTTAGTTGTAAACTGACCTTAATATAAAATGATAATCTGAGTCTTTTAACCCTCAAAATTCACCCTAGATTCAGGTTTTTAACCCCAAAGCTTATTATTGACTTTTGTATAGTCTAAAAAAATTTAAGGATTTTTAATGTTTTAAAAATTATTTTGTGTCAACTAACTAATATGTGAAGTGATAACCTGAGCCTATCAACTCTTAAAAATTACCCTAGATTCAGATTATTCACAGCAAAGCATATTAATATTTGTTTAGTCTATATGGTTTTTTAAGGATTTTTAATTAGTAGAAAATTGTTTAGCAGTCAACTGACCTTGATATCAAGTAATAAATTCTCAGACTTTATAAAAGTACGTAATAGGCTTTAGGGTTGAAAATCTGAATCTAGGGTGAGTTTTAAGGGTTCATCGGTTCAGGTTATCATTTTATATCAAGGTCAGTTGACAACGAAATAATTTCCTATTTATTAGAAATCTTTAAATACCTTAAATACTCCCGAGTAACAAGTTTGAAGCCAATATAATAAAATTTTAAAATTGGATTCTGACATTTTTGATCCGCCATTGTGAATTTCCAAAAAGTAACTTCATTAAAATAATTTTGAACTAAAAGTGAATTCAATAAAGTATTTTTCGTCAAACGTATTTATTAATAATGTTCATTGCACATAAGATTTTATCAATTTTGTTACAAAAACTACGAGTTTTAAGTTATAGATATTATATATAAATTGTTTATAACATAATTAATAAATTATTTTAGTCGTTACATTAAAATTAGAAACACTATAAATTATGTTTAATTAATGTCTAAATTTCTTTAAAATTACCAACACAGTTTTCGCTCACTTCTTTGTTTAAAACAAATGAATTTTTTTTAAACATTGTAGTTAATGAACAAAAAAGTTCTTAGAATATTTCTTTGATTATTTTAGTAATTAGTGTTTTAATATCCGACAGTATTTGTTTAAAATGAAAAAAATGTAATGTTTTAAAAGATTTCAAGATAAAATTTTATAAAATTTTAAGTATTGACATTTAATAAACAATTGACGTCAAATTAAAAACAAGACGTTATATGTTGAATTATATTACCTTTAGTTTAAAAAAAGAACCTGTAAATGACTTGAAAATTGTGGATTAAAAATGTATTTCTCCAAAGGCACTATTTTTACACTGCACTGCGCGTCTCAACCTGCGTACCTCAACGTGTCTCAACCTGCAAACCTAGCCATTTGACACTATGAAATTATTTGCAGATGTTAATGTAGGTTTAAAATCCCGTCGAAATATTAAAATAGAATAAAAACTACTATGTAAATGCTATCTTCGCCTTTTACTGACACTGAAAAACACACACTTTTTTCACTGGACAAAAATTCTTAAAAACACTTTTTTGTGTGAAAAAATTTGTTCGCTTTAACTCCACCGCAAGGAACAGGAACTATTGTGCTTCTATCCTAAAAGAAAAACGAGAACCCTTTCGGCTACGTTCACGCGTAAGGCCTATACTTGCGTTTCCTATTGGTCAATTAGTTCTTCGATAGTTTCGATAACGAACTTTTCGATTAATATTTTTTTAAATTGTAAAAATGTAAATTTTGTTGTTATTAATAATATATATTTACACTAATTTTGTGAAAATTGTTGTTAAAATGAATTGTACTTTACTTAAATGATCATTGTTTTATTGGATGTAATTATATTGGTAGTTCAGTATCGCCACGTGTATTTTGTAAACAGTGAAGTTGGTTGAAATTTAAAGTGTGTTTACGTTTGTCTTTACAGTTATATAGTGAAACACATGTAAATTATTTTTATAAGTATTTATTTATATTATATTATTATGAAGTAATAGTGTTGTGTGTAAAACGACTTTTGTTAAAATTGTGTAAATTTGTGTAATTTCGTTGTGGAAGTGATTTTGACAGGTAGGAGGTTATGTATACTTAACGATTCAACATTTCTAATTGCATGTTATTTTAGTAAGTATATAATTTTATCGACGCCTCATGCGAAATAATTTTAAGTTATAAAAAAGTGCAATATAAATTTAACAAAAACAATCGCGCAAGAGAATTTTATCTTAATATTCAGTGTAAGACAATATTATGTTGCGTACAAATAATATTATGTGAAGCAGGGTGCAAAAGAATTTCATAAAAAACTTCAATGCAAGACAATTTTATCTTTTAATTCAATGTAATCTAAAAACAAAAAGACAACGATTTTTTATCAATAGCGGTTATATCCAATATCATTTAGAAAATTTTGATTAATATTAAAACTATGAGCCCATTTGTGTCACATTACTTCAGTAATGAATTTTTAATCTGATATATTTCAATTTTTTATAATATTACATATTGAATGCTTTACTTATATTTTAATTATCTTTTCAAAACAATATAAGCATTATTAAAGAATTAATTAAAATACTACTAATTATTACTATTTATTAAAATACTATTTAGAAATTAATTCTGCAAAAAAATTAATACGAATCTATACATATCTTATTTTTTATTAAACTATCTTTTAATAACCAATTATTATCAAACTGAATTATATGGAATTTTAAAAATTATAGGTGTCAAATTATCGAACTAAAAGCTGTAATTCGTTTACGTGCTGTGACATTTATTTATAAAATAAATGTAATAAATGTGATTTCAACACAAAAATTCGATTTTGGGTTTAAAAAATCAGGAGTGTTATTTTTCGTGCAAACTTACGATGGAATGTTTGTTTTTCGTAACACCCGTCGATATGTTATGTGAGTAACATTTTTACTTGATTTAATTTAATTGAGATTCCTGAACAGTAGCAATGAATGGTAAGAAGAAGAAGAATTCGCATTGTTTCTAATAAGTGGTTTGTTTCTATTTATTTTTAATTAATTCGATTAAAAAATTAGGAATTAATTATTTCAAAATAATATAAACAGATATGTAATATTAAATTAATTTATGACTATAGTATAGAATAAATAATAAGTAAAATAATTAATTCATAACTAATTAAATAATTTTAATCAGTGATACTTTAATTTTTTTAATAATACTTATATGGTTTTAAAAGGTAATTAAAATATAAGTAAAGCATTCAATATGTAATATTATAACAAATTGAAATATATAAAGTTGTAGGTCTCACAAAAATACATATTTTATGTTTAATGCATTTTTTACTAAAACAAATTAATTTACGAGAAAATTTCAAAAAACATCAATCCCCATAAATCATTTTTATAATAAAAACAATGAAAAATCATAGAAATATAGGTTTTTTGAATTATTAATTACATACAATTGTTGTGTTGGTCCTCTTCGACTGTTGGCCATATTCCACTGTCAGTGGGCACCCCAACCCCCCCTTATTAACCCCCCTTATGGTTCTTTATGGGTTTTGCATTTTTTCTAGAAAACTATTCGATTTAACTTAAAAATGCACAGAACATAAAATGTTTTCTGAAATGAGATCTGCAACTTTTGTTATAAGCATTTTTCATAATTTTAATAATTTAACAAGATAATGCCAAAAAATATGATATACTTCTTTTATATTGAACAGATAGTTCTACTTCTCTCCTTCTTCAACTGATGTTCAAGTTAGCATAAACACCATTTTTCCTACAGACGGTAATTATAAATGTAGTTACTATACTTATTGGCCGTCACAATAGACAAATCTGTTTCTTTATGGGCATCCATTATTGCGGATATACATTCCTTTCAAGAATTATAAAAATAACCTCTATAACCATAGAAGTGAGGTTCATTGACAAATGAGAAGATTTTGTTGTGTTGCTTCAACGTGTTGTTCTTCAATTTCAATTAACGTAATACTATACTTTTATTCATAATTATAAATTTTAAAATCATTATTCTTACTTTAATACATAACATAACAGGATTATTATGTAACAGTAAATTTGCTTTCTTTTTCTTTAAATCAAAAACAAACCCACAACTGCACTGACATAATTTATTGTAAAAAGAACAATGAAGTAAATATATTCAATATTTTTAATTTTACAAAAATGTCATAAAATTATAATTTTAATTTATGAACATTTTATAATTGTATATTATATATATGAATTATATTAAAATTTAAAATATTATATTAGAATTATATCTTATAATGTAATATTTGTTAATAACTTTAAAGTAGTGTATAGTATAATTGGTATACTATACCAATTATACAATGATACATTACCTTTAATAATTATATATACTATAAAATATATATACATATAATCTATAATAATATAATTATTTCTATTAATTATACATTACGAAACATTGTATTCATTACATACTATTACGTGATAACGTTAAATTACGTATTATTTTACGTACAATTACGTACACATATGTAACATCGTAAAATTACGTAATTTTACGTAATTTCATTCACTAATTACGACATTTATTTGTAAATAAATTTTCAACTTTATCATTCTTATGATAAATACCATAAAAACCAATATAACTATAAGTTTTTTCACGGTTGTCCACATTTAACTGTCAGTGGGGCACCCTAAGCCCCCGGTATTTTGTCTAACATACCGGGGATTGGGACTACCCTTTTTACGGATACTAAAGGGTCAGTAGGGCACCCCAAACGGACGTATTTCTTTTCCCGGTATTCGGAACGTCATCCGCTAATTACACTGCAAAAAAATGTATATTTCAATTCAACATTCAGATGTTTAACATAGGGATCAACCTGTAAGGTGTTAAACGTAAGAATCTATAGGTTCAATATAAATACAAATATGTATGTTTAAAGTAAGAATCAATGAGGCTGTTTACACCACCTTACATAAAGCAATTTACTTAAAATAAGGCATACTTAAATCGAGTTACATACATATATTCGAGTTTACGCAGAACACCAGTGCTCTGGTTTGCCAACATTGATTTGACATATTTATATTCCTAACCTCTAAATCAAAGGTTAGAAAACCGAACCTGTCAAATTGAATCTAATATAATGTTGGCAAACCTGGGCACTGGTGTTCTGCGCAGACTCGAATATATGTATGTAACTCGATTTAAGTATGCCTTATTTTAAGTAACTTGCTTTATGTAAGGTGGTGTAAACAGTCTCAAACATGTTTAAGATAAATATATAGATGCTTATCATAAACATCTTTGATGTTTGTCCTTATTTTAAACAACAATTTCTCTTAGTGTCAGTAATGACAAAGAAATCAGTACGATAAGCAGAAGCACTGCACCTATAATCGGAGGTTTCGTGGCTTTCTCTATCACTAATTTCCACGCTGTTTTCAACAAGTCCGGTTGCATTAGCCTCCATTCGGGTGTTTCAAGCAAACAAAAATCACTATATATGTTCATTTCAGTTTTCTGAACAATTCTAACGTTCGACATATCTGAAGATCCGCGATAATAACCATATTTATCCTTACTTGAACAATATACAAATTGCGGGGATAATATGTCTCAAAATGAGATACAACATGCCTTTCAAGGGGACTAAAGAAACATATTATGTCTCACTGTCAGACATATGTATTCCAAATTGTCTTACTTTCACACATATTGTATCAGCAACACCCAGAGAAAATTATAATATTGGGTAACATAATGATGTTCACGGTAACCATATTTAATCATACAAATACGGACAGCTATCTAGATAGTATCAGTTACCACCAAGATTATACGGTGTAACATCTTCATAGTACGGGGTAGAATAATTATATTTTTGTAACATCTTTGATGGTAGACAGTAGCATAATGATAGTACTGTATAACATAACCTTTTTAACATCAAAATCTTACTATCCGTTTGTCTCATTGTCAATGAATTGTTACAATAAAGATTGCCCATAAAGTAACATTGTATGATCATTATAAAATTCATAAATCCTAATTCATATCCTAATGAAACGTTCTTTCTTACAATCTTATAAAATATTGAATTTCTTTAAAATTGTGTTTTATAATTTGTGCTTATCTTCAAAATGAACATTTCATGTTCCCTATTTTGCAAACTTCCTTTCCTTTTTTCATAACTTTTTTCCTTTTCATGATACACAACATTCTTCTAAATCTTTTTATTGTAAACTTATATTACATTACTATACTATAATGACATTCATTTATCTGCAAAATAGAATACAACTAACACATCCTAGCCGCAAATTTCAGTAAAACTTTATTATATTATCAACTTTCTCCATCATCTCATGCAAGGTTCAGAAAGAGGGACAACAGGTTTCATAATTACAAACGTCTAATTAATTTCACGTCTTAAAAATATTCATTTCATCCCAATGTTTCCTTTCTTTAATTTCAATATCTTTAGAGTGAAACCATTGTGATGATTTTTATTCAAGATAAGAAATAACAAACTTTTGCATAGAAAAACAAAATTGTTCAATAATTTTGCGATGCACTTTTCTCTAAAAGTATTCAATATTTTTAATTACAAATTTCTATATTTATTTAATACCCAAATGTGTCTTAATTCCCACATTTTCAAATAAAACTACTAAAGCCTTTTGAAAAAAATGTTGTTCTTTCCTACGTCCCTTTCCACGTCATATTTATTGCTTTTCTTAAATGCCTTTTCATTTGTTCCTCATTATTAATAATATATTTTATTCTTTCAGGTGGAGCATCTATTCTTTTAAATAGATACATTTCATTTCAAACATTTATACGAACACTTTAGTTCTTTTACACAGATACCACTCATTCTCAGATACTAATAACAAATAGATATTTTACTTTCAGATACCAATAAAAAAGATACACAAATTTCTGGATACTATTTACAAAATACAAATAATTTGTATTACTTATTATATCAATCATCCTCCCATAGTTCTCTTCTTCTTAATTGTCATTAACAACTACAAATACCTATCACAAATATTACTTTCTCCTTTGTCATCGAACTCCTTTTCAAAACACATCAATAGTTCTCTAATTTAATACGATTTTTATTTTTCAAATAATGCCTCCAAAAATTTTTTTCAATTCAGAACATGACAAAGAGGAATATCTGAAAAATAAACGCGAAAAACAAAAGAAGTATATGCGTGCTTATCGACAAAGAATTCGTGATGAAAAAAATAGACAGAAAAATTTTTTAAACTCTTTAGAATACATTCAGTCCACAAATAAAAATCAGTACATTTAGTTACCCAGTACATCCTCTACCCACTTACAAAACGATATTGATATGTCAAAGTCATTGAATACCCATTCATTTCAAGAGAATGATGAGGACCTTACTGACATGGAAGGTACATCTTCAATTGATAACACCGGTGAACATTACTGTGGTGAAATGAATTTATTATGTAAACATTGTGATGCCAAACATTTCGAAGAAGAAAAAGTAAAAAAAAAAGAATTCTTTTATGAACTGTTGTGCACATGGAGAAGTTGAACTTGACCCATTACCAACTTTACCTTCCATATTGCAAACTCTGTTTGATGATAGTCATGAAATGTCCAAACATTTTAAACAAAATATCAGACGTTACAATAATTCATTTTGTTTTGCTTCTTTTAATGCTAATTTGTGTAATTTCAATAATTCCACATCTGCACCATATTGCTTCAAAATACATGGTCAAGTATATTATCAAATTAATACTTCTCTCTATCCTGCACAAGATGAAAATCCCTCTTATGGACAATTATTTATTATTGATCAAAATGAAGCAACAGATATCTGTTCTAATTTTACTTCTCACTTAAATAAAGATATACTTCATAATATTGATAATGCTCTTAGAGACTGCAATATCTTTGCTCAATCATATCAAATGATGCACGAGGAAATGAAAAATATAATGCAAGACAATAATCAAGACATTGAACCCGAAATGCATTTATTATTTACATTAAAACCATGAATGGATACTAGACGATACAATGTGCAAAAAATTAATGAAATTGATGCTATTTTTACAACAACAGCTGACGGTGAAATTCCAGATTCCTATGTAAGTATACGTAAAATAAATAATAAAGAATTGCAATATGTTAGCAGCATGAATCCTTATGTGGAACCTTGGATTTATCCATTATTTTATCCACATGGTACAATAGGCTGGCATAGTAATATTCCATTAAAACATAAAACTCATAAGCGTGTAACACGGTCTGCATATATTAGGTATAGAATGGCAACAAGAAATAATAATATTTTCTTAAAGGAGGAAGACTTTTTTAACAGTGGATTGTTGATGGTTATGTTAAAGTTGAAAGAGACAGGACGACTTTCTGTAAAATAAATCAAAAAACACTTCGTGCCGATAGTTATGCAGGGTTAATAGATCACTTGCAAAAACGTGGAAATGAATCAAATTTACAAGCAGGAAAAATTCTTATCTTACCATCCACATTTACAGATTCACCACGTAATATGTTGCAACATTTTCGAGATGCAATGGCAATTGTACGTCAATTTGGTAAATCTGATTTATTTATAACAATGACATGCAATCCAAATTGGCGCGAAATTCAGGAAAATTTATTACCCAATCAGACATCATCAGATAGGCCTAACATTGTTTCACGGGTTTTCCAACTAAAGATGAAGGCACTTATTCATTATATAGTTAAGGAACATTTATTCGGTGAGGTACTTGCATATGTTTATGTTATTGAATATCAAAAGCGTGGATTACCACATGTTCATATCTTAATCACATTAAAACAAAATTATAAAATAACTGTATCTGAAGTTGTAGATAAATATATTTCTGCAGAAATTCCATTCCTAACTGATAATCCTAAGCTTCATAATATTGTCATTAAACATATGATTCATGGACCATGTGGCTTTCGCTGCCAAGACGATAAAGGACATTGTTCGAAACATTTCCCCAAACCCTTTCACAATGAAACAACAGTTGATGAAAATTGTTATCCAACTTATCGCAGAAGAAATACCGGTGTTTTTAATCGTCCCAATGGAGAAACAGCAGACAATCAGTATGTAGTACCTTATAATGCTCAACTATTAGAAAGATTTAATTGTCACATTTATGTTGAAATTGTTTCAAGCATTAAGTCTGTTAAATATTTGTATAAGTACATTTACAAAGGACATGATTCTGCTGCTGTTGTCATTACTCCATCCGACAATATCAATCCTATTTTGGAACATGATGAAATCAAACAGTTTATAGATACACGCTACGTTGGACCTGTTGAAGCGTGTGATAGAATATTTGGAAGACCACTTCAATGTAAAAGTCATGCAATCACTCGCTTACCAGTTCACCTACCTAATCAACAAACTGTCATTATTCCTTTGGAAGACAGTACAGATTCTATTACAACTGCCTTACATAAAGAAACCATGCTAATTGATTATTTTCATTTAAATGAACGTGATCCAGAAGCTCGACAATTCGCGTATCCTGAAATACCAAGTCATTACGTGTTTAAGAAACAAAAAGGAGAAAGTAATTGCAAATAGTTAAGACGTGAAAGCCAATATAATACTATTGGTCGCATGTATTCTATAAGTCCAACCCAAGTAGAACTATTTCATCTTCGATTACTACTTCTTACTGTTAAGGGAGCCACAAGTTTTGAACACATTCGAACAGTTAACGGTGAGCTTTATGAAAATTGTCGTGATGCATGTCTAAATTTAGGTCTCATTGAACACGATGCAGAATGGCATAATGCTATGAAGGAAGGCGAAACTTGGATGATGCCTAGAGAGTTAAGACATCTATTTGTTCGTATTTTAATTCATTGTCAACCAATTAATCCACATGAATTATGGGACACATTTAAAGACGCTCTATCAGATGACTTCAAAAGGGAATATGCTCCTGAGGAAGCTTATCAAAAAGCTTATGAAGAAATTAATAAATTTCTTTTGAAAGATGGTTCTGACATCAAACATTTCCCTACAATGATTCAGTTACAACATGATTCTATTCTTTCCTTCAATGATATTACTGTTGACACTTTCACAATTGATCATGCGCTCATTAGCCAAACACAATATTCGACATTGAATTCCAAACAGAAAAATATCGTTGATACCATTTTTAAGGTTGTTATGCGAACCGAACGAATGTCTACGTCATGTTTTTACATCGACGGTCCATGTGGATCAGGTAAAACATGTATATATACAACACTTTATCATATGTTAAAAAGTAAGGGTAAAATTGTTTGTACAATGGCCTTCACAGTCATTGCAGCAATTTTACTTCCATGTGGTAAAACCATACATAAAACTTTCGGTATGCCAGTTCCCTTGTTTCATGATTCCGTTTCAAACATTAAATGCCAATCAAGAGAAGCTGATTTCCTTAAATCGGTGGATATTTTCATTTGGGATGAAGCTCCAATGGCACCTCGATATGCTTTACAATTAATTGATCGAACTTTACGTGATTTCATGAATGTTGATTTACCTTTTGGAGGAAAAACTATGTTATTAGGTAGTGATTTTAGGCAATTACTTCCTGTTAAACAAAATGCTAATCGATCAGAGTTAATTAATTTGTCAATAAAATCTTCATCATTATGGAAACATTTTGTAACCTTTTCTTTAACAGAAAATATGCGAACGTTACCTACAGAATTAGAATTTGCCAAATATTTATTATCTATAGGTAATGGCACTGAAAATGATAATGATAACAACATTGTCGTTCCAGAACAATGTTTAATTCAACAAGGCAAAGACATCGTTCAAGAAATATTTGGAGATTTAATTAGAAATCGTTCATACAATGATGTTGCACATGTTGCCATATTATCTGCTAGAAATGTTGATGTTGAAGAAATGAACAGAAAAGTTGTTGAATTGCTTGATAAAACAACAGAACGTATTTACACAGGCATTGATAGTACTGATAATTGCGATAATGGTGATATTAAAGACGCTTTTTTACCTGAATACTTAAATACTTTAAATCCCCCAAGCTTCTCTCCTTACGAATTAAAATTACGATTAAATTGTATTATCATGTTAATTCGCAATTTAAGTATTCATGAGGGATTGTGTAATGGAACACGATTACAAATTTTAGAACTTGGAAATAATTTATTAAAGTGCCGAATTATAACAGGTGATAAGGCTGGAAATATTGTTTTCATTAATCGTATTACATTATATTGTGAAAACATTTATCCTTTTACTTTTAAACGAAGACAATTTCCAGTTAAAATTGCATTTGCAATGACAATAAACAAAAGTCAGGGACAAACGTTCAAAAAAATTTGAATAGATCTTCGTAAAAACGTTTTTAATCATGGACAACTATATGTTGCTTTCTCCAGAGTAAGATCTTAGGAGTCATTGCGTATTTTCATTGGAGATCAACGAAGTAATTCCAATATTAAGAATTACGTGTACCAAGAATTATTCAATGATCTTACAAGCTCAACTTAAAATAAATTCTTCATCAATGATTCAAATTATTAGAAAAATAAAAAATTATATGTCATATTTCCTGGCCACTCATTTGAAATGAACAAAATGAACTTTAAAATCACTCTTCATTATTGTAATAGAGTCAGAATTTATGAAGTGGCCCCCTATTTCACCAACATTGACAAAAGATAAAAGTCAATACATTTTTTTGTAGTATTAACTAACACAAATTAGTTGCTAAAATGGTTTTTGAAAATTTTGAAAATTTAAAAAGTTATAAACAATTATAATTTTATGTACCCTATTTTTGAAAAATTCATAGTTTAAAGAGTTCAAATTAAAAATGAACATTAATACCCGGAGTTTACTGACAATAATTGTAACTTTTAAGTAACATAACTGATGTACCAAAAAAAAATTTTTTTTATGAAAATTTTTTTATTTTTAATAAACAAATTACATTATTTTCCTGTTCCAAATCGCAAATTAAAGTTTTCCTTTGAGATTACGAAACTCCATACATTCAAAAAGATGTTCATGCAAAAAAATTTTGGTATTCCTTAATATTAAAAAAATTACATGGTTTTTTGTTGCGCGCCCTGTTACGCTTGAGTGCAGTGCACCGGCCGCGACGCGACGCCACGGCAGTGGGACAAAACCGGCTTTTCGTGGACAAATTAACTTGTAGGTCAGAATTCTTGACGGATTAACATGTATTTTTTTTTAATTTACAGCTTATTAAATTGCGCTAAGAACTATTGTGGCCGACTTGTTTAATTGTTGCTTGTGTCAAAATTTATTAACAATTAAGCAATAAATAATTAAATATATTTTTTAAAATTTTATCTAAAAGCTTTGAAATTCAAAGAAAGTACACTTTCTTACAATTATATTTCAAAAATAAACAATTTCTGTCATAAGTATTTGTTATAAACAATTCTTATAAATAATTAAGCAATTTTTAATTTTTAATTTTGTTGAATTAAAAAAATTTGTTTAGAGTAAGTGCCTGAATTCGTTCTTCATAAATTGACATTTGCTAGAATGTAATTAAATAGCAATAAATTCATTGGTTATAAACAATTACGCAACAATTCATAATTTTTATAAATTAAAAATTCTTTTTTAGACTATTTGTCTGAATTTGTTCTTCATAAATGAACATTTGGCAGAATGTGATTAAAATTCAATAATTTTATTTGTTATAAAAATTTTTGATAAACAATTAAGCAACAATCCATACTTTTGATTATTTTTATATTTATAACAAATAAAATTAATGACATTTAGATACATTATGCCAAATGTGCATTTATAAAGAACGTATTCAGGCACTTAGTCTAAAAAAGAATATTTAAATCATCAAAAATACGGATTGTTGCTTAATTGTTTATAAAAATAGTTTATAACTAATGAATTAATTGCTATTTAGTTACATTCTAGCAAATGTCAATTTATGAAGAACGAATTCAGGCACTTACTCTAAACAAATTTTTTTAATTCAACAAAATTAAAAATTAAAAATTGCTTAATTATTTATAAGAATTGTTTATAACAAATACTTATGACAGAAATTGTTTATTTTTGAAATATAATTGTAAGAAAGTGTACTTTCTTTGAATTTCAAAGCTTTTAGATAAAATTTTAAAAAATATATTTAATTATTTATTGCTTAATTGTTAATAAATTTTGACACAAGCAACAATTAAACAAGTCGGCCACAATAGTTCTTAGCGCAATTTAATAAGCTGTAAATTAAAAAAAAATACATGTTAATCCGTCAAGAATTCTGACCTACAAGTTAATTTGTCCACGAAAAGCCGGTTTTGTCCCACTGCCGTGGCGTCGCGTCGCGGCCGGTGCACTGCACTCAAGCGTAACAGGGCGCGCAACAAAAAACCATGTAATTTTTTTAATATTAAGGAATACCAAAATTTTTTTGCATGAACATCTTTTTGAATGTATGGAGTTTCGTAATCTCAAAGGAAAACTTTAATTTGCGATTTGGAACAGGAAAATAATGTAATTTGTTTATTAAAAATAAAAAAATTTTCATAAAAAAAATTTTTTTTTGGTACATCAGTTATGTTACTTAAAAGTTACAATTATTGTCAGTAAACTCCGGGTATTAATGTTCATTTTTAATTTGAACTCTTTAAACTATGAATTTTTCAAAAATAGGGTACATAAAATTATAATTGTTTATAACTTTTTAAATTTTCAAAATTTTCAAAAACCATTTTAGCAACTAATTTGTGTTAGTTAATACTACAAAAAAATGTATTGACTTTTATCTTCTGTCAATGTTGGTGAAATAGGGGGCCACTTCATAAATTCTGACTCAATAGTGAGAAAGGTATGTAATACTGATTTCTATTATTTAATGTAATGACAGTATTGCAACTGCATGCTCATCTCTAACTCTAACTCTAATTTCAATTCATATTATCATTTACATTATTTTTATTACTTTCTCTTTTTATAAATTTGTTTCTTTAACATAACAGGAATAACATAATTACACTTCAACAAACAATCATTCTCCATTCTTCAAAATTTATGTTAATTGATCCCCTTTGAAAGTAAAATTACACGTACAGATATTTCATTTCAAGAATTAACTATTTTATAGAAGCTCACGTACATATTCGGCCTTAATTTTCACCATTCTCTTGCACATTTACTATATTAATTATGATTTCTTTATTATGTGACAATAACATATTATTTTAAAATAAACTGAGATTTAGTATTGTGCTATCAGAATTTCCAGACTATATTATATTTCCTATATTACATCCCTTACCCTACTCCATATATCCCATATATCGTATTCTATTTCTTAATATCTTCATTTCTTCAACTCGACAATTCAATTCATGAACTCATTTTCTTTTTAATCATATTATTCTCATTTCTTTACAAAATTTATACAACTGTCCCTGTCGATAACAACTCACTGAAGGCTCACTAAAATCTCACTGAAAACTCGCTCTACAAGTGAGTTTTCAGTGAGTTTTTAATGAGCTTTCAGTGAGTTGTTATCGACAGGGGTGTAACATACCACACCACAATACGTAAGCACGCGCGCTAGAGCGCGCGTTCGTTCTCGTTATACAAAAAGTTTGCTACTAATGATGTAACAAAATGACAATAAACCATTTAGTATTATCAGTTAAATAGATCATAATATTTTAGAGTCTCAACCTGTGGACTGTCTCAACCTGCGTACCTCTCCCCTATAATTTAGAATATCCTTTATTAAACTTCACACCCCAGTTAGCACCTGAGTTTCAGTAAAGTTTCCTAAAAGTTTCCCATTGTGAGGTCTGAAATTACCAAGTCATTTAAATGTGATTGGCGTACAAAGTTTTGTGATATATACATATACATATACGTATGTGTGTACATGCGGTGTAAAGATTATTTTTCTCAGTTGTATATCTCAGCTTCTAATAATATTTTCTTAATTTTTTTTTAATAAATCTAAGTTGAGTAAGTCTCTAATACTCTGCCAAATTTCACATGAATCGGCTAAGCCGTTTTGAAGTGATGCTCGGACAAAAAATCGAGGACAGACAGAAGACATTTTTTTGCATTTTCGCGATCTTTATCACTGAAAACGAAAAAGTATGTAAACATTTTTAAGTTTGGTGCAATATACAGACAAAATGTTGATTATGTTTATATAGATTATATTAATCATGAGTGAATAAATATTAATTACATAAATGTAAGGTATTATAAGGTAAACAACCCAGTGGCTGCACAGTTAAGGATATTCGATAGTATTTTATATTTTTAAAAATAGAAAATGAATATTATAATTGCAATAACTATATTACTTTGGAGAACTAAGCATTGAAATTTCATGTAAAACGATTAAAAACCTTTTTTTATTTTCAATTTCTTATCATAAATAATAATTATATCAGTATTTAATTAGTTTTTTATTTTTATATTCAGTAAAAATAGTGTAATTTTTAAAATAATGTTAATAATTTTTACACTTAAAATTTGTTTATTTTTATGTCATGAAACACACTTTGGATCTAATTCTGTTAATAAATCTTCATTTACAATATTCTACATGTTTTTTCCAACTTCAAAATTCTTGTTTTGCCTTAGAAACTAAAAATTGTATTTCACAAAACAATAATAAAAAAAATCGACACTTTTTTGCGTTACATTATGTTTAATACAAATCTTAAAACGAAAATTACCATGTATATTATTATTGTTCATGATTTTACAAAATTTTTAAGGGTGAAAAATAAATTGAAACTTCAAATAAAATAAATACTCACGTTTTTTATAATCAGACAGGCTATTTGTATTTTCAAAACATCTTGCAACGTCAGTCAGATTCACTATTTTAGCCATGTTCAGGCACTCGTACACTTACTGTTTTCATAAACCAGTCAATGAACTTTTAATGTTATATTAAAACACAAAATAAAATTCACTTAAATTTTATAATATGTACTTTATATATGTATAGCTTAGTCGATTCGTTTTGAAATAAGGAATATAATTTTTGCATTCATTAAGTTGTATTTTTAGCATGGAAAAAATTTTGGCAAAAAATTATTTTTTTTTTGATAAAACTGAGTAATTAAAAAAATTTGATTGGGTATTTTTAAAAATCCCTGTGTCCAAATTTAGATATTCATGAATAAGTGCCTTTATAAAAGAAGAATTATATACGTATATGTATATATATGTTTGTATTTATAATAAGTAAATAAATATATATAAGGTCAGGGTTTGGAATTAAATTAGCTTAAAGTGTAAAAAATTTAATTTCAATGGAAGGTCATTTTATGCCAGAAATGAGGTTAAAAAATTATTTGTAGAAAAAAAATATTAGTGTTGAAATTATTATCAATTAAAATGTGTTATCATTGGTTTCATTATTATATTACTTGCTTGTAATACGGTTATGAAAAAAAAAATTCAGACAATATGTAAAACTTAAAAACACTACTGTATTACTTATTTTGGGAATTAAATCGTCAAGACAAAAATTAGCCTGCTTTTAGATATAATAGTTATTTATGACACAAGGACCTTAAATGGCACTTTATAGTACGAGTATGTATCGTAATACGAGCCTAAATGCAATCGCAGCCGAGGCGAAGTAGAGGTGGTGACGAGGCTTCAACGAACGTATTCGAGGCGAAGCCGAGATGAAGTGAAGATATGAAGCCGAGGCTCCACCGAAAAGTAGTCGAGGCTCTGATGTGACTTTGGCGAGTTGTACGATACACGAGAACTTAAGTGCCGAAAGGGTCCAAGTGTCATATAACATTTTTTATCAGACCAAAAACTAAGAATTTGAACCAAGAAAGAGGTGGTTATCGTAAAAAAGGCCTCCGGGGGCATTTCTAGGTGGGAGTAGGTCGACAGACTTAGAAATACCCCCGGAGGACGGCGAAACCGTGAACAGCCGTGAACTTTCGGCAGCTGTACCATAAAGTAAAGGTCAGCTGACTAGCATCAGCCAATCAGATTGCGACTTCATTTACTTCACGGCCTAGGCCGAGAAATGAGCTCTTAAAGGTTCCCAAACAAGCCGTAAAATCTAACTTTTTATGTAAGTGTGATAAAAACTATTTTTATTCATAAAAAGTTGTTTTTAACGATTTTTTTCTCAAAAATATTTGAGTAATTCAATAGTATTTTTAAATTTCACATGTAAAAACTATTTCAACATTTGGAATTAGTTCGTAAGAAATAATTTTGATAAGATTATTATCTAATAAAAATAGATTTTCATAAATAATAATTGAATAATTGGAAGAACTTATTTTTATAATAAAAAGAAATTTGTTGTTTCCTGTTAAACTGATAACAATTTTCCAATTTTTAGTTAATTTACGTTAAATATTATTATAATAAAAATAAATCAATTTTTTCAGACCCCGTACACTTAAAGAAAAGAAGTTATGCTGCTGCACCTTCGGAGGTTTCATATCGCACTTTGACGTTAGTTCAGCTACACACTTCAAAGGGGCGTGTAACGCGCCCCTGAGAGTGCGCAACAGACCCTAGACAACACAAGCAGTGCACTTCTCAATGAAAGCGTATTACTTGCCTTGTCTGGGGTCTGTTGCGCACTCTCAGGGGCGCGTTACACGCCCCTTTGATAATGAAAAATTAAGTTTTTGCTTAATATATTCCAATGGCATTAAGTGTAAGTAAACATTCATATTGAAATTATTATTTTTTATATGTTTGGAGGTAAGGTTTAGAGAATAGACTTGTTTCTTTTGAAGCTTTTAATAAATTAAAGTTCAATTTAATTAGCATTAAGGATTTATTTTCATTACATTGATTTAGAAATTTTAAAAACTTAATAGTATTTTTTTACTTTCTTTCTGACAAATATTTTTAGATCGCGTTTTGACTATTTCAAATCCAGGTTTTAAAGTTCTTAAAGAATAAAAGGTTGAAATTTTTTGTTTTAAGAATTCACGGATCCTTTTACAAATTTCCCTGTTTTTCATGATACAATAAATCCCCGGCATTTTCCCACATAACTAGACAAAAATACAAAAAAAACAAGTCTGTTATCTAAATCTAACCTCTATACGTACAATAAATAATAATTTAAATATGAATTTTTACTTACACTTAATGCCATTGGAATATATTAAGCAAAAACTTAATTTTTCATTATCAAAATAAAATGTATTTTAAATTTTGCATCATGAAAAACGTGGTCCTAAAACAACAGGGAAAAAATTGCAGTCAAACTGTCAGTCGCACTGCGAATAACACTGTGAATAACACTGCGAATAGCACTACGATTCGCACTGAGATTCACATTTACAGGTTCGTTCATCGCGCGTTTCGCCTTCCGATTCGTGGCGTGAGTGAGTGACATAGGTTTGCGCATAGAAGTTTCCGTACCCCTTTGGACTGTGTAGCTGCACTCACGTCAAAGTGCGATACGCAACCTCCAAAGATGTTAAAAGAACGCAGACTTTTAAAACATCAAATTGAAAAAACTAAAATTCAAGAAATTTTAAAGAAAACAAAAACACAACATGCAGAAGGCAAAGTACATAATACAAATGATCAAACGAAAAATTCGTCAAAAATTGTAGGTGAAGGGGAAGCGGTCAATAAAATTCATGAAATGAAAAACTCAGAGGAACTTACAGGTAAAAATGGAGCTACCACTGCAACTCATAAAGTGGAAAACTCATCGGAGATTATATCCGCAAACGAAGGTAGTGAAATTGTAGAAACTGAAGAGAATCAAAATATTGAAATTAAAACTTTATTTAAAGAAATTTAGGAGAATTTGAAACAGATTAAAATGCCACTTTCGTGGTCAAAGGTAAATTTTTCCTTGGATAATCACCGCGGAATAATTATTGATTTCACGAAATTTGGTTTAAACTTAGACAAAACTTTTTCTATTCAAGACTTGGAACAAGTAATTGAGACAGTTAACAAAAGTGTAGTTTGCCAGGGTTTTTCAGAACAATACACAGATTATGAAAAATATTTGTTGAAATCTTTTTCCAGTATAGACAAAATTGATAGTTTACGCCACAATAAATGCAGCGCCGTAACTAGTATAGGACCAGAGGAGCGGTCGCCCGGGGCGCAGCAAGAAGAAGGGCGCCGTCGTAGCTGTCTTACATATATACGAAATAAAATTTTATTTTATAAAATTACCACAATTATTTTAGAAATAATTTTATTTTAGCCAAAATAACTTATTCCCTTCTCCTAGATTAGGATCGCTGTCGATAGAGTAGCACTGAATTAGACGTTAAAGGATTGAATCTAATTCGAACTAGATCCGCTTTTAACATCCTCTAACAATAGTTTTAAATACATGTTAAGACAACAAACAGTCACTAAGATTATATTCGACTAAAGCCCTAAGCAGAATAGCAACGGGAAGCGAACGCAATCATGGGACTTTAACCTTAGGGCGAAGGCCCTAAGGCCCTATGCGTTTTGCGTTGTTATGAGAAAGAATAGGACACAGAATACTTTGTCCTTTTCTATCTCATTATAACGCAACGCACAACGAACTAAGAGCTCAACGGACTCAGGGCACAATTACATGCTGGCGTCGAATGTTGCATTCTTGCGTTAAATGGTGAGAGTGCCATGGATGTGACTATATTTCTGTCTTCCTCTCTCTCATCATTCAACGCAACAAAGCAATTACAACGTAGATATGTAATTGCGCCGTCATGGGATAGCGGCCTTATGCTGACACTCCGAAACATTACTGCCTATCTACATGGGAGCTGATTCTGCGTTTATGCATCAAAAACATATCTCTGTCCTTGTCTCTCTCACAACTCTGCGTTTATGCATTGAGCGTTTTGACGCATAACAGCAGAATCAGCTCCCATGTACACCCCTGCACATAAATGCTGAACTTCCGGTTTATTGTTCGTCTATTGTTCGAACAATGAACCGGACGGACAGCATTTATGTGCAGGGATGTAGATAGGGGGTTAGGGCGCAGTTCTAGATTTGGCTTGCGTTAATATGCGTTCTTAAGGAGCTTTTATATTTCTGTTGCTAAAAGGTAGCAAAACTTTCTTTTACTTTCATTATTTGCATTTGACGTTACTTAGTAATTTCAGCCAGAAAACAAAAAATGGAGACAAAGAGAGAAAAAACGGATATATCTCTGTCCTTTTCTCGCTTATTGTTTGCTTACACGTTTTTACGCGAAATGCAGAAGGGTGCCATGGGAATGCGCCCACACAGCACCAGAAATTCCCTGAATTTCCCCTGAATATTGGTCCACATTTCCCGAATATTCGAACCTAATATTCAGGGAAGTTTCGTGGAAGCATCAAAATGTCCGCCATAAAGAATATTGGACGCTAAATTTCCCTGAAAATGTATTTTTAATTTTCAGGGAATTTCCGCATCTAATATTCCTAGAATATTCAGGGAAAGTTAAAAAAAATTTCCAAAATTTTTTTGATCTGGTAATTGATAAAAATTGTATGTCATATTTGGCACCCGTAGGATTCTAGAACATTAAAAACTACTGCGCAGCCGTAAGTGTCACAGAAACCAAGTTCGACCATTGCGCATCATGTACAGAAGATTTACGAATACTGTGAATATTGAAGGAATATTAGATGCGGAAATTCCCTGAAAATTAGAAATACATTTTCAGGGAAATTTAGCGTCCAATATTCTTTATGGCGGACATTTTGATGCTTCCACGAAACTTCCCTGAATATTAGGTTCGAATATTCGGGAAATGTGGACCAATATTCAGGGGAAATTCAGGGAATTTCTGGTGCTGTGTGGGCGCCTTCACCCTGGTTGTTCATGGAAACGACTTTATTACTTTGAATTACCCATCTTTGATCATATGATAAAACTATTCTAGTCTCCTTGATGTCAATCACTGTTAATCAATAAAATATAAAAGAGTAAATACTTTTAATCTTTTTAATTGTTTGCTTACGATTAAAGTTGACGCTTTTAAAATTTGTCCATTAAACTTTATGGTAAATTTTGTATACACTTAAATATATCAAACTCGATAAATGGTGAAATTTTAATAAGAATAAAATCTAAATTTTGTTAAAGCGAGGAAGAAACAGATTTTTAAAATTGTTTACACATTTGATTTATAAAATTGTTCATTACAAAACTGCCTATCAGTACGATTTTAAGAATAATTAATTAAAAAAAGACGAGGTAAAGTAAATTAATTTAGATATAACTTTTTGTGTATTAATTTAATATCTAAAATCTAATGTAAACATAACCTCTAACAGATATGCCTCCTAAAAAACCATCCGGTGCAGAATTTCGTAAAAGAAAGCAGAAAAATGATAAAGACAATAGAAAGTCGTCAGAAATTTTCCTTAAATGGACAAAAGCAAACTGCAATATACCCAATAATTGTTCAAATAGTGGAGTTCAGACTAAGATTTTTAGTTAAATAAAGAATGAAAATTCTTTACCATCTACATCTCAAAGCAGTTCTTTAATGATGATCGAAATTATTCTCAAAATACTCATATTAATAGTGATAGTGAAGATGAAGACAATTGTCTTTCACAAAATATCCATTTTAAGAGTGATAGGAGTAAAGATTCCTGAAATAGCCCCCTGATTTGCAAACATGTAATGAAATTTGACATTAATGTTATATTTTTGTACCACTTTATAAGAGATACTTTAGGTATTAATATTTTTTTAAAATTCAAAAATTTAAAAAAGTTATAGGCAATTTAGTTTTTATGTAATATTTTTCTTAAAAATGTGTATTTGCAATGCATATTTATGAATTTTAACGAAATTTATATATTTTATATAGAAAAGTATAAACTTTAAAATAAAAAATATCTGGTTCAAAAAATATTTTTTTTTAATAAAAAATTAGTTATTGTTAAGGGGTTACACCACTGTAGACGGCAAAAAAAAGTGTTTTTTTGCGATTTTTTTTTTTTTTTGTAGAAGGAACAGAAGGAGGATAATTCTTTTCAAGGATATTGTTAGACATCTTTAAAAGTTAAAAAAAAAAATTTTTTTATTTAAAAAAAATACAACATGGCGGCGTAAGAGCAACTTCTGTTAGACGGTTTTTTTAAAAATAGCTCTACTGCAAGCAGTACACAGGGTGTAAAAATTGATCTGTAACAATATAAAAAATTTTTTCTTAATCTACATTAGAATGGCTACAGAAATACGTAGGGGATTTTAAAAATATTCATTTTTGTTTAATTGGCGAGAATTCAAAGTAAAAGTCAAATTTTTGACCAATAAAATGAGTACTTAATTGTGTCTAAGAAATCGAAATTATAAAATATCAAAAATCGGCTACGTATTTCTGTGCGGAATGTTGTTTTAAATAAATGATGAAAATTGAGAGTTAAAATAATAAAAATTGTTTGAGTTATACTGCTTGCAGATTTGCAAAAATGTGTTTTGAGAAAAACGCGTTGGCGTCACACCACTGTTGACGACTAAAATTAAGCTCTTTTTTGCGAATTTTTTTTTGTAGAAGGAAAAGTAAGAAAATAATAATATTATAGGATGTATTTAGGTATGTCTTACAGTGAACAAAAAAAATATTTTTGATTGAAAAATGTTTTAAAAAAGCGTCATTAGGACGTTCTACCGAAGCATGTTTTTCATGAGACGCTTCGTAGCACCAAGCAAAGCTGTTGAAAAATTTAATCTGATGAAAAACAGGCACCAAACTTTTTTCCCTGTATTCTAGAGGGTTTAAAGCATATTTTAAGCTAATAAAACAAAAATCGATTTTTTGAAAATTCTACAGTGGTGTAACCCCTTAATAAACAGATTAAAAATGAACATGTACTGCCTCAGCTAGAAATTTTTTTAAAAAATGTATCTAATCTATATAGATTCAAGTTCACTTTACAAAAATAAAAAATTAGTTATATCTATGTTTGTCGAATCAGCGTTTAATTGTTTATAACGGTGCGCGAAGAATGTCGCGTGAATGACAACGTGTGGCGCGGAGTCGGTCATCCGCCTTTCATAGTATATTTCATATTTAGTTTAAACAATCCAACATTTTGAAGGACTATAATTTAATTTCTATTCCTTTAGTTAAAAAAAGTCTTAACCCTCTTACCACACACAGGTGCGAATTCGCACTGCCAAAAATTTCAAGTTGCTGGCATTTCACGCAGTCACTTTCCCAAGGTCTATCCCCACCACGACAAATATGTAGGACCCCTCTCGTGTCTATTTTCTTTGAGTGCGTTCGTGCGCGCTTATTTATTATCTAGCAGCCAAAGTTAACAAAAAAATTTATTTATTTAAAAAAAATTCAAAATCATATCTGCGATATTTGAAAAAATAACTCATAAACATAGCCTATAATGTCCTTAAAAATTTAAGCCAATAAAAAAAATGGTATGCCTTATAGTTCTAGAGAAAAAATTATTAAACTACGCTAGCGCGGACTGGTGAGCGCACAGTCCTGTGGGGCAAAATTTTGCCCCATTCTACAGGTCTCAATTTTAGCGCAAATTGAACACATTTTTTTTTAAACCTTCGTAATTAAATTCCCTATCAATTCCTCAAGACAAATTTCTTATTTTTTATCATTATACAACAAGACGAACAAAAAGGACATCTATAAATAAATAATATTGTATAATAATAATTTGGAAGGACGTAAAAATTTGTATATTATTTTTTATCGATTATAAAAATGCGAAATCCTAATTCGCACTTGTGTGAGGTATATGGGTGCTGGATACAAGTGTGCGGTAAGAGGGTTAATTCGATTATAAAATTTGGTAAAGATTCTACAGAAAAATGCGATATTAAAGGTATTGTTTACAAATTTAACTGCAACGATTGTCCTGCTACTTATATTGGAGAAACCAAACGTTGTTTAAAGACAAGAGTTGGTGAACACGAAAAAAGAAAAAAGATAAAAACTGTTGTTAACGAACATCGATTTGGAAATAATCATTCTTTCGACTTTAAAAATGCAACAGTGGTAGATTTTGAGACTAATTACAAAAAAAGACGTATTTCCGAAATGATCTATATAAAATGCAATGATTTTACTATCAATAGAAAAGAGGATATACAATTCCTTAGTAATACTTATTTGCCTTTAATACGAAAGTTGAAACAGTGATTATTCTTCATAATACTTCGATCAATTTCATTGTCCTTGTCTTTTGTATATAATCTGTATTCGTCAATATCGCACCTTAGTTTTGACTAATCACTGGCTGAACTATGCCGGTGATTTTCTATTTTAACTTAATGACAATATTTTATTATTTTAAAATGTTATTTTACCTTTTTTGACAATTTTTCGATGTGATTAACAATTTTTAACTAGGTATTGTCTTATTATATTTGTGAATTTAATGTTTGTGATTCCGCTTATAATTATAATTTTAATGTATATTATTTATTTTTTTTTTATTAAAGTGACCTGATGATGATGGCAAACCAAGCCACCGAAACGTCGTCGTACTGTGAAAAATAGTGTTTTTTCCTATTTTTTCCTCATCTTCCAGTAATCGAAAAAAAGTGAATTTGTTAGGTTAATATTTGTATAATAAACTATCTGTCTTCCTTATGTTGTTTATGAAAAATAAACTTCTATTGTAAAATACAAATATAAATGATAAAGAAATTATCTCATACGAAATTCCATTACTTTCGTGGTTTTTTCGAAATCCTGTTCGATACAGGTTTTAATTCTTTCGAAAATATTTCGCACAATAGTTGACCTTTAGTTGGTTGTTTACTGTTTTTGCAAGTACACATTGCACGATGTGCCTAGAAGGATTTTAATTAAAAGTGTTTTGTATATAGGATATTTGTATTGTTTCTTCCTCGTTTACTACAAACTTTTTAAGACCAATAACTTGATTATCTGTCTGGCGCTTTTGAAATTTTTTTTTTCATATGTCAGAAATATTTTTAGATTAAATAAGATAATAATAAGATAATTCTTGATTCAATTTTTGATGAATATTATATAAAAAATGTCTTAAACATTGATTATTTATAATCTAGTGTAATACGCTAAATAGATCTGTTTCAAAATTATAGATTACATAAATTATAAATTTCGATAGTAAAATATATTTTAATTAATAAATAATTGTTAAACACTTAAATCTGAAGACCATTATATTTACAAATAATACTTTTATTCCAAACAGGACTTAATCTATCAATTTTCTATGAACAGTAAAAATTAAGTCACTCTAATCGG
This sequence comes from Ganaspis brasiliensis, assembly GCA_037103525.1. Taxonomy (NCBI): domain Eukaryota; kingdom Metazoa; phylum Arthropoda; class Insecta; order Hymenoptera; family Figitidae; genus Ganaspis; species Ganaspis brasiliensis. Next base: position 3,232,199 of record JAZKLR010000266.1, on the reverse strand, counting down.
GACGAGGAATCCGCTCTAAAATTTTAATATCTCACTCTTAAAGAGTGAATTTTCACTTCAGTTCGAATGGAAATTCATTTAAAAATCAGAGTGAAAATCCAGTTTTTGATTGTAGTGAATTACCACTCAAATTGGAGTAAAAATTCACTCAAAACGAATTGGAGAGAAAATTCACTCCAATCAAAAAGTGGACTTTCACTCTAATTTTGGAGTAAATTTCCATTCAAACTAGAGTGAAAATTCATTCTTTAAGAATAAGATTTCACTCTTTTAGAGTGGGTTTCTCCCTCTGATTAGAATGAATCAATTTTCACTGTTTATGGAGTAAAAACTCGCTCCAAAAAATTAAGAGATTAAATCCATTTGGAATAAAATACCTTTTCTGAATATAATGGTCTCCATACTTAAATGTTGAATAATTGTTTATTAAATAACATATATTTTACTATTGAACTGTATAATTTATTTAATTATATTATATTCACATTATATAAAAACTGTAACGAACAGGATTACGTAAAAACCACGAAAGTAATGGAATTTCGCATGAGATAATTTTTTTTATCATTTATATTTGTATTTTACAATTGAAGTTTATTTTTCATAAACAACATAAGGAAGACAGATAGTTTATTATACATATATTAACCTAAAATCTTAATTATTTTAAACTAAATATGAAATATACTATGAAAGGCGGATGACCGACTCCGCGCCGCACGTTGTCATTCACGCGACATTCTTCGCGCACCGTTATAAACAATTAAACGCTGATTCGACAAACATAGATATAACTAATTTTTTATTTTTGTAAAGTGAACTTGAATCTATATAGATTAGATACATTTTTTAGAAAAATTTCTAGCTGGGGCAGAACATGTTCATTTTTTAATTTGTTTATTAACAATAACTAATTTTTTATGAAAAAAAGATATTTTTTGAACCAAATATTTTTTGTTTCAAAATTTATACTTTTCTATATAAAATATATAAATTTCATTAAAACTTATAAATATGCAACGCAAATACAAATTTTAAAGAAAAATGTTACATAAAAAATAAATTGTTTATAACTTTTTTAAATTTTTGAATTTTAAAAAAATATTTATACCTAAAATATCTCTAATATAGTGGTACAGAAATATAATATTAATGTTAAATTTCATTAAATGTTTGCAAATTAGGGGGCCACTTCAGGAATGTTTACTCATAGTAAAGTTGAGCAGAATGTTTTTTCACATTCTTTATCACAAGAGACATTAAATGGAAATAAATCTAGCTTACTACAAGAAATGTCTGATCTTACCTCGGAAGTAACTAAATTTCCTGACGCTGCACAGTGGTTTGAAATTAGAAATTGATGTTCAAATCAACTTTTAGAGAGAACGGCTGCATGGATTTTCAATTTTTTTTTTTTTTGAAAAATTCATAAATAAATTCTTAAGAGATCTGTGAGAGTAGATTTTTGTTTTTTGTTTTATTTGTTTTTTAATGTTAATGCAAACAGCTGAAAAAATGTCAACTTTTTCGTTCTCTTTTTTTATTTTCTACAAACAATTTTTTTAATGCCTGCCAACACCTTGATTTCATAGAAGTAACGAAATAGAATAAACAAAAAATTTGAAAGCGCTAATTTCATTGTTATTGACCCCCTATTACCCCTAAGAAGGGGTAGGAATTTCAAATTTTACGAAAAGTTGAGTTCGGTGTCTATTCCTAACTTTGTGGGGCGCTGAAACCGAAAAAGACCATTAAAAACAAATTTCACCCTTTCTTCACCCCCTATTACCCTCGACAGGGGGTTGATATTTCAAATTTCGAAAAAAAATCGAATAGGGTGTTTTTTCCTAAGGTTTTTGGGGCGTTAAACCCGAGAAAGACCACCAAAAACAAATTCCCCCTCCTTCACCCCCTATTACCCCCTAAGAGGGAGTAGGAAATTCAAATTTTACGAAAAGTCGAGTTCGGTGTCTGTTCCTATGTTTTTTGGAGCGCTGAAACCGAAAAAGACCCCCAAAAACAAATTTCTCCCCTTCTTCACTCCCTATTACCCCCTAACAGGGTGTTGATATTTCAAATTTTGAAAAAAAATCGAATAGGGTGTTTTTTTCTAAGGCTTTTAGGGTACTAAACTCGAGAAAGACCACCAAAAACAAATTCTGACCTCCTTCACCCCCTATTACCCCCTGGGAGGGGGTTGGAATTTCGAATTACACCAAAAGTCGAGTTCGGTGTCTATTCCTATATTTTTTGGGTCGCTGAAACTCAAAAGGCACCCAAAAACAAATTTCTCCCCTTCTTCACCCCCTAATACCCCTTAACAGGAGGTTGATATTTAAAATTTCGAAAAAAAAATCTAATAGAGTGTCTATTCTTAAGGTTTTTTGGGTGATAAAAACTGAGAAAGACCACCAAAAAACAAATCCCCCCTTCACCCGCTATTACCCCTAAGAGGGGTTGGAATTTCGAATTTCAAGACAAGTTGAATTTTGTGTCTATTCCTATACTTTATGGGCCTCTGCAACCAAAAAAGACCCCCAAAAACAAATTTCTTCCACCTTCACCCCCTATTACCCCTGGGACGGGGTGTCTTTCCCTATGTTTTTTGGGGCACTTAAACCGAAAAAACAACCAAGAAAAATTCCTCTTTTCTTTACCATGTTTTACACCCTGGCAGTAAATTCAATTTTTAATTTTACAAAAGTAGAGTACGGTGTCTATTTTATTATGAAATTCGAAATTTCAACCCCCTCGCCTGGGGTAATAGGTTGTGAAAGATGGGAGAAATTTGTTTTTGGGGGTGTTTTTCGGTTTCAGCGCTCCAAAAAACATAGGAATAGACACCGAACTCGACTTTTCGTAAAATTTGAAATTCCTACCCCCTCTTAGGGGGTAATAGGGGGTAAGGGAGGAGGGAATTTGTTTTTGGTAGTCTTTCTCGGTTTTAACGCCCCAAAAACCTGAGGAAAAAACACCCTATTCGATTTTTTTTCGAAATTTGAAATATCAACCCCCTGTCTAGGGGTAATAGGGGGTGAAGAAGGGTTGAAATTTGTTTTTAATGGTCTTTTTCGGTTTCAGCGGCCCAAAAAATTTAGGAATAGACACCGAACTCAACTTTTCGTAAAATTTGAAATTCCTACCCCTTCTTAGGGGGTAATAGGGGGTCAATAACAATTAAATTAGCGCTTTCAAAATTTTTGTTTATTCTATTTCGTTACTTCTACACTGAGAAAAATATATTGCTATTATTGCACCAAGGACTGTTACTACTTTTACAAGGTATAATTTAATGCAGAAATCGTACAAAACTGGAGACACTCTTACACGAAGTCGTGAGTTTAATGCATATTAATGCTTCGTGTGAGAATAGTAACTCTATATTACTAATTAATCTCAAAGTTTTTACACCAAATGCAACACAAATGTGCCAAAAATGCTCCTCACCTTTTTATCCAGCGTTGCAAGGAATCGGTGTAATTTCTACATGGTTTTTTTGCCACTTAGTCTTAAAACGATGTGCGCAGGCGCGGTCCCTTTAAACGAACAACGATACAACTGAAATTCGCCGCGCATGCGCATTTAAATTCTAATCATGTTTGCTAGAAACTCATGCCAAAATCTCACCGATTTTTTACAATTTTTTCACTGAAAGCTGGAGAGCGTTTTCGGCAAGACTTGTGAGAAGAGTCCGCACATGTTTTCTTACTATTAGTGCACTGAAACTTTTCATGAGCTTTAAGCACGTTTTTGAGCAAGAAAGGCAAAGTGTATGTGTTGCAAAATGCGAACGGTACGTATTCATGCGTTATTCGCAATAGATTTTTCTCAGTGTATGAAATCAAGGTATTGGCAGGCATTAAAAAAAATTTTTGTAGAAAATAAAAAAAGAAAACGAAAAAGTTGACATTTTTTCAGCTGTTTGCATTAACATTAAAAAACAAATAAAACAAAAAACAAAAATCTACTCTCACAGATCTCTTAAGAATTTATTTATGAATTTTTCAAAAAAAAAAATTGAAAATCCATGCAGCCGTTCTCTCTAAAAGTTGATTTGAACATCAATTTCTGATTTCAAACCACTGTGCGCTGGAGCTAATAATTCTGCTTTTTCTGTTAATCGAAACGATCCTATGTCGTGGTTTCCTATGACTGATTCAATTCGATGTTTTTTAGTAAAAAATGGACCTGATCAGGAAAAAGGATTAAATTATTATAATCGTGTAAGTTCTAGAAGATTTTCTACAGAATGGTTTACAAGAAGATGTTCCATATTTACCATAAAAACGCCTAAGAGGTTATCAACTCAAGAAAAGATCGGAATAAGACGTGTCATTACGTATTATAACTGTAAATGCCGATAGACCCGACTTTGTTAAAGGCGAAATACTTCTTAGCAATAGACAACCCCACCCCCAAGCCCTCACTCCACAGTGTGCCTCAACTAGTCGCAGGTGGTCTGAAAATGTAACAACAAATGGCTAATGTGAAATTGTTCTAAATGGCTCCCAGATTCCAAAATTTCAAGATTTAAAATTCTAGTTGCTCCACTTTTTGATATTTTTACGTAAGAGTTCCATATTAACCATGAAAACGCGTAAGAAATAGCAATATGGGTTGAAAAGATGTGTGTAGGGTGTAGTTCAAGGGTAAGCAATGTTCGGGTGAAACATGTTATCACCGACTATTTTTCTAGTATTTTTAGATTTTTTGCAAATTTGTTCGATTCTATGTGTGAAAATGACTTTGACTTTCAAGTGACCTGTAAAAAGGTCTGAGTTTTGATTTTTCTGTTGCTATCAATGTTCTTGGCTTGTTTTTACAATGGATTGTTTTAAAAGTATTTACTTGTTGCTTATTGGCGTAAAATTAATGAATTCGTCGAACAAAATATAACTTGTGACTGATTTGACGTTTACAGGTCAATTAAGCAAAATGGTGTCTATAAAATTTTAAACGTGGAAATGTGTGGTCTCTTTATTTCCCGGATCAAATTTTTTCGATTCTTTGTGAAAAAATGACTTCGACCTTGAAGTGACCTTTAAAATGGTTAGTGTCGGGAATTGCAGGTCGCTATCTTTTATGTTACTATTAATACTTTAAAGGGTGTTCAAAGAGAGGTTAATTTTTCTTTATTGATGTAAACTCAATGAATTTGCAGGTGAGAATTGTTTTATGGCCTATTTAGCCTTTAAAGGTTGATTTATAAAAAAAATTACATACATCTTTTTGGTTTAGAAGTTTTTGGTCTTACTATATCTCGTTTTAAAAATAGGCCATTTCGCTTAAAAAAACATGTTGACCCGCAAAAGTCCTTGAAAAATGATTTGAAGGTCTAAATAAAGGTCACTTATATTTGTCCCCCTATGAATGGAACAACTTTTGTTTAAAACTTTTTTTGTTAAAATTGCATCCTACAAAGTTATTTCGACCAACAGATGATCTTCCAAATGATCTGAACTGAAAAAACCAAAAATATTCTTAAACTAGATAAAATTTAGGGGGCCATATGAATCTCCGATTTTTAAAAAGACCCTTTAAAAAAAATTAGGGTCATTTGAAAAAGAAAAACTGTTTTTGCTTTATCGTAAAATAAACAATAACAAAATTTTTTTTAAAAAAAACGCAATCTAGTGGCCCCCCAAATTGAATAAGCTTTAATTTGAGCCGTCAAACATCGAAATCGGTTCAGCCATTGAAGGTGAATCGTGCCCCGCGTGCAAAAAAAGGTGTTTAGAGAAAAACGCGTTTAAAGTTTGACGAAGGAAAAATCGTATGTAATGTTTGTTTTTTTAATTTTACTTCTAATCAGCTATTGCAGGACCATATAAGGTTCCTTCCTTATCCTCGAAAAGCATTTTCTGCTGAACTTAAGCACTGATTTTCGGTGTGATTTGAAACACACCACTTAATAGGCGGTACGAGCGCGCGTTTTTACTTGTTTTTCGGCCGACGCACTTTTTTGTCTAATATGCTATAACTCGTAAAATAAATTAGATAGAGGAATATCATTTTGCATACACATTTTCAAGACTCTAAGAATGAAAATAAAGCATTAAAAAAAAAATAATTTTTTTTGTCGATTTGGACTAGAACCTCCCCTTAAGCCGTTCCTATGTGATGCGCGAACAAAGGTTCTGTGACATAAATACATAAATACTTACATACATAAAAACAGATGCGCAAAATAAAAAATTATGCTTGAAATTTAAAGTTCTAAGCAATGTACAGACAAAACTCTGATTTTATTAATGTAGATAAGGCAAAATGCGACAATTTCTACACTAGATAAATTAATAAGAATTCTTTAAACCATAGACATCTTCCATTTGTTTTTAAAGTAAGTGGTTGCAAAATTATTGAAAATATTCCAATAAGGAATCACTCTAAGAAATCTTTCAAATACGCTTATAATAAAAGAGGTTTAACAACCTTTTAAAACACTTTCCAGCAGCCCAAACACCTGTAATTCTAACGCAAATTACTCCTTTAGTTATGGTAATGGGACTGCAGTTAATGCAATAAGCAATTGGTGAATATGTTGAGAAAAAATTTCAAATGATAAGGCATTAAAAATACATAGGTTCTAAAAGTTTTGAATAAATGATACATCAAGGATGAAACCAATTTGTCACCAGATACTGACAAATGCTTCAAGTAAATTATGTTGTTATGATGCACAGTAACAGGAACCTCACAAGGACGAAGTCTCGCATGCTCTTTGCAGAATAAGTAGATATGTATACGTCATTACATTTAACAGACTTTACCTTGGGAATGATAACAAGTCAAATCTACTATTATTGAAATACGGTTATAATCGATTGTCCATTTGTTATGAATAGATAACTCTTTGAGATTTATTTTTTTAAAAAATGTATTTCCTCATTCTGAGCAACTTTAAAACTTGTAGATGTGTATAACCACACCTGCAACTACTGCGACAAGAAAACCGTTCATCTTTTAGAAAAAAAATGTTGCATTGATAATACTAAAGATATATTTATAAAAGAAAAAACTGTTAAACTGGTGTATGCATAAATTGATATCAAATATATCATTTACAGAATAGTCTTTTCGTGGAAAAAAAAAATAATTCAAATTTATTTTAACAATGTTTGAAAAGTCCAATTCATCGATTTTCAGAAAAAACTATTTAGATTTGAATGATTGTTTTTGTATATATTTAATGTGATCCGAAGTATAGACACTTTTTCCACATGCAAAATAAATGTAAAATTTGAAGGTCGGGGCGTGGCAATCGAATATTAAAAAAAAAAAATTATAAAAATACGTGTCTCTTTTTTTCAACTTACAAGAATATGCCTAACAGACACCTCAATTGTTAATTCAACAGCAACACTGTAAAAACAGGTGTCTTATAAGTGTCTAATTTTAAGACATAAGACGTTTAGAAAGCGTCTTACAGGCATTTTTAAGACACTATCTCAATGGTTTAAAATTAAGACACCTGAAAATGTCTTAAAAGTGAGGACAAAATAAGACACTTGTTTTTAGAGTGAAGGGTCTTCATCAAAATAACAGACTCTGTGCAACAAGTTCCAAGCCTTTAATCCAACTAGAGATCGCTGTTGAGTTAACAAATCTTTTTTCTCGCATTGTCGGATCCACGGGGGGAGGGGGGTCATGGTGATTATGACCCCCCTGGAGCTAACGTAGATTTGCATGTGAAATCCTGAAACCACTTCTGGATCCGACACTGTTTCGCTGTGTAGGGGTTTTCGGGGTCTAAGTTGACTAATTTTTATGTTTTTAAGTGGCTGAAAACGAATCAGATCTACACGTATGTAGATTTAAGTGTAGATTACAGGAAAATTATAGACAACTTTCATAAATGCGGTCTTCATAGTGTCTACCAGCCAAAAAGTACGATTTTTTGAAAAAAATTCGAAAAATTTACCATGTCCCCACCCCCCTAATCTTCCAAACTATTTGACTTAGGATGCTGCAATTTGGTACACGTATGTAGATTTCCTTGTAAATTACAGGAAAATTATAGAGATCTATTGTAAAGGCGGTCTTCATTCTATTTACTCTCCAAAATCCACGATTTTTTGGAAAAAAATTGAATAAATTACAATTTGGCTCCTAGAATTTTTGACTTATGGTGTTAAAATTTAGTACAAATGTGTAGTTTGACGTGTAGATTACAGGAAAAAAATATAGAAGTTTGTTAATGTTCGTCTTCATAGAATTTACGAGCCAAAATTCGTATTTCTTTTAAATAGTTTGAATAATAATTGGTGAATTCCTTATTCTTTGAAAACATATTTAAAAAATAACCCTGAGCCCCCATCTGCAAAAGTTTTGGCTTATAGTGCTAAAAATTTTTACGTCAATAAAATTTTATTTAGTGTATAGTAAAAAATATTTTTAAAAATGCTTTCCTGTTCAAAATTTTTTAATCTCTACGTCATATAATTAAAGAAAATTAGAGCGGTACGGAACCCTTCGACTTGGTACGAGAGTGACTCGTACTTGCCCTATTTTTTAAAATAAATGTTAATTTTTTATGTATTCATATAAGAGATCAAATTATTCAAAGTTCCATACTTTACGTCGGTGTAAAACATATGAATAAAATTAAAAGCCAAAATAAATAAATAAAAACAAAACAAAAATTTAAGTGAAAACGCCCCCAAAAAATTCTAAACAAATAAAAAAATGTAAATAAAAATGAAGTCAACAATGTCACATTCTCCTATAATGATTAAGTGCGCAAAGTTTTTGAGAAACGTTACGTTTTTCCAGTGCCGGATTAAGGGGGAGGCGAGAGGGGCAACTGCCCTGGTCTTCACTTTTTAGAGGGCCTCCAAATTGCAAAGTGGAAAATTTAATACAAAAAAAAATATCTAATTTCAAATATATAAAGATGATTAGTTAAATCTCAAGTATATATTTTTATTGTTTATTTTAACTATTATTTTAAATTTGGAATTTCGCTCTAAATATAAGCGCGAAATGCCTGGTAGAAGGCATTTCAAATTTCAACTTGTGACGTACACTATCGGCCAAACTTGTAGGAGTACTCACAAAAATGGGATTAACAACATGATCGTCTTAAAATGTTAATAACTTTGTCAGATATTAGCAAAATAAAATTAATCTTAGTCCATTGGAAAGCTTATAAAAATTCCCGATTTTCATTGTTCAAATTTGTTAGACTGCATTTTCTAGAAAAGTAATTGAAAAAATTTGAAATCAAGCTAAATAAAACCTTGGACTTTTAACTTTAAAATAAGACAAAGAAAACTTTAATACTTCGACTGGTTTTAAAGTTATAAGTAAATGTATGATACGAAAAAACGCAACAATTTAAGTGCTCGCTCCACTTTTGGCTGTTTAATACATTGCAAATATAGACAGAGTGAGGATGAAACGAAGGAATGGTTGAGTTTTGTTTGTTATACACATTTACTTATAACTTTTGAACCAGTCAAGATATTTTATTTTTCTTTGTCTTATTTTAAAGCTCATAGTTCAAGGTTTAATTTAAATGGTTGTGCCCTGGGTCTCAATTTGCCTTAATCCGGTATTGTGTTTTTCAGAACTTTTTTCAGCATCATGTTCTTCTGTCGTGACTCTGGGTTCGGTTAAAAGCTTTGACATATTGGATATTCATATATATATTGCATTGAATCCTCCATATTAATTTTTGCAATAGAGTGATTATATGGTGTTTAAATCACTTTTTGCAACCCAAAAAACCCCCAAATAACAAATTTTAAGCCAGTTGGGTCATTTTCTGAAGAAGTCACCCGCCATGTTAGATTCGACAAAATTACTCCTTACAATACTCAGTTACTCAATGTTGTGAAATTTGCCAAGCTCAGTAAATTCAACAGGCCATTACTCTAAGACTAATTAAGCTATTTGAAATTATTAAAGTGCATTTTAAAGGTCAAGAGTAGTACTTTTAGATACAATTCCAACCTTTTTGAAAGAAAAATTCCTGCTGATGTTATGAGATCTTCAATATAGCAAAACATTTTTTTTTCACATAAAGGGAGCTTTGTGATCGTTAAGGTTTTCGGTTTTCCAATAATAGTCTGAATCGCGTCTGAATATTCATCTTAAAAGTGTAAATTTTAATTTTTGAGCAAATGTCTAGATGTGTGAGTGTGTATGAGTGTAAGTAGTAAGTTTATGTGTGTGTGTGTGTGTGTAAAACTTTTCTTATGCCACAGGCACAAACATGGCGCTTTTAGATGCCTGTAGTCAGGATCTAAACGCATTCATTTGTTCGACCGTGTGAAAATGGCAAGCTGATCCATACATCTTTTCCACCTTAGGAAAAAATAGACGCCATTTTCATACGGTCAAACAAATGAACGCATTTAAACCCTATAACATACATGCATTTAAAAGCACCTCGTTTGGGCCTTTGCAATAAAAAGTATCGTAAGCAACACGGCTTAAAGTCAATCCGATTTGTTTAAGTTGATGTTTGTGTACGAGTGACAGTCGAGGGCAACTGTTACTTCGCTCTCGACTGTCACTCGTACACAAACATCAGCGTAAACAAATGGCTGCCTTTAACCACTTGTTGCTTAATTTACTATTTGTGGCCAGGATATCTCAAGACTACTTCAACGGATTTCAATAAAATTTGGATGTCTTATTAAGCTCATAAATATCTAAATTTGGACACAAGGATTTTTTAAAACACCCAATCAAATTTTTTGAGCACCTTTTTTCATCGAAAAAAATCGTTTTTGCCAAAGATTTTTTTAATGTTCAAAATACAACTTAATAAAGATAAAAATCATATTCCTTATCTGAAAATGAATCGATTGACCTGTATAAAGTATATAATGCACCAAAAATTAGCATCATAATTTATTATTTTTCTGTTGTTTTCACATTTAAAAAATTTGTCCGTGTATAACATCTCTAATTTTTAGTTTTTAACCATTTGTCTTACTGAAAAAATATTATAGAATAAAAAACCAACCTCCTGGTCTATATAAAGTACACATTTTATATTAAATTTATCTAATGAATTTTGATTTTATAATAATATATAATAATAATATAATAAATCTATTATAAAGTTTTAAATCGTCATTTTTGTAACAGAGATTCATGTTTAACAAATATTTAACTTTAAAAAATGAATCTATCAATTAAAATGTTTTGCTTACGTGGAAGAGAATGAATTATGTGAATAAAGTGGACATAATTTTCACCCAGTTTTAAATACAATTCTATTTTTCATTTTTTAAAATGCTTTTGATAAATTATAATTGATTATTATTCTCCTTAACCTTCGCGCTACCAAACCATTTTTTGTAACGCGGACTACAGGATATCTACCCCGGGTAGACACGAGTTTGTTTATTTGTATTATACAAAAGAGACTTAAAATCATCCAAGTTTTTTTCTATATTTGTTGTGTGTCAACAAATAGTACTATTTACTAATATTAAGATGAATTTTGCGAATGTTTAAACAATTTAATATTGTAAATTTATAACATTTCCAAAGTAAACAGCGAGACCAACAGAATGAAAAAATTGAAAAGTTTTTAGCTTTAAATAGCTTTTTACTAAAACAATAGAAGTTGCAACTAGTCCTTTGAGCTGAGCAGACGTGTTTACGTTAGGGTGGTCCAAAAAAAGGTGACTTTTGGATTTTTCAAAATCGTTGAACAGTTCCATATTCTTTATAATTAGTAACGGCTTAAATATTTTTTTAAAATTTTTTTGATCCATAATTGAGCTTGCGCACAGCGTTTTTCTCTCTTATGGGATTATTGTGAAATTAACACGTAAAATAAATGCATTTTTTTCCATGCTCAATTTAACTTCCTTATTAAAATTTTAATATAACGCCGGTCAAGGAACTGATTGATGAAGAGTGAAATAATCTTTTGCAAAAAAGTAAACTAAGTTTTGACAATATTTATAGCTGTTATTTAGTGTCAAAAAACACTATTTTGGCACTTTTCAAGGGCGGTTTTCAGCTACTTAATATTAATTTTTTTATTTAGAATTGACACTAAAAGAAAATTAATCTTCTGGTAATGGCTTACTGTAAAAATTAAAAATGTAGTTTAATATTAAACAGGTAAATTATTGATTTAAAATTTCAATTTTTTGAACGAAAGTTGGTTTACAACCATCATAAAAGTGAAAGCGATACGGGCCTTGCAACGCTACCGATGATGAAAAGAAGGATTTGTGTCAGGATAAAACCCAAGTTTTTTTTAGTAGAAGCTCTAAATAGGCTTGAAATTCCTCGGCTACTGTAAACTACCAAGTCTTTGTAGGAAAGGATTTTCATTATTTGCAATAAGTATTTCGTCAAAAAAAAACTGTACGAAAGAGAAGAAATCTTTAGGTCCTGTGCGCAAGCTCAATTTTTGATCAAAAAATTTTTAAAAAAATGTTTAAGTCGTTACTAATCATAAGGAATATGGAACTGTTCCACGATTTTGAAAAATCTCAAAGTCACCTTTTTTTGGACCACCCTAGTTTACGTATGGCTCTGTAATACTGTTTATTTTTCGTCACTTACATACTTCCTAGTTTCTCTTATTGGAAAAGAACTTTTGTTTGTTAAAAATCAAAATAACTTCCAACGAAGATCTTAGGAACAGTGAAAAAGTGAGTAATTTGGAATAAAAAAACAAACTGCTTGAATACAAATTAAATAATTGTGAAATGAAATTAGAACTTTTCTTAAATAAAGACAGAATGAATAATATCATTTTACTTAAAGTCCATGATTCTTTAATTAAAAACGAGAATTTAACTGAAACAGTTAAAAAATACTTGACAAAGCTGAAGTCATAAATGATGTTGACAATATTATGTCCGTCAAAAGAATCGGTAACACTGTGGGTTCAAGACCAATTCTTATTATCTTCAATGATAAAGATATTATAGCAGATATATTTCGTAAGGTAAAGAATTTTGGTAACCTGGGGCCCTATCACGTAATTTTGAAAACGAAACCGAAAACGAAAACGCAAGTTCGATTTTCAAATTTATTTGTGAAATGTCAGTTTGCCTTTGTGATTATTATGATCATTGTTTGTATTATGAAAGTGTCACTATTTTGGGGTTAATAGAATTTCAAAACATTAAAAAATTAACGACTTCGGCGGTATGACGCCAAAATAGAAAAATAAAAAAATTGATTCAAAATAAAGTCATAACTATTTCTCGATTAATAATATCTGTTGTGATTTTTTATGCGTGTAAACATAGTATTCTTATATTTTAGGCTTCCGTGATCACGAATATAATACTAAAATTTAATTTTTTGAAGTTTTCATTGTTTTTTAGGAAGTTAAATATTGACGATTTTCAATCATTTTCGCGAATGGCGTCATACGTTTATTTAGTTATTATCTTTCATTTTTGGTTTATTTTCTTTAAAAATATTTGTAACATATATATCGTCTCAGGAGGACCCAGCGGGGGTCATTTGTGTGTGGGGGACTACTTGCACCCACGTGAAAATTAAAATCAAAAAATTGAAAACTTATTTTTGTCAACGAATATCCCGTCTTAGAATGATCCGCTTGGGGTCATTTTTATGCAGGGGGTGACTTGCACCCAGGTGAAAATTAAAATCAAAAAATTGAAAAGTTATTTTTGTCAACAAATGTCCCGTTTCAGGATGATCCGCTGGGGGTCATTTTTATGCGGAGGGTGACTTGTACCCACGTGAAAATTAAAATAAAAAACTTATTTTTTATCACACTTACATCAAAAGTTAGATTTTACGGCTTGTTTGGAAACCTTTAAGAGCTCATTTCACGGCCTAGGCCGTAAAGTAAATGAACTCGCAATCTGATTGGCTGATGCTGGTCAGCTGACCTTTACTTTATGGTACAGCTGCCCAAACTGGCCCAAACGTCACGGCTGTTCATGGGTTTCGCCGCCCTCCGGGGGCATTTCTAAGTCTGTCGACCTACTCCCACCTAGAAATGCCCCCTGAGGCCGTTTTTTACGATAATCACCTCTGCCTAGGTTCGAATTCTCAGTTTTTTGTGTGATAAAAAATGTTATATGACACTTGGACCCTTTCGGCACTTAAGTTCTCGTGTATCGTACAACTCGCCACAGCCACATCAGAGCCTCGGCTACTTTTCGGTGGAGCCTCGGCTTCATATCTTCACTTCACCTCGGCTTCGCCTCGGCTACGTTCAATGAAGCCTCGTCACCACCTCTACTTCGCCTCGGCTGCGATTGGACTTAGGCTCGTATTACGATACTTACTCGTACTATAAAGTGCCATTTCAGGTCCTTGTGTCATAAATAACTATTTGACAACAAATATGTCTTCCCAGGATGATCTGCTGGAGGTCATTTTTATGTGGGTAGGGGGACTTGCACCCACATGAAAATTAAAATAAAAAAATTAAAAAATTATTTTTGTCAACAATTATCCCGTTTTAGGAAGATCCGTCGGGGGTCATTTCAATGACTTGCACCCACGTGAAAATTAAAATCAAAAAATTAAAAACCTATTTTGTCAGCAAATATAGCGTCCAGCATTACCTGTCCCCACAAAGAAATGCTCCCGCTGGCCTTTCCCCCGATTGACAAAAATAAATTTTCAATTTTTTGATTTTAATTTTCACGTGGATGCAAGTCACCCCCCGCATAAAAATGACCCCCATCGGATCATCCTAAAACGGGATATTTGTTGACAAAAATAAGTTTTTAATTTCTTGATTTTAATTTTCACGTGGGTGCAAGTAGCCCTCCCCCACATACAAATGACCCCCGCTGGGTCATCCTGAGACAACATATTTGTTGCCAAAAATATGTTTTGAAAAAAAATAAACTGAAAGTCAAGAACATTAACTGAATAAACATATGACGCCATTTTGCTTATTTTTTACAGCTCTGGGACACTTCACGCATTACGCCAATTTTGGCGTCATACCGCCGAAGTGGTTAATTTTATAATCTTGTAAAATTCATTTAACCCCAAAATAGTGACGATTTCGAATTATAAACAATGATCATAATGATCACAAAGGCAAACTGACATTTCACAAAAAATTTTAAAATCGAACTTGCGTTTTCGTTTTCGTTTTCGGTTTCGTTTTCAAAATTACGTGATAAGGGCCCTGAACATTGTTGTTTCGAATGACTACTCTAAAGTGTTAAGCGAGAAAAGGAGAGAACAACACACTTAACTCCTGGATTGTAAAGTTCTCTTGGAAAAGCAAGGGGAAACAGTGCTAATTCAAAGGGCATTTTATCATCATGGACAATAAATTTTATGACCTTGACATGATCTTGAATCATTTCCATAAATCTCCAATCGAGGTATCTCCGCTTGATGATGAGTCTTCAGATGAGGAGACTGATGATCCTGCTAATTCAGTAATTTCTGCAGCTAGTAAGAAGACAGGCAGAAAACCGGGTTCAAAAAATGGTGGAGGCAAGAGAATGAAAAATCTCAAACTTGATAACAAAAATATTTCAATTGATAAATTCTTTAGTCCTTCCAATCCATTCGATAAAAATAAAGATAATGAGAAGATATAACTAGACCTAGTACAACCAAGGATCTTGTTTTAAAACGTAAGGGGCCTGCGGAATATTGCTGGCGTGATTCCTGAAGTGTGCATTAGCGATATAGTGTGGGTCAACGATACATGGTCTAATGATGATCCATCTCTTTTCATTTCTAAGCATTTCCCCGATTGTGAGGTTATCTACAGCAGGGTGACGAAGATAGCAACAAAAGGAAGAGCAAAGGGCGGACTTCAAGTGGTTTGCAACAAAAACAAATACTCGACTGAAGACCTGTTTATAAACAAAGAATATATTTTTGTCAAATTTGTGAGTAAGAATTTTAAATTTATAATAGGTTTTGTATACACTTCTCCTAATTTTGATTTCGACAATTTATGGCTACACTCGACTTTCAAATTAGTCAAATTTCATTTAAATTTTCTGATTTACTGATATACTTGGGTGGTGATTTTAATTCTAGAATGGGAAATCTTAACTAGTTATCTAACAAATTGATTTTGAGTGATTGGTATATATCTAAGGAAAGGTGCAGTTTGGGTGTGAAAAGTGATAGGAGAGGTGAGAAATTGTTATTTGTGTTAGAGAATAATGGGTATATTTTGGTCAATTGTAGATTCAGTAATGACTGCTCTGCGCATTATACCTTTGTCAACAAAAATGAAAAATCTATCGTTGATATGTTTTGGTCGAATTTGACAGGTGTAGAATATATTTTAGATTTTGGAGTGAATTACATTGTAACTGCATCAGATCATTTTTCCATAATGGCTATTTTTAATACTTCAATTTAGTCGGAACGATATACTCCCGGGTTAAAATGGATTACTGATAAAAAAGATGAATATATTTCTCTTATGCAAACATATAATTTACCTGGTAGTGATAATGATTCAGTAGATAAAATGGAAAGTGATCTGATAAGGAAAATAATGGAAGGGGCGATAAGTATAGGAATGAAAAAAATTATGCATAATAAGTGTGGGACCTCAAAACTTTGGTATGATCGTGAATGTGTTAAGTTTAAAAAACTATTTAAAAAGTCTTTGAAAAACTGTAAATTAAATAAATTTGAAGATAAAAACTTAACAACTTATTATATTGAGAAGAGTAAGGAATATAAAAATTTATTATCAAAGAAAAAAGAAGTTATAATAATTTTTTATTAGATCAATTAATAATTGTAAGGGACTCAGTTTCATTTTGGAGAATTATAAATACATTTAGGAACATGAAATATAATATAATAGTAATTCCGTTATTTTTATTTTATTGATTGATTATTTATTTTAAAGTCCTATTATTTTTATTAAATTCATGAAATGTTTATTTTTATTTTAATTTCATAATAGTGTTATTGTAATTTCTGTTGCAATAATAATATTTTTTTTCTTACAAAACAAGTGTAGGAGAGGAAAAAATGCATTTACGCACTTGTTCGTCTGGGACTCGACCATGTCCTGTGGCAATACCTCA
Organism: Ganaspis brasiliensis; assembly: GCA_037103525.1. Taxonomy (NCBI): domain Eukaryota; kingdom Metazoa; phylum Arthropoda; class Insecta; order Hymenoptera; family Figitidae; genus Ganaspis; species Ganaspis brasiliensis. Next base: position 3,215,199 of record JAZKLR010000266.1, on the reverse strand, counting down.
TTAAGAAACCTTTCCCATTCTTGCCTTACGTACTCTTATCCGCTTTTGCTCCTTCCGTCCTGAAAGTAAGCAAGAGCGCGATTCTTTTGCTCGAGGTGTTTTCAGTTCACTGTTCTGTAGGTGTTCCTGCCCTTTGCAGCTGTTGTTCCTGCGCGCTGTCCAGAAACGTTATTGGATGCTTTTTTAGAATGAGTGAACTTAGAAGGACAGCCTTTTGCATACGAACCGTCAATGCTTCAGCTTGAAGTTCGCAATTCGGTATCTTTTTCAATTGGCTTACAAATGAAGCTTTAATCTCTCTTAAAAAGCCTAGTATGAGAACAATTAATCGGATTTTATAACCTGGATATATTCGACTCAGTTCGAATATAAGATCTTGATATTTCGTCCGTTTTTCATCCTCCTTTTGAATGATGTTGCCCTCAGCAGGAGCCGAAAACTCTATCACACAAATGATCTTACTTTTATGATCCTTGAGTACAATGTTAGGCTTAGTAGCACTGATACGATGAGTTGTAGCAAAAGAAAAATTTCAGCAGATCTTACACTGTTCATTTTCCACAACGATCTCCTGATCCTTTTGGGCATACGGCAAGATTGGTTTCTTATCAACAGCGTACTGATGTCGAAGGTGATAATACAGCACCTTAAGGGCAGCATTGTGTCTTTCTACATACCTGTAACTTGCATACTTCGGACACGCACTTAGAATGTGAACAAGTGTTTTCGGGTATTGCTTACATGCTCGACAGTTGTTATTGTCTACAGGTGTATGCATTACGCGACTGCGGTACACCAGAGTATTAATTACATCCTCCTGACAAGCAAACAAAAATCTCTCATTATCCGATCTCAAACCAACAGATTTAAGGAAAGCAAATGTCAAGCCTTGAGACAATCCTATTTCACTTATGAGATTATAGAATTGCCTGTGAACAGGTTTGCTTTTATGTTCCTGTAATAAGAGCGCTTGTTCTGCCTCCTCGACACACTTTTTAAGCATGAATGGTGTTAAGGATGCTAACCCGTGCTCCATATCACTGGTTTCAAATGAGAGACTAAATATATTTGCAGCTCTTTCTGCCGCACGATATAAGAACGCCCAAAATGGGTTGCTTTGTGACTCCGTTACCAAGCAGCTCAAAGATACTAGTCCTACTTGGCTCAGTACTTAGATGACCACTGCAAAATATCGTATAGGTATTTGATCGGGTTGGTAATGGACTTGCGGTACCCCTTTCAGAATATCACAGTATTTCTGAGCCGACTGGGTCAAATACTTGAATGGCATTTAAGATGGGGTTTCTGACACTCCAATAGGGCGCCTTCCCAGGTGGCGGATAGGGGAAGGCCTCTTAGATATGGGAGGTACCGAAAAAATTAAAATACCCGGGGCGGACCAAAAGTCAGATCAAGGTGGGCACCCGATATAATTGTTAACTCTGTGTTGGGATAACCTCCCACACGGAGTATTTGCGGTTACAACGACTATAACGCGCAGTAACACCCACAATAGGTCTCTCTCGGATGGCCTTCAGGGTTCAGTTGGGCGTAGCAATAGGATAGAACCCAGGCGACGACTAAGCAACGACCAGGGACAAGCTCGATTAAGGTTAAAATGGACGGACCAACTTCGGAGGGACATGTTGCTGTGTTGGCAAAATAGTTCTCCTGACAGAAGAGGATACATGCAGAGGTTACATGCGCGATTGGTCAATATGCACCCCCAATACGCGAAAATGACGCCTCAATACTTCAGAGATCAGCTAATCTCTCTGAGAAAAAGGGAATGTGAAGCTCTTCTGTAAGAACAGGAAGACGCCTCAGAGAACATACAAATTTTGTGTGAAACACCAACGCCAGTGGCCGAAGATGTAAACATGAGATCGAGGGAAACCAAAATTCATCTCAAGGTTTCCATTAAAATGGATAAAATGTCTGAAGGGAACAATGAACTCTCATTACTCTCAGAAAGTGTAGGTCTCTGGACATTGAACTGTGCTGTGTATAAAAAGGCTGTGTCCTTACTTCGCAAAAATAACAGAAAATCTGTTGCGGAACGCGTTGCTAAGGCCTGCCAGCGAATCAAACAAGTGCAGATCGAGATCAGGTTGGCTCGACGACATGCTTCTTAATTGCAGAGTGTGATTTCATATCTCGAATCAAATAGAAGGTTCACGACAAGAGTTTTGGAAATAGCCCAAGCTCTTCAAAGATTGCATCACACTCTAAAAAAGTCAAAATTGCAGAGCATCAAGCAACACTGGATTGAAAAGATACGTTCTCTTGTAGTCATAAGAGAACGTTTAGAACGGAGGATGAAATGGATAAAGCAAAATAATATCTTTGTTACTAATCCTTCCCGCCTGTTCAGTGTACCATCACCAACCGTTGAAAGGCCTACATGTCGCGAAGATATTGAAAATTTCTGGAGCAACATCTATGAGACATCACATTCAGTAAACGATGAAGGGTTATCTTTGTCACTCTTTCGCAGCTTCTGTGTCAGACAGGGGCTTCACTAATTTGCAAAGACATGTTTACCAATTACTAAAGAGGAGGTAAGAAATGCAGTTGCTACAACTAAGAACTTTTCAGCACCTGGGCTAGATAAGATTAATAATCTATGGTAAAAGAAGTTTACTTTAACTCACCAACATTGGGCCTTATATTCTCTACCTATCTTAACAACAAACATTTAATACCACAGTGGTTGGTGAAAGGACGAACGGTACTTCTACCAAAATCAGGAGATTTATCCAATCCAAAAAAATTACAGACAAATTGCTTGTCTTAACACCTGCTACAAGCTATTTACTGGGATCCTCAAGGAGAGAATATTGTCATCTATAGAACCAGTCTGGAGTGCAGTAAGTGAACAACGAGGATGTAAGAGAGGCCTATCAGGTTGTAGGGAGAACCTATTAATAGATAGGTGCGTTACCCAAAATTCGATATTTTATCGACGTAACCTGTCAATGGCTTGGATTGATTACCGCAAAGCATTCGACTCCACGAGTCACAAGATGAACATCAAGCTCCTTGAATGTTTAAAGGTACCTATATCCGAACATCGTGAGATGCTTAAAAGATCTAATGCTTAAGTGAAGGACAAGTTTTGTTATAACATCTAACAAACAGCAGGTGATGACTAACATCATCCCGTTTAAAAAAGGAGTTGTCCAAGGCGACTCCCTTAGTCCTCTGCTTTCTTGTATCTCCCTCTTACCTCTGTCTATTGCACTTCGAGAAAAACACTCTGGATACATGTGTGGCAAACCAAGAAATAGAGTCTATAAGATCAACCACCTTTTTATATGGACGATCTTAAGCTCTATGCATCCAGTAAGGATGTGCTTAGAATTTTGGTGTTTGCAGTGGCCGAGTATTCAAGAGCCATAGGAATGGATTTTTGATTGGATAAATGTGCCGTCATCCATCTGATTAAAGGAAGACATGAAACACCTGAAATTCCAAGGGACTCTAAGGACATTCAACTCATTGGTGTCAACACTATTTAACAACTTGGTGGTAAAAAGACTTACACATATCTTGGAATTCCACTGTCGGAGACTCAAAATTTGTGTGGACTTAAAGATCGTCTCCAAACAAAGTATCGTGGGCTTCTCAGAAAAATTTGATCTTTCAAATTATCTGAGAAGAATAAGATACAAGCCACAAATACATTAGCCATTCCTTTGCTTCTCTATACCTTTGGAGCTGTTAAGTGGAATGTGAATGAGTTGAAAATACTAGATAGAGAAACCCGCAAGATGATGTCAATCTATCGTAGTCATCATCCAAGATCTTCCGTGCAAAGAATTTACCTGCACGAGACCGGAGAGGAATAGGTCTATTAAATTTAGGGTGTCTTCATCGAAGAATTGTACTGGCTGCAGCATGTTCAGTGATGAATAGTAGAAATCCTTTTATGCAATTTGTCCACCATTATGAAATTGCAAATGCTGGGGCAAATGTTATTATTATTATGTTTAATAATATATATATATTTTACAAAACAAGTTTAGGAGTGGAAAAAATGCATTTACGCACTTGTTTGTGTGAGACTCGTCCACGTGCTGTGGTAATACCGCACTAAAACAGCCTCTCCCATTCTTGCTTTACACATTCTAATCCACTATTGCTCCATCCGTTCTGGAGGGTGAGCAAAAGCGTGATTCATTTGCTAGAGTTGTTATTCTTGTGTCTTACATTGTTGTTCTCACCCATTGCCGCTGATGTTCTTAAGCGGTGGTTATTATTATTATTTTTTTTTCACAAAACAAGTTTAGGAGAGGAAAAAATACCTTTACGCACTTGTTCGTGTGGTAGTCAACCACGTGCTGTGGCAATGCCACACTAAAACAACCTCTCCCATTCTTGCTTTACTTACTCCATCCGTTCCTGCTCCCTCCATCCTAGAATGTTAGCAAGAGCGGGATCCACTTACTCGAGACGTTTTCTATGTTTTTTGCACTGTTGTCCTCGCCCATAGCCGCCGATGTTCTTAAGCGGTAGTTAGAGTACGTTGTTGGATGCTTTTTTAGAGCTAGCAAATAAGATGTTAAAGTGAACAGTGCTACCGAACCAGATTGAGAGAGTTCAGAAGGACTTTCTTCTGCATGCGAACCGCCAATGCATCAGTCTGGCGCTCGCAGCCAGGAATCTTTTTTAATTAGCTCACAAATGAAAGCTTTAATCCCTCCTAAACAACCGATTAAGGTAGTTCTCCGGCAAATCGATTTTCTTTAGAATTTTCTGAAACTTTGGATACATGTTCCTTTTTGTATGCTTTATGTGTGGTAAAAACCTCAGGGCCTCTTGCAATGCTAAAAATTGAGATATTTAGCTTCAAAGATTCAACATTTACATGGGAATCATATGCTGAACGTATAAAAATGGCACACTTTTATTAATATCTGGAAAACTTTTCTCTAAATATTTCTCAAAAACTAGTATGTTATAGGGATAAATAAAATAAATAATATAAAAACATTTTTAGTAGGGGTATCAATGCTCATTTTTTAATTATACTAATCTGAAGTTCGAAAACAATGTGATTTTCCATTGAATTTACGAGCGAAAGGAAATCCAACGGTCGCAAATTGCCAAAATTCTTCTGTTTGAAGCACATGTGAAGTGTCACGAGACTAACATATTGCTTTAAATTACGTTTTCAGATTTCATTTATTTGTTTTTTATTTATTTGTTTTTATATATTTTTTTATAGTATTTGTGCGGCCCTGAAGCCGGAGAACTACCTTAAAAGAACATTCTGGGTGCATTCGGCTTAATTCGATCATTAGCTCTTGATGCTTGGTCCGCTTCTCATTCTCCTTACGATTGATGTTGTTCTCATCTGGGGCCGAGTACTTAATTACACAGAAGATCTTACTTTTATGATCCTGGAGTACTATATCAGGCTTATTGGCACTGATACGATGAGTGATGGAGAAAGAGAAGTTCCAGTAGATCTTACACTGGTCATTTTCCACTACGGACACCTGATCCCCTTGGGTATACGGCAAGATGGGTTCTTTATATATAAAAACAAACTCTACAACTTTACCTAGTCGGATTTTTGAAAAAGTATTATTATTATTATTATTAATTATTCTGAACCAGCATCTACTAATTGAAATAAGTCTAAGAAATTATTAGATTTTTATTTTAATTCTTTTTATTTTAAGAATTGAATAAAATTATTCAGCAATACCATTTTAATTGTCTTTTGATTGTCTCTCTCTTTAGCCCTTAGAAAATTGTCACTAGTATCTTACGCAACCTGTTTGCGGAAACATCAAGTATGACTTAATATAAATATTTTTTGATTGGAGAATATAAGACTTAAAATGATATCATCATTTTTACCATTGGTAGAATCGCAAAAAATTAAAAGTACATCCGCCCTCTTAGAGTGGGAAAAACAGCTACCGCTAGAAATTAAATCCGTTTAAACTTCAGATTTTTTAACCTCACTACTGAATGTTTGTTCAATTAAAGGTAGCTCTACTTAAAATTTATATTCTTCGTCGGACTTAGTCGTTTTTTTTACTTACGACTTCGGTCAAAGAGAAATTATTAAACAATATATAAACAATATGTAAATTTACAATAATGAGTGAAATTTGAATGTGATAAAATATAAAGTGAATATAAACTTTGAATAATCAAAATTTAACAATAAATAATTTTTTTTTAATAACAATTTAATAAAATTCCTGATTTAAGGATTGAAAACTAAATAAATTAAGTTGAAGGCTTCATGAAATGAAATCATAAAATATGATAAGCCTCAGTGAGTGTACAGTGAAAAGAAATATTTCCTTCAACGATTTATTATACTGTAAGTTAATTAGAGATAATTTCAAAATACAATAATTTTAACGTTAACTTATTTTACTAATGGATGATCAATAATTCATGTGCGTATATACATATATTTAATATTATAGTTTGACCTCACTAGGATAATTATTATTTTAATTTAATATGGTTAAACCAAATACTCGAAATCCGAGACGTTCTCACGTTCAACCTGTAGAAAATAATTGTAGTTTAGGTCAAACGCAATTTGTAAATGAAATTAATGATGGTAATATCAGACATGTTAATAATGAAAACAGGGAAATGTTACCGAGGCAAGGGACCCCCAGTACTTCTAGTTCCTTACGAGTTTCCACAAATTTGTCATCATATTTAAATATGAGTAATTCGTTAAATACTAACATTGTAGAGCCGCCGCTTCAGTAACAGCTCCCCAATATTTAAGTTATTTGACAATGTTTATATGTACTGAGGCAGAAGGGGATGTGAGATGTCATATTCAGGATGGGATGATGTTTGAAGAAATTATGTCAACTTTGATACAAATTTATTTCATTGATAAAGACCCCAGTCAACTCTCTTAGCAATTAGCAATAATTAAACAATTGCCCAAAGAAACCATTTCTCAATTTGGAAGTAGGGTAAAACAAATATTAAATAAATTAATATTGAAAATTCAAGAAAATAATTCGAGAGATCTGGCTGCAGGTATAATCCCCTTTTATAAGGGGAGTAAATAGAGAAATTTTTTCAAAACTCTATGACAAATCAATTCCCACCCTGGACATGGCTATCACTATGACAATGAAGGAAGAATTATTATTGAAAACTTGGGATACTGTGCATGAAAACGGGCAAACTCCTCTTCCAAAAATTACTGATATTCGGATATTTCGGAGAAACCTAAAAATGAAACAAATAAGAATAAATCTGTTGATGACCCAACTAAAAAGATAGAATGTAAATTAAAAAGGGTCATACCAAAGATGAATGTCGAAAATTAAAATCAAAGCTTGAACATGTAAAGGATAACGAAAGAGAGTGTACATGCTGCTATAAAAATAAACACAAGGGAGAGAGATGCTATTTAAAAAAAAGACATGATAGGGAAAGAGGTTATCAAAACTATAAAAACAATGTTGCAGACAATTAAATTAAAATTGAGGAAGTAGATCAGGCAAAAAACTTAATTTGGGACAAATAAACCCTCAAAAAAGAATCGTCCTTAACCTTGAAAGACCCAAATCCTTCGAAATGATCCCATCGGTTGAACTGAAAAATGCCGTCTTTGTTTCTGGAAGGGCGAACTTAATGATAGATACAGGTTCAAGTGTAAGCTTGTGAAAAATAAATATTATAAAAAGTAATTTGATAATTAATACAAGAAAAAAATATGACTTGGTAGGAATAAATCTTAAAATGACAAGAACCTTAGGAGGGGTGAAATTGACCTTCCAGGGGAGGAAGACGTTTTTTCAGGTTGTAGAGGGAACCGTCTTTATTAAACAGGACGGAATTCTTGGAATAACATTTTTAGAGCACAACGCTGCTGTTTTAAACAGATGAGATGAGATAAGATGAGAGCGTGGATCTTACCATACCCCCTATAGAAGTCGAGGAATTTGACTTTCCTCAACCATCACTTGAGGATTTTTCAGACCAGAATTTGTCTTTAAAAAGGGGGAATGGCTGTGTTTCACGACTCGCATTATTGTTTGAAAATTTAAACCTGGAAGGATTAAATGAGGAAAAAGCACGTAGTCTTTTGACTATTTTTAACGATTTTCCGAATCAATTTTTCTTTCCTGGGGACAAATTGGGGGAAACCAATGTACTTAAACATAAAATAATCACTGATGATGATAAACCTATTTTCGTTAAACAATACTAGCACTAACAATGGCGCGCTGTGCGCGCTCTTTTCTTTTACATATGTCCTGGTAAAGACCCTTGGTTAAAAAGAAACTGAGTTTCACCGTTTCTTTATTTCTCTCTCTCACACACACACACACACACACACACATTTAAATTTGAAATTTTACCTAAAACTTTACCTCATTATACTAATATTCTTCAAATATAAATCTTATTTCTTAATACAAACAATAGACCTTCTGCTGGCCAATTATCGACGGAACGAACCCTTGCATAATGAGGGTTAATAGCTTTAGGAAAAAAGGCGAAAATTTCGAACTTTAATGGAAAAGAGAGAAAATTTGCCTTTCTCTTTCTCATTACCTGCAAAAATATTTGCTTCTCACTCTCTCCAAAGAGAAGCGTTACTTTCTAACGGCCCTTCCTAACTCATCTAATGGTCCCTGGTAACTCATTTGCATATAACTTCTTTCTTTGTAAGGATAGATACCCCCCTGTACATAAGCACGAAATCACTCGCCAAACTAAAGAACTTATTGAAGCTGGAATAATTCAACCTTCAACTTCTCCATAAATTTACCTCTGTGGATTGTAACCAAAAAACCTGATTCAAAGGGCAATAAGCATTGGAGAATGGTAATAGATTACCGAAGGTTAAATGACAAAACTGTGGGTGACGCTTACCCACTGCTTAGTATCGTGGATATTTTGGATCAATCGGGAGGATCTAAATATTTCTCGGTATTAGACTTTGCACAAGGATTCTATCAAATACCTTTAAATTCTGAAAGTAAACACAAAACAGCATTCTCCACCCCGTAAGGTCATTTTGAGTACAATAAAATGCCCTTTGGGCTTAAAACAGCCCCAATACTTTCCAAAGACTTATGGATATTGTTTTGATGGGATTATAGGGGATAGGCAATATCTATCCCTTGTAATTCCATCAAAATAATATTGGTTAAAAACATCAGGTTTAACATTGCATCCTGGCAAATATTTCTTCTTCCGAAAGGAAATAACCTACCAAGGTCATTTGATAACTAGAGAAGGTATAAGGCTAAACCCAGAAAAAACAATAGTAGTCCTTAAATTTCCAATTCCTAAAACAAAAAAGAACATCAAACAATTTCTCGAATTGGTAGGTTACTACCGCCGATTTATTCCACAATTCTCAAGGATAGCTAAACCACTTACCATATTGTTAAAAAATCAAGTCGTCTTCAATTGGACCCCATTACATTAAGAAGCATTCGAAATCTTGAGAGATAAAATTTGTTCTCATCCAATCCTCCAATATCCTGATGTTACACAAAAAAATTTATTGACTACTGATGCCTCACAGTACGCCTTAGGTGGTGTCTTAAATCAAAGGCCCATTGGTAAAGACTTGCTGATTGCTTTTTATTCTCGAGTCCTGCAACAAGCGAACTTAATTATTCCACTAACGAAAAAGAAATGTTAGCAATAGTTTGTTGTGTCAAAAATTTTCGTCCATATTTATATGGTAAAAAATTCACTTTGATTACTGATCACAGACCTTTAGTATGGTTACATAATTTAAAAGATCCAATTTCTAGATTGGCCAGATGTTTAACGTTTGAGTGGAAGAGCAAGTCATGGCTGAATCACAGTACGAGACCAAACACAAGTTAGCACAGATAGCTTATAAAATCATCGCCGTTATTGTTATAAAAACGTGCTCATGTACAAATTAGCATCGCGCGTACCGATGTACACCTTGTCATGACCTTACCCCCATATTATACCGATCTTGCCCTCACAATGGGAAAATTGTCTTTAAATACTAGCGACACGCAAACTCTGGTCGTCGAAAGTTTTGTAAGCTGATTATAGTTCACGTCGTGAGTAGACCCGTTGTTCGTCGCCTTGTTTGCCTATGGTATTGCCGATACTGGCTAAAGTTCTAAGCGCATCTGTCGTTACTTATGCCTACCGATAAATCGGTTTCTGCGCAAGTTTGGCAGTTTAAAAACAGTATTTTAGGGCAACGTACGAAAAAACAGGCAAATACCATAGCCTTACATAACGCGACAACGACGTTAATCTCGAGTCGTGAAGTGTGCTATCCTTTAGACGGCTTAAATCTACTTTCTTTTCTTGTAATCGTCACTAACGTTTTGTTCATTTATGGTGTTGCCAGTACTGGATATAGTACGCTTAATAATAATCCAGTTTCTGCGCAAGTTTGTCAGTTTAAAAAACTGAACTTTTAATAATAAAGTAATAATCTTAATCGGTAAGGCACCATAAATTATAACAATCCGCCAGTGACGTAAAAGTTTCGAGTCGTGAAGTGCAAATTTCCGTTGTAAACGAACTGAAAAACCATAATTTTCCTGTACCAGTGTTGGGCCAGCGTTCATACGTTATCACGCCAGTATTAGCGAAGCTTAGCGTGTTTCAACTGTAGTTATCAACCGTAACTTTCTAAAAAAAAGTTTTTATTGTATTCTCTTCTATTCTTTATAAACAAAAAGGTAAATTGTCAAATAATCTTTGTTCAAACGGATAGTTCCATAGAATCTAATGATTTCTATATTATAATCGACCTTGTATACACACGGATAATGAATTTGTATAACCTTGTATAACTTTAAATTGTTATAAATAAACCATCATATTCTCTAAAGGAAGCATTTTATCATTTATTTAACGCAAGCCCCATAGGCTTAATATTATACACGATCCCTATTAATAAAAAATATAAAGATTAGATCTCAGGTCTAGTTGTTTAGCTGTTATTCACTTGATTGTGTTAAGTTTATACTTAACATTTTGATTAGAATAGCCTCGCTCTGTTCGGACATAATAACAATGGTGAGGATATGGCTTCAGTCTCAAATATACAGTGCATTACAGAGTTAAAAACTACAGTTGGCTCAATTACAACTGAGCAATGTTCTGGAAATCCCTGATGCGAGGATAACTCGATTGGTAACTTTATTTATAATATGGAAAAATCTTTGACCAAGGACCAATCGAACACCTGCTGCCCGCAAGGACTTGCGGCAGAAGTTTTACAAAATATTTGTCAAGGTTCTGGAACTATTTTCCATATTAACAACGCTTGTTTAATTTTTAGTAAAGATAAGTTAACAATGGGCAAAAGCCACATAGCTAATTTTATTTCATCAGATTGCAAATTTTAATCAGAAACTTGTAAAGAATTAATCGAAAACAATTTACTAATACCACAACAAATTAATAAAAGTGATTTCAAACTTGGACAGATGGTCGTGCTCAGTCGGGGAGATCGTAACATTTTTCAAATGGTAATCAAAGAGAATTTTTAATATAAGACTTATCTCAATATTCTTCTTAAAACAATTTTGGCACTTAAGGTGGCAATGAATTCTTTAACTGTATCATTTTTAAGAATCTCAGACAAGGGAAATATCATCAATGAAATACCGTGGTTTTCAGTTGAAAAGATAATTTGTCAGGTTTTTTCGGATACGGATGTTAAGGTTACGGTTTGCTCAGTGGAAATTGAAACACCCGCAATAGAGACACGGAAATTAATGATACAAGAATTACAAGAATCTACTGTCGGGGGACATAAGGGAGTTGCTAAAACTTATTCTCGATGTAAATGTATATTTTTGGCCGGGAATGAAATCTGAAATACAATCTTACATAAAAAATTGCAAAAATTGACAAAGAAATAAAATAACAAAATTAAGAACACGACAACCCATGGCTATCACAGACACCCCTAAAGAATTATTCGAGAAAATTCATATAGATATAGTAGGACCTTTACCCTTAACCCTTAAAGAAAATCGATATATACTAACAATCCAATGTGGGTCAAACCATACCTAAGATATCAAAGTTGTCCCTTACATCTTCGATTTTAATAAAACTTGGTGAAAGTGCATAAAAATACATGCAAAAGAAAATTCCAAAAACGATTTTTAAAATTTTTAAAAATTTTTGGATTTACATGCGTTTTAAAATTTTTTTCAAAATTTTTAAAACGTCATAACTCTGCCAATAATTATTCGATTTTATTGATTTTTTCAGGGATTACTTATTATTTGGCAACATTTAATAAAAAATGGTGACCCAAAAAAATTTTTTTAATTTAACATTAAAAAAAATAAAATAAAAATTTTAAATTAATTTTTTGTTCAAAAACGTAATTTTTTTTTCTTTCTAATATCGATTGTTCGATTCCTTATGATTTCACGAGTATTTTAAAAAAAAGAAATTGATGAAATGAATTAAAATCTTCTTTTTGACAAATATTCAGCGACAACCGATAGAAAATTTTCTACCCTAATTTTGTAATGATTAATTAATTAAAGTTTTATAAATAAACAAATAACCTACTAAAATCTGAAGTTTTTTAAACATATATATTTTTGAATACATTAATATCGAACATGACTGAATAACCAATAGATTAACTTAAACTCAACATTTCCAGGAGAAAAAATCTTCTATTGCATGAATAATGATTATTATTAATAATTACTTTTAGCAAATTCTTGATAATATTAGTGTTTTCATAAATTTTATTTTCTTTTCTAGAAATCTTTAAAGATTTATAATTATTAACTCTATTAGAGGATATAAAAACAAGTTATTTATAATAGGAACAGTATCATCAAAAACGTGATCAGAGGCGCAAGATTTTATTTTTACTCTTGTATCTTTAATTCTATTCTTATGGCCGTAAACCTAAATAAAGGAAACACTTTAAATTTTTTGGGCATCATTTTAATCGTTTTCCCTTTAATGTATGTTTAATAAATTAAAAAAACTTTAAATAGTTTTCAATTAAAGAACATAAATGGAAACTAAGTTTTTGTAGGAAAAGAGACTGGCAAGAACTATAACTCTAACACTAACTCGATTAAATCAGCGCGACAACACAACAATTTACAGCTCCATGTTTTAGTTCATAACTTAAAAAATAGAAGACATGTTTTAAGTTTATTTAGCTGAAATTTAAAGCAAGAAGACAAAAATAAAAATCTTCAGTTTCAAGATTTTCTAAGATTTCTGAATTTATTTTGAAAAGTTTTCTGACATAGTTTTTTACGACTGCAAAACAAAAATTTGAAATTTTCGTATTTTTCAAAAAAATATTCTTGTGCTTCTGATCACGTTTTTGATGATACTATTCCAATTATAAATAACTTGTTTTTATATCCTCTAATAGAGTTAATAATTATAAATCTTTAAAGATTTCTAGAAAAGAAAATAAAATTTATGAAAACACTAATATTATCAAGAATTTGCTAAAAGTAATTATTAATAATAATCATTATTCATGCAATAGAAGATTTTTTCTCCTGGAAATGTTGAGTTTAAGTTAATCTATTGGTTATTCAGTCATGTTCGATATTAATGTATTCAAAAATATATATGTTTAAAAAACTTCAGATTTTGGTAGGTTACTTGTTCATTTATAAAACTTTAATTAATTAATAATTACAAAATTAGGGTAGAACATTGTCTATCGGTTGTCGCTAAATATTTGTCAAAAAGAATATTTCAATTCAATTAAAATTTACAGCCTATAGGTGAATGGTAATACCTGTATGCACGTATGGCGCAACTGCATCTAAGCGGTAAGTTACACTCAGCGCAGCTGTGCGCAAAGACAAAAAATGTAATATCTCCGAAAGTTACAGAGAGTCCATCAATTTCTTTTTTTTTAAATACTCGTGAAATCATAAGGAATCGAAAAATCGATATTAAAAAGAAAAAAAAATTACGTTTTTAAACAAAAAATTTATTCAAATTTTTATTTTTTATTTTTTTAATGTTAAATTAAAAAAAGTTTTTGGGTCAATATTTTTTTTAAATGTTGCCAAATAATAAGTAATACCTGAAAAAATCAATAAAATCGAATAATTATTGGCAGAGTTATGACGTTTTAAAAATGTTGAAAAAAATTTTAAAACTCATGTACATCCAAAAATTTTCAAAAATTTTAAAAATCGTTTTTGGAATTTTCTTTTGCATGTATTTTTATGCATTTTCACCAAGTTTTATCAAAATCGAAGATGTAAGGGACATCTTTGATATTCTAGGTATGGTTTGACCCATGTGTTTTTTTCTAAATACGCTGATGCAATAGCTTTAAAAAATATAGATTTTGTAATCATTGCACACGCTCTTGGTGAACAATTTATTTCACGTTGCAGATGTCCCAGAGTTATCCATACTGATCAAGGTAGAAATTTCACGAGCCAAGTTATGAAAACTTTTTGCAAAATATTTACAATCGAAAAAATACAATCCACTGCTTATCATCCACAATCGTTAGGTTCACTTGAGCGAAGTCATCAAACCTTAGTAGAATATTTACGCCAGTTCGGCGATGCTCAAACCTGGGACGAATGGCTCAGGTATGCAATATTCTCTTATAACACACAAGTTCACGAAGCCACAGGATTTGCTCCGTATACACTAGTTTTCGGAAAAGAGGCAGCTATACCTCCTAATTTTGATACCAATATTCCCCATAGAACATATGTGCAATATTCAAGAATCCAAGAAGCGAAAAGAATATCAAAACATTACTATGACAGAAATGCACATTTAGTGATATATATAAAGATAAACGTTAGAAACGATAAAAAATTCAATCCTTTGTTCGAATGTCCTTACAATATATAGGAATTAATTGGAGAATTTAACGCAAAAATTAAAAATCAAAAAAGCAGCGAGACAAAAGTCGTACACAGGGACAAATTACAGTTAATCAATTCATAATTACTTCTACTTAAATCAATACAATAATTTAAAATTATTTAATGACTATTACTAATTATAATAATAATATATTCACCTTTATTAATTAATTGAACTCTTGGAAATTCATTTCTTCACCTGAAAAAGAAAATATAAACAAAGAAAAGTCTTATAATATACTTATAACAACAATAATAATATTACTTCTTAATATACTTATCTAATTCAAGAAAACACCTCATAGTCCTCGTGTAAATATAATAATAATCCTAATTAACTAAAGATGACTTCGATCACATTAGGCTACATTTGCCGACTCTCATCTACAAATGATATAATGAAATTAATGTTGGTAATTTATAATTTATTTATTATAATTTCATCTTAAAGGGGATGCGATAATAGGAAACAAAAATAATGGTAATCTATTTCTATAAAATAAAAATTTAATTTAATAAATTGCGCTTCATGTGACCAAATTGATGACAATAATGACATTCAACATTTTTCTTAACGATTTATTTTTTTAATACAATTAAATTGCTATTAAAGATTTAAATAAGATCATATTTTGCTTCTTAAAAATTTAAATGTTATCAAACAAGTTAGTTAAAATTTAAATCGGAAAATTAGAATAAATCAAATCTAATAATTATTCTTTTACGTAAATTTATATTTCTATTAATGATGATTTTTTTCATTGGTTTAAAAATATTGTGTATTCTTTTTGCTAATACGTTCGTTAAAATGAATCACTCGTTGAATCAAAATAAGAATGGAATTTGAATAAATAAGAATAATAATTATTTGAAATGCTTGATAAATAAATAACACAGTTATAATTGGAAAATTGTTTAAAGACATTCTTCAATCTTACCGTGAAAATGAACTTATATTATTTATTTTATAACCTTAATTAATTGATAAAACTCGTTAATTAAATTAAATATTTCTCACTTTAATGTCTAAATTGATCAACATTATCAATTTGATACATAAATTTATTTTAACCAAACAAAATCTTTGACTTAACCGCCAAAGTCCATGCCATTTATTTATTTATTTATTTACAATCACACCCGCAGTCCAAGTAGAACCATAAATGGGTAACCAAAAACTTGTCAAGTACAATCTTATGCGTTCTTTTATACCAGAAAAAAGCGCGCGCTAAAGCGCACGCCAAATTTTATTTTTTCTTACAATAATGTTTCATTTATGTTTAATTATGTGAAATAAAAGAAATAATAATGTAATAAAAAAAGAAAATTAATGATAAGAAGAAATTGAAATAAATTTAAATTGATGTGATCTTTGATTCATCGTGTATATCAATTTCCATATTTTGATTAATTAAAAATTAATTAAATAAAATGAAGATAAAGAATAAAATTAAGAATATAAGGAATAATTATAAAAAATTATGATGTACCTAATACCATTTAAAAACTGTACTTTAAAAACTTTGCCGATTAACCTTCTCTGCTCTTAATATTTTAGAACCTTTTTCCAATATAACCAATAAATAAATGTGTGGTAAACCGCGCTTTTGAAATTCAATAACATAAACATAAGACTTTACTTGTCCAAATAGTTTATTATCTACTATAGTTTCGATTAATTTGTTCACTTTTAAATGAAACACTCTTGCAACAGTGTCAGGTTTATTAGAAGCTGACTGATTAAGTAATAAATTTTCTTAAATTTCTTTCGATTTTGAACTACATGTCATTGTAATAAATAAATCTGGTCTACCATGAAAAACTACATAATAGTCATTGCATATGTGTCGATTCAGGGTGAAAGGGACTTAATCTGCAAAACATTCGATTTCTAATTTTTATTATGAATCGATAGAATTTGAGTTGCTCTTTCACATACAGTAATCAAAACTTGTTTATGTTTATTAGTTTTTCTGTTATTCGCGATGAAACATAGACATTAACTAACAATAACATAGGCAGGCACAAGTTCAAACTCCCGTCCTGTGAAATTCAAAACATTTGATTTTTAATTGTTATTATGAATCGATAGAATTTGAGTTGCTTTTTAACATACATAAATCAAAACTTGTTTATGTCTATTAGTTTTTGTGTTATTAGAGGTAAAACATAGGCATAACCTAACAGTAACATAGAGAGGCTCAACTTCAAACGCCCGTACGCGTAAAACTCAGTTCTGCAGCTAAGGTCCCTTTCCCCCTGAATCGACACATATTGATATTGTTTTAACATGTTACGAGGTGATCCTATCCTTACTAAGAAAGAAGTTATATGCAAATGAGTTACCAAGGACCGTTAGATGAGTTAGGAAGGGCCGTTAAAAAGTAACGCTTCTCTTTGGAGAGAGTGAGAAGCAAATATTTTTGCAGGTAATGAGAAAGAGAAAGGCAAATTTTCTCTCTTTTCCATTAAAGTTTAAAATTTTCGCCTCTTTTCCTAAAGCTATCAACCCTCATTATGAAGGATTTGTTGCGTCGGTAATTGGCCTAGCAGGAGGTCTATTGTTTGTATTTAGAAATAAGATTTAAATTTGAAGAATATTAGTATAATGAGGTAAAGTCTTAGGTAAAATTTTAAATTTAAATGTGTGTGTGAGTGTGTGTGTGTGAGAGAGAGAGAGAGAGAGAAACGGAGATACTCAGTATCTTTTTAACCGAGGGTCTTTACCAGGACATATGTAAAAGAAAAGAGCGCGCATAGCGCGCCATTGTTAGTGCTAGTAAATGTTGAAGGCAGTATTAACATCTTGCCAACATGTACATTATTTTAAATTTCTTGATTATCTAAATGATCAATTAATCCTTTGGAAGTTTCACTTCTTAATTTTGTTTGATTATTTTTACAAAAATGCAACCTTACTTTTTCAACTTTGCCATTATTATCAACTAACTATTGCTAAAACATTCTTCCACCATATAAAAATTGATTGAAGGTATGATCTCTTACTCCCATTTTATATTTTATATAAGCAGATCTTGACACAGTTTGATTTCTGGTTCGTTTGTCACTATCAGTACAAATCATATCGATACTATAACCCTTGCTTCCTAGAGGATAAAGTATAGGATATATCCAAGGTTCAACATGCGGATCTAAACAAATAACCAATTGCAATTGTTTAATCGATGTACTATAAATCGTTACATAAGACTCTGGTTTTAAACTTCAGCATTCATATTAAAAATAGCAGCAACTTCATTACACCTTTAAAAATTGTACCTACCTTGCTTTATCCAATCCTGTTTTTAAAGTAAACATTAGTTGTAATTCTGGAATTTTTCCATAATTTCTTTTTGCTGACGCAGTTTCCATTTCAATCATCTCAGACATCATCAAAAAAGACTTTGTATATTCGTTACAATCTCTCAATAATTTGTCAATACTAAATAATATATCCACATTTAAGTTGTCATGTTTGTTTAATCTATAGCAAATTACATCTTCTGGATCTAACAGAATTAATTGACCAAAAGATGGATCATTATCAATTTCAGGAAATAGAAAATTGTTGATTTGATAATAAATTCGACCTTGAATTTTTTATCAAAATGGTCTCCGCCTTTTATTATTGAAATTACCTACATTAGCATTTTAAGTGGCAAAAGAAAATGAATTATTGTAAAGTCTCATATTTTTCCTAAAATGGCCAGATATCTTATGAGATCCATCTAACGATTTTTTTGATTCATAAGGGTATTTTTCTGAAGGCAACGATACACCACCAAGTTAACCATGACTGTAACAATAATTATAAGTTAATTTCTTTTAAACTTTTTCTTTTTTAAAATGTATAACCTTGCATCTTTTGCAAAAAAACGACATTTTACCAAGATAATGTTCGTTATAACTTGGAACATGTATGCTATTAATATTTTTTCTGCATAAGCAAAATAACGAATAATAATGTTGTTTTTATTCGCATAATTGTCTACATTTTTTACCTGTATGTTCCGAAACATCTATTTTTTCCTCATCGATTACGTTTCTTTTTAATTTTAATCTTTCACGTTATCTTTTTTTGTTATTTTTTTTTGTTATTTTGCTTGAATTTTTTTCATTTTCTCATCACAAATACTTACATCTTTCTCCTGCAATCTTTTGAATATAGTATTTCATTATTTTCATCCTTATCATGGCACATCTTCTGTTTCAATTTCAATCTTCGACGATAGCTTTTTTTTGTATTCTGATCTACTTTTTTTAAATTTTTTAATTAGAGGTGTTAACAATTTTTTTCTGGCTTACTATTCTATGTAATTTCTCATTCTAATCATCTCCCTCTACTTCTTTAAGATACTTTAACTGACTTTCAACATTTTTTGATATTCTGCATGACTTTTTTTACTTGTCTCATTACAATTGCAAGAAAGTATTAATTTGTCAGAATTATTATCTCTCTTTTCTTCTTTAACAGCACTTTCTATGTGGTTTTTTTAATTTAAATCTGTTTCACTACTTAAACATACATCTTCCATAACTGATATTTCTGTTTCTTTGTTCTCAATTTTTTTCGGTTTAATTTCATCATTTCACTATATTCTTTCTGATATTCTGCTCTAGTTTTTCTACTTTTCTCATTAGAATTGCTAAAAATATCTTTTTATTACTATTGTTTCTATTTTATAATTATTACCTTTTTTCCTACTTAAATATAATTTGACGCATTTTCCACATGTTTTTTCTTACGAACATTTGAATTTCTGTCACTATTTACACTTTCCACATTGGTTATTTGTCTCTCTTCCCCGTCTCTCCTTTTAACTTAGGTCTTTTACAATACATTTTTTCATATTTGGTACTGATTTTTTTAGTTTCTTAGTCAGGAATATTATCAACTTTTTTCTGTCCAATTTTTGTATGTAATAAAGGTATACTACTATCTCCTTTTCTTTCTGTAAAGCCGTTATTAGTTTAATAATCTAATTTTCTCTTCTGTGTCGCATCTTTTACATTGCTAACATGTAAATTATTGATTTTTATTTATTCGATATTGCCAATTCCAAGTTTATACAATTTTGTAAAATTATCCGAAAATGAGATGACACATTTCTTTCAAACATCATATACAAATGAGTTCTCATTAAAGTATGATTTTATACAACATTTTTAGGTTTAATATTAAAATATAAAGAAATAGCAAACGCAATGGCGTATACAACACAATCATCAATCAAACTTTGGTTGTTATTGTACTCTTAAAAAAACTACATTAGGTTCAAATGGATATAACCTGCATAAATATTTTCTTTGATCTTCATTTAAACAACCTTCATTTAGACTATCATAAACAAAAAGTTAATTTCCATCATAGTAAGTGCAAATCCAGTGACCCAAAAGTCGATTCCCTTTAAACAATATTTGAATGTGTGATTTACTCTTTTTCATTGCTTTTATTTCAACTAACATTTCTAAATATCCTGTAATTTGTTTTTGGAAATTACCACCTGATGCAAGTTTCAATAATTCCTGAAACTTATACAAGTGATTGTCATTTAGCATTTCCCAATTACGAATAATATCCTAATCTTTATCATTTCAATTGAAATATCTCTTCTTTAACTTAGAACTTATTTTTCAAAATCAACTTTCAAAAAAAAAAAATTAACAAAAAATTTATCTTATTTTTTATATCTCACGATCTAACTCCATAATCACCTATTTATTCTACATGTCATCAAAGTATCTTTATTTTTCAAGTCTTAATGTTTTTTGTTTCTGTATCTCATATGTTTATCTCACATCTATTTATCTCATCTCATTATCTTATCTCTTTACCTGATCTCTCACATTGTTTCACATGTTTATCTCATCACATTGTCTCATGCTATTATCTATATATTTTTACCTTATTTTTCTCATTGTTTCATATGTTTATTTCATATCATTGTCTTATGTTATTGTCTCATATCTTTATCTAACCTCTTTTATATAATTATATTATTAACACTTCTTTTACACGGAAACGACTCTTTAGAAACATTATAATCACTTTATTATTTATTAATCATTCACAATTAATTTATTTATTAAACAGTTATCAATCACTTTTTAATGGATCCATAATCCCATTTTATGGACACCTTTAGCATTTTATAACACTAAATTTATTAAAAATAAGAAGGAAATAAAAAATTTAAACACATTCTAAATATTGTTACTTTAGTCAATACATTTTGCACACTTTCATTTTAATCACTGTCACTTTTCACATTTAATTTTGACTGTATATTTACTATTAGAGACACTTTTTTTTTTATTATTTATCACTTACCACGGTGCGCCTTAACCAGACTCTACCCGAATGTCCTTGCTCAGTAAAAGTTTTTTTTCCCGTGAAAGTATATGAAAAATGGAAACTTTTCTTACAAAAATCAAAAAAAATCTGTGGATTTTTGTCAAAAAAACGTTTTTCATTTTTTTGACGATTCTAATAGATTTCGCGACGCTTTTTCACGTAGTGTAAATAAAAAATAAATTTTTTAGCACGAAGCCCCCTTTTCACAATCCAGGTTACATATGACTTTAATTCGTTCAATTCTTATTTATTTCGATATCTAATTTAATAATACGCTCTACATTAAAGATGAAGACTGTTGTAGGCACAAGTTGCTCGTATGAGTTTTTCAAAATATTCAGGATGCTTCTTTGCAACTTTGTGTTGCTCCCAAATTTCGTTAAAATCATGGTGAACCGATTCCATTGCTTGTTCGCTAAAATACCCGAGACCCATGTTTTTTATTTCGCAAAACTGACTAATATAAAAAAAACTGCGTGTATTTTTAGAGTAACCGAAATTCCTAATAGCAGGTAACTTACTTTGAAAGCATTTATACAATTCTTATTATCAGAATTCAACTTATTTCCAAAACACGAATTAACTACGTTTTTGAAATCATGAAATACTCCGACATACTTTAAGATGCCAATGTTTTTTTGCGCACGTAAAATATCTACACTATCCAATAGTTTTTTACATGAATTGCATTTGAAAGCTGGGCTGCCATTAGTTATTTCACGCTCAACATGACACGCACTTGCCGAAGCCAAAGATTCATTCTCAAATTCATTCATCATATTTGAATACAACGTGTTGACGATACCAATCATTAAATGTAACTCGGGTGGCGAAATAATCTCGAGAAATTTTTTACTTTTACTTCTGTCAAAGAGGGGTGGATGAATACAATTTTTGAATTCTTTCGCTTTAGCTTTTGAGTCCCCTGCTTTGATCCAAGCTTCATAATATTGCAGTGTATTCCCAACGATTTCAAATCGGTTGCTATTGTACAATCAAATAGCTAACATCTAAAAACGACCATAACTGCGCAACATTTTCATAGTTCTCTTGCGTTTTTGGAGATATTGCTAACAAAAACAATTTTTTTACACTACTGTCTTTAAATTTTTTTACAGCAATACCATCTTCATACTTGCGACGCTTACTCTCACTGTGCTCTTCAAAATCATTTCTTGTTTGAATCGAAAGGCAGATCTTCAAAAAGCCCCCACCACCATCTGTGCCTAATTTTAGATGAGTCTGCTCTTTACTGCCTCCACTTGAATTAAAATCAATTTGTCTTCGGTTGTTGACAAACAATATGAACGTTGGAACATTTTGCAATATATCGCCGACTCAGTAGCGTCAGAAGAAGTGTTACCCTTTTTATTCATAAATGGAAATTCTTCATAACTAAAGAAATCATCGACAATGTTAGTTTTTTGCGCAAGTTTCAATTTTAAACTAGTTTCTACAATTTTTCTATTTTTTGTTGCAGTACACAAAGCAGAAGCAATCCCAAACACTGCTCGATCACTCAAACTCAAATCCGTTTTGATTTTCGATATATCCTTTGTAGAAAGTAAAGGTTTTTGAAAACATGGTTTTTTTTGTCTATACCTACTTTGACGGTTAATGGCTGTCCACCGCGACTTTGAATTAAACTTAATTCGGAATCTCCAGTCTCAGAAATTTTTTCTTTAAGAACCATTGAAACTAATTGAATTTGCTTTGTAGGTGGCATACTTTTTACACAAGTTGATAATGTTTCCAGCATTGAAGTTTCATTGCAAGCGTGGGATTTTCCTTTTCCAACTATAGAGTAACATTTACTGCAACGTTTTTCAACACTAGATTTATCATTTGACTGACCTATTAACCAAAAGTGTTGTAAAATACATCGAACAAATAAATATTTTTTTTCAAATTTTTTCAGACTTACTCGTTATTTTTTCACTATAAAATGCACAAAATTTAGCAAGTACACTGCGAGCTATTTCGCAAATTTTACAATCACAATTTAGATTACTTTTAGATCTGGTTTCAATTCGTTTAAACATTAAAAAATCTGGCAATTTTCGTTTTTCATTTTCCTCTGTTCGATATATATTTCTTCTGCATGTGCAACATAGTGCTCCAGGTAAATTTTTATTGTCAACATAGTTTTCATACAGATTCTCAAATTTAATTTTTAGTGTTTTCGTTAATGGAAACATCTCTTTTTTCTTGCAAAAGCATAATTAACACACTTTCAAACGATTTTCATCATGCGTTAACACATGATCTTTGGACATTTTTAATATTTTCTTAATTCACACTCGCATACAATACAAGACGATTATTATTTCGTTTTGTCAAAATTTATTTGACATACAAGACATACAACATGAAGTTTGCAAACAAAATCATTATAAGTATTAAGACAAGTAAATGATCCAGGGAAGGTCAGTAGAATAAAATTCACAAAAATTGCTGTTCGACGAACAGAAAATTAATTTTTGTCAAAAAGTTTTTAAAAATTTAACAAAGTGTTTTTTTAAACAAAAATTTTTTTTAATTCTTGACTAGTTGAAATATATACATGTTTTAACTTACAAGCCTGATGAGGTCGACAAACCCAAGTCGACGAAACGTCGCTTTTATGACGATTATTTTGTGAATTTTATTCTACTGACCTTCCCTGGATCATTTACTTGTCTTAATACTTACAAGTGGAAGGAAAAAACCAACATTTACCAAAATCATTATAAGTTCATTTGTTTTTTTTCAGGGGCGAAGGCAAAAAAAAAAGTTTTAGAAAAGATTTTATGTTTGCTCAGATTTATAAAAAAAATTAAAAATTTCACGATAGGTGGAGGTTTTAATCTCAAACCCCATTTAAAGAAATGTATTTTTAATGGCGAAAATATTCAAAGGGACCGTTCTCAAAAACGGCTCCACAGAATATTTTGATTTTTGTGAGAAAAGTTTCCATTTTCCATATACTTTCACGGGGAAAAAGAAATTCTACTGAGCAAGGATTTTTGGGTTGAGTCTGGTTAAGGCGCACCGTGTTACAGTTCATTTCTTAAATAAACACTTTTTGTTTACCGTATTAAGAACTATTCAACACAAACTCTTAATAAACAATAAGCATATTAATACAATACACTTTCACAATAAACACATTTCTATTATAAACACTTAATAAAAACTACACGATAATTAGCATTATTCACTTCCTCATTATACATACTCAAGTTCTATTGATTAATAACATTCACTATCATGCATTTCTATACCACGCACTAATGTACTTATCTCTCTTTTCGTTGAAGCTCGAAAATGTTTTCTTTTTTCTAAAATTAATTATAACACTTATTATGCAAGGGTTATCTCGAAAAACGATTGGCTTATTTAGTATGTTGTTCGTATTTAGAAAGAAAAATTTAAGTTTGAAGAATATTTGAATGAGGTACAATTTCAGAATTTAATTTAATTTCTCTGTTTTTATTAGAACTCAAAATTTTTTTCTCTTTACCTAAAACCATTAATCCTTATTGTACAAGAGTGTGATCAAACGATAATGACACCCTGTAGGTAGTCTATTGTTTGTATTAAGAAATAAAATTTAAATTTCAAGGTAACTTGTATAATGAGCTAAGAGTTTTCTTTTCTGTAAACTTTTAACAAATACATTCTCTCTCTAACCAAGGAACCAGGTATAAAAGTATCCTTTTCCGTTAACTTTTAACGCTCACCTTCAGTACTCGTTTCTTATATAGGAATTCAATTTTATCCAAATAATATATGACAATATGGCGGTATTGCGTTTATATAACAATTGAACAATAATTTTGACGAATCCTAGTTAGTATCAATATTTGAACAATACAAAATTTATGTGCATAAAAAAATACATACAACATAATGCCGGATTTTTTTTAATATCAGGTGATATGTAAACGTTTAAAAGTAAAATAAAGTTAAATTATTTTTAGTTATTAACAATAAGAATTATAATATAATCAATCAAACAATAAGTTCTAGTATACTGTTTAATAATATTAGATATGTTAAACTTTGTACTTATTGCCACTAAACCACCATCATTCTTTCTGTCGGTATGTTTATTGTAAAAAACGTTAAAAGAAATAGAGTCACACTTATAATAAGGTTTCGAAATGACATCTACGAATATAAATTTTAAATTTGAATGTATGTATATAATACAAATATAATTAATAATAATAACATTGAAATGATTTACAAATATTATATTATTTATCATTTATTTGACTGACGCATTATTAACATTATGTTGGATACAGATTTGATTAACTGGGTGAAGGACGCCTCATACGCCGCAAGTGGCCTACAGTTACCTTAAACAGGTCAGTGCCTCTTTCTACCCTTAAACTGTTAACACGAGTTCTCTTCAAAACAAACATAGTTATAACAATGGAAATTCAAGACAACCCTATACAATTTGTGCAACTGCAAAACTCGGGAATAGTTATTTACACTTGGCCAATGGTAAATATCTTATTTAAACAGATTTTATTAATATTGTAAACCCTTGAATATTTCATTAACTGATTCCTTTGTTCTTAATTCTATTCAAAAGCAGAGCTTTTACGTTTGTTCTGCTAAAATTTAAAAATGTATTCAGTTCATCTATTTTTTTTAGATTTCATTAAACTTATTATCTTCCACAATGAGCAATTGAAATCATCCCTTCTTGTAAATAAACAAAAGATTATTTCCTTTTAATTATTTGTTTTTATAGTTAGCCTGGTTAACAACCCAAAATAAATAATTCCACATAAGGAATGTTCAAAGCCATGTTTTATTGGGAATAAATTTGGCGAATATGCGCCCCTTTTGGAGGTGCGGGTATTGCTACCTGAGAGGCAATCACCCCGCACAATTTCAAGGAACTTTTTACCTGTACATTTAATCGGTTCAAAATTCTTACTTGAGCAAAAACGATGTGTGGGTTGCAGAAAGGAACATTTCGAAGATTTGCCAGCAGGAAGATGCTTCTCTTGCTTTTATTTTATGTTCGATTCGAAAGTGAACCCTTTTAATTATCGATCACAAATTTATTGGGTTCAACCTAATTAATACTATCCTGTCCATGGCGGAGTACCAATTTTTTGGGGACAAATCAATTAAACCCATGCGGCAACGATGAATTCTTTGTTTTGGTTAAATTCCATTACAAATGAGGAAGGCTAACAAGTGTACTACCCCATATATTTCGACGCGAGAAGTGATTCCTTCTTGAGTGACGAAGAATTAGTAAGAGTTTTTAGAATTCGCAGAATTAGCACCGATTCTGAGGACTCGGAAAGAGGTGCCGACGAGTAAAACTCGAGAGTTTAAAACAGGTTATTTTTCTTTTATAAAAATTTATTCAATCATAAGTTTCATCGGCTTGATAATAAAGAATTTGTATTCAGATATTAAAATTTAAAGAAAATATATTGTCTTGACATATATCAATTTAATCATTTAGTGTGTATCTTTTCTTATGTTTATTAATCATTATAATTATATAATGTTTATAAGTTATATCGGCTTGATGATAGCGAAAATTTTTATTAAACTTTACAAGTTTTAAGACTTAAATTGTCTCTACATGTGTATGGCGTTATAAATGATTTTATTTTTAATAAAACCAAAATTTATAATTAAATTAAAATGATAAAATGAATTTATTTTTAATGTTTCTTACAATACAATTTCAACATGTTCATTACAGTATATTTTTCTTATGGACATTTCAAATATCAAAATTAAAATAAAATGTAAATTCCTAAATATTTAAAACCCGAATAATTTAAGTACGAGTTAATTTTGTTTAAGACTGAAATTGTGATAAAATTGTAAAAAACAGACTGCAAATAAATTTAATTATTTATTCTAAATAATGAACTATTTCATTCATAGATTATACTTATTACCCTTAATAATAATATAATGTCCATCACTTAACTTACTTTGGTGGAATGCGATAAATCCCATTCTAAAAACATCGTCCAAATACTCCATATTTCCTTTTCTTAACACTTTCACTTTTTTAACGAAATAAAGATATTTGAATAAATTCACAGACTTAACTTTAAAATCAAGGAGACTTTGTATAAAAACAAACAACCATACTAGCAATTTTTCATGACATTTTTTATGATCTTAAGTGGAACCACTTCACATTTCGACACCTAAAATTTCTCACGTTACAGCCAACACTGAACACTACCTTCGTACCCCTGCAAAACTATACCAAGCGCAACTTCTTAGAATCATAACGGGATAGTTTTTAATTAAAGTGGGGAGATGTGACGGTATACAGACTGTCTGAACAAATTCCCTTGGGAAATCTAGAAATAAATAGGGAATTCGTTCTTTCTATTTTGGTAAATGAATTACATGCGAGTGTGTATTCATGTTTATGGATAGAGTGAATGTAGATACAAAGGATATGTGTATGTGCACATCTATACGTGCTATATGCATTTATGTGTATATATTTACATGAAATGATGATGAAATATAATATAATAATTATTCCGTTATTTTCATTTTTATTTTATTGATTGATTATTTATTTTAAAGTCCTATTTTTTTTATTAAATTCATGAAATAGTTATTTATGACACAAGGACCTGAAATGGCACTTTATAGTACGAGTAAGTATCGTAATACGTGCCTAAGTCCAATCGCAGCCGAGGCGAAGTAGAGGTGGTGACGAGGCTTCATTGAACGTAGCCGAGGCGAAGCCGAGGTGAAGTGAAGATATGAAGCCGAGGCTCTGATGTGGCTGTGGCGAGTTGTACGATACACGAGAACTTAAGTGCCGAAAGGGTCCAAGTGTCATATAACATTTTTTATCACACAAAAAACTGAGAATTCGAACCTAGGGAGAGGTAATTATCGTAAAAAACGGCCTCAGGGGGCATTTCTAGGTGGGAGTAGGTCGACAGACTTAGAAATGCCCCCGGAGGGCGGCGAAACCCATGAACAGCCGTGACGTTTGGGCCAGTTTGGGCAGCTGTACCATAAAGTAAAGGTCAGCTGACCAGCATCAGCCAATCAGATTGCGAGTTCATTTACTTTACGGCCTAGGCCGTGAAATGAGCTCTTAAAGGTTTCTAAACAAGCCGTAAAATCTAACTTTTGATGTAAGTGTGATAAAAAGTTTATTTTTATTTTAATTTCATAATAGTGTTATTGTAATTTATATTGCAATAATAATATTATTATTTTTTTTTTTACAAAACAAAAGTAGGAGAGAAAAAAATGAATTTACGCACTTGTTCGTGTGGGACTCGACCACATCCTGTGGCAATACCGCACTAAATAACCTCTCTTAGTAATTGATTTACCTATTTTTATCTGCTTGTGCTATTTCTTTGCTGGAAGGTGAGCAAAAGCATCATTCTTTTACTCTGTACAGTGTTAACACTCTGTTCTTTGGATCTTCATGTTCATTGCCGCCGATGTTCTTATGTTCTTATTCTCTACCTGCCAACAAGTTGGCTTGACGTTAGCAGGTCAGGATCTTCTTTAGTTGGCTCACAAATGAAGCCTTTATCCCTCCTAAGCAGGCGAGAATTAAAACAATCAAGTGGACTCTATATCCTGGATGCATGTTTTTCAATTCGAATAAGAGCTCCTGATATTTAATCCGTTTCTCATCCTCCTTTTTAATGATGTTTCTCTCGGCAGGAGCCGAAAACTCAACCACATAAATGATTTTACTTTTATGATCTTGGAGGACCATTTCAAGCTTGGTGGCGATATGATGGGTGGTGGGGAAAGAAAAATCCCAGTAGATCTTGCACTGGTCATTTCTCACAACGGACTCTTGATCCATTTGGGCATACGGCAGAATGGGCTCCTTATCTATATCATACTGGTGACCAAGGTGGTAATACAACACCTTAAGAAATTCTTCAGTCTCCGATCTTAAACCAGCAGATTTAAGGAACGAAAAGGTCAAACCAACAGACAATCCCACTTCATTTATGAGATTGTAGAACTGCCCATGAACAGATTTGCTTTTATTTTCCTGTAATAGAAGCGCATGTTCTGCTTCCTTGACACGGCCTTTACGCATCAACGGTTTTAACGATGCTAATCCATGTTGCACATTACTAGTGTCAAATGGGAGACGAAGTTCATTCGCAGCTCTTTCTGCCGCATGATATAAAAATGCCTCACAATTCGCATTTTCATGATGGTCTTTAGACCTCTAACTCCACTATCTCGTGGAAGGTAAATTCAAGGCACGGAAGACTTTGGATGATGACCAAATTTTTCTGAGAAGACTCCGATATTTTTTTTTGGAAATGATCTTTAAGCAGACGCACATCTTGAGTCTCCGCTTGTGGAATTCCAAAATATGCGTATGTTTCTCCTTGACCAAGATGATGAATAGTGTTGCCACTAATGAGCTGAATATCCCCAGATCCGCTTGGTGTTTCACATCTACCACTAATTAAGTGGGAAACGGCACATTTATCTAACCCAAATTCAATTCCAATCGATCTAGAATACTTGGCTACTGCGAACACTAGAATCTTAAGTTCATCTCTGCTAGATGCATTGAGCTTAAGATCGTCCATATAGAAAAGATGGTTGATCTTATGAATTGTATTTCTTGGTTTGCCACACACGTATCCAGAGCGATTTTTTCAAAGCACTATAGACAGAGGCAAAAGGGAGATACAAAAAAGTAAAGGACTAAGGGAGTCTCCTTGGAAAACTCCTCTCCTAAAAAAGATAATATTAGTCATCATCTGCTGTTTGCTGGATTTTATAGCAAACCTTGTCCTCCACATGAGTATCAGCTCTTTCAAGCATCTCACGATGTTTGGATGTACCTGTAAGCAATCAAAAAGCTTGATGATTATCTCATGACTCGTAGAGTCGAATGCTTTGTGGTTATTAATCCAAGCTATTGACATGTTTCGTCGATAAACTATCGAGTCTTGGGTCATACACCTATCTATTAATAGGTTCTTCCTACAACCTGTCAGGTCTCTTTTGCACCCACGTTGTTTACTTATTGCACTCCAAACTGGCTCTATAGATGTGAATATCCTTTCTTTTAGAATGTCAGTAAATAGCTTGTAACAGGTGTTAAGACAAGCTATCGGTCTATAATTTTTTGGATAAGACAAGTCTCCTAATTTTGGTAAGAGTACCGTTCGACCTTCCAACAACCACTGTGGTACGGGATGTTCTCCGTAAAGAAAGGTTGAAATGATGCGGGCCAAATGTCGGTGAGTTGAAATTAACCCCAGATTCTCCTAGACTACTATAACAACTGCTTGAAAAGAGGAGAGTTCTTCCGCGACTGGAAAAGACAGAAGCTAGTCCTCCTACGGAAAGGAGACAAAGTCTCACTTGACCGCAGAGAACAGTCTATCTGATAACCATTTTGGTTTCTGTAAAGGCCTGTCTACTGTTAATGCCATTCAGGAAGCACTGAACTTAGCCAGAAAAGGAAAGAACAAATTGGGACCAGGGAAAAAAAGGGCTTCTGCGCGTTAGTAGCTATTGACATACGCAACGCGTTTAATACCGCGCGATGGAAAGATCTCATCGAGTCGATGAGAAATAAGGGAATACCGCCTTACCTGTTGCGGATAATGAATAATTATTTTAGTGACAGGTGGGTATTACACGAGGGAGACATCTGCATCCTGAAGGAAGAAATGCAGCGAGGTGCCCCTCCAGGCTCAAGGATAGAACCATTCGTATGGAACGTCTCTTATGACTTTCTGCGAATGGGTCTACCTAAAGGTGCGGTGATCATCGGCTTCGCAGACGACGCGTTGATCGTGTGCACTGACGAATCAGCAGAAGCCCTGGGCATATTGGTGAATAAATGTCTGAGACGGGCGAAGCGCTGGCTGGAAGACAGCGGCCATCAAATGGCCCTGGAAAAGACCGAAGCGCTGCTAGTCACAGACGGACGAGGATATATAGCCCCTGATATCCAGATAGACGGATTCGAGGTCCCGTGGAGGAAACATGTTAAGTACCTTGGCGTAAAGCTAGATAAGTTCCTTAATTTTAAACACCATATAACCGTAGCATGTCAGAAGTCCGAACAATGTGCTGCAAAATTAGCTTGTCTAATGCCAAACATTGAGGGACCTTCTGAACCAAAGAGAAGACTAGTGGCGACTGTTGCCCTTTCAAAGCTGCTTTACGCTGCACCAGTGTGAGCTCCTACCCTGCGAAATGTTACGAAACGTATCATTTCGACCTATTGGACAGTACCGACGTGTTCTGCTCAGGTTCTGGCCAGCGTCTTGCCGGCAGATCTCTTGGCGCAAGAAAGGGAGGTAGTTTTCCTTCTTTTCAAAGATAGAAGGTCCACTCGTTAGACGGATGACAATAGACCCAGCTAGGAACATATTCGCCGAGGTATCGCTGATACCTACACTCGTCACATGGTTAAATAGGAAGCACGGAGTAGTTTCTTACTATTTGACACTAGCTCTCACAGGGCATGGGTGCTTTGGCTCCTATCTGGAGCGTTTTAAGAAGATAGACAGCTCAGAGTGTGTGTACTGTAAGTTCCATGTGGACGACCCAGGACACACGCTCTTCAGTTGTAAGCGTTAGGACGCGGAGAGGCAGGTTATGGTCGCCGGTGTAATATGCAAAGTAACACTGGAGAACATGATCCTGCTTATGAATCGTTCAGTTAAAAATTGGTGGACCATCGAGACCTTCATACATTATGTCATGAGGGTCAAAGATCTCGATGGCCGTCAAAGAAGGTAAGTCTCATGAGTTAAGGAAGAAAGTCACTCAGGTGACAGAGAAGGTAATATAGGACCACTCCTGATGGCGATATGCGCTGAATGTGCTAGCCGGGAGTGATTTTAAGGTCCCCAAGAAAGGGTGTGTTTTTAGGGAGTCGGCAAGTCGCCATCCCCGCATAACCCTGTAGACGGGCTACAGGGTACCTGAAAGCAGGTTTTCACATCCTGCGCAAAAAAAACCTCTTTCGCAGTAATTAGCGTACATACCTTACTAGGATGGTCAAGCCCCTGTTCAAGATTGAAGCTTCTAAAGAGTAGTAAAGACGCATCCTCATCGTTGACTCTATGGGACGTCCCATAGATGTTTCTCCAGAAAGTTTCAACCTCTTCACCACATGGGGGGTTCACAACGACTAATGTTGGTGGACTGAACAGGCGGGAGGGATTAGTAGCAAAGATTTTATTTTGCATAATCTCAATGAAAAAAATTTGGTCGGGCAGACGTACCTGCGAGTAACTCTGTCTTACCAAATCAAGTAGACCTGCTCACCTCTGTTTGGGTCGTTAGAGCTCTTAATGTGGGTAAGTTGATGACCCAATGTGAGCAAGCAGGAATCCCTTTTCATTAGTACGTCAGCCCGCTCTGCATAAGCGGCACGGGAAAAATTATGGTTGTGCATTTACCCTTGCCTATGGGAGCTCAGCCTTACTAGTGTGGTACGTCTAAGATACCAATAACAGTGCGTCAGAGCTCTCTCAAGAGTGGAACGAAGCGCGACCAGCCCTGAGTCGTCTACCGGCCCAAATTTTTT
This sequence comes from Ganaspis brasiliensis, assembly GCA_037103525.1. NCBI lineage: Eukaryota > Metazoa > Arthropoda > Insecta > Hymenoptera > Figitidae > Ganaspis > Ganaspis brasiliensis. Next base: position 3,182,405 of record JAZKLR010000266.1, on the reverse strand, counting down.
TCAGTGCAGTTAATCCGCCTTTCTAAACGGTTTCTTATGACAACAAGAGAACGTATCTTCTGAATCCAATGTTGCTTGATGGTCTGCAATTTCGATTTTTTCAAAGTGTGATGCAAACTTTGTAGAGTTTTAGCAATTTCCAAAACTCTTGGTGTAAAACTTTTATTTAATTCTAGATACGATATCACACTCTGTAATTAAGAAGCATGTCGTCGGGCGACCCCTATCTTGAACTGCACTTGTTTGATTCGTTTGCAAGTCTTCGCCACTCGTTCTGAGACAGACTTCCTGTTACTTTCACGAAGCAAGAACACTGCTTCATCATACACCGCACAGTTCGATGTCCAGAGATTTTCATTTTCAGGGAGTAATGAGAGTTCTTGATTACCCTCAGCTATTCTGTCCATTTTTATGGAAACCTTAATATGAATTTTTGTTTCCCTTGATCTCATGTTCCCATCTTCGGTCGTTGACGTTGGTATGTCGAGAAATTGAATGTTCTCTGAGGGATGTTCCTCTTCCCGTATAAAAGCCTCATGTCCCCCTTTCCTCAGAAAGGATACCTGGTCCCTTAGATACTAAGGCGTTACTTCTGCGTATTAGGGGTACATTTCGCCCCATCGCATATGCAGCCTTAGCATATATCCTCTTTTGCCTGGAAAACTGTTTTGCCAATATAACAAGATCAGTGCCGGTTTTAGAGATTTTGCGCCCCGGGGCAAGATTTCTAAGGCGCTCCTATACTTTGTTAGGGAGAAACATATATTATTAAATAAACAAAACTAGAAAAATAATAGTTAAATGTTTAAACTTATATATGTTTATTAATTAATGTTACACATTTAAACTAATAAAATTTTACATTTCTGGCTTTCTTGTCAGCAAATTCCCTTATTAACTGAGCAAAGTCCATGTTTTCTGCAATTTCATTTTCAATTGATAAAATAGCTAAGTTTTGAAGTCTAGATTGCGATATTGTCGACCTTAAATATGTTTTAATCAGCTTAAGCTTAGAAAAACTTTGTTCGCCGCTAGCTACAGTCACAGGTATCGTCGTGAGAATTCTCAAAGCAATCCATATATTTGGATATAGTTCCTCAATATTACGATCCTTAATAAAATTTAAAACGTTGATAGGAGTCGCGCACCATTGGTCGGGTAAATAAGATTTTAAGCTTATAAGTTCATCACACAAATTGTGTGATTCAAACTTGACAAAAAATAATGTTTTAAATACCAATTGATCATTTGGAATATTTTAAGAATTACATATTTTTTTAAATTCTGTGAAGCAAAAGTTATTTTTGAAAATATTCCCTGGAAAAAAGTTTCGGTGAATTCAAGACTGCAGGAACATGATAATCATAAAAGTTGTGAATGTTGCTGCGATACATTGTCAGGATCAGTCATTTGCTATTTTTTTCCATATAGCACAGAATTAGAGATTTCTAATATCGTTTTTAGGCATAAGAATATGTATTCATCAATTTTTTAATATTTTAATAAGATATAAATCTTGATTTTAATTTTAAAGAATTAATTACATCTTACTTTTGTTTTTAGAGATAGTTTATACTTAAATCTCATTTTTAATCACAAATTTAGATATTCATTTTTTTCCGTGTAAAATGAGACAAATGTAAAGTTACTGGAAAAGATATAAAAGCGGCTTTAGGTCACAATTACATGTCTGCGTCGAACACTGCGTTCTTGCATTGTATGGTGAGAGAGAGAAAGACAGAAATATAGTCTCATCTTTGTCACTCTCACCATTCAACGTAAAACGCAACTTTCGACGCAGGCATGTAATTGCGCCCTTAGGAAATTCTATTCCATTCCATTCAAAATTTCTAGGAACAAATCGCAGATCCCAAACTTTGTAAAACAACGCACACATCAGTATTTGGGATTTTCTTCTTTGATTTTGTACTTCACAACTTAACTTGGGACTTGACCAATGTATACCAAGCTAAAACCAGGAGGGGCGCCCCGGGGCGGTTGCCCCGGCTCGCCCCCCCCCCCCTAAAACCGGCACTGAACAAGATGTCCTTGCGAAGTTGGTCCATCCATTTGAAACGCTCTCGAGTTTGTCCCGGATCATTGCCTGTTCGTCGCCTGGGTTCTGTCCTATTGTCACTCCCAACTGAACCCAGATCTCCATCCGAGAGAGATCTATTGTGGGTGACACTGCGCGTTAGAGTCGTCGTAACCGCATCTTCTCTGTGTAGGTGGTTAACTTATCACAGAGTGGACAATTGTTTCGGGTCCCCACCCCTATCTCACATTAGTCCGCCCAGGGTATTTGAATTGCCAGGTTCCCTCCACATCTGGAAGGATATCCGCTATCCGCCACCTGGGGAGGCGCTCGATTGGGATGTCAGAAACCCCACCTTAGATGCCACTCAAACACTTGGCCAAGTGGACCAAGTATTTCCTTGGTGTTTGGAAGAGGGTATCTAACCTGACCCAGCCGGGATGGCAATTTTGTGATATTCTGTAACGGACGTACCATTTACCACAGAGGTGTCGAGTTATTATTATTATTATTATTTTTATTTATTATTATTCTGAACCAGCAGCTACTAATTGAAATAATTCTAAGAATTAATTAGATGTTAATTTTATTTCTTCTTACTTTAAGAAATAAATAAAATTATTCAGCAATACCATTTTAATTGTCTTAATCTCTCTCTTTTTATGCTTATTGAGAAGCCGATGAGTTTCTAACAATATTTTAATTTGACAGTTTTATTATAAAGATAAAACTAAATGCCGAAAATTCAATAGAATTTTTTTATAATTAAGTTTTTCCTCTGTATTTATTCACGGAAATATTATTATTAGAAGCATTTTTACCATGTTTGAATTTAAATTATGATGACAGAAAACTCTTAAATTCTATGAACTGTCTTTTCGCCCCTAGAAAATTGTCAGTCGTCACTTACGCAACCTGTTCGCGGAAACATCGAGTATGACATAATTTTAATACTTTTTGATTGGAGAATATAAGACTAAAAATAATATCATGATTTTACCTTTGAAATATTCGCAAAAAATTGATAGTACATACGCCCGCTTAGAGTAGGAAAAACTGCTACCGCTAGAAATTAAATCAGTTTAAACTTTAGATTTTTCTCAACCAATGAATGTTTGTTCAGTTAAAGGTAGCTCTATTTAGAATTTATATTCTTCATCGGACTTAGTCGTTTTTTTTACTTACAACTTCGGTCAAATAGAAATAATTAAACAATATGTAAATTTACAATGATGAGTGAAGTTTAAATGTGATAAAATATAAAGTGAATATAAACTTTGAGTATTCAAAATTTAACAATAAATAAATTTTAATTAATAACAATTTAATAAAATTCCTGATTTAAGGAAATTATAATTAACTACACGAACTATAAGTAAAAACTAAATAAATTAAGTTTAACAACAATATTTATACAGATTAGTGTATTATCGTGACCAAACAAATTAAGTGATTAATAAAAGTTGATTTTTACAAATTTTCCAACTATCCTCAATTCTATCATCCAGATACGATTAAGTCTAAACAAGGCTAAGTTATACGTGCTGTTCGTGGATTTTCGAAGAGCCTTCTCCTCTGTTTCTTATAGCCTACTTTGGAAAAAATTACATAAACTTGGCACTGGTAGTAAAATTATTAGAGTTCGAAAAAAGTTAAGGGAATAAACGATACTTCAGAAGCTACTAGAGTAACTAAAAGGGCTTTTACAGGGAGAAGTGATGAGTCCAATTTTGTTTTGTCTCTTTATTGTGGATTTGGAGAAATTTTTGAGGGCTTAGGGTATTATGTCAATCGATCAGTTAACCGAAATAATTCTCCTGGCATTTGCAAATGATATCGCTCTTTTAGCCGACTCTAAGTCAGCTATGAGAAAGATTTTGAAGGCACTTTACAAATACTGTGAATTAAATCATCTGGAAATTAACAATGATAAAACTAAATTTATAATTTTTAGAAAGGGCGGACACTTCTATGATGAAAATATTGAGTCACTCTTATATGGTGATGATGAAAAAATTGAAATTGTATCTATTTATACGTATTTGGATGTCCCCTTTTCAAGCTCGTCGGTTTTTATAAATGCCACTAATATCATATTGTTTAAGGCTAATCTTGCTCAATTTAAAACAATTTCTTTAATTAAAAAAATGAAGCTGGATTCCTGGACGGCAATTGAGAAATTATTTAAAAGTTTGTCTTTAAGTGTATTGATGTATAATATGCATATCTGGGGCTTAAGATACGGAAATGAAATAGTAAAGTTCCGAACCCAATTTTATAAAAAATATTTCAATTTTCGTATAGTACACGTAAAAAAACTGGAGTTCAACTTATTTCAACTGGAGTAATGAAAATTACAAAAAATAGTAATATATAGGACAACTACAGCCTGGAGTAAAGGTTAACGGAATGTCGATTGTCAGCTGAGTAGAGCGCCACCGCCCATGCTTACGCAACTCACGTACTTCATAACTGTAGCTACATTCCCTTCAGTTAAGGCTGCTGTTATTACAGCCTGGAATATTTTGACTACTAGTTTCCTGGAGTAGATGCAATTACAACATTTTTTTACGTGTACACCTAGATATGCAATAAGATTAGAAACTGGAAACCGCAAACTCATCGCGATCTGCTTTACAATGGCTCTAAGTTTTATTGAAAAGATATTTGCCATGGACAGCGATCGTTATCCGCAAAAATGTTTTAGAAAATTAAAAAGACTGTCTTTAAATAATAATGTTATACTGAAATTTAATTGGTATGTGCAGATAGGCGAAATCTTTAAATCAATTAATAAATTCTATGAATGGGAAAACCTTACTTTGGATTCATTAAAATATTAAAATTAAATAAATTACAATGCGTAATGGATTATGAGAATTTTTTGTATGCGGATGATGCATCAAAACTAAGTGTATCTCGATCACTACAACTTCTCCCATATCTCTCGGTAAGCGCAAATAGTCAACAAGAGTTTAAACTTTGTCTACGAACAAAATACTACAGTAAAGTTCCTCAAATAAGACTACTTAACATTTTCCAATAAAAAATCAGAATAAACAAAATTCTGTATAATTGGAGATGTAAAAGATTTTGTAGTGGTTGAGGTCTTCTTGTAAATTGTGAATTGGAATATCATGTTTTGGTTGAATGTACGTACCATGACAAAGAAAGAAAAAAATCAATTTGTGATATGGAGGATGAACCTTCAAAATCAATTTTTAACAATCCACAGAGTGACTCGATTAAAAAGTTGTATCCATTCGTTAAAAGTCACTTAAATGGAATTTTTTGTGTGAAATATGTAACGTCTAATGTTATATATCTATTTAAACTTTGTAACCTCTTAATTTTTTATAGTTTGTAAATTTTACTTAAAATTTTGCAAATTTTTGTCGCAATCTCTTTGCATAGACGTTATGTCTTAAAAAAAACAATCTCCTATTATAATAAAAAAGAAATTCCCTTCCGTGTTTATACATACGTAAGAGTAAAGTTCAATCCTTGGAAGGTCGTAAAATACAAAAAACACGTAAAATTTGTTTTTGTGTATTTATTTATTTGATCATTGCTACGTTTCAATGAACTGGTGTGTTATCCTTATCAGGCTAAATTAAAATTCGACGTTACATAGTTATAAATCAAAAATTAAATTAAAATTTTTTCTAATAAAATATAAAATCGTCATGATAGGAAAAGCATCTTGACTAGACAAGATTTATATTTTATTAAAAAGAATTTCATTTTAATTGATTTATAACTATGTAACGTCGAATTTTAATTTAGCCTGATGAGGATATGACACACCAGTTCATCGAAACGTAGCAATGACCAGATAAATAAATACAAAAAAAGCAATTTTACGTGTTTTATGTATTTTACGACCTTCCAAGCATTGAATTTTACTCTCACAAATCTCTTATTATATTAAAACGAAACCTTGTCGTCAAGAGAAATTCATCGTTCAGTCGTTGTGTTCCCCTTCCACTTTGTTCGATACTTTTCCTTATAAGCAACTTTTAAAATAAATTCACTTATAATCTTTTTAAACCATTAACATTAATATAACTTAAGCACTTTCATAATTAAGTGTAGTAGTGTGTCATGACAGTGACTCATGCGCAGTTGATCAAAATGGTCCTTTTGCATGCGCAGTAAATTAATATCATTAATTGTTATGCGCACTTGATCATTATGTTTATGAAGCATACGCACTAGATGTTTATGGCAATTACACATGCGAAGTAATGCTCCATGACAGTTACACATGCGCATTAATGCAGTGTGGGACATAACTAAGCTTAGTAGTTGTTACAATGATTTTAAATTAGGTAATATATTTATCGTACCCCCCCCCCCCCCAATTTTTATAACAATTTGTAAACTTAACTAGAATTTTATATTATTTTATTTAAATATAAAAAATTATTAAAATTTGTAAAATTTAATTGTCTTTTGTTTTTCTTTTCGTCTAACACCTATAAAATCTAATACATTTAAACACATGGGTTTTGAAATTTTGATTTAAGTTTTTTTTTTTGATTTTTTTTTAAGTCTAACGCAAATTAAAATTTCATTTATTTACATGTGCAAAAATGTCTTATGTGCATTTTAATTTTTCAAAATTATATTTTCTGTACAAAGTATATGACCTTTTTGTTTGGTTTCAGTTTACATTAAAAGAGTTAGACATCCTTTGTGTTTTGATGGTTTATTACCTGCGCACATGTAAAATGTATTGAAACCTACTGTGCATGTACAACGACGCGGAAAAAAATTATTTCAGAAATTTTTATAAACTTTGTACTTGAGTTTTAGGCTAGGAAGCAAATTCAGTAGTAATTCAAACCTAAATATAAATATTGGTAAATAAATATAAATATATACCTAAATATAAAGACAATTTAAATTGTAAAAAATTCTCTCAGTACCTCTAACAATTATAACAATGTACTTATATTATTATATTTAATATAAAATGTATTTTAATATTAATTATATTAATATTACTAATACAGAAAAAAAATATTTATACAAAATTATAATCTTTATATTTAAATTTCAAAAGATTTAAAAATAACAATAATATAGTAATTCATGATGATTTTTAATATTTCAACCTATTTATTTATTTATTTATAAGTCAATAGGCTCCTAGGGCTAGATAGCTCTTCAAGAAACCAATTGAGTACATAATATAATGTACTTAAAATAATTAACATAAAACAGTTATATTATAACAAAAACTAAAGAGTAGCATGGCCGAAGAATAATAATTAAAAAAACACTAGGTAACCAGGAACTTAAAAACTATATAACAATGATAAAACTCAGTAAAAAAGACGCAAAAGTAATCAAAATGATAATCCTAATTATAGAATACCGGAAAACAAAACACATCTCAAAAATAGTTGAAAGTACTGTTATAGTACTTATAAAGAAAATAAAGAAGAGCATAACAGTTATGCTCATCACCAAAAGATAATCTCAAAAAATTCACCATCCAAGTTAGCAAGAAAATAACGAAATAGAAATTTGAATTTACTACAATCAGAAACATTTCGGACCCTGGCAGGAATTTTATTCCTTAGTGGGGCTCCTCTAATTAGAAATGATCTCTGCAACTTACATGACCGATGTGCTGGAATTCTCAATACAGCATTAGACTCACCTAACCTATATTGGTATGTTGAGTTGATATCTCAAAATTCAAAGAAAGAATAATCCGGTTGTTTGAAATTAAAAATAGTATAGAGTAAATTTACCATAAAGAATTGTCTACGAGTGGCTACTGGAAATAATGCTGCTTTCCTCCTATAAGGGGAAATATGCTTGCCTTTCGATAGGTCATAGATAAATCTAATGCATGCATTAAGTGCTTCCTCAAGCTTCATATTAAGTTCTTTAGTAATGTCATCGTAAACTGTGCAGCCATAATCAAAGAAAGAAAGTGTAGTACTTTTAACTAGGAGTAGCCGTGTAGCTGTAGACAGAGAATTCCTATTTCTACCCAACTGTCGCAAAGTCATATATACTTTTTTAGAAATTTCAAATACGTGCTTCTTCCAGGAAAGATTATTGTCAAGTATCAGACCAAGATCCTTAACAGTATTTTGAAAATAAACAGCTGATCCCGCAACCTGGAGAGAGGAGTTGCTTATCTGTACATCGGCAGTAATATAATTTGGGGAACCAAAAATAATGGCCTGACTTTTTTTAGTGTTAAGAACAAGACCGTTCTCACCAGCCCAGGAGACCACCAGATCTATATCAGCCTAAACCATATCCAGTAATAATGCCAAATTATTACTGGCCCGAAAAATAAATCTTGAGGTCATCCGCAAACTTATGATATTTACAATATTTGAATTTATTACAAAAGTTCAGAGATGAACAAGCTAAAAAGTAGAGGGTCAAGAGAGGAACCTTGAGGAACACCACATTCGACCTCTCTCCATTCAGAAAGGTCACCTCTAATATTGCGTACTCTATAAGAGCGTCCTACTGAGTGTGAAGTGAACCAAGCAAGAAGCAACCTGGATAGATTAAATAAGCTAAGTTTACGAATCAGTAATTTATGGCCGACTAGATCGAAGGCCTTAGTAAAATCAAAAAGTACTGCGATAGTAATCTCATTATTGTCCATTGCAATTTTAATACCGGAAGTAAATTTAATGCAGGCTGTACTGGTACTGTGCTTAGGTCGAAAACCTGATTGCATAGGTTCAAGCAAATTAGCAGAAGTCAAATAATTAGACACTTGTTTAAAAACAACCCTTTCAAGGGGTTTAGAGATATTAATACAAAATTTTTTGAACAAATCATTATTTAAATACCCTGAGTTACTTTAGTAGACCTCGCCTACATACATTTACAAATGTTATAAATAAACAAGAAGGAAAGAGAAAAAAGATTTTTTTTTTAATTTTTCGAAATTAAATAAAAATTTGTTCAGTGACTTGAAATTCCAATTAGATTAAAGCAAATATCTAAAAATTATCTCAATTCAAATATTTTCGTGTCTATCCGTGGTTGCATCCGGTTGCGCGAAGGTTTGAAGAAAGTTTAATGATTTAAATTTTTTTTAATATTTAGAAAAATTTCGATCAGTAGGAGCCAATATGTGTAGGTTAAAATATTCCACCCAAATTTGTATAATTTTTAATACAAAAAAGAGGAAAACCAAGAACTTCCAACACATTTTAAAACACAAAAGTCTTTGTTTGTCAAGCGACGTTTTGTCAATATTTCATTGACCTTATCAGGCTGTAACATAAATATTACACTTTTCAGTAAAAATAGAATAATTTTTTTAAACACGTACCACAATTAAGATTATTAATAAATCAATACATATTTTACCTAAAAAAAAAATTTTAATTACATTAAAAAGAAAATTGTAACGAATAAGTGATATGTCATAACGAGTTCTCGATAACAAAGTATGGAACAAACTCACAAGAATTATAAATATAAAAACAAATTAAACGGCAAGGTAATCTAACAGCACAAATAACGATTGAACTATACAAACACAGTAAATAAGGAAAAGTCAATGATAAAATTGAATAAATAACTTAAAACTGGAAATTAGTTTTTTAATTAAGACATTACAGTTCACAAAAACATGAATTCGACTTTAAAAATGTGGTAATCGTCGATTTTGAATCAGACTGGCGAAAACGTGTAATATCCGAAATGATGTTTACTAACCACGCTTTAAATAGCATCAATAAAACAGAAAACATATATAATTTAAATAATATTTACATCAAACTGTTATACAAAAATTTTTTGATTTGCTAATTTCCAGTTTTAAGTCATTTATTCACTTTTATTATTGACTTTTCCCTATTTACTGTGTTTGTATAGTTCAATCGTTATTTGTGCTGTTAGATTACCTTGCCGTTTAATTTGTTTTTATATTTATAATTCTTGTCAGTTTATTCAGTACTCTGTTATTAAAAACTCGTTTTGACATGTCACTTATTCGTGACAATTTTCCTTTTAATGTAATTTGAATTTTTTTAGGTAAAATATGTATTGAATTATTAATAATCTTAATTATGGTGCGTGTTTAAAAAATTTATTCTATGTTTAGTGAAAAGTGTAATATTTATCTTACAGTCTGATGAGGTCAATGAAATATTGACAAATCGTCGCTTGATGAATAAAGACTTTTGTCTTTTAAAATGTGTTTAAAGTACTTTGTTTCCCTTTTTTTTAATTAAAAATTATAAAAAATTAAGTGGAATATTTTAACCTACACATGTTGGCTACTACTGATCGACATTTTTCTGAATATTAAAAAACTATGGAGAGCGATCAAACCCTTACTAATTATTCAAATTTTTTGTTGGTTTCGAGTGAAAATGGAATAAGGTATTAGGCACCTGCTTGAAGTGACGCCTATTCGGCCCTGTGACCATGAAAGCTAGCACTATGACCGTGCAAAAGGCGATAGGTCTATGATTATTAAGAAAAACATCCTCGGATATTTTTAGATATATGTCCAGAACCACTTTGTATTTTTTAAACTACCTCAGCTTAAACTAAAACGGATATTTCATCAAAGAAGATGATGTGAGTTTCAATATTTTCATGTGATTTTTGTAGATTAGGCAGAGAGTTAAAAATATTAAACGATTATTACTAAATTCAAGACTTTTTTTTAACAACCTATTAACTATTAGAATCATTTTAAAAATTAAAAAAAAATTTATTAATAGGTTTTCAAAAGCAGAATTCAATAGGTTTTCCACATGCTTAAGTTTCAACTTTCTATGTCTTATTTTTTGACCCAGTTATCGTGATTATAATTGAGTTGTATCGTTTCGATCCCCTTCGGTCAGCCGGAATAAAAATTTAGATTTTTAATTAAAATTAAATTAATTTTTCCGGTTGTTAACTCATATATATGTTAATAAGCTGGTCTTGCACTTGAGCAATGAGCACATACAGTAACCACAGTTTTACACTTTTAAAATATTTTAATAATTATTTATAAATGTTATTTGTTTTTATGGTCTTAACCATCACAGTCGTTAAAAAGTACTGCGCAGACGTTACTTCCATAGAGAAGTAGTGCGCAACGATTACATTTTTATAAATAATTGTTCATTTTCAGGAAGATGTTCATGTACATTCGCTCATAACAAATGAAAATCCAATGAATATTGGACGATGTAGTAGGATATTCTGAAAAAGTCTTCAGTGTGTCCTGGGATGTCCACAAGACATTTATCGGATATTGAAATCTTCGCTCTCCCGGATATCCTGAAAATATCCTTCCCAGAAGATTTTCAGGACATTTGAAATTTAAAATGAATATCCTGAAAAGATCCTGACGATGTCTCGTGGATATTTGTAGATGTCTTGTAGATATGTGAAAGATCGCCAGTGGTTATCCTGAGGAGGTTCCATTTTAATGCTGAATAAATAATAATAGGATAAAACATCATAATAATAATAAATTAATAATAATACTATTAATAAAAATAATTATGTCTAAATGATATGTTAACAATAATAGCAATGATGAAAACAGTAATAATAATGATAATAATAATAATCATTATTATTTTTTTATTTTCAAACCAAATTTAGGAGAGAAAAAAATGTATTTTCGCACTTGTTCGTGTGGGACATGACCACCTGCTGTGGTAATACCTCACTAAAACAGCCTTTCCCATTCTTGCTTTACGTAGTCTTATACGCTTCTGCTCCTACCGCCCTGTAAAGAAAGGAAGAGCGCGATTCTTTTGGTCGATGTGTTTTCAGTTCAATGTTCTGTAGGTGTTCTTGTCTATTGCCGCTGTTGTTCTTACACGGTGGCCAGGACTGTTATTGGGTACCTTTTTAGAGCTACCGTCGTGATATTATTATAAAGAATAGTGCTGTCGGACCAGATTGAGTGAGTTCAAAAGGACAACCTTTTGCATACGAACCGTCAAAACTTCAGCTTGACGTTCGTAATTAGGTATATTTTTTAATTGACTTACAACAGAAGCTGTAATCCCTCCCAAATAGACTAGTATGACAACAATTAATCGGATCTTATACTCTATATACATTTGAATTAGTTCGATCAGAAGCTCTTGATACTTCTTCCACTTCTCCTCCTCCTTTTGAATGATGTTGCCCTTAGCAGGAGCCGAAAACTGTATCGCACAAATGATCTTACTTTTATGATCCTGGAGTACAATATCAGGCTTAATAGCACTGATACGATGAGTTGTAGGAAAATAAAAACTCCAGTAGATCTTACACTGTTCATTTTTCACAACGGATTTCTGGTTTCAGCACGATTCTTTTGCTCGAGGTGTTTTCAGTTCACTGTTCTGTAGGTGTTCCTGTCTCTTGCCGCAGTTGTTCTTACGCGGTGGCTAGGAAAGCTATTGGATGCTTTTTTAGAGCGACCTTCATAATATTATATTTTAAAGAACATTGCTGTTAGACCAGATTAAGTGAACTTAGAAGGACAGCCTTAAGCATACGAACCGTCAATGCTTCAGCTTGACGTTCGCATTTTGGTATCTTTTTCAATTGGCTTACAAATGAAGTTTTAATCCCTGCCAAACAGCCTAGTATGAGAAAAATTAATCGGATTTTATAACCTGCATACATTCGACTCAGTTCGAACATAAGATCTTGATATTTCGTCCGTTTCTAATCCTCTTTTTCTTCCAAAGGATTCGAGCCGTCTGAACTTGATCCAAAATCTTATTCTGACTCTCGATTTACTGGCGAGTCCAAGGCTTCTTCTTCTGTCATTTTCTCAAGGTTTTGAATCGCAGTTTCTTTAGGGTCATCATAAAAATCCATAAGGGTCTCATCGATATCCTCGGTGACGTTGATCCCGTGATCGCTACCCTGTTCCGAACTCGGCTTCTTTAAGAGTCTTGACTCAGACTCTTCCGGATTGGTCATATTCGTTTCTGAGGCACATGGAATTTCAATTTCACCGGTTTTAACTGAGTTTGGTTCATCTACCGTAAGATGAATAAGGTTTTAGTCAACCTCCATTTCTGTTCCACTCACTGATTTATTAACTAGGATAGGAGGGTTTTGTAGAATATGCTCCAATTTGTATTGGGTAGCCGTGTCCCTTTTGGATTCTGGTGAAGAAACAGCGACTAGATTATACTTTTGTACGTGATAATCTAACCACTTTTGTTCATCCCATATTGTGGCTTTCGGATATTTGGCGTGAGACTGCATCTCTGCATCCATAGCTTCCAATATGGATTGTTTTAGACCGGGATATTTTAGCTGTAACCTTGGTAGAATTTCTCTATAAGGGTGTAGGTAACGCCAACCAAGATATATTTTTGCAATTTCATCATCGTTATCTGACCAGCCCTCTTCGTCAGGGAGGGATGCTTCTGACTCTTCAGCTAATAAATTCTCGAGTTCTTCATTCCTTTTGATTAGACGTTCTGTAGATTTAACCAACTCTTCATTCACTTTTTTATTTAACAGAAGTTCCTTTTTTAAGGCATTATAACGGTGATTTAACTCTCAGATCCGTTTCTCGTATTCCTGAGCCAATTTACTAGTTTTGGAACTCATAACTTGGCAAAATTTTGGGATGGGGTTTTCCAGACCAAACGTAAGGATGACTCTTGGCAAAATCTGAAAGTACAAAACGATTAATGGGACTGTTTAACGAAATCATTATCCAAATTTCTACTAATCCAGTCGTTCATGACCTGTAACTTAGTCATTCTTTCCTTTCAGGATTCAGAGCTCGCAGGTTCGATTTCTAACTCGCCTTCTTCCCTTCTTTGTAGAGAATTAATCGGTTTACAGTCACGTTCAAAATTTAGGAAAGGACTTGATAGAGGTATGGTTTGCAGTGTTATATGCAAAGCGGAATTTCGATAAAAGTTTGTCCCAGTCTCGATGGTTTTCTCCGACGAAAGAGATTATCATTATTTTTAGTATTCTGTTAACCCGTTCTATGGGGTTCGATTGGAGGTGGTAGGGTGGTAGTTCAATTATCCTTTGACCCATTAACCCGGGGGAACTCGCTGTTCTATCTTACAAGTGTGTCAGAACATAATTTTCGAATATAATTAGACACATTCCTGTAACACCATGGCCAGAAGTGATTTGTTGCTACCCTGATGTAGGTTTTCTGAGTGCCTAAGTGTCCAGACTGTGGAACAATGGGCTTCTTGAAGGATTGTCTGATGTTGGCCATTAGTTGATACCAATTTCCATTTATTAAGGTCGGTCACTAGAGTTGATATGACTCGGTCTGACGAAAGAAGTATAATGTATCATTTTGAATCTCCTAGCTCGAAAATCTCTTAGGAAAGTTGGTTACAGCTAGAACTCTTTGTTGGTACCAGGAAGGGATTACGTAATCAATTAGAGCAATAATTTCTTTTTAATTTTCATGTAATCTTGAAAGGGCATCTGGTACATGGTGGTTTGATCACTTGCGGTGTACGTTTTCAAAGTTATATTCTAGTAAAGACAAGGACCATCTGGCCAGACAACCACTAGGATTTTCGAGGTTGTGTAACCACCTCAAATTATTATGACCTGTAACAACAGTAAATTTATAACCTTCTAAGTATGCGTGGTATTTTAAGATGAATCAGATTACCGCTAGGCACTCTTTTTCTGTGGTGTTATAGTTTTTCTTGGCAGCTGTTAAGGATATACTTGCATATGAGATTAAATGTTCTTTCCCTTCGATAGTTTGCGTAAGGACTGCACCTGAACCTGAGTTACTGGCGTTAGTCTGGAGCTCAAAAGAGAAGTTAAAGTCGGGACGAGATAAAATAGGTAGACTGATCATATGTTCTCTGATTGCAGTAAAGGCTGTTTGTTGGTCTTCTGCCCATATCCAATTCTGTTTCTTCCTTAATAACATATTCAGTCGTGAGGCGACTGTAGCGAAATTTGGGATGAAGCAGCCACACCAAGAAGCTAGTCACAAAAAATAACTGTAATAAGCCATTCCAAGTGCTCTTCAAAGATCTCAGTAACGATTATTATATCGTCTAAATATGCAAAACAATATGGCTCCATCTCTGGTCCTATTAATCCATTGATTAGGCGTTGAAAGCTTGCTGGTGCGTTAGTTAGCAAGAATAGCATTCTCTTAAAGTAAAATAAGCCCTTACCAGGTATGCAAAATGCAGTTTTCTCGCGACTTCCTTTGTTTAACGGTATTTGTAAGAAACCTTTACACAAGGCAATCTTGGAAATAAATCGAGCTGTTCATAATTTATCTAAAATTCATCTTCTGTTTGAAATCCAGACAGAAGCGATAACTTCCATCTGATTTTCTCACCATCACGATGGGCGAAGACCATGCACTCTTCGAGGGTTCTATTATATCATCCACTAACATCTGGTTCACTTCTGCTTTCATGGCTTCATTATCCTTGGGGGAGACTAAATAATGTCTCTGTTTAATGGGTGGATGTTCACCAACATCGATAGCGTGTTCAATCAAATCGGTCAGACCGGGTTTCGAAGATTCCTTAGGTAGCTATTTCTGTTAGACTTCTTTTAGAATCGTGGCTTGGGTCGCAGTCATCTGTCTGAGTCCGTAACAACTATCCTTGTCCTGTTCATGAACCTCGAAAGTGTATACCTTGTCAGGGTTGTCTTTAAAGTACCAGCGACGCGACGGTCTTCGAAATCTTCTTGCATCTTAAAGTGTTTGAGGAAGTCTAGGCCGGCGGCTAGGGCTACTGGTAGAGATTTTAAGAATCAAAAATCCATTTCTCTAGCTCTATTTAGCAATTGTGTAGGTAACGTAACCTCTTCAGAAACTGTTTCTAAGTGACTATTGGCTACTTTTACGAGCCCGCGATTATGTGTGATTTTAAGTGATAATTCCGTAGTCAGGTCTAAGCCGAGAGGTCCAATGAACGACCGTGTCGCACCGCAGTCGATCAAGGCTTTAATGGGGTATCCCAAAATGTTTAGATTAACATACATATGGGGTTGCGGTTTTGTGAAGGGACTGGGTAAATAATATACGTCCGAGACACTAAACAAGCAACTATTAAATTCGTCTAACTTATGTTCAAAGTACGGTAACGTTTTCTATGTTGAGTTAGCCTCGTCACCTCGAAGTACTAGTAAAATTTCATCAAGATTTAGGATATTCGATTTTAAAGGGAGTTTTTGGTCACAGTGAGTCCCTACCGTCCTTTGGTGGGGCTCCCGATCCAGTTTCCCTACATTTCGGATAGGTGGGCTTAGTCACTTCTTTGTAACCACAGCCAAAGCAGAAAATCTTTCTTGGTTCCGGGCACTTTTGGGAGCGCTGGCCTTCGTTATCACAATTTCAACAGTCAGTTTTGTTGAAGAGCTTCTTCTCTTTAGGAAAAACGAAAATGAAAGGGATAGTAGATTGCATGGCTCCAGAGTCCAGGGTATCTTGTACATTGGTTGTATTTTTTTTTCTTCACAGTAGGAGAATTCGTATTCGGCGTTGTTTTAGGACGTTGTGACATTTTATTAGTAGCTGAATTAGGAGCCCTTTGGTTAGTTCTTATTATTGTTATTATTCTTATTATTATTTATATTATTCTTATTATATATTATTATTATTCTTTTTATTGGGATTTTCCTCCATAAGGTGAACTTTCTCAATGGAGGAAGGCCATTTGTCATCCGTGTCACCCGAGTTTTCTACTTCCTCCTTGTAGAGATGTGCCAATGATTCGGATCCGAATCACAAAAGTTCGAATTTGAACTATTTGAAGATTTCGAATCAGCATAGTTCGAAATTCAAATTAACTACTACAAATATTTTTTACTTTTAATAAATATAAAACCCATTAATCAATTAGGAATTTATTAATTTACAAATTTGTTACAAGATTGATAATATAATTTTAAAATGAATTATTTTATTTATTTACATAATATAATTTTACACCAAAAATGAACCTAATTTAAAAATTGGATTTAATATTAGGTACAGAAAAATTAAATAAAAAGGTCTATTAAAAATATACTTATAAACTTATATAATCACTTTGAAATATTAAAAAAACTTTTAATAGTAGGTTATCTGAAGCAGAATTTGTAAGTATTTTAAATTTTTAACCCTAGAGTCTTTATTTTAATTTTTGAAAAAGATATTCTAATTTTAATTGCGTTATATTATTCAATCCACTCCAGTCGGTTAGAAAAATGACATTAATTCTGACATTACGTACGAGGTGAATCGTCCTTCCAACAATACACCTGCACTTACTGACGACCAAATTTATTTATGACATTCAACCTTTTCGGTTTGCTACAGAAAAAATCGATACATTTCCTGATTTGAATGAAACGCGTCAGGAGGTCAATACGACTAGCTATGAAGAGAATGAGGCTTTGATGGATAGTAGTCTTATTAATAAAATTATAGAGAAAATAAGTATAAGGGTAATGTGCTGCGATGCTCCCGTGTTGACCCCGAGAGTGGGAATAAGGCATGGCGATGCTTCTGCGTTGAACTCTACATGTCACATGAACGAAAAATATGTTCGCCGTGATACTCTTACACTTGATTTTGTTTTCAGCTAAATGGCGAAGAAAACACTGATAACGAACACGACAACAATCTCAATGACGATAACGACCAACTTGACGAGACAAATTCGTAAAACGATTCTAATTTTTTTTTGTATCCAGATTTTGAAAACATAAATCTTTGATGCGTAGAGATAACCTTGTTTTATTTGTGCCAGCCGATAAATTGGTAGAGAATAATTAATCGAAAATAGATTAAATCCAGATAATTTACGAAACGAAGACCCAGCTAATTTACAAATCGGGAATGTAATTGTTGTTAAAAACGAAGAATTTTGTGGTTTTTGTCATCTAGCAAAGGAAAAGTTTGATTTTAGATCATCCTCTCAGGATGTTGTGTATTGTCTTTCCGGTCTAAAATTGACAATGGATGAATTACATTTGACATCTGTTACCATCTCTCGGGTAGGAAACGGTCTCACTTGGGTCCCTATAAAATTTTAAAAATTCTCGACGAAATATAACGTAGAACTACAACTTTCAATTAATAAAACAAAAGTAGTACACAGTAACCTTCTGAGACCTTAGTTTGTAAGAGTATTTCCTGAAACATAATCTATCTACTAAATCACATTAATTTCTAATTTTATGGTCCTTTTAAACATCTATGTTTACGTTTCTGCCTTCTAGACATTTTAATCCTGCCACGCGCCAGGCACGTGGCAACAACATTATTGTACTTTAGTATATTTTTAATAAGCCGGATATCCTCATTACCTTATCCTACAAATTAGAAACGCAAAAACTATGTTATTGTTATTAATAAATTAAGTTAAGAAAAATAAAAATATAAATAAATAAATAAAATACAAATCAATTATTGTTAAATGAGTCTAATTTACATTGTAATAATTCGCTGGGTTAGTGAAAAAAAAGTACACATCGGATTTGCGTTGAAAAAGAGTACACGTCGCGTTTGGTTGAAGAAAAGTACACGTCGAAAATATTTACTTTTTTAAAAATTTTCGTTGGTAACACTTTATAAATTATTTAAATTTACAACTTCACATTATTGATTTTTGCTAAGCGATTGTTTTACTGTGTAGTATAATATTCTAAATATTGGTTTTGACATTAACCATTAAAATGTTTCCTTTATTCAATACGAATTGTTCCAGATTAATATATGGAAAATTTGTAAATTCAGGAATTAAAATATGGAACGTAAGTTTTCAAAAAAGGTTTTTAAAACCAATTTCTGAATATTTAAAGTAATTATTTTTAATTTTTTCCTAGACTTTTTAAGTGATTATGTAGATTTGCCTCCAATGAGGCAATAATGAAATATTGAAATAATGAAAAAGAAATCAGTTTAGAAAATTATTGTGAGCCAATTGGTAATAATATAACTTAGTAACTTCTTCTATCTTGTAAAGAATTGACACTTATTAATTAATTAGTATAAATGTTAACATTAAATTTTATTCATGAAAAGTCAAATTTTAATTTTTAGCTTTTTCAAAATTCGATACGGTAACCCTTGCACAAATTAAAAATACGCCATTTGATTCATCTAAGAAAGTCAATGCTATTCAAAACTGCACTAATATTATTTCTTCTAACCTCGAAAATAATGAAGAAGAAATGAGTTTAGAGAATTCTCGTGAACCATCTGGTAATAATATATAACTTAGTAACTTCTTCTATCTCGTAAAGAATTGACACTTATTAATTAGTTATTATAAATGTTAACATTAAATTTTAATCATTAAAAGTCAAATTTTCATTTTTAGCTTCTCCAAAATTCGATACGGTATCCCTTGAACAAATCGAAAATATTCTATTCGACGCAACTAAGAATATTAATTGCAATCAAGACTGCTCTAATATTCTTTCTTCCCTTATCCACGAAAATAATGAAAAAGAAATCAGTTTAGAAAATTATTGGGAGCCATCTGGTAATAATATAACCATGAAGTAGGATAAGGAGATGAAACGCCTGTAGTTTGTTGCGGAAAAACTGGGCCTCAATCGGGGGGGTCCCAGTAGTATAGGTCTTCGTTTTCCCTGCTGACAACAGCACTAGCTGTGGTGAATTTTACAACTAATGTATCACGTGATCTAGTATGAAAATACACAGCAAAAATTAATTTTACTTTTTCCCTGAAGGGACGCACAGGAGGTAGGGAAAAAGATGGCCGACTACTGTGACCCCCCTATATGTGACCAGTAAAAATACGTCGTTACATCTCCTTATCCTACTTCATGAATATAACTTAGTAACTTCTTCTATCTCGTAAAGAATTGACACTTATTAATTAATTAGTATAAATGTTAACATTAAATTTTATTCATGAAAAGTCAAATTTTAATTTTTAGCTTTTTCAAAATTCGATACGGTAACCCTTGCACAAATTGAAAATACGCCATTTGATGCATCTAAGAAAGTCAATGCTATTCAAAACTGCACTAATATTATTTCTTCTAACCTCGAAAATAATGAAGAAGAATTGAGTTTAGAGAATTCTCGTGAACCATCTGGTAATAATACTGAATTTATTTAATTTATTATTTAAAAAATTCAGGAATCTTTATTATTTTTTTTTTTAATTGAAAAAATTTAATTCTTTCGAAGCTAAATAGCGGCCGTTACAAATTTTGTTATCAACAACATTTCATTTTTAAGACTTATTAATTTACAAGTTCTATTCAAATTCATTTTTATTAATGTTCTATTTTGTCTTAACCGATTTTAAAAACGAAATTTTTTATGTTAATATCATCAAAGATATCTCGTTAATATTTAAATATATATAATAATCAAGTCACTTCCGAAAACATCAAATCACAAGGAACTTCATATTTTAATGATAACGTTGAAAATACTTCTTGTGCTGCAAAGACAAGGAAAAGAAAGAGATGTTCTAGCGAATGGAAATCCAATGTTGCAAAAAGATCTAAAAATTCTTTTTTAGCTGGTACATCCAAAAATGGAAAACCAATCATTGAAAAGACTTTAGGTTCAGTATGTGAATGCAGAATGAAATGCAAAGAAAAGATAACTAATGTGGAAAGACAGCAGATATTCACAAATTTTTGGAATTTAAATGATCACAATCATCAATGGGACTATATAGCTAGAATGTTTACGAGCAGTATACCGAAAGAAAGAAAAATCGAAATCGCTGATAACGAAAATCCACGCAAAATTAATTCTAATAAGTATATTTTAAGAAAAAATACCAAAGAAGTTTCAGTTTGCCGAACAATGTTTTTAAACACTTTTGGTATTTAATCAAGAATTTATTCTGATTAATTAACTTAATTCTAAAAAAATTAATTTATTTTGATGAAACTTATCATTCTTTTGAGACTCACAATAATTCTTCAATTATATATAAATTCACTAAGAGAAACGTATTATTGTATCAATGCATTTTTTCATTGGATTAAATGCTTAATTCATACGCTCGAACCTAGTATAATTATTCTTGGATCAAGAACAACTTATTATTGGCCCAAGTATGCATTCCTGGATTAAGAATATGTACTTGGAATAAAGATAATTATCCTTAAACTAAGTATAATTTATTCTCAATCCAATAATAATTATTTTTACTCTATTAATAATATTCTTGGTCCAAGAATCATTATTATTGGTTTAAAAATAATATAATTAGGCCAAGAATAATTATTCTTGATCAAAGCATGTTGTCGAAGCATGTTTTTATCGTTAGTAGAAGAAATTTTTTTCTCTTAGTTTTCTAATTTAAAACAAATTTT
Organism: Ganaspis brasiliensis; assembly: GCA_037103525.1. Taxonomy (NCBI): domain Eukaryota; kingdom Metazoa; phylum Arthropoda; class Insecta; order Hymenoptera; family Figitidae; genus Ganaspis; species Ganaspis brasiliensis. The sequence continues at coordinate 3,161,089 of JAZKLR010000266.1, read as the reverse complement.
CTTTTTAGCTATTTCAAAACAATGGTTGGTAACAATACAAAATAAAAAAACAAAAACAAGTGGAATGTTCATAGAAAATGATTTAAGAGGAAAGCTCGGCACAAGACCAAAAAAAGTTCCAGAACATGTTAAAGATCGCGTTTGTCAACATATTGAATCATTCCCAAAAGTTGAATCACATTATTGCCGACAAAGCTCAACAAATAATACCTGGAAGAAGGATTGAATATTAGGAAAATGTATAATCTTTACCTCGAATGGATGAAAGAAATAGATGATGAAAATATCTGCAGTGTAAACTATTACCGAAATATATTTACTTCTTGTTACAATCTCGATTTTCACATGCCGAAAAAAGATCAGTGTGATGAATGCGTTTCATTTGATAATTTACCTGACGGTAAAAAAGAGGATGCTAAAAATGCTTATAATATTCACATCAACAATATAAACATTGCTAGAAAATTGATGAACAGCGATAAAGAAGCAGCTATTAAAAATCTTGAAATGTATGCAGCCGCATTTGACTTGGAGAAAGTTTTGACAATGTCAAAATCTGAGTCTTCTAGTTTTTTTTACAAGAGAAAAGTATCATTGTACAATTTTACCATTTACAAACTGATGACTCGAGAAGGCTTTTGTTTTGTGTATGAAAAACTGTAGCAAAAAGAGGAGCGAATGAAATAAGTAGTTGCTTGTGGTTACATATAAGTGATCAAGTAAAAAAAGGGAAAAAAGTTTTAATTTTTATAGCGACAACTGTGGCGGGCAAAATCGAAATAATATTATATTCACAATGTACGCTAAAGCAGCAGTTGATTTCACAATCACGATAACTCACAGGTATTCAGGAATAACGTTATATTGTATTACAACACTACAAAGTTGTTATTTAAAGAATTTGTTTCACTTTAAATTACAGGGTGAGTTTTTTTACTAAAATATAAGTCAAATTTAAAAATAACATTTTTTAGGTATCTTGTGAAAGGACACACTCAGCCTGCTGGAGATTCGATGCATGCCGCTATAGAAAATGCTGCTAGACGAAAATTAATTTACGATAAAGATTAGTGGTGTGAACTTATTAAAAATGCTAAAGCAAAAGACTCAAAGTACAATGTTCACCAATTAGATCAAAAAAAATGTTTTGGAAAAAGATCAAGATTTCCCAACTTTGTGAAATCGAGTTCTTTTCGAATGGGGTTGTTAATTACAAATACGATTATAATGGAGATATTCAAACAAACGCAATGTCGCAGAATGGCAAAGATTTACTATTGGCCTATGATTGCAAGTTACCTCTAGATAAAAGTAAAATAAAAGATATTCAAGACCTATGTGATAAAGGTTTAATCCCGAAAACTATCACCATCTTTACAAAAATCTGTTCACTTAAAAACGTAAAACTGAAAAAAATTGAATTATTTGTACTTATTTCATATTTACAAATGTAAGAAAATATGTAATAAAAGTTTTCATTTAATTTTATTAAATAATAATTTATTATTTAACGGAAGGAATCAGCGAAATTTCAACCCTTTAACATTTATATTGTTAAGATTGTCCAATTTTTTGCTGGTATCTTAATTTATTCTATATTATTAAAATTTGAAAAAAAAACTATTTTTGACCATTTTAGAATTTTTATTTTTTTTTAAATTTGAAATTATAAAAAATTTATACGATTGATTGTTCAGAATAATAAAAAGTCGTATAAAAAACCGACCATGAAAAATAAAAAATATCACATTCCACTAAGAAAAATTTTAAAAAGTAATATTTAACTTTACAATTTTTTTAATTTTTAAAAAAATTTAATTTACAAAAAACTAAAAATTTGGAAATTTATTTGATTGATATTATTTAGAACCAAAACAAAAAAGTGGAAAGAGTGGACAATAAAAAATAATAAAAAATTAAAAGATATGTAACACTTTTATTTTTTCGAAAAATTTAAATCTATTTCATAAATTATTATCTTATTCATAGTTACCACAAAGCTTTTCCATTTAAATTTACAACAAATAGATAAAATACGAATATAAGAAAAAATATTTATATAAAATGTCAACTTCGTTATGTCAGTGTTACCAACTGAAAATTTTTAAAAAAATAAATATTTTCGACGTGTACTTTTCTTCAACCCAAACGCGACGTGTACTCTTTTTCAACGTAAATCCGATGTGTACTTTTTTCCACTAACCCAGCGAATTGTTGTACAGCTATCGTCAGATATGCTTTAACATATTTCTATAGGGTTACGTGTTAAAATATTAAAGTATATCTGACGATAGCTGTACATATTAATAAGTAGTTATTCCATAGCCTGAAATAAATTCGTAAATTACCAGCTATTTTAAATAAACATAAATGACTAGCATTATTAAACATATATAAAATAATCAAAGTTGCATTTATTAAATTTATCAGTTCAAAAGTCCTACAATCGTTTTCCGTAGGAGAAAGGTGTGACGAGCGACTATTTTCTCGCTCGAAACACATATCGATTTCTCGATACCGCGAGATATTGCAGCGATTCAATTTACAGTCTAAGAATAGCCTTAAATAATCCCACTAAAATATGATTCATTTTTAATTGTCCTTATATTCATGTTTCTTCCAAAAATCCTTCGAAAGAGAACTCTGACAAAAGAAAAAGTATGTGTGAATGCACTATTTATTTAAGATTAATAGAAAGATAGGAATCGTCGTTTAAAATTAAGTTATGGTCCTTACCTTAAAATATACTTATCGGTGTATTATATATTATAAGTTAATTGCGACTTGCTTCTCAAAAATTTGCTTTCCAATAAGCAGATAACCAGAATAGGAAAAAAATGTTACAAAAGCCCTTGAAACAGCGTCCACTGAGGATCAGTTACGACTCGATGGACAGGGCCTATAAACTTTATCGTGCCTTTCTGACTGCAAAAAGGAAACCAGAAGCTGCCGATCATCTCACAAACCTATGGATGTATTTTGACAGAACCAGAATTCAACTGGAGGAAATTTCGAAAATCATGGAGGTATAACGACAACGAAGGATATTACATAGTGCCTTAGTCGTGTTTCATCAGAACGTTAGAGGCTTGTGCACGAAATTGCCTATGTTATAACAGACAATATCTTTCTGTTTGTCAAGTGTTGGTATCATTTCCAGTGAGCTTGGCTTCAATTATTTTGTTTTAATAAGTCTTTGCAGAGAGACAAATGCGTTAAGTAAACTAAGTAGCATTCTGTTTAATTGATGTCTGTGAATATAGCGGCTGGTAAAAAAAAATTTTTGAATAATTTTTGATAAATTTTGTTGTTTATTTTATAATTGTTGAGCAATATTCATATGGTAGCAGCAATTAAGGATATAATCTTGATAATAAATTACTAAGATATATATTTACGTGTATTGTATATACAAATCATTCTTAATTTCTTTGTTTTGTTTTTGTTTTTTTTCTTATTTCAGTACTTATGTGCAAAAGGGCATTTTCTGTGTAAGCCCGTTTATATGCAAATAAATAAACATAAATGTAACCAAATACCGACATTATATCAATATTATATTACCTACAGCCGCCACAGTGGGAACTTTTGATAATTTTTGTGACAAAACCTAATATCTGTCAAAGGAGTTAACCAAAATAGATTATCCTTAGACCAAAATAAAGGGAAATAAATGTAGAATAGAGGAAAATTATTGAGAAAGATTTTAAAAAAATTTTAATACAAAAATTTTGTCTTGAAGTTAGTAATTTATAGAAAATTGTTAAAAATGATATTGTACACGCTGCAAAAATTTATAAAATATTATAAAAACCATTATTTATAATGTTTCTAAGTAATAGAATGTAAGTTTGGTATTAAAACTTTGAAATTCAAAATGGCCATTCCAATATGGCGACCTAAAATGATAAGGTTTGAGAATTTATCCGAAACTTAGGATCTGTAAAATTTATCTCATTCTAACTTTGAATACGATATTAGATTTTTGAAATTCAACATGGCGGACATGATAAAAAAGATTAAATTAACAAAAATTCGTGGATTCGTATGAAACATCCCTATGGGAAATTTGCCGGTGCTCAAGATCGGCCCAAGCTAATATTGGTCTAATATTGGACAAGCTTGGGCCAAGCTCTAGCCGATTGTCATTTCCCATAGGGATGGTACTTAACGATTTTTAAGGTTACTGGATTCGAATCTGGCATCTGATATTCAAAATTCAAAATATTTAACTGTATTTTCCAAAATTAATGTTAATTGGACATTTTATTACAATTTCATAGTTTTGTTTTGAGTTTTACAACTAAAATAACTTAATACGGAAAAATTTTATTTAAATGTGCTAGTATTAATTTTTTTTAAGTTTATTAATTCAAGTTAATTTTTTCAATCAATTTATTCATGTTTTAAATACTATATAAAATTTTTCCGTATTAAGTTATTTTAGTTGTAAAAATCAAAACAAAACTATGAAATTGTAATAAAATGTCCAATTAACATTAATTTTGGAAAATACAATTAAATATTTTGAATTTTGAATATTAGATGCCAGATTTAAATGTGTTAGTATTTATTTTTATTTAAGTTTATTAATTCAAGTTAATTTTTTCAATCAATTTATTCATGTTTTAAAAACTATATAAAATATTTCCGTATTAAGTTATTTTAGTTGTAAAAATCAAAACAAAACTATGAAATTGTAATAAAATGTCCAATTAACATTAATTTTGGTAAATACAATTAAATATTTTGAATTTTGAATATCAGATGCCAGATTCGAATCCAGTAACCTTAAAAACCGTTAAGTACCATATGTTTCATACGAATCCACGAATTTTTGTTAATTTAATCTTTTTTATCAGGTCCGTCATATTGTATTTCAAAAATCTAATATCGTATTTAAAGTAAGAATGAGATAAATTTTACAGATCCTAAGTTTCGGATAAATTCTTAAACCTTATCATTTGAGGTCGCCATTTTGGAATAGCCATTCTGAATTTCAAAGTTTTAATACCAAACTTACATTCTATTACTTAGAAACATTATAAATAATGGTTTTTATAATATTTTATAAATTTTTGCAGCGTGTACAATATCATTTTTAACAATTTTCTATAAATTACTAACTTCAAGACAAAATTTTTGTATTAAAAATTTTTTTTAAATCTTTCTCAATAATTTTCCTCGATTATATATTTTTTCCCTCTATTTTGGTCTAAGGATCATCCATGTTGGTCAATTCTTTCGACAGATATTAGGTTTTATCACAAAAATTATCACAAGTTCCCACTGTGAGCCGTAACTACGTTAATACATTACGTAACATTACGATTATTACGTAATATTATGTCATTACGTAACATTACATTGATTACGTACTATTACGTAATAACGTACAATTACTTACAGTAACTAATTACGTAAAATTACGTTATTTATTTAATTTCATGCACTAATTACGAAAATCATCTTTAAAAAAAATTGTCAACTTGATCATTTTTATGACAAATACTATAAAAACCAACAAAACAGTAGGTTTTCCCACCGTTGTCTACATTTCACTTTTCAGTGTGACACCTCAATCCCTCGGAATTTGGTCCTAGATACTGGGGGGAATAGAGGCCAGCCCTTTCAGAAGACGAAGCCCTCCGAAACAACAGACCAACTTAAAAAATTACATAAAAATACGTAAATTACGTTACAAAGAACGTATTTCGTATTAATGTAAATATACACGAAAAAAAAATTCATTGATATTTGCAAAAAAATTTTTGGACTCTTGGATACATGAAAAAGTTTTGTGAAAACTCTTCTAGCATGGTTATTATGAATTACTGGGGGTAGATTATGTAATTTGATTTAATGTCGAAATGATTTGATTTCGCCTGTCTTCACTTTTTTACTTTTATTGACTTTTGTTGCCGAAAGTTTGGACAGTTAATAGTGAAAAAAGTGACGTCAGGCGAAATCAAATCATTTCGGAATCAAATCAAATTACATAATCGACCCCCTGAATTTCTTCATAAATATGATACTCAAATTCCGTTAATTTTCTTGAATATGTTTGCATAGTGTACAAATAGGAAGTTTATAATATTTCTTAGAGAAAGAATTGAAAATATACAAAATGAAGCAATAGGATCTGTATCGGGGAGTTTGTAAGAATTCTAGAGGAGTTTTGTAAAATAGAATCATTTACCCAAGTAGCACGTAATATTACGTGAGTATCGCAGTAATATTACACTCAATATTGGTAATATTACAGGTTGATGTTACAGTAATATTACCGTGACATTAAAATGTCCGCGTCAAGGTAATATTACAAAGTAATATTACAGTAATGTTACAAAGTAATATTACATTAATATTACAGTGACATTGAAGTAATATTACAATTAAATATAATGTAGAAAAAATTTGGAGCGCTGAGTCTTGAACCCTTGTAAGCTGACCAAGTCGGTTGGCGCCTTCAACCACTCGGCTACTTAGCTCTTAGAATATATTATAGAAAGTCTGCTTCATATTTTACTACATATTTGTATTTTACTATGTAATATTACCTCAACATTTCCCTGTAATATTACCTTGACGCGGACATTTTAATGTCACGGTAATATTACATTAATATTAATATTGAATGTAATATTACAGTGATACTCATGTAATATTACGTGCTACTTGGGTACAAAAGAAAATAGAATGATTTATCAGTTGCTGATGAGACTGTGAACGCTTCCCCTTCTCTATAGTAAGAGTAGTTCTTTTTAGTAGTTTATCTCTCTTGTTACCAATTTCTACCTTTTTTTTTAGACTCAGCACCCTAGTGTGGCCACTCAGGCGTGCCCTACCCTAAAGCCGGCACTGATCATTATTTTAAGCTTGCACTCTGAAATCAAAGAAAGTTTTATTTAAATTATTATTCAATTAGTTTATTTATTTAATTTCATTCATATTCAATTTAAAAATTTGTTTATTTTATTTCAATTAGTAATCTTAATTAAGTGTACCTGCCAACTTGCCATTTCGGAATTGTTACTAGTGTTGACAACAACAACATCTTGATTACAAAAATCTGTTCTATTTTTACATGAACACCGACTCGCTTCCTTATGAATAAGTGGAGAATTCTCCACTTTTAATTTTCTGAGAAGTTGCCCTGATGTACAGTCGGGGTCATTGATGCCTTCCCATTTTCCCACTAGATTTTTTATGGAAACACATGAAAAAATCTAGTGGAAAATGTTAAAGCATCAATGGCCCCGACTGTACGTCATTTTCTCTGAGTTCGAAGTCTTCGTCGTGGGATCGTCCTGGCAACAGGTACGGATGTGAGTCTTGACCTGACAAGATGGCCAGGACCAGAAGACGATGTCGACGTTTGTTTACTAAGCTATTAAAATAATAGCAGATGGTCGAGATACAGGGGTGGGCCAGGGGGTGATTGTGCGTAGAAATTTGGCTTGACGACAGCACGTTCAGCCTGTTGTCATTCCAGTTCTGGTCAGAGATCGGAACGTAAACTACTCCATTTAATCTACATGCTTGTTTACACGTAAATTACCTAGTAATTTACGTATATAGTTTTCTACGTAATTTACCCCTTCATGTAAATAATTATCACGTGGTCTATAAAATTCAAAGAATGAAGCAACATAACCTAACAAGTCAAAACGAAGTGAAAAATTAACAATTTAAACCGTATATTATAAGGATTGTAACACATTTTATATTTTAAATTATTAAAATGCATAAAGGTGGCAGACCAAAACATCCTTCATGGGAGAAATTAAAGTTTAAGTTCATTAAGGAGACCATAGGCAATGAAAGTAAATATACAGCTCTTTGTACTATTTGCCAACAATTTTTGCAAAACACAGCCGAGGAAAGGTTAAAATCTCACCAGTAAGTACATACAGACATACTACATACTCTATAATTCTAATGTCCAAATAAATATTAACTCGTTATAAGTTATAACTTGACTTTTTAATTTAATTTTTGTCACATAGATAAATAATTGCGGTCCGTAAGTCGAACACTTATGAATAATCGGGCTTCATAGATTAATCCTATATTTTAAATACTTTATTGTTATTAACAAAATGTACATTGTCAGTAATTGGTCTTTTTGTTTTAGAAAAAAAACTATTTTAACTTCAGAAAACATGAATGTAAGTAGACAAAGTGATGTAAATTTAAATGATGAGCAAATGGAAATTAACAGATCTGAAAATAAATCCAGAATAAGTCCAAAGTCAACAGAAAGTGATTTTTCATTAGTCGAAGAATCATTTGGCAATATTTTTTGTCTTTTTAAACAGTTTATTTTTTTTAATTTATAACAAATTCTCAAAATTACTGTACATATTGGTTTTATTTATATTTTTGAAGAAATTAAACTTAAAATAAAACTAATTACCAAAGCCAAAGTTGTAAATATTACAATTTTCGAGAAAAATTTTCTTAAAAAAAATTATTAAAATGGGACTAACTAAGTTAAAGAAATATTATTATTTAATAAACTTATTTGAAAATTACGAGTTTATATTCAGTTGTTATTTTGTTTGGATTGTAAAAATTGTAGTCAGATGTTTTGTTTGAGTTATTTTAAGAGTTTATATCAATATTCCCTATTTTCACATTGTATACATGTTTTAAGAGCTCACGAATAAAGTTTATCTTGGACTCAATTCATTATTTTTAATTAAAAGTATAGAAAGTAATTAATTTAAAGTGTTCAAAACAGGTGTCTTATGCAAGTTTATTTTAATTAAAATGTGTGACTAATTCGAAATAATATTTTTCAGATAAATCAGTCAAGTATTAATAAAAAAAATCAAAACCAGTCGAAAATAAAATCGTTTTTGGATAACGTTGGAAATAAAGATAACCTGTTAATCAATGAAGCGCTTTCAAATTTCATCTTTGGATGTAACATTGATTTGAAGATTGTGGAATCTGACTATTTTATAAAGCTATTAAAAGTTTTACGACCAGCTTATAAACCTCCTACGATTGAAGAATTGTCTTTATCTTTTTTAAATGAAGCTTTCCAAAAAATGCAGCATAAAAAAGATAATTTCACTGATAAGTCAGTAATATTACTGCCTTGAATTGAGATAAAAAAAGATTGAATTACTGAGATTAAACTGTTTGTTAGAGATATAAATGGAAAAACTTTTTTTCTAAATTCGTCTAAAGTAACCACTGAAGAAACAAATTTTGAAAATGAAATTTATAAAATTCTTGCCAATGCAATAGAATCAGTAAAAAAAAATTTTAATTGGTTGATGCAATTGAAAATTTACTTGTATTAAATTCCGAAACCAACAATACTAGGATTCGTTCAAGTTTTGAGAACCATATAATAACAACATTACACGCTGCATCTCTTTCCTCTAATTTGTTGCATCCGCACTACCGTGGTTTTCAGCTGACCACGGATCAAACCTGTGATGTTTACCAGTTTTTGATGGATAATTTAGAAAATACTGCTTTAGAAAAATTTTCTCTGTATACTGAACAGAAAGGTGTTTTTTCTACACTATTTGAAAAGAGTTTTAATTCAGCTTTGGTATTTTGGAATCTTGCGATAAAACAGTGTCCTGAGCTTTCTAATTTTGCTAAAAAGTTATTAAAAGTTCCTGCTTGTGCGTTAAACATAAAGCATAGCTTTACAGTTGATGAATTAGCAAAAGAAAAGGTGGAAAAGTTGGAATATCTGTATTTCAATTTAAGATTATTGGATTCGAAACAATTCTAAATATTAAAATACAAGCTTAGTGTTGAAATTGCATTTTAAAATCTTTTATTAACGTTTCGTTCGAAAAATTATTCGTTTACTATATATAATATTGTTTCTTATATGTTTTAAATACAGTTTGTATACGATTAACTATTTAAAAAATATATATAAATATATTTGCGTTAAAGAGAAAAAAGAGAAGCGCAAAAGACTGAAGAAAATTAATAACTTTTAGAATTAAAATAAGAATGTTATTTGTTGTAACCTCTATAAATTATGTATACATATTTCAAAAAAACCAATTATTAGCTTTTATCAAAACATTTTTTTTATTTAGAGAAATATACATAATTTATAACAAATAATTTAATGTAATTGGCAAGTAATGAAAAAGTTGATTGTATATATAAAAATCACACTGAACAAGACAATGAGATTTAAAGATTATTAAATAAGAAATGCAAATTATAGATTGTGGTTAACGTTCTACTAAATGAAAAATCGTTACTTTTTAAACATAGTGTATGAAGTATGTTTCCAAAAAGTTTTGTGCTTAAGAAAAAAAATTTTTGTAATATAGACAACGACAGTGATAATTTTAAAAGTTTAAATAAGAATATTATATTTTGTAACTCCTGTTACGTCCGTAACCTATATATACATTATATTATATTATTATATCATAATATTATGTTATACCATAATATCATTATGTCATATTGTATTACATTTCATATGAATCTTTTGCTAAATGTAATTTCAACAAGTCATTCTTATATTCGACTTTCGTATATTGAGCTTACTTAAATGAGAACGATTACACGAATCAACACCCAGCTTGGACATAGAAATTTCACGCTCTACGAGCTCCCTAAAACCACCTGCGAAGCAGCATACGAGAAGCTAGAGCAAATACAGCCGCATTTTTGGAACCCACCTGTTATGCATGAGAAATCAAGCGGCACATAGAAAATGCTACGATGACCAAAAATCACGACACGCTAATCTGAAGATGCACGTGTGAATTCACTATATAAGCGGGCCACCAAGAGGTCCCAAACAGTTAGTAACACACAGTAATTACAATTAAGAGCTACCAGTTTAATACGAGATTCAACAACGAACAGACCTATCATCAAGTATTCGGTTAACAGTCAAGTCTTCAGTAATCAGTTTCTAGTCAAGTGACAAAATAAGTGTTGATTGTTGATTCACTTGTCCAACAAATAAAATCATTTCATCGTGAAGTTATTGAGAAGTAAAAGTTGTCCATCTGAATTTGTGGATAATTCAACTTGTGCATCGTATTTCTACTTAAAGAAATCTCGAAATTAAAACGAGATCATCCACCTGTCAAATCTTCCTGGGGAACAACAAGCTACTCAAGATTTTAAGTCCATATCTCTACTTACAATCTCCAAGGAGGATCTGCTACCACGAATTCCATACTGGATAATTCTTAAATCGTTTCTCATTCAAAGTAAGGTTCAATTTTTACGTCAAATCTTTATTCTTGTTGAATTCTCATATTTATAACTATAAATAAATATTCTTACTAAAACTTAGTGTCTCATTGACTTATCCTCATCCCAAATCAAATTCTTCATTGAATTTGATTTAAAAGGAGGAATTTAGGGTATATTTGAGAAGGGTTTTTGTCTCGAACGTAACACTCCTTTATGTCATGAACGTTCTTAAAATTAAAAGAACGATTCTTACAAAATATTGTTCTTTCATAAACATAAACATTCAGAATTTTCAGCAAATTAATTTTTTGTGTAGTTCTAGAGTAAATAAATTCATATTCACATTAAATTTCAACGGGGGTGAACTATATATTAAAATCTCTAAGACTAAAAATCTGCGTCCAAATTAGAGTCCTGTAATTTTAAGGTGTAATAAATAAGTATAAGTTTCTTTGATTTTTCTGCAGTCAATCGATTTCTTCGTTTGTTAAGTACGAACGAACACTGAGAAAAAAGTCGTTCAAATGCTGTTGATGAACTTGGAATGTTTAAAATCAGTTTTGCAAATTTTGATAATTCTGTATGATTTGGTTCAGAAAGATTCCAGAAAACTGTTGGATTTGTGATATCTTTTTCTTTAAGAGATTGAAAAATTTTAATTTGATTTTGATAATCTGATAATTCTTTTAAGCCTGTTTGGGATAGATTGTCTTGGAAAAAGTTTTTAGCCATTTTTACATAATTTTCATTACCTTGGAAAATTTTGCCTTTATACTTCGGATGTAAAATATTAGCAGCTAAACAAATATGTTTGACGACTTTTTTTAGGCGCTTTTTTAAAAGAGACTCCAAGTTATGGTCTTGAATAGGAAATGTCGATCTTAACCATTCCTCGGTAGAATCAGCTATACTGAAACTATCTTGCTGACATTTATTAATTAGCCGACATATCTTATCAAATATTATTATAAAGCGTTGTAGATCGTCTTCGAAAGATTTATCAACGATTATATCAATTACATCTTTTTGAACACGCAATTTACCTTGCTCAACTATTTCCTTCATTTTCGATAAGTTCTCAAGACAATAACAATAGCTATCTCGGTACGAGCACCATCTGGTATCGACTGGTAGTTTAATACGTTTTCCACCTAAATTAACCAGTTGTCTCTCTTATTGAAGAGGATTTAAATTGCTTCAAGACTTATGTTACTTTCGAAGTAAAGGGTTTATCTAGCAAACTTTTAGCTAATAGGTTACCACTATGACTATTGCACGTTGAATAAAATAAATTAGATTGATTACCCGCAGCAATCATAGTAGAAGCATTGTCAGATACTACGGCATAAATGTCCACATTGTACATTTCTTTAGCATCTTCCACAGCTTTATTTACAATTTCTGTGACATGTTCTGCGTTTTCAGATTTCCCAGTAAAATCGTACGAATTAAGGTATTAGTCGCGTAAAATGATTTTCGTCAGATTTTTTTAAAACTTTGTATCTGTATTCATGAGGTATTTATCTATGAAATGAGATCCATCCTATTAATTTTTACCACTTCTGAGCTTCAAAATATTAATTCAAAGTTTATACCTTTTACATGCAATAGAACAAAATGCATGTAAAAAATGTCTCTTATATTCAATTATAAAAAAACAAGTTGTCAGTTTTTCAAATAAAACTACTCCTTTAAAAAAAAATTAACTTTATTGACCACGCCGTATAAAAAATACAATAATTTAAAAATTCATAATTTTTCATTTTCACATGGTTTCATTGAAAAATGTCGAAAACGTGTGAGGAATACATCACGATAACTTATAGTACCTGACTCAAAATCGTTTAAATTACATATATTACATTAGAAGAGGTCACAAGGAAGCAAGTGAGTTGATATAAAAGTTAATTTTTTGTTCTTTTTATTTTGCGGGAGTTTTGCGGGAGCATTTACGCGACTAATACCTTAACAAATAATTTATCAATACCACTAACATTATGAATTGTGGCAACAACATACTTTTGTTTTTGGTCTTATTTTTCCAACCATCTATCGGTAAGACAGATTTCTCATTTTTATTAAGTCTATTTGTGATAATAACTTTTTCGTCCAATGTGGCTCCACTTAAAGTTTTTGCGAAAAGTGGTTTTTAATCAGGAGCTAATCTGCGAATAAACTTTCGAAAAAAATCAAATTCAACTACACTAAACGAAATATTGCATCCGAAGAAAAATTCAGCCAAATCATCATCAATGTTCGTAACACCGGTATCTGACAAGTAGTAGCAGCAGTAGTTGTAGAAGTATCGCTTATATCTGCCTGTAAAAAAATTATTTTGAATAATCACCTTTATTTAATTATTAATTAAGTATTTTTATAACCAATAAAATATTAAAAAGAGGTCAGTTAATTTTACTTCAAAGTTATTGCAAAATGTGAAAAAAATTCATACTAAAACAAATCAATTTGAAAATTCTACAATTTTTCAGGTTAAATAATTCAAAAACTTTAACAAAATTCTTATTAATACTTGTACACCAACTTCAAGTTCATATATCAAGTAGAGTAGTTGCACCAGTGGTGGTTCAACTGCTATAAAAAAACGTAAAGCTTTTTTACAGCAGTTGATCACAAGCATTTTTATTAGCTTTGATAATCATTTCTCGTAAAAATAGTGCTGTAAAAAGGCTGATGGACTTCTTCACAGCAGCTGATTCATTAGTGGTACATGATACCCTATTGCTTGTAAAAATATTACTATTTATAATTAATTTATTTTTTAAAATAAGTTCGGGACCAACTTGAAATTTTTGGTGTTAATTTATTTATACTCAATTGAAATGTTCTTCAAGATTGCTATTTTTTCTTATTTTTTTAAAAAGTGATGGACGTTTAAAAATAGTTAATTTTAAGAAATGCACATTTTTAAATTAAATTTTATTTTTTTATTTTTCAAGTAAATATAACAAAATTTTTGGAAAATTTTAAATAAATAGTATAAGTACTAATATATTTCTCAATCGAAATAATTTTTTGTTTGTTAAAATACTTATAATTTTTAATTTAGTTATTTTACTAGCTAAGAAAGTGACCGATCTACGTACCTTTTTGACTTCTGAAAAAAAATTCATCTCTTTTTCATCCAAAACACCATCATTAGAAGGATCTTCACATAAATTTCTGAAATATATGAAAAAGAAGTTTGTTATGTAATTCGTATTACAGGTTTATAGAACAATAATTATAAATTTAATTGAATAATCTACCGCTACATTAATATTATCGGTTAATATAACCATAAACTTTGGAATTAAAAAAAGGGAAACATACTTAAAAATATAATAAAACTATTACAAGTCGTTAATGACCGATATTTTTCAGAATTGTTTGACATATCAAACATCTTGACACAGTTTTAGTTTTTCCATCGCTGACAGCGTTTTTAATTTTGAATTTTTTGTTTCTCAGCGTTTCATTTCCAACTTCATGCTTACTCTTCGGTTAATTCTGCTGGCTCATACTTATTTTATAATAATACACTTAAACTCCTGTGGTAGTAAATGATTATAAACAATATAAACATTCAAAAAGGTTATGATTTTATATTGTTATATATTTTTCTTAGGCGCCATCTTTGAAACTTATTTTACTTAGGTTTTCTACAGTTTCCTACGTATATTACGTATTCTACCTCTAAAACCAAAATGACATGTCATTTTCCGATTTCTGGTTCTGGTGTAAGATCGATAGACATATTCTCAAGTAATTAGAGACAATTAAATCAGATTTTATTGAACTCATGTCGGGACAAGGCTCAATTAGAGGTCGAAGACCCATCCCAGGTGAGCTCATTACGTAAATAATTTACTTTTTGTGAATATTGGAGTCGGTTATCCGACTAATATTGTAAAAGTTCGAGTCAGTGTTCAGTGCGCGTATTTTTGTAAATGGCCGTGCCATGTGGCCGGCTATTTTTGATTTCTTGTAACCTTTTGAAATGGTTTCCATTTAATAAATTTGTTATGTTGTGGTTTAATTTAAATTCTTAGGTTGTTGGTGTTCCTTACTCCCTACTCTCCGGATTATGAGTTAGTGGTGGCTTTATTATATTTCAATTAAAGATTAGAATCATTTGATTATTAAATTACAGTCTTTTATTTTACTATTATTTTTTTTAGTTATTTTTCATTACAATAACTTGACGTCCGGGTTTTATTTTATATTGTTTACTTGGTTTTAATTAAATATTTAAAATTAAATTAATAAACATTATACATAATCTGGGAAAATGCGTCACAATACATACAATTACCTTAATATTTTATTCATACCTTAAACGCATGAAAACGAATATTTTAAAAAATCCTAGCTACGTTAAGATTTGAATCCTGATTTTCCTAACCGAACGCTAAACGCATATTACGAGTCAGACGCACTGACCACCGCGCACCGGGACATTGAGGCTATAAGATTTGGTTTTCGAAGTACTCGGTGACCTCTAGTTCTGGCAAGTGTCATTCAAAAAAATTTCCACCAAAAGGGGAAATGGCAATTCCTTTCGACAATATTTTGTTAATTACTTATTTTAGAGATCAAGATATTTTTTGGAACAATAATATTGAAGAATCTTATCAAAATAAAAATTTAAAATACTTTGTTAAAGTGAAATAATATTTGGTTTCAAGAGGAATTTTTATTTTTCGTCTAATCTTTATAAAATTATGAAATAATGAAAAATTGAAAACATTTCTATTATTTAAGTGTAACATCGAATTATAATCATTTGGAACAGTACCTATTAACTTCTTTCTGGTAGAAATTGACAAAAGTTAAGTCTAGTTAAATTTAGTATAACAATAGTTATTAGCAGATTATTAATAAAATAATTAAATAAGTATCTCCAAATAGTATATTAAGCAACAAGGGGTTAAAGGCAGCCATTTGTTTACGCTGATTTTTATGTACGAGTGATACACAAACATCATTGGGCATTTCTACGAAAACACGAACATGAGGTTGAAATTTTAAATTCAATTATTTCTATAAAAGTAACTCAGGGTAAAGAAAAAACTTTAAATTTTATGATTTCGCAAGCAATTTCATAAAACATAATTTAAATAACATATATTAATGCTTTTTAATTGAGAAAGAATGAAAGTTAAAATTTTGCTTAAAGTAACAAGTTACTTCACACTAATATTTTACAGACTTTTGTTTATTTCCTGGCTCAATTTTCATTGCCTTCTTGTAATTAAAGCTTTAGTCTATTGAATGAATGTGTTTAAAAATGTTTTAGTACAAGTTTTCTATTTATTTAAAGTAATTTCAAAATTGCATAAAAGCATATTAGTGCGTCACGAAAAAAATGTATTTATTTTTCTACAGCAATAGCGATTGATATTTCAAACTTGAAATTTTAGACACAACCCGGTTGTAAATCCGTGTACAAGATCATCTACTGAACTTGTACATGATTCTGGATAAAATCATGCACAGGTGCATTGACTTGCTTTGTTCATGAACTTGTGAATGGTCAACACATGAATTTGGAACAACGAACGTGCAAAGGAACATGCACATGTTCATGAACGCTGCTAAAGGCAAATAATTTCATGTGCATGAACATGCACACGAGCATGCACATGAATCTGTACACGAAAATGGATAATTATTTATTAAACTTTAAACGTTTTGCATTAATTATCTATGGGAGTGAAGGCTGCGCAGTAGATTTTAATGGATATAAAAGGTAGAGGACCACTATAAAACAAGTAACATTTGTTAATAATATTTAAAGTATGGAAAATTATGTGCATGAACATTTGCACGTTCATGCACATGTTCTTGTATCAGATTTTATTGTGCGTGCATAAAAATGTACACGTTCGTTGTTCCAAATTCATGTGTTGACCATCCACAAGTTCATGCATAAGACAAGTCAATGCACCTGTGCATGATTTTATCCAGAATCATGTACAAGTTCAGTAGATGATCTTGTACACGGATTTACAACCGGGAAAGCAAACTTTTTATTCTGCATCTTTTGTCCATAATCAGTTTTGTAGGTACTTAAATAGATATTTCCTTTGATATCACCGTGACGCACTGACAAAAATAAAATTATTTTTAAAAAATAATGAAAATACAGGTTAAGATGTTTAATTGTTTCTAATAAATTGAATTAAAAAATTGTGTAAGTACACAGTTAAAAATTTTGTGTATTTGTGTAGAAAACAGTCCTTGTTAAATTTTTTGTGTTAAAATTTAACATTTTTCGTGTGTTGATTTTACACATTCTTCAAATGTCATTTGATTCTTGAACATAACCTCAAATTTTTTAGTAGTAACTCTGTAATTTATGTTTATTTTTTTGTTGCAAAAGCATAAATTCCTTATTGAAAATTCATTTTAACTTCCAAAGATAAAATACAATAGTAATTGCATAAAATATACACGCTTTAAATTATTATAATGCGTAAAATAAGAGGTTAAAATTTGTGTACAAAATTCAACATATTTTTTTGTGTTGAATTAACACATAAGTTTTGAGTGGACCGTTTGGGACATGTGAAAAATGTTAAATTTAACACAAAATTTTTTACTGTGTACTTTTTATGAAATGTCATTTTAAGTTTTTTCACCTTAATCTATTGTATTCAGAGCAACAACTGATTGTTTATTTTTAAAGTTTTATTATTTATGTATATATGTATAATAATACATTTTTTGAATAATGGGGTCGTTCGCAAACTACATCACGCTGTACGAGACGTTTTTGAACCCCCTCCCCCCCTAACGTCACACTTTTACATGGTAAAACTGGAATTTTTCGACCCTCTCCCCCCTAGGCGTGTGACGTACTTTGTGAACGACCCCAACGTATAAATTTTCATTTAAAGAGTAGACAAAGTCCGTGCGTCACAGTAACTGAAAGCCTTGCGAATTCCACAAAATATGTAAAAAATTATTTAATTCAATAGTAATGACTTCTACACATACTATACTTTATAATTATATGTATTAAATATTTTAAAAACATATTAATTAGCAGAATTTTCATGAATTATACTCAGATGTTAAAATACGTGTTCTAAAAACGTCCGTGCGTCACGCAACATTATTTAAGTTAAAAAAGGGGTAAAAGACAAACAACATTTTTTTCTAATATAGGGTTTAGAAAGGTTTGTTGACTGGTTTTAAGATTATAAGTATCATTTTGTATTAAAAAACTATTTAAAGTTACCAGGAAATAAAAACATATAGAAATTAGAGTAAAAACATCCGTGCGTCACACTTGGAAATGCCCCATTGTTAAAAATTTATTTTATTAATTTATAATATCATTGTAAAAGAAAAAAAAATAATTTTTATTTTTCTAAAGGGAAATTTCATTTTTCTCAAAAAATACACTAGATATCAAAAAATCTTTAAAATAATAGTTGCTGCACTTCAAAAGATGTAAAAAAAGTTTCTCTTGATATTTTACTATATTTCTCGTTTTTTAACAATTTTCGTTAAAATTCGATAAAAAGATAATTTTTAGAAAACTTTGCCGTGTTTTTGGATGCAAATGAGCAAATTATTGTTATAAATCGTGTAATTTATCAGAAGCGTTAATATCTTAAACATATCTCATTTTTATTTTAATTGAATTTTTTATATATTTTTTTAAACTTTTTTCGTTCGAAAATCCAAATTAAAAAATGGTTTTTAGCTGAATAAAAATATTATTAAAGTTAATTTCACCAAATTTTGAATTATCACGTTTGATATTTCGCAGAAAAAATTATGTTGTGTCAAAATTTGTTGAACAATAATAATTATTAAATATTTTATGTTTTTTCTTTGAATCTAGTGGAAATATGTAATTTTTATCCAATCTTTACAATTAATATCTCATTTTGCTCTATAAAACGTTATTTCTTGGCTTTCGTTAAATGAAAATTGTTTTAAAAAATATATTTAAATCAAATTTTATTTATCCAATAACTTATCAATCAAATATTTTAAAAAATCCAACCAATAAAATTCTAGAAAATCTTTCAACAAGTAAAATGAGCTATTATTTGTCAAAATAAGATGAGATTTTAACTAGATTTAACAGAACAAAACACCAATTGTTAACTAATTATTATTTAAGAAACAATTTTAACTCAAACTAATTTTTTATGAAAAATGTACACTTGTATCTTTTAAAATTTGGTTAAATTAATTATAACAACATAATATGTAATGTGATATGGTTATTAACCCCCCTACTTTTAACTTTAATTTAAGTTTTAATTCAATTTTTACTTTTAAGTTTTAAAATAAATATTCATATATATTATTGTATTAAAATACATAAATAACTGTATTAATTGAAATTTAGATTCTCTAATTAAAATAGGTATACTTATATAGTTAATTATTTCAATTTATTTTTATCTAAGGTATATTTTTATATAAAAATAAATGCTAATATATTGGACTTATATCAAACAGTTAAAATTTGTAAATAGATTTACCTTTATTTTAATTTAATAATACTCTTTATAGATTGGTTTTTAACCAAATTCTTTAAAAAAAACTTTAGGTTACTTAATTTTCATAGAATTTATTTCCAAAATGCACCACGAGGAGGTATAATAAGCTTTAAACTTTATCACAAACCAATCTTATATCTCACCTAAACTAAAAATTTATTAGAATATTTTAAATACACTGAAACTATCTTTTGAAGTATTTCTTATAGACAGGAGAAAAATAAAGATATACAACTCAATTACAATTATTTCATCTTGATTAAAAGTTAGATAGAAGCTTGACGCTTTAAAATAAGCTTCCTAAATTTTCCAACTTGAAGTTTCGATCTTAAATTAGAATCAAAATGTAACAATTTATATTTAGTTGGAATTTTTAAAAATTTTCTTCTATCGATCTGTCCGTTAATTTTTAACAGTTGTTTATTATAATTAATTAAAAATAAGTTAAGTTACTACAAATAAAGTTAATACAAAATTTTAACTTTAAAATTTAACTTTAATTTCACATAAATTTAATATTATTTGTTTACATTTAAAATTTTACCCAATTCACAAAAAATGTTGATGCCATAAAGAATTTCACTTTTGCGCCAAATTTTGTACTGTCAAACATAAAACATGAAGTTAATCTCTTTGTAAATGTAAACAAATAATTTTACATTTACAATAATATTCAACATTTGCCATTTTATATATTTCATGAAATTATAAAATTCCACATTGAATCAAAATTCTTTTTTGAATTATACAAAATTTTACAGTTATGAAAAGGAGATTCAATCAATATAAAATTTATAGTGTAAAAATTGAAAAATTATAAAAGAAAGAATGCATAATCTCCAATGTATGTAAAATTTTCTACTTTTCATTTGATTTTTAATTTAATTTAATTTCTAATTAATTTAATTTTCAAATTCCACTAATATTTCCCTAAATGACAAAAAGATTTCATCTCTGTCGCTGTTAAGGTATTTTTCCGATGGGCAGTCCGTCACAAAAGTTAGTATTTCAGTTAATAGCGATTATTAATTAATATAATTTATTTCTTAACTTATCATTGACTATGAATAGTTGATCAGATATCGGCCAATAGTTTTTTAATAAGAAGGTTTCAAAAATTAACAAAAGTTGCTAAATTTTCAACGTTTTTTAAAGATACCTTTTTCACAAGTCTATATCTTTTCTTATCATTTTTTAAAAAATGGTACAATTTAGGTAAATAATAGCTTATTTTCTTGAGAAAAACAAACACTACAACTTCACCTCGTCAAATTTTTGAAAAAATGGATCATTTTTTAAATAAAGCAATTTGTTTAAAAATATTTAGAAAAATTTAGAAATATATTTATAAACAAACAGCTGTATTTAAAAAATTATCCACTTTCTCAAAAATCTACGAGGTGAAGTTGTAAAGTTTGTTTTTTTCAAGAAAATAGGATATTATTTACCTAAATTGTACCATTTTTTAAAAAATGGTAAGAAAAGATATAGACTGGCTTAAAGCTGGCCTAGGCCTGGTTCTAGACTGTCTCAAGGCTGGCTAAAAACTGGCTGAGCCAGGCCTAGGCCAGTCTTGAGCTCGCTTTAGACTGTCCCAAGCAGGGCCGGCGGAAGGTATTTTTTCTAGGGGGGGGGGGCAATGTATATATATATATATATATATATACCTTCACAGACATACATATATACACAAATATATATATATGGGGCGAAATTTCTGTACCGATCAAACTAAAAAAAAATTTCCTCCGATTGGGCTAAAACTTGCCCTAAGTTTAGGTCTATGCATGAGTACATTAGCCACCAAGTATTACTAAATTTCATCATTAACTGTGTAGTGGGGAGGGGGGTCAAGTTTTTGATGAATGGTGGGTGGACTAGTTTTTCATCACTCGTAACTTTTATACGGTCAATCGCACAAATTTTTGACCTATATACTTTTGAAAGAGTTTTTTCTGCTCTTTCAAACGGTAAAAAAATTTTTTTTGAAAATTAAAAATTTGACCCTTTTTTTTAAAAATCAAAAATATTTTTGACTTTTTTTTCAAAATCGACATTTTTTTCATTTTTTATTTTTTGAAAATAAAGTTTAAAATGTGTACTTTGAGTACACCAAGTATGAAAAGGTCCTTTTTTTTGTTTTCGAGATATTAAATAATGAATTTTTAAAAATTAAATAAAAAAAAGTAATAATTCTTTAAAAAAGTAAATTTAGAATTAATATGAATTTTTATTCTAAAGACAATAAAAATTTACATCCAACAAAACCCAAATATATAAAATTTTGCATAAAAAGTATTAAATAAAAAAATTTTAAATAATTATTAATAAAAAGTTAATTATGACATTCTTAGCGTCCAAATAAAAAAAATCATAAGGTCAATTCTCTTTTTATTGTATGACTTATTTATTTGTTTATTTATTTATGTGCATGTTTTTTTATTTATATGTTTAAGAAAAATATCAAAAAGTACCTACCTATATTTTTACAATCGCTAGTAAAAAGAAATTAAGGAAAATAGCTATCCGTGAACTTTAAGTAGGATCACAGTTTATATCCCCTTTGTCCACAAAATTGTTTTTATCACACTTACATCAAAAGTTAGATTTTACGGCTTGTTTGGAAACCTTTAAGAGCTCATTTCACGGCCTAGGCCGTAAAGTAAATGAACTCGCAATCTGATTGGCTGATGCTGGTCAGCTGACCTTTACTTTATGGTACAGCTGCCCAAACTGGCCCAAACGTCACGGCTGTTCACGGGTTTCGCCGCTCTCCGAGGGCATTTCTAAGTCTGTCGACCTACTCCCACCTAGAAATGCCCTCTGAGGTCCTTTTTTACGATAACCAGCTCTCCCTAGGTTCGAATTCTCAGTTTTTTGTGTGATAAAAAATGTTATATGACTCTTGGACCCTTTCGGCACTTAAGTTCTCGTGTATCGTACAACTCGCCACAGCCACATCAGAGCCTCGGCTACTTTTCGGTGGAGCCTCGGCTTCATATCTTCACTTCGCCTCGGCTACGTTCGATGAAGCCTCGTCTCCACCTCTACTTCGCCTCGGCTGCGATTGGACTTAGGCTCGTATTACGATACGTACTCGTACTATAAAGTGCCATTTAGGGTCCTTGTGTCATAAATAACTATTTCGTTTTTTTTTGTCTTTAAGAATATAGTAAAATATTGTAGTACTGCTGTCTTCTTTTTTTATTTCAATTATAGAAGTATTAAAATACTTTTTCTGTTGTAATAAAATAATATTGTTTTGTCTAATAATGTATCCTTTGCTTAGAGTAGTTCAAATTTTGGCGCCTATTTAACCCATTAACGCCCAGACGGACGAAAAATTTCTGTTGACTTTGAGGACCTCCCTTTTAAAAAAAATGCCTACAAAAAAATTAGCACTTATCATTTTTAACGTAAAATTTACTCCTCTTTTAGATTCTAAAGTTAAAATTTGTTTATAACAAATCGTTAAAAAGTTATAAACAATTTTTTGCAAAAAAACACGATTTTTTGAGAAAAAATTTTCATTTTAGACATATTTTCACCGGAAAAAAGCAAGTAGATGCTCTCAAAAGCTCAAAATATCGCGTCCATGGACCCCCAGCTATAAGAACCTGAAGCAAAAAAATTTTTTTTTCAAAATGGCGGACGCCAATATGGCGGCTAAAACTAAAAAAATGGCTCAGATATGAAACAGGGTGCTCCAACTTTTTCATGTGACTGAAATCGCCTAAAACTCTTTATACGGGGGTTTTTGGGGTCGCTGATTACGAATATGATGTCAGTTTTTAAAAATTCAAAATGGCTGATCCAATATGGCGGACGAATTTTTAAAAAAATTTTGGATTCACTTGAAACTCTCCACTCAGGGGTTTTTGGGGTCGCTGATTACGAATATGATGTCAGTTTTTAAAAATTCAAAATGGCGGATCCAATATGGCGGACGAATTTTTAAAAAAATTTTGGATTCACTTGAAACTCTCCACTCAGGGGTTTTTGGGGTCGCTGATTACGAATATGATGTCAGTTTTTAAAAATTCAAAATGGCGGATCCAATATGGCGGACGAATTTTTAAAAAAATTTTGGATTCACTTGAAACTCTCTACTCAGGGGTTTTTGGGGTCGCTGATTACGAATATGATGTCAGTTTTTAAAAATTCAAAATGGCGGATCCAATATGGCGGACGAGTTTTTAAAAAAATTTTGGATTCACTTGAAACTCTCCACTCAGGGGTTTTTGGGGTCGCTGATTACGAATATGATGTCAGTTTTTAAAAATTCAAAATGGAGTTGGCAAATTTTTTAAGTCTTATTATTTTTTTTGGTTATTTTTGTTTATTTGACGCTGATTTATTTGCTGTGGTGCTGTATAACTTTTAACTATGCTCACAACTAAGACGGTTTTGCGCTTGTTGTTTCCGCTAAGATCTGGCATTTCGAAGTCGGCGCATTACTAGTTTTGCAGAAAATGCAATGGCATGCAGTTATTACTGCTGTACTGCTTGTTGGCATTGTGCCAGAATTTGCTTGCAGCTCTGGCTATTGTTACTGAGCCAGCATTTGCTTCCACCACTGGTTGTCCCCTTACAAAAAAGGAGTATTAGAATGAGTATTGAATAATGAGTACTGCAGTGAGTATTGCAATGAGTATTGCAATGAGTACTGCATGAGTACTGCAATGAGTACTGCAATGAGTACTGCAATGAGTATTGGAAATTCCAGTACTTTTTTCGCCACATGTATTTTTTAAGTACAGTAAACAATTTTTTTTAAAATTATAATGAAATTGTGATTTTGCGTTCCATGTATTTCTGTATATTTAGTTTACAACAAAAAAAGTAGTGCGCAGACGTAGGAGCCGTAGAAACTTAGTGCGCAACATATTATATTTTCAACAATGTTTGGCGAAAAAAGTACTGGAATTTTCAATACTCATTGCAGTACTCATTGCAATACTCATTGCAATACTCACTGCAGTACTCATTATTCAATACTCATTCTAATACTCTTTTTTTGTAAGGGTCGTTACTGTGTCAGCGTTGCTTGCAGCTCTGGTTATTGTTACTGTGCCAGCATTGCTTGCAGCTCTGGTTATTGTTACTGCCGAAGCATTTGCTTCCACCACTGGTTGTCGTTACTGTGCCAGCGTTGCTTGCAGCTCTTGTTATTGTTACTGCGCTAGCATTTGCTTCTACCACTGGTTGTTGTTACTGTGTCAGCATTTGCGTGCAGCTCAGGTTGTCGTAACTGTGCCAGCATTCGTTTGCAGCACTAGTTGTCGTCATTGTGCCAACATTCACGTGCACCACTGGTTGTCTGCACTGCGCCAGCATTCTTTTATTACTGGGTCGATTTTAAAAATGTCAACAAAGCGTAAGTCGAAACGGCAGAAAGTTGTAAATGACGCCGAGAGTTTCGAAGTTGAAGAACATGACGAACACCTAGATGTGCTAATGCTACCAAACTCGAATGATTCTGGCGAATCTGATTGTGAATCTGATTCAGATGATGATGCTATTCATGAAGAGCTATAAAATTCGCTTAAGAATGAATGTGCCGATTTACCGCAAAATTCATACCAGACGATTCGAGAAAATTATACTTCAAATCAATCGAAGTTGGAGCCAGATCATATTTTTGAATGGGTTGATGGTGAACAGAAGTATGATCCTCAGTATAAAAATGAAACTTTTATACCTGATAGCGTTGCAAAAAAAATTCGGTCATCCTCGTCAACTGAACTATTTGAATTTTTCTTTTCCAAGGAGCTAAAAGAATTCATATTAGACGCAACACGTCTGAATGATTGTCAAATTTCGTTGACTGAATTAGACAAATTTCTTGGAATAATTATTTTGTCTATTTTCAACGAAAGGAAATCTTAACGAGATTATTGGTCTCAGAATCATCTTCTAGGTTGTGAAGCTGTAGCTGGAGCTATGAGTCGCAACAAGTTTGAAGATATCAAGTCCAAGCTAAAGCTATCCAAACCTGAAGATGAAAATGCTGATGATAGAGCTTGGCGAGTGAGAGGTCCTTTGGAGATTTTTAAGAAAAATGCGAGGCAGTTTGGGTATTTTTCATCAGCTTTGTCAGTTGACGAAATGATGGTAAAGTTTCGGGGAAGAACTATTTTGAAGCAGTTTATAAGAAACAAGCCTGTCCGTTTCGGTATCAAAATGTGGGCTCTTTGTAGTTCCGAAGGATTTTTATTCGATTGTGACATTTATTGTGGCAAGAATTCAAAAAGTTTTTTTTTTGGCAATGAAGAAAAGCTAAATAAATGTGCTTTAGGTAGCTGCATTGTCGTTGGTCTTCTCCAAAACCTTCTTTCTTCAGTTGTACCCAGAAATGTAGTGAAATATCACGTATATTTTGACAACTTTTTTACAAGTCCAGATTTACTGGTTCATCTGAAGAAAGTTGGTTTGCGGGCAACAGGGACAGTCAGAGCTAATCGAATTCAAGTAAAAAATCCGATTACGGAAAAGGATCCAAGAGGGACATTTATTGCCAAGCATGACAAATGCAGTGGTGTCAATTATGTCACAGTAAAAGATTCGAAAGTAGTGTCTATACTGTCAACACTGATAGGTGTTACACCAATTAGTTCAGTCAAAAGATATTCTTCGGAGACAAAGAGCAAAGTTGATATAGCATTTCCTAATGCTTTTACAACCTACAACAAGTTTATGGGCGGAGTAGACTTGCACGACGCACATTGCAGCAATTTGATGCCATGCATAAGGTCGAAGAAATGGACTTGGGTTATACTTATGAGACTTGTTCAAGCATCAATTGCAAATGCAACTGTTCTAAGAAACTTAGTTGTCCAAGAAAAAAAAATAGGTACTAAAGACATGGCTCTACAGATTGCAGAAGCATATATAAAAAAATCTGAATCCATCAAAAACCACAAAGTTCAAAGAGTTGAACAAAAGAAAAACTGCTCTAATTTCTCCAAGTGCACCTGTAGAACGCAACGAAAGTGCGTGGAGTGTGATGCATATTTATGCGTTTCCTGCTTTCAGGATTTTCACACCTAAAATGTAAAAATGTAAAAAATATTAAAACAAAAAAAAAACAAAAAAAAATAAAATAAAAAACGAAAAAAATAAAATAAAATAAAATAAAAAACGAAAAAAAAAAAAAGACTCTTTATTGTCCACCTCCTCGCGGTAAGAGTCGGGCAACGGCGAATTATTCGACGGCAAACGGACCAAAAAATTCTTATTCATTGTATAATACTTATTGAAATTCAAACAATTTGACTCTGCTATTTTGTATTTTCAAGAATTGCCATCAGATTTGCAATTAGCGACCCAAAAAACCCCCGAATAGAGAGTTTCAAGTAAATCCAATAATTTTTTACAAAACTCGTCCGCCATATTGGATCCGCCATTTTGAATTTTTAAAAACTGACATCATATTCGTAATCAGCGACCCCAAAAACCCCTGAGTGGAGAGTTTCAAGTGAATCCAAAATTTTTTTAAAAATTCGTCCGCCATATTGGATCCGCCATTTTGAATTTTTAAAAACTGACATCATATTCGTAATCAGCGACCCCAAAAACCCCTGAGTGGAGAGTTTCAAGTGAATCCAAAATTTTTTTAAAAATTCGTCCGCCATATTGGATCCGCCATTTTGAATTTTTAAAAACTGACATCATATTCGTAATCAGCGACCCCAAAAACCCCTGAGTGGAGAGTTTCAAGTGAATCCAAAATTTTTTTAAAAATTCGTCCGCCATATTGGGTCAGCCATTTTGAATTTTTAAAAACTGACATCATATTCGTAATCAGCGACCCCAAAAACCCCCGTATAAAGAGTTTTAGGCGATTTCAGTCACATGAAAAAGTTGGAGCACCCTGTTTCATATCTGAGCCATTTTTTTAGTTTTAGCCGCCATATTGGCGTCCGCCATTTTGAAAAAAAAATTTTTTTGCTTCAGGGTCTTATAGCTGGGGGTCCATGGACGCGATATTTTGAGCTTTTGAGAGCATCTACTTGCTTTTTTCCGGTGAAAATATGTCTAAAATGAAAATTTTTTCTCAAAAAATCGTGTTTTTTTGCAAAAAATTGTTTATAACTTTTTAACGATTTGTTATAAACAAATTTTAACTTCAGAATCTAAAAGAGGAGTAAATTTTACGTTAAAAATGATAAGTGCTAATTTTTTTGTAGGCATTTTTTTTAAAAGGGAGGTCCTCAAAGTCAACAGAAATTTTTCGTCCGTCTGGGCGTTAATGGGTTAAAGTAGTATCAAAAGTTGCCACAGGGTGGCCAACTTTTCTATTTCTCACAGTACAGATGCGTATTATATTTTATATAAGAGCTTAATATTCAAGTTTTTTATTCTATAAGGATACGTTTTCAGGTTTGTACAACTTATCTTGGTTTCTTTTTCGTATTATATACTTTTAAAAAACTAATAATATTTTTGTATTGTTGGAATAAGTTTTCTGTCATATATTAGATCTTTTAAATTCGAGTTTTAAATACATTAAACGCAGGTTTGTAAATCTCTCTTTTTATATCGTTTGCTAACATATAGTGTAAGTAAATTTAATATTTTCTAACTATCGTTTTATTTAATAAAATAGTTTTCATTTGTTTATTAGCCTAAAGCACAACGAATCGTAATCGCTAATCCTTAATCGTAAGAATGAGAGGAAGCAGGACAGAGATATATGTCTGTCCTACTTCCTCGCATTCTTACGATTAAGGATTAGCGATTACGATTCATTGTGCGTTAGGCTATTGGTATTTTAATCAAACATGGCTCCTAGTAAGCCATTAAAAGTTTGTTATAATAGATGCCTTAATCCCTTTAAAAGAAAAAGCCATCCAAATAGAGCATTACGTCCCGTAGCTGGGAGTGTACAAAGTAGATACTCTTTTCCACCAGGAGCAAAAATTTGCTTGAAATGCAATTTTGATTTAAAAGAAGAGATGAAGACTTCAACAACAGTTGAAAAACCTTCAAGCTCATATATTGAAGCACAGGAAAATAAAGTAAGTGAAATAGATCTTGAAATCCTGGTGGATTTATTGAAGAAAATGATGATCGGACAAATGATAATGACTTTGTTTTAACTCCAAATAAAATAACTAACAAGTAACACTACCCAATTGCCATACGCCGATTTTTTTTAAACTTGGCACACAAGTAAAACAACAAAAAACATTTGACACCTATTTTTTTATATCAGCCCGTTTTGAGTTTTAAGGGTAGAAAACACCCTTAATTGAATTTAAGGGAGGAAACCAGTATCTCTGCTAAGACTTAATAGAATGACACGAAACTTGTTATTCGGGGGTTTTTGGGGTCGCTGATTACGAATCCGGTGTTAGATTTTGAAAATTAAAAATGGCGGATCCAATATGGCGGCCGATAAAATAAAAAATTAATTAGATTTGCTAAAAACTTGTTTCTCCGGGGTTTTTGGGGTCGCTGATTACGAATTTGGTGTTAGTTTTTGAAAATTCAAAATGGCGGATCCAATATGGCGGCCGATAAAATAAAAAGTCAATCTGATTTGCTTGAAACTTGTTACTCGGGGGTTTTTGGTGTCGCTGATTACGAATCCAATGTTGGTTTTTGAAAATTCAAAATGGCAGATCCAATATGGCGGCCGATAAAATTCCTAGGCACTTTCGAATTGTTCTAAAACGTATTCTGATATCTGTAACAATTTATCATGTTTAGGTCCACCTTTTTTGATTTGTTTCTCCCATTTGTACAGTAATTTGAGGTCTGTAACTTTTTTTAAAATAGTGTTGTACTCTTTGAAGAGAAACGTTTTTTGTTTTTCCAGAACGCCATAACTCTACAGCTTTTTTATATTCAATATCAACATCTAATTTTGCTTTCTTAATTCCTCCGGATGTACGCTATCTTCACAATAGCATAGAGTATCGAATACTTTATTTGATAATTTTGTATCTATTGATTCTTTAGTTAAATTTTCGATATAAGTTGCAAGAGATTTTTTATCATCTGTAATGATGGAATCGATGTCATATTCGGGCTGATCAAAACTTTTCTGCAATAAACGTACAACATTTTTTTGGATTTATCGACATTTTTTATATCTATTAGTTACTAAATCATGAAAAAAATCAAAAAGGAATAATAATACAAGATAATGCTTTAATAATGCTAATTAAATTATTTAAGGACGAAAGAACAATACCGACAGTAACTTTACAGTTGTGTTGATCTCACAAGGAAAGTGAATAACTATCGACGTATCAAACACAAATTGACGAAATTTTCAACAAGTTCTCATTCACAAAAATGTAAAATAACAAGTGAACGATTACTGCTTGTTGATGATGTTAAATACAAAAGAAAAATAACAGCAGTTTCAAAATTATGCATCGTATCGTATGTTAGTTGACAAAAGAACGCCATCAATGTTCGTAAGGATTAAAACAAAACAATAATGAAAGTAACTTTACAGTTGTGTAGAGATGAACGAAAACATGTTTAAAATTTAGTCATTTTGTGTATGATACGTCAATATAGTTATTTACCTTTGTTTTCTTTGTGATTTCTACTCGATTGTAAAATTACTGTCTTTGTTGTTTTGTTTTAAACCTCTTGTAGACCTTCTTTTGTTTTATTTTATCATCTACAGTACAATACGATACATAATTCTAAAACTGCTATTATTTTTTATTTGTATTTAACGTCACTAACTAGAAGTAATTGTTCCCTTGTTGTTTGTCATTTTTGTGTATGACAACTTGTTTGAAATTTCGTCAATTGTTTGATACGTCGATAGTTATTCACCTTCATTGTCACATCAACACAACTGTAAAGTTACTGTCGTTCTTGTTTTGCATTAAACCAGTTGTAGGCCTTCTTTTGTTTTATTTTGTCATCTACAGTAAGATACGATATATAGTTCAAAACTGCGATTATTTTTCTTTTGTATTTGATGTCATCAACCAGAAGTAATCGTTCCCTTGTTGTTTTACATATTTGTATATGACAACTAGTTTAATATTTTTTCAATTTGTGTATGATACATCGATAGATAGTTATTCATCTTCGTTTTATTTGTGATAACTGTCGTTATTGTTTTGTTTTAAACCTGTTGTAGGCGTTCTTTTGTTTTTTACTGTCTTATACCATAAGCAATTGTACTTCTCTTTTATTAATAAAAAATTCTTATTTTTAGTAAATTCTCATCAAGTTTTGTTCTTTTGTCCTTACATAATTTAATTAGCATTATTAAAGCTTTTACATGTTTTATTATTCTTTTCTGTTTGTTCTAATGATTTAGCAATTAATAGATATAAAAAATGTCGATAAATCCAAAAAATGTTGTACGTTTATTGCAAAGAAGTTTTGATCAGCCCGAATATGACATCGATTCCATCATTACAGATGATGAAAAATCTCTCGCAACTTCTGTCGAAAATTTAATTAAAGAATCAATAGATACAAAATTATCAATTGAAGTATTCGATACTCTATGCTATTATGAAGATAGCGTACATCCGGAGGCAACTGTTATTGAAGATGAAATAGATTTCGAAATTTTAGAAAAAGGAAATAAGAAAGCAAAAGTAGATGTTGATATTGATTATAAAAAAAAGCTGTAGAATTTTGGCGTTCTGGCGAAACCAAAAACTTTTCTCTTCAAAGAGTACAACACTATTTTAAAAAAGTTACAGACCTCAAATTACTGTACAGATGGGAGGAACAAATAAAAGAAGGTGGATCTAAACATGATAAATTGTTACAGATATCAGAATACGTTTTAGAACAATTTGAAAGTGCCTCGGATAAATCACTACCAATTCATGACATTGATATTAAAAGATGGGCTTTACAAGGAAGAGAAAAATTTGATTTGTCGCGTAATTTATTTACCGCCTCATCAAAATGGATTCACAATTTTAAAGTGAAACATGGAATCGTTTCTAGAAAAATAAATAAATTCGTTACTAAAAACATGTAGCGGCAATAGACGAATTACTGCAAGATTCACGTAAATTTGTCTTAAAAGTAAGATCAGAGTTATTGAAAGAAGCAATAGGAGAAAGCAATGTTTACAATTCAGATCAGTCAGGATTTAATTTAGAAACACATGCAGGTCGCACGTTAACATTAAAAGGATCTCTGAAAGTTGAATGTATTGCTCAATCTCTTAATTCTTTAACCCACAGCTATACTATCCAGCCAATTATTTCTGCAGATGGAGAATTAAAGTCTCCATTGCTGATAGTATAACAAGATACAGGTGGTAAATTTGGACCGATTGTGGAGAAAAATATATATAAAGCAGATAATATCATTGCATTAGCTTCGAGATCAGGTAAACTAACGTCCGATCTGTCCATTCAATGGTTCAAGGAATGTTTTTTGCCAAATGCAGGCGAAGAATCTGTTCTTTGTTTAGATTCTTGGACTGGACAAACTGAAAAAAAGTTTGACGATGTTGACAAAGGGAATAAAGACATCAAAATTTTCACAATTCCTGCTGCGACTACTGGCTTAATCCAGCCGCTTGATGTCTATTGTTTCAGACCATGGAAGAATTTCTTGAGACAATTTTCTGATTTGATTATACTTTATAACTACGATGTAAATTTACATTTGCGAAACAACATTCTTAAAATCCAGTCTCTAATTCACAATCAATTTTCGTCACCTAGATTTAAAAATATATTTAGGTATCTTGGTGGAAAAGTGGTTATATTACAGAAAAACCAGAGAAGTGCGAAACACCTGCAGATTTTTGTTTAAAAGGTTGTGAAGCTGGTTGTAATTTTTGTCAGAAAATTGCAATAATGAAATGTGGATGGTGCAGCCAATCTATGTGCATACAACACTTTTTTGCAATTACTGACGAGAACTTGCCACATTATTGCAGGGATTTCAGACAATGAATTAAATTGTTCAGAATGTTCACTTTTAATTAAAATTTTATTTTAAAAAATTAAAAATATACAAAAATTACAAAAAAATACAATAAAAATTTAAAAATTACAAAAAAAAGAAGGGAATAGTTCTCGCTACCTCCAAGCTGGTTATTCCTGGGTTCGGCAAAAAGCGAGAAACTTTTCGCTGTTTAATTGCTTTGATAGAAGTAAAATAAATTCTTTACATTAACACATTGGTTTTGCTACATTAAATGTACTAAAAACATCCAAAATTTTGTCCAGATTTTATTGGATGCGCGTTTTTAATTTTCAAAAACTAACATCGTATTCGTAATCAACGACCTCAAAAACCCCCGAGTAACAAGTTTCAAGCAAATCAGATTAATTTTTCATTTTATCGGCCGCCATATTGGATCCGCCATTTTGAATTTTCAAAAACTAACACCTAATTCGTAATCAGCGACCCCAAAAACCCCTGAGTAACAAGTTTCAGGCAAATCCGATAGAATTTTTATTTCATCGGCCGCCATTTTGGATCCGCCATTTTGAATTTTCAAAATCTAACACCGGATTCGTAATCAGCGACCCCAAAAACCCCCGAGTAACAAGTTTTGTGTCATTCTAGTAAGTTTTAGCGGAGATACTAGTTTCCTCCCTTAAATTCTGTTAAGGGTGTTTTCTACCCTTAAAACTCAAAACGGGCCGATATAAAAAAATAGGTGTCAAATGTTTTTTGATGTTATACTTGTGTGCCAAGTTTAAAAAAAATCGGCGTATGGCACTTGGGTAGTGTTACTTGTAAGTCTAAATGTTCTGATGACGATTATGAACATCACAAATCGTGTGTAGAAATCTTTGATCAAATTAAGGAAAAATTTGAGAACTCAGACAATTCAGCAGAAAAATTTCAGCTTCTTACACTTTTACCAAAATCTTGGAGTCGTAATAAGATAATGACAGAATTTAACGTTTCCGATAGACATGCAAGAAATGTAAAAGATGAAGTAGCTAAATATGGTATTTTGGCTTTTCCAAAACCAAAAAAAGGAAATCCAATATCGACTGAAACAGTGAATTTAGTTAAAGATTTTTACAATCGTGATGATATCAGTCGCATGATGCCTGGCATGAAGGACTTCATATCTGTCAAAAATGCAGATGGAACTCGTCAACATGTACAAAAAAGGCTTTTATTATGCAATTTAAATGAACTGTATGAGCAATTTAAATCAGAACATTAGTACGTCCAAATAAGTTTATCAAAATTTTCCCAACTTAGGCCTACCCATTGTGTGTTGGCTGGAAGTAGTGGAACACACACTGTTTGTGTTTGCACGTATCACGAAAATGTGAAATTAATGCTAAATGAAATTGATATTGAACATTTAACTAAAGACCATCAATTACAATTAGCTGATTATCATGATTGCATAAAAGCTATAATTTGTCCTATTCCGAGTACTTCTTGTTACTTAGGAGATTGTGGACTATGTCCAGGTACAAATGTTTTAAGAGAGATTTTAATTAAAGCTTTTGAAAAAGATTGTGTTGAAGAGGTAAAATGTGAAATTTAGATGCAGACCGACAGATACAGTTTAAAAACACTCGTACTAAATGTTGATGAATTTACAGAAGATTTATGTGAACGCTTAAATAAGTTGAAAGTACATGATTTTATTGCCAGAGAGCAAGCATCTTTTTATAAAAATCTAAAGGAAAAATTAGTGCCAGGTGAGTTTGTCATTTCATGTGATTTCGCTGAAAATTATGCCTTTATTGTTCAAAACGCTGCTCAAGCTTTTCACTGGAACAACAATCAAGCTACCATCTTTACAGTAGTCATATACTATAAAGTAGAAGATAATTTGTTACATAAAAGCATGGCTATTATTTCGGACAATTTGTCACATGACACTGCGAGTGTATATGAATATCAGACTGTCATCATGAACTATTTGAAAGAAAATTTTGAAGTAAAAAAAGTTTTTTACTTTACAGACGGAGCAAAGCAGCATTTTAAGAATAAATATTCTTTTGCTACCCAGTGGGCAAAAATTTCCAAAAGACGTCTTAAGGACGTCTTTTGGACATAAAGGCCGACATAGGGACGTCTTTCGGACATGTGTGCCCACTGGGTAATCTTCTAGCTCATGCACAAGATTTTGGAGTTCCTGCAGAATGGCATTATCATGCCACTGCCCATGGTAAAGGTGCTTGTGATGGCGTAGGAGCTAATATAAAAAGAGGAGCTGCTCGTGCAAGTCTCCAAGCCTCTTCAAAAGAACACATTCTTAATGCAGAAAATCTATTTAACTGGGCAAAGAAAAACTGCAAAGAAACTCACATTTTTTTTAAAAGTAAATAGACTCTTGCTTCAACTACCCAAATGTTGAAATGCAGATTCGATAGTGCAGTAACAATAACTGGTAGTTCTCAATACCATTCCTATATACCACAAAAAGATGGTAGAATTCAACTAAAAAAATTCTCATCTGCGATTGAAAGTGACTTTTTTTCGAAAACGTTGAACAAAACTCCAAGAAAAAGAAGGAAAAATCCAAAAGCAGTCAAATCTAATACAAAGGTTTCAAAAACAACGAAATCAAACAAAACCAATAAAAAAACTAAGTAAAACAATCTCAATCATTTAAATCTAATTACACATATGGAAAATATTATCATACAACTCATTACACAGTTACAACACAAAATACGAATCATATTTTTAAAAAAAGTTAAAATTAACATATTAACACATTTACATATTACACAGCTGTAATGCAGGCATTGAAATAACTCACATGACAGTCTAAACCCTGTAAAATGCAGATATCAGTACTACAATATTCTACTATATTCATAAAGACAAAAAAAAACGAAAACAATTTTGTGGACAAAGGGGATATAAACTGTGATCCTACTTAAAGTACACGGATAGCTATTTTCCTTAATTTCTTTAATTTTTACTAGCGATTGTAAAAATATAGGTAGGTACTTTTTGATATTTTTCTTAAACATATAAATAAAAAAACATCCACATAAATAAATAAACAAATAAATAAGTCATACAATAAAAAGAGAATTGACCTTATGATTTTTTTTATTTGGACGCTAAGAATGTCATAATTAACTTTGTATTAATAATTGTTTAAATTTTTTTTATTTAATACTTTTTATGCAAAATGTTATATATTTGGGTTTTGTTGGATGTAAATTTTTATTGTCTTTAGAATAAAAATTCATATTAATTCTAAATTTACTTTTTTAAAGAATTATTACTTTTTTTTATTTAATTTTTAAAAATTCATTATTTAATATCTCGAAAACAAAAAAAAAGGATCTTTTCATACTTGGTGTACTCAAAGTACACATTTTAAACTTTATTTTCAAAAAATAAAAAATGAAAAAAAAATGTCGATTTTGAAAAAAAAGTCAAATATATTTTTGATTTTTAAAAAAAAGGGTCAAATTTTTAATTTTCGAAAAAATTCTTTTTACCGTTTGAAAGAGCAGAAAAAACCCTTTCAAAAGTATATAGGTCAAAAATTTGTGCGATTGACCGTATAAAAGTTACGAGTGATGAAAAACTAGTCCACCCACCATTCATCAAAAACTTGACCCCCCTCCCCACTACACAGTTAATGATGAAATTTAGTAATACTTGGTGGCTAATGTACTCATGCATAGACCTAAACTTAGGGCAAGTTTTAGCCCAATCGGAGGAAATTTTTTTTTTAGTTGGATCGGTACAGAAATTTCGCCCCATATGTATAAAATGTGACATGTATTTGTTTTAAAGTGACAAAAGTCAGGATGGTGTAAATGGAATCACGAGACGGTTAATCATCTTATCCAAAAATAATTTGTCTTCATTCGACCCTGCTTAATGATAATAAGAATATGACTACTTTTAATAATTACAAATAATAAGTGCACTAACTTTTTTATTTTTTATAAAAAATAAAAAAAGTAAGGTCTAATGAATTCTCTTTAATTTTAGGGGCCCCAGTCCCCCCCCAAATTGTGATCTTCATCCATCACTGCATACTTATATTATATTATATATCTGCATTCAAAATTATCTAGAGCTTAAACTACAAAAGATAAATAATCAAAAAGTCCCTGCAAATTTAAAAGTGCAAATGATAGGCTACTAAATTAAATATCCATGTTTGGATTTAAAAAATAATTTCCTAGCTTTTTTCCTGTCTGACCAAAAGTCAGTCGAATAGCTCCGGTCTTCCCTAAATGTTCTCTGTTAAAAATGTCCACTAGAATTTTCTGATACTGTACTGATACTTTCTGTACTGTGATATATGGAAAATTCTAATACCACCGTAACATAAAAGTGTTGTGAATTTCAAAATATTTTTGACAGTGTTCTCATGCAGATTCCCGCGCAGTA
This sequence comes from Ganaspis brasiliensis, assembly GCA_037103525.1. Classification (NCBI taxonomy): domain Eukaryota; kingdom Metazoa; phylum Arthropoda; class Insecta; order Hymenoptera; family Figitidae; genus Ganaspis; species Ganaspis brasiliensis. The sequence continues at coordinate 3,124,043 of JAZKLR010000266.1, read as the reverse complement.
TTCTTTAATAAAAATTTGTTGGAAAAAGGTTACTTTACATGTACCTGTACAGGATCCTCTAAGCACTATTATGATCCTACGAGGGACTTGTTCCTTTTGTAGATCGCTTGTTTGTGCTTGTTTCACATGAAAACTTCAAGAAAATGGTAACAATATTATCAAATAGTTGTTACAGTAATATAATGGTGACTTGGAACTAAACGGTTTTTTTATACACATGCGATTTTCACAAAAATAATTTTTGTTTAAGTAAAAATGTTCCTTTTTTAAAACTTTTTCCAAATGTGATTTAGTGCTAATGAATCAAACTTGAGATTAAAATTATTATAAGGCGTAATAACTAATACAGCTATTACCTATACCTAATACACCTAAATTATAAGTCTATAGATTCCCAGTTGCAAAAACTTGTACGAGATCTTGAACAAGTTCTTGTACAATTTCTTGTACCTGATCAGTGGCATGAACTTGTACAAAAATATTTACTTGTAAATGGAATTGTATAAGGCCTTGTACAAGAACACTTACTCGTACAAGGTCTTGTACAGGTTCTTATACAAGTTCATATTTTCTATGATATCATTAAGATTTTGTATAATTACTTTTATATAACAATGGCCTTGAGGTGCTAATGGCGTTCGTTAGACGAGTTATATGCAGGTTCGAAACTCGTCAGTGTTGTTTTTTTTTGCACCTGTACAAGAACCTGTACAAGAACATGTATAAGAACACGTACAAGGTCTTGTACGAGTAAGTGTTCTTGTGCAATAACTTATACATGAACCTGTACCAGAACATGTTCCAATTTCTTATGCAAAACATGTACAGGTTCTAGGAAGGTTTACAAGGTTACAAGTTTATGTTACTGATCAGGTACAAGAAATTGTACAAGAACTTTTTCAAGATCTTGTACAAGTTTTTTCAACTTGGATTATGTTCAAAAACTGAAAAAATTGACGGACAAAATATTTTTACAGTTTGTAAGTATGAAAAAGGTATTGTGAAGTGCAATATAAACATAAATTGTTTATAAATATAGACACTTTATGCTTGAAAATGTCTGAGTTATAATAATGATATTTTCACAGAAAATTATTAAATTAAATTTAACATTATAAAAAAGGGACATGCCACGGAGCTGAAATTTCAGCAGTTATAGTGCTATATAATAGAAGTTATAATATTATTGACTCGGAGTGATTGATAAATTCCTATGAATTAATAACTTCACCGAGTGATAAATTCTTTTAAAATAATAAGAAGTTATAATAGTTACGTGAGAATCGCCCTTATATAATTTAATGAAAACTCTTCATTGAATTTTCATGAATTTTTCCTCTGAACCTTCAAGTCTTTATAAAGTACATTTTATTCTTAAAGTAACTTTCTTTTATTACTAAATTTAGAAATCACATAAGGATACTATAGAGAAAGCTATAAAATATATATTTCAATATGTACTTGAATGGAACTTTATATTCAAAACATCTGATTAACCTACAATTTTAATTAATTTGCTAAATTGATTGATTCCGTTAATAACATTTAAAATTAAATTAATTATTTATTTAAATTCTCTTTCGTTTATTTATATTTATTTTAAAATGGAAAAGAAAATGCGGAATTTGAAATTTAAACAAATATGGAAAATTAACGTGGATAAATAAATTTGTCATTGATGTTTATCCTCTTATTGTATGAAAAACGCTAATTAATTAGTAAAAAACAGAGAAACAATCAAATTAATTAATACTGACCGTCTTCTTCACCATCTTCAGGAAGGTAAGGTTGTAATTGATGAGCATAATAGTGATGATGGTGCAGAATGCACTCGAGGTCAGTGCAGTTCAACATTGTTTTAAAAATTGACGGCTAAATGTTTTCTTAAATTCGAGAACTTGAGGCATACATTTATCACCAATCTAAATATTGAAACAATTTCTTTTTATATTCAACATTTTCATTCATCCTCTAATCCTTTTTTTATATTTTTACCGAAATCTTGATTTCATTAATTTTCCAGTTTTCAATTTCTATCTTCTCTTGAATTATATGGGTGATTCTTCAGAAAGTGGTTACTTTGGACAACATTAAATTTTCAAATTAAAAATCTTTCTTCTTGTATATTATTTATGTAGTAGTTATTAACAATTACTGAAATAAATAATTTTTAAAAAATTTGAGCTTAAACTCATGGTTTTAGTCTTACATAGAAAATTTCAAGTTTGAATTTTTAAAGGTTAGAAAAATTAATTTAAAATGTTTAATTTTTTACCTTAACCGAACATCCCAAGAATGTTCTGTTAGTTGGAGGATGCGCTAAGATATCCAAGGTTTTTCTTGGAATATTTAATTATAAATTAAAATACACGTATTTAATTAAATAATTATATATACAAAAATCAATATTTTGTAAATAATTCAGGTTAACGATATTTTGAATAGAAAACAAAACACTATTCCCATGATTTTTTAATATAATGAACCGGAGTTTACAGAAACTGGAGTTTACAAATCAAAGAAAATAAATTATTATAGCTGTAAAACTTTATAAAATAAGAAGACCTTTGCAGAATACTGCATAGATTTGCCTACTTTACATCACTATTATTTTAATTTTATTTTAAATATAAGCAATTCAGTCATTTTTGGCGAACCGGAGTTTACATGTCATTAAAATAACAGTAAATTAATAATAATTTTTCAATTTTAAAACTAAATATCCCATTTCTTCATGTAAGTATATCCATATTTCAAAGTGTTCATCTTACTAACATAAATAGTTAGTGAAAATTCACTATAAAAATGATTAAAATTGATGAAAAACAATGAAAATGTAAACTCCTGTTCCAAATAACGAAAAGGTGGAGAAAGGATTAAAACATGATTTACGCAAAACTTATTAATAAAATCTGGAAGATAATACAACAAAAACCAAGTTTTTGAGGTAAACTGTCAATTAGAATAGATAAAAACATTTTAAAAGTATGTTTTAAGTGAAATAAAATGCATTAAATCTCACGAGTCCTATGTGGAGAACCCAGAAAAGTGCAGATTTTGAGTCATTTTTAACAATTCTATATCTTTTGATGTTAAAAAAAATATTTTTCAGTTGTGATATTAATAAAAATAATAACAAAGAATAGATGTACAAAGTATTAAATATATTTTTAAATAATTTTGAAAGTTATTAAGTAGGGAAGTAAAAGTAACCACTCAGTGACGAATTACCCATATATCAATTTAACACTTCCCTTGTCGCCCATTTTCTGTTTCTCAAATTTTTGATCGACGTCAAAACCTAAAAATAACTCAATATTTAAAAATAAAGTTTCTTTTTAATGATAAGGAGTTGAAAAATATTTCGTCGACTTGATAAATGATTGTCGATTTAGAATAATAGTCACGATTTAAAAAATAATTCACTCCTTTGAAAATGAAATGCTCTTTTAAAAAATTATTTTCTTCTTGAAAATGAATCAATTTAAATAATTCTACTATGAGGACAGTAGACGAGGCATGATAATATCAACAGAACTGACTCGGAAATACGTTTTTAATTATCAGCTGCTTCATTTAATTTCCAGTTCTATTGAGCTCGTTTTATCTGAAGGTGTTTGTCGCAAATCTCACATTTAAATACTTCTTATTATCCAAGTGTTTTAGATTAATCAACCCATCTTTCAATTATTCACTAAACCATAGTTCTGATAAAGGAGATGAGCATTCGAAATGCAGATTATTGATACCGGTTCAGAAAAAGTTCTCTTGAGTCCACGCACTGAAACTAATACACGAGCATTCAATCACGGTCAAGTACGAATTTTAAGTACACATTTCTGATGAAATTGTTTCAATCAATTAATTCCAACTCTTTACCAATTAATTGTAAATCTTCCTGTGTCTTGTTGTTCTTGACTTACTTGTCTGGTGGAAATTATGCGACAAAAACAAATAGTTATCAAAATGAACTGTTGTTTTATTTGTAAGAACAATTTTACTGTTATTTTTATTTTTGTATCTTTGTAATTATTAAATTCAATTTAACTTTACTAACTGAGAACTTAACCAGGAATCAGAACTATGATAACTTTGTAATATAATAATTTTTTTTCTTATTCTATTTCTACAAATTTTAATATGACTATTGATAAATTTTAATATTAAATGAGTTGAATTATGTTATTGATAATTCATTAATTATTCCTGATGATGAGAGTCGTTTAGATCTGGAGATATAAAGTTTTATTTGAATTTAATAAAAGTTGCCCGAAAGAATCATTGTGTTTAATTTATTGAATTACTTTTCCAGTCATTAAAAATGTAATCGAACAATTAATGGATTTTTAAGAACAATGTTTATTCAATTTTAATTGCATTGTGTTAATTTTCTGAGAAGATGCAATTTGAAAAAAAATGTAAACGATTTCAAAACAGTGAAGGACTCACGAATGAAAGAGAGAGTAATAAGACCTTGTGTACAAAAAATTAAATGATAGCATGGTTGTTGTAGGCAAACCGAGAGAGTTGATTCTCTTGAATGATAAATTATTATTATTATTATTATACATCACTAGAGAAATTATAAAGTAATATATAACATGAATTCGCACGTAGAAGCACGTGGCACGAGAACACCAATAATTGGCTTTCTAAATGGTCTATGAGGTGTCAGGAAAATGAATTAATGACACCTTTGATCCGATGCTCCATCCGGATATTTAAGAATTTCAGTTCTCTAGTTTTAAATAAATCAATTAACTATCTCGATCTCAGTATTAGAACCATTAAGAGAAAAAATTTAAAACCATGATAAATACATTATCATTACCATTAAGAAACATAAAAGTGGTAATAAGTTGGTAATAACTGAAAAAAGGATTTACGCACTTGACACTCGAATGTCTATGCTTTTTACCGAGACATAAATTTGGCTTTTCACGTCGATGTAACACCTGATGTTTATTTATTTCAAAATGCCACTAAAAACGATAACGAGAGAATGTCACAAAATTTAAAAGAAACTGAATTTGGAATTAAATTGAAGATTTATAGTCCTTCCACGGGAAAGTGTCACTGCAGAAATGTCTTGATAAGGGTGTCTGTCTGCAGGTAAAAATGCGAGCTGCAGACTTATCTGTCGTTCTGTGCTTGGCGTTAGTTGCGAACAGTATGTGACTGCAACAACGTGTGTATGGGTCACTCAGTCACCGGCAGGCACTTACTTTCCACTCGCCATGTTAGCACCGCTCGCATCCCCCCTCGAGTGCCTCTCCTTTTATGAAACGTCTACAGGGGGGGGGGGGGGTTTGGACTCTGTGAATGTATGCTTATAAGAAGATCATCGTACTTAATGTATGACTGCCATCAAGAAATCATTACAAAGCTACTGCTGTCCTCTTGTCACTAAGTCTGGTACAGCAAAGGCTCAAGATTCTGATACCACGAGTAGGTACCAATTCTTTGGGCTTCAAGGCTGACGTTCTCTTCCGACTTATCGTCATTGACCTTCGTATTCCGAAATGTTTGCGGAAAGTAAACGGTCAAGTGTAGTACTCCGAAGGTCACATACTATATAGTTAAATATTATTGTAAGTGAAACATAAAACAAATGGTTTGATTAAGGCCGTTGGAGACAGAGAATCTTGACAGTAAATCAAGTGTTCCCCGAAAGTTAGTTTCTCGATGAAATTCACGTGTCGAAAACTATCCCCAATGATGTTTCAAGTTTGTCAATATTTTCCAGCCAAACCCGACACTTTTTCCAAAAATCGGCACCGTACTGCAAATTTGAATTTCATGATAAAAACAAAAAAAACCCAGATAAAAATGTTTTATGCATTTTACTCAAGAAATAAGAGATATATAAAAAAATTGTTTAAAAAAAAATACACAACTTTTGTTGTATACATTTTTTCATAGAAATGAAGCGTTTGCGAGAAAACTGCAAAAAACTAGAAATCACCATAACAACGATCAATACTTACAGTATGCCAACATAATAAGCATGTAACTTAGTACATATATATATATATATATATATATGTTTGTACTATTTATAGTACAAACATAACATATTATATATATATATATATATATAGTACAAACATATATATACATATATATATATATATATATTAGGGTGGTCCTTAAAATGGAAAGTTGCGAATTTGAAAGGTCTCACCCCCTGATTTTGTTACTTATCGAAAAATAAGAGATACGTATTTTTTTATTTTTTTTTATTTTAATATTTGATGGTGCCTCATCGACCTTGAAATTTCCCATGCATTTTGCATGGGGAAAAAACTTTTTTTCGTAGATTTGCAATAAAATCATGAAAAATCAACATTTTTTAACCGGATTACTCTATTTCTCTTGGGAAATGTTCAAACAATGACATCCAATAATTTATTTAAGAATTTTTTATTATTAACTATTTTTTACAGGGTCGTGAAAAAACCCCATAAATTGCAAAATTATGGAAAAATCGTTAAAAAATATTTATTACTATTATTTCTGGTATTTATTGCTAAAATTTTTATTTACAACTAATACAAATATTATTAATAATATTTTCAGGTAATTCGCAATTTGTTTAAACAATTTGTTGTTGTTATTGTTAAATTATTTTTAAATACATGTAGAAACGTATGGTTTTTTGTATTATTTTACAATTGACTTTGACATTAATCATACAAAATAATGATTAATTGTTAAAAATTATAAAAATAATTGTTTAAACAATTTATTGTTGCTATTTGAAAAATAATCTTTAAATATATCTACGGAGTTGCAGTTTTTTCTTAATTTTGCAAGTAGTTGTGCTGTAAGGGACTGTAAAAAAGAATTAAATATGAAACATAATTTTCAACAATTGTTTAAACAATTAATTGTTGCTATTTGGAAGTTTGTCTTTGAATGTATTTACAAACTTGCAGTTTTTCCTTAATTTTTTAAGTAGTCCTACTGTAAGGAACTGTTAACGAGTATTAAATATAAAACATAATTTCAACAATTGTTTAAACAAATTATTGTTGCTATTTGGAAATTTGTCTTTAAATACATCCACAATCTGGCAGGTTTTCCTTTATTTTTCAAGTAGCCATGCGTATATTTGACTCGGGGTGATCCATATATTTTAGAAAGTTTGAAAAACATTAAGTTTATAGAATTATTATAAATAAGATTAACTATGAAATATAATGTTAATAATCATTTGAAGATTTTATTTGGTTTACAAATTTACTAGTGTTGATGTTTGTTAAGAGCTATTAAGTGTCTTATAATGTTATAAGACATACGCGTGTTTTTTCGCGCTATGACAAGTTTATGACACTAACTATCAAATATAATTTTAATAATTATTTAAAGATTTAACTTCGTTTAATAGTGTCATAAACTTGTCATAGCGCGAAAAAACACGCGTATGTCTTATAACATTATAAGACACTTAATAGCTCTTAACAAACATCAACACTAGTAAATTTGTAAACCAAATAAAATCTTCAAATGATTATTAACATTATATTTCATAGTTAATCTTATTTATAATAATTCTATAAACTTAATGTTTTTCAAACTTTCTAAAATATATGGATCACCCCGAGTCAAATATACGCATGGCTACTTGAAAAATAAAGGAAAACCTGCCAGATTGTGGATGTATTTAAAGACAAATTTCCAAATAGCAACAATAATTTGTTTAAACAATTGTTGAAATTATGTTTTATATTTAATACTCGTTAACAGTTCCTTACAGTAGGACTACTTAAAAAATTAAGGAAAAACTGCAAGTTTGTAAATACATTCAAAGACAAACTTCCAAATAGCAACAATTAATTGTTTAAACAATTGTTGAAAATTATGTTTCATATTTAATTCTTTTTTACAGTCCCTTACAGCACAACTACTTGCAAAATTAAGAAAAAACTGCAACTCCGTAGATATATTTAAAGATTATTTTTCAAATAGCAACAATAAATTGTTTAAACAATTATTTTTATAATTTTTAACAATTAATCATTATTTTGTATGATTAATGTCAAAGTCAATTGTAAAATAATACAAAAAACCATACGTTTCTACATGTATTTAAAAATAATTTAACAATAACAACAACAAATTGTTTAAACAAATTGCGAATTACCTGAAAATATTATTAATAATATTTGTTTTAGTTGTAAATAAAAATTTTAGCAATAAATACCAGAAATAATAGTAATAAATATTTTTTAACGATTTTTCCATAATTTTGCAATTTATGGGGTTTTTTCACGACCCTGTAAAAAATAGTTAATAATAAAAAATTCTTAAATAAATTATTGGATGTCATTGTTTGAACATTTCCCAAGAGAAATAGAGTAATCCGGTTAAAAAATGTTGATTTTTCATGATTTTATTGCAAATCTACGAAAAAAAGTTTTTTCCCCATGCAAAATGCATGGGAAATTTCAAGGTCGATGAGGCACCATCAAATATTAAAATAAAAAAAAATAAAAAAATACGTATCTCTTATTTTTCGATAAGTAACAAAATCAGGGGGTGAGACCTTTCAAATTTGCAACTTTCCATTTTAAGGACCACCCTAATATATATGTTTGTACTATTTATAGTACTTGGGGCATTCTTTCTCAACGGGAGACCCCCTGCTCTCCAAAATTGGTTTAGGAGTACAGGGTTGTATAATAGCTTAAAAATTCCGGAATTTTATCTACTTTTAAAAGCAGAGTGGCATATAAATGATTTCAAGATGGCGGATTTAATATGGCGGATGATTTTTCCAAATTGCTTCAATTCGATTGAAACTTGTTACTCGGGGGTTTTTGGGGTCGCTGATTACTAATCTAAAGTCAGATTTGCAAAATTCAAAATGGCGGATCCAATATGGCGGATGTCATTTTTAAAAAGCGATTGAATTCGCTTGTGAATTGAAAATTTTGACACAAGGAGATGCACAAGTTCTTAAAATTCTACTATTCATGTCTACTTTTAAAGACAGACATACAAAAAAATGAAAAATACAAGATGGCGCCACAAATATGGCGGATGATTTTTCCAAATTGCTTCAATTCGATTGAAACTTGTTACTCGGGGGTTTTCGGGGTCGCTGATTACGAATCTAAAGTCAGATTTACAAAATTCAAAATGGCGGATCCAATATGGCGGATGTCATTTTTAAAAAGCGATTGAATTCGCTTGTGAATTGAAAATTTTGACACAAGGAGATGCACAAGTTCTTAAAATTCAGCTATTCATGTCTACTTTTAAAGACAGACATACAAAAAAATTAAAAATCCAAGATAGCGCCACCAATATGGCGGATGATTTTTCAAATTGCTTAAATTCAATTGAAAGTTGTAACTCGGGGGTTTTCGGGATCGCTGATTACGAATCTAAAGTCAGATTTTGAAAATTTAAATAAAAGTTTTTCTAATACAATTGACCCAAAATTAATAAATCTTAAGACTAGTTTACAGTCCAGATTGTGAGAAAATCGGGAGATTGTATAGTAGGGTGGTCCAAAAATACATGGGAAAAACAAAAAGTTGAAAATGTTTTGCTTAAACCCCCTTGGATTGTTCTATATCGAAAAAAAAATTACCCCTCTTTTTTTGTTTTTGTTTTTTTTTTAAATTTAGAGGTCGCTTAAAGTGCTCAAAGTTTCCCATTAAACTCCCATGCAAAATGCATGGGAAAAAAACTTTTTCGTAGAATTGATATAAAATCCATGAAAATTAATATTTCTTGATCGGATAATGCTGCTTCTCTTTAGAAGAGTTCAAAAAACAAGATCTAATAATTTATTAAACAATTTTTTATTATTAACTATTTTTTAAAGGTCCCTAAAAAACCCTGTAATTTGCGTTTTTTTCATTTTACGGGGTTTTTTAGGGAACTTTAAAAAATAGTTAATAATAAAAAATTGTTTAATAAATTATTGGATCTTGTTTTTTAAACTCTCCTGAAGAGAAGCAGCATTATCCGATCAAGAAATTTTAATTTTTATGTTTTTTGTCTGCAAGAATAAGCAATTATTTATAAAAAGGTATTCGAATGCTCCTTCTGGCAATGTACTCAACTATTAGATTTAGTTACTTGTCTTAATTTAGTTTTTTGAATAAGTACTTTAATTGCCTAAGTTATACTTACATTCTGCTTTTGCATTACTCTCCTTGATTACGCCAATAGCTAGTCTCGTTTTTCATCTTGTCGTACATTTGCTAGTTGAACCATAACTTGTCCTACCTTCACTGACTGAAACATACAATCTCCTGATTCTCTCACTATTTGGACTGTAAACTAGTCTTAAGATTTATTAATTTTGGGTCAATTGTATTAGAACAATTTTTATTTGAATTTTCAAAATCTGACTTTAGATTCGTAATCAGCGATCCCGAAAACCCCCGAGTTACAACTTTCAATTGAATTTAAGCAATTTGAAAAATCATCCGCCATATTGGTGGCGCTATCTGAGATTTTTAATTTTTTTGTATGTCTGTCTTTAAAAGTAGACATGAATAGCTGAATTTTATTTTATTTCAATTCACAAGCGAATTCATTCGCTTTTTAAAAATGACATCCGCCATATTGGATCCGCCATTTTGAATTTTGTAAATCTGACTTTAGATTCGTAATCAGCGACCCCGAAAACCCCCGAGTAACAAGTTTCAATCGAATTGAAGCAATTTGGAAAAATCATCCGCCAATTGAAGCCGCCATCTTGAACCGTTTAATATCTCTGGTTTGTTTTTAAAAGTGGACATAAGCAGCTGTATTTTAAGACCTTGTGCAACTTTTTATGTCAAAATGAATTTTGTTGACACAGGAAATAAGAATTAATTTTAATAATTTTGTTCACATTTTCCGCCATATTAAATCTGGCATTTTGAAATCATTTATATGCCACTCTGCTTTTAAAAGTAGATAAAATTCCGGAAATTTTAAACTATTATAGAACCCTCTACGCCTAAACCAATTTTGGAGAGCAGGGGGTCTCCCGTTGAGAAAGAATGCCCCACATATATATACTAGCTTCTAGTGGCGCGCCACCAACAGTATTTTTTGACATAAAGTATTTTTTGACAAAAAGTATTTTCTGACAGAAAATATTTTTTGCCAAAAATTATTTTCTTCTACTAATGCACAAAAATTTGTGTTTGTACGAGTGAAGCAGTTAAAGTCAATGTTTTTGGTGAGATGACGTCAGAGGGGAAAATAGACTCAGGACACACTGAGAAAAATATTTTCTTGATTTAAATATAAGTATTTGTTTGAATGATTTTAGTTGAATAAATAATGTTTTTAAGTTTAATTTCAATATATTAGAAATATCTGAAGTTTTGATTTAAATATATTTTATGTTTGAAGATAATTTTCTGTTTGTTTGATTAAAAACTAAATTTTGTTCAAATTAAACCAAATTTGTGTTTGAAGTCTTTATAATTGAAAGAAATATATTTTATGTTTGATTCAAACATATTGAATGCGCAGAGGTCTTTGCGCATCCAATATGGCGTCGTTACTGTTCTGACGTTAGTTTACTTTTCCGGTCAAACATCTTCGCGTCGTTTCTAGTGATTAAGTGTGTTTATCGCTTTTTTAGACAAAAATGTTTACAATTGTGGTTTTCTTTCTATAAAAGTGATTTCTTAAATGTGTAAGTGTTATCATTTCACAGAAAAATTGAGGTATACCTGAAGTGATTAAAACTTTTGTGCACAAATGAGTTTACTAAAGATATTGGTTCTTTTGTGCATTTTTGTTGGCAATTAGACTGATTTAAAGTTCCACATTTCCAGAATTGTGTGGAGTTAATGAAAAGTGTAATTTTCTTCGGTTTTCACAGTTTATATATTAACACTTGAAGTAATCTCAAACATAAAGGAGGCTTCATATGAAAAGCAAGAAACAAAATCTAAACTATCGCGGAACATATTTTATGTTTAAAATAAAAAAATTCTGTGTTTAAAACAAAAACAATAATATAATAAGGATAAAAATTTCTTTTATTTCAAATAAAATTTACTTTGTTTAAAATGAAAAATTATATTTTGTTTAAAGTAAATGGAATTTTCTTTTGAATCAAACAAAAAATATGTTTAAATCAAACATAGACGATCAATCACTAAATTTGTTTAAATCAAACCTAACTATGTTTGACTGTATAACAAAGTGAAATTAAGTTTAAATCAAACATATTATGTTTGATTCAAACAAAATTTTTTCTCAGTGCAGTGAAAAAAAGTTCACTACTCTGAGTCCTTGTTCCTCTCTAACGTCATCTCACCTAAAACTTTGACTTTAACTGCTTCACTCGTACAAACTCAAGTTTTTCTGCATTTGTGAAAAAAAATAATAATTTAACCACGGGTGGACCTTGTTTATTGACTCACACAATGTTGTCATAAAAAAACTCGGGTTTTCCACCGTTAGTGCATAATATACTTTTGCAGGGGCGAATCCAGGCAAAGTTTTCGGAAGGGGCGATATATGGGATCGAAAGAGATAGCACCATATTGTTATCTCTCTCTCTCTCTCTCTTTCTCTCTCTTATACAAATGTAAGATTCTCGGGCACGGTTCCCTGGAATGACTTTTAGGTATAAGAAAATTTACCAAACGTTTGGCACTTACCGTGCTTTTGTATGACCATAGCAGTGTTCAAAAATACAGTTTTAAAAAAGTTCCATCGAGGTCAAAAGAAAAAACTTCATTTTATGCATTTTGTATCCCGATTAACGAAATAACACACATAACACTGTGTAACAGTTAATAATTACTTTGCTTCGGACCTAGCCTGAGTTGTTCGCCATGAAAAACAAAAAAAAAATTTGTATTAAATCCCCCCTCTCGCACCCAAAATTTAATTTTAGAGTTAAAAAACGGTTTTTCTGCAGTTTTTGTATGAAATATACTGTTGATTCGTCATTTATGGACGGATTTAAAATTTTTGTTGTAATTTAAAGCTGAAAAACAAGGCTTTTCATACCTAATTGAGGTTCATGTTTCAAGTAAAATTTAAGGTAGAAAAAGAGGAAAAAATTTCGAAAATTGACAGTTTTTAAATATTTTTTCAACTGTGGCAATGATTTACGGATCAATTATATTTAGAATGTTTTTTCCTGTACTGAATTGTTAAAAGTGTATTTAATTCTGCGTCGCATGAGCTTTTCTTTAATTAAATTGACGAGAAACTGTCTAAGTTATTGCATTTTTTGTCTTTATAATCAAAGTATTTTTCGGGAAAATCAATGTTAAAAATTTTTTGTGACATTCTTAATTTTCAAAATTTTACCAAAATTTACTAAAATAAGTATAAAATAGTTGTTAGAACATGATAAGTACCACTTGCAACAATTAAAGAAGGCAGAAAAAAGAAATTCCTGCGAAAGTAATGACAAAAAATGCAATAAATCAATTAATTTATTACCAATTTAAGAAAATTGGCTTAAAACAATCGCGCTGCAAACTATTTTATTACATAAATGTTTTCGGTGTTGCCAAAGTTGAAAAAATATTAAAAAATTGACAATTTTCGAACTATTTTTCTCTTTTTTTACCGTAAATTTTACTTGAAACATGAACCTCAATTAGAAATAAAAAGCCTTGTTTTTCAGCTTTAAATTAAAAAAAAATCGGGCAAGTACGAGTTACACTCGTACCAAGTCGAAGTGTTCCGTACCTCTCTAAATTTTTTTTAAATATATGAGGTAGAGATTTAAAAATATCCACCAGGAAACCATTTTTAAAAATAATTTTTATTATACACTAAATAAAATTTTATTGGTACAAATTTTTAGCACTATAAGTCAAAACTTTTGAAGCTGGGGATCAGGGTCGTTTTTTAATTCACCAATTATTATTCAAACTTTTTTTTTTAAAAAACACGAATTTTGGATAGTTAATTCTATGAAGAAGAACATTAACAAACTTCTGTATAATTTTCCAGTAATCTACACATAAATCGACATACATCTAGCAAATTTCATCATCCTAGGTCAAATAGTTTGGAAGATTAGGGGGCGACATGGTCATTTTTTTGAATTTTTTTCAAAAAATCGTACTTTTTGGCTAGTAAACACTATGAAGACAGTCTTTACGAAAGTTCTCTATAATTTTCCTGTAATCTACACGTAAATCTACATATGTATACCAAATTTCAGCATCCTAGGTCAAATAGTTTGGAAGATTAGGGGGGGGGGGACATGGTCATTTTTTCGAATTTTTTTCAAAAAATCGTACTTTTTGGCTAGTAAACACTATGAAGACAGTCTTTACGAAAGTTCTCTATAATTTTCCTGTAATCTACTCGTAAATCTACATATGTGTACCAAATTTCAGCGTCCTAAGTCAAATAGTTTAGAAGATTAGGGGGGGGGACATAGTCATTTTTTTTAATTTTAGGGCAAAAAAAGTGGTTTTTGCTGGATTTCGGCATGTTCATGAGCTCGAATCGCGTTTTCCATATCATTTTCGTAAAACCAAGGTGAAATTAACTATCTGGACCAAATTAGAAGACTTTAGCTCATATAGTTTAGAAGTTAGAGGGAGTGCGAAAACGGACACACATAGTGATTTTAATAGGGTTCCGTTTTACGGTACGGAACCCTAAAAATGTTGAAATCTGACAAAAAATGATGAAGTAACAGTATATTTTATACAAAAACTGCAGAAAAACTCTTTTTTAGCTCTAAAATTAAATTTTGGGGGGCGCTGAGAAAGGAAGGCAAAATAAAATATCTGTGGATTTCTGGTGGCAAAATTTTTGGAAGGAAGGCGGATGGAGACAGAAGATTCCAGCTGACTTCACTTGAGGTTGTTAATTCCTTAAAACAATAGTAAATTGTTTGATTTTGTTTTTCATTTCTAATATTATTTTGTACCTTTTAAATTTAAATCTTTTTGAATTTCTTATCTTGAATAATTTTTTTTTTTCATCACCCGGTAAGAAGCAAGAAATTAGAAAGATTTGAAAATTTTTAATGATTATGAATTCCATTTCTGTCCAATTCTTTTGTATCCATCGAAAACCATTGAAAATAAGCTAAATCCAATATTTTTCAATAGTAATTTAAATATTTATACAGAAAAAAAATTGTCGGTTTGAAAGATTCGAACTCAGGTTTCCAGCGGAGAAGTCAGACGCCTTGTCCCAACTGCTACCAGAGATATATTTGAATATTCCATTTTGAAGATATGTAACTTGCGACTTACTTATGTATTAATTGGACTCCAGACAATTATTCAATAACCTTTTTTTGATTAGAGTTTGTCTCTTTTATATTTATTATCTGTTTTCGTATTAGGAAATATATGAATTTCATGATTTTAATTCATGCTAGAATTTTCAGATCAACCCCTGTTTAATATCTATTTTTAACTTTCTCCGTAAATCGGGTTGCTTACTTAACTTTACTAACTTTTCAATTATTTTCAATCGCCTATAGCCATTTGAAAAGGACTGAAAAGTTATCGAAACTTAGTCTCAACACAAGATACAAAAGCATTGGACAGAAATGGAATTTATAAGGATTGAATAATTTACTGTTTTCTATGAAGAGGTATAAATTTACTAATTCTTTTTAATTTCTCGCTTCTTACCGGGCATTGATATCTTATAATAATGGAGACACTAAATATATGCCACGTTAATGCACAATCTGTAAGTGCACATATTATTGAATTTAAGGATTTTTTTGATATTGCTTTTTATGACGTCATTGCTGTGTCTGAAACTTGGCTTAAACCTAATATTACCTCTAATCTTGTTGACTTGCAAAACTATAATCTTTTTCGCAATGATAGAGAGAGTCGCAGGGGCGGAGGAGTGTGTCTTTATATACATAAAAAGCTCAGATGCTCTTTAGTTTCAATGAGTTCTGAGAGCCCATATCCAACCACTGAATTTTTATTTTTGAAAATCCAGTCTCAACATAATAATGCTTTAGTCGGAGTAGTATATAAAACACCTAATCCTTTGGCAATGATTTTAAAAATGAAATTTTTTCCTTAGTCCAACTTTTTAACAATATCCTAATTATGGGTGATTTCAATTGTAATATACAAGATACTTTTAATTCCCCTATCTTTTAATTATTTTACTTCCATGATCTATTCGGCTGGCTTGTCAATAGTACCTCATAGCTCAACTCACCACATAAATAATTCCAGCACGAGAATTGATGTTATGCTTGTAGATGACTTAGATAAAGTGCTCTCATTCGATCAGCATTCAATATCATTATTGTCCAATCATAAATTGATTAATATTAAATTTGAATTTGAAGGTTCAAATTGAAGGTTATTGATCAAATGATCAATAACCCTGTTTTTATTCGTAATCTAAATGGTATCTGCGAGACTGATTTTCTTTCTCATGTTTCAACTTATGATTGGACCAGCATATTCTCTGTGTCTGATGTTAAGGGGGGAACACCAGTTGTAACTAAAAAAAAAGTGCTTTTTTCAAGAATTTTTCCCTAGAAAACCATGAAACTTTTTGAAGAATAATATTTATTAGTTAAAATTACGTGTTAAAAGCTGTAATTAAAAAAAGAAAAAGTGTTTTTCAACCAAAACTTTCAAAGATATGAGCCATTGAAGCTACGCCTTACAAAAAAAGGTGATTTGCTGTGATCAGGATTCCGCAAGTATGCTTTGTCTGAAATGCAAAAATGAAATTGATTTACATTTATTATAAGATTATTCTGTTAGTGATCAAAGGATTTGAAGAAAAAAAAATATTTGACAAAATGGCGACCTGTCAAAGTCAATAGTATGATTTTCGTTAAAAAAAACGGTCAATTTTCAGCTATATAAAAAAAAGTTTTGCATTAAAAAAAAAATCCTTCGATCACTAACTCGGCTTAGATGTGTAAATTAAGCATACCAAATTTCAAGTAAATCGGTTTAATGGTTTTCGAGTAATCGTGATCACCGACTTTGAAAATGTCATTTTCAGAAAAACGCATTTAAAGTTTCAACGTACTTTTTTGTCAAATACTTGAAATGAAATTTGCTTGTCATATTACTCTATCTTTCCTCAAAATTATGAAGGGTAGGTACAAAAACTGTAAATTTAAGCGTAAAACAAAAGAGGAATAGCCATTGAGCACCAGGTGTAAGTGTTGGCAGATCAGAAGCGACCTGACGCGCCGCCGCATTGTGCTGTATATCTCATTTATTTTTCACCTGATCAACTTAGAAATTTTCAGACACATTTCTAAATATGAATACATTAAGAAAATGCAAAAAAAAAGAAAAACGATTTTTCGAAAATTACAACTGGTGTTCCCCCCTTAATGGCCTAACGCACATTGAATCGTAATCGCTAATCCTTAATCGTAAGAATGAGAGGAAGCAGGACAGAGATATATGTCTGTCCTACTTCCTCTTATTCTTACGATTAAGGATTAGCGATTACGATTCATTGTGCGTTAGGCTAATGTGAAAGTATATAAACTTACATCATATTTAATATCTGCTTTTGATTACTTTGCACCTCTCCATACAACCAACATTAAAAAAAATTTTCTCCTTGGATGACACATGACTTGAGGACACTTGTAAAAGAAAGAAACAAGCTTCGCAGAATCGCTACAGCGATCCGTAACGCTAAAAGCGTTACGGATCAAGATAAATTTAAAAAAATTCGCAATTTCGCTCAAACTAAAATCCGTGATGCTTATAATAAATATAACTTTAATATTATAAAAAGTAAAAGTAAATCAGTAAATATTTGGCATATTTTAAAAAAAATTAACATTTTACCACATAAGAATAATTCGTCAGATTGTACTTTTCCTGCTCAGGAATATCTTAAGATTTTTACACATAATCCTTCGCCTCCTCCCTCTTCTACCCTTGCACGTTTTCCGAATAATTTAGATGCTTTCAACGAAGATAATTTTTTTTTCTCAGATATTGCTCCAGATTCATTATTAAAAAGTATAATGGCTATTAAAACCAATGCAACGGGACCTGACTTCATATCTATTAAAATGATTAAGCTGGCAATGCCTGTTATATTTACGGTAATGTTACATATTTATAACTGTTCTCTTCAGACAAAGATTTTTCCGGAAATTTGGAAAATGAGCAATATCCGACCAATTCCTAAAGTATCTAATCCAAAGAAAATTACTGATTTAAGAGAAATCTTAATACTTTGTATTTTGTCCAAACCATTGGCAAAGATTGTGTGCAATCAAATGACAACCTTTTTAAATAAAAACGACCTACTTGAGCCTTTACAGTCTGGGTTTCGCTATAAACATAGCACTTGTACGGCATCTTTGAAATTCACAACTGATGTTAAACTTGTAATAGATAAGAAACACGTATCTGTTGTAGTCTTTTTTGACTTTTTGAAAGCATTACCAACGGTTGATCATAATTTATTGATACGTAAACTGCACTCATTTAAACTGTCAAGATCGGTTTGTGACTGGTTCGAGTCGTACCTCAGTCACAGGTTTCAAAGGGTCGTTAATAGTAATGGCGATCAATCGGAGTGGGATGGACTTAGATGTGGTGTTCCACAAGGTGCTTCACTGTCTTCTTTACTTTTTAATCTATACATTTCAGACCTTGGAAGTCATTTACAATATTGTAAATTTCATAAGTATGCTGATGATTTTAAACTATATCTTTCCGGTCCATTATCATCGTTGTCTGATTTATTGAAAATGGTTCAAACTGATATTAATTATGTTGAACAATGGTCAAGCGATAATGGACATACTCTTAACTCAGACAAAACGCAAGCAATGGTCATTTCCTCATCTGGACAACCTTCTATTGAATCATTAAATAATATGATACCCTTGTTTCTAGGAGGTAAGATCATTGCGTTTAGAGAAACAGTGAAGGATCTTGGTCTTTTGATTAACAGAACTTTGTCATGGAGAGAGCATGTTTTTGAAATCTCACGTAAAACTTTCATTACCTTACAATAACTACGCAGAAATAAAGTCTCATTACCTACTTCAACCCGTTTATTATTACTCAAATCACTTATTCTGCCATTTTTCAATTATTGTTGCCCTGTTTATGATGATATTAGCAATGACTTAAACCAGAAACTTGGAAATCCTTGAATGCTTGCATTCGTTTTGTTTATGATCTTCCAATATCTGAGCATATAACGCAATATAGAATTAAATCTGGACTGCTAGATGTCGCAACTCATCGAAAAATCTTTATAGGAAACTTACTTTTTTCAATATTTAAAACTGAGACAACTAATTATTTATTTAATTTTTTCGAGTTCTAGAATCTGCAAAATTTAATCCATAACAGGCTTCGAGAAAGAAAAAACATCCTAATTATACCATCGCACCGAACTTGCAATGTCCATCGGTCTTTTATAGTTAGAGGTGCTAGATTATGGAATAAATTGGATCCTGACATAAGAGAAGCTCCCGATAACTTGTAAACATAATGTATTACTACATACTTGTTTCTCGAAGGGCTCATTAGCCCTAGGAACTTTCAATATTTCTTAAATAAATAAATAAATAAATAAAAATATGCGTAAATTACGTAAGTAACACTTTTTCTTAAAAAATTATTAATGTTACTTCTAATTGATGTTTTTTACCAGATATAACAGAATGCGTAAAAATCTAAAATATCACCGTTTAATTGATGTTTTGTGCATAAATTACGTAAGAAATAACATTTTCTCAAAATCAATAATATTGCTGTTTTGACTAATGTCTGTAATTAAATTATTCCAAACAATGTTCTGTACTAGCTATTGGTATAATTTGCGTAAAATTACGTAAGAAATTTGTTTGCGTACGAATTCAAAATTGTCAAATTGTTGTAATATGTGTGATTTAAATTTAAATAATAATTTTGTGTGTAAACCGACACGGAAACCTTGATTTAAAAAAAAAAATTAAAGTAAATTGATAAAAAATTATAAAGTTAATTTTTTGGAGACATTGTTTGTAAAATCGTTAACACATTTTCTCAATTAAGAATGCACGAATATATGAAATTTTTTTATAAAATGAATAGGTGAATCTTTCTGTAAACGTAGCAACTCGACATCTCGTTTGACAATTAATCATTAAAAATTAAATTTCCTAAACTTAAAAGTTAAATTGAATTCAATAATTTTATATTCTGGAGCAAAACTCACTCCATAAGTTTTGGAAAAGAGGGCCGAGGTGTTACGTATGTAACGTTTGTTAATATTATTATATGAATACATATTATTTATTAATTCCGACTCATATATCTATATCATATATCTTTTGAGATTTTCAACATTTCTTGGAACAAATTTAAAAACAGCATTGAGAAAATCTTGCTAAATATTACCGTCGATTAATTATCATTTTATCATTTCTCTTTAATAGTTAATATTTATTTCTTATTGAAAATGTACAATGACTTTATTCATTACTAGACTATGTTTTGTGTACTTTTATCGTTTGTATTGCTCTTAAATGATCTTGTATTGTGGGCACAGTAAATAAATAAATAAATAAATAAATATATGTATATATGTTCCTTAAATTTTTACCATGAATAATAACACATAAGGATACGGGTATCAAACAATGTGAATCAATAATGTTTATCACGACTCTTCTCGCCGCATTGATTGTATAAATAGGAAAGAATCCCAAATTCATACCATATAAGGTAACGTGTAAGGAGTTTTATAATAAAGGTGGTAATCAATAGAACCTGTACTCTTTATGAAACGGCTTTGAAAAGTCCCGAAATAATATCGATTAAAAAAGACTATATAAAGTGCTGTGCGACATGAAAAGACCAGTCTAATTTAAATCCCGAAACTACGTTTGTCAACTTTCTTCATACCAAGTTTGATTCAACCAAAAACTCTGTTTGTCGATTTGTTAAATTGACAAACTGTCAGTCTTCTATTAAGTTTATTTTGATAATAATAATCTTCAAAAACTACGCATCAATCTTCGAGCCAGAAACTTCCTAGTTTTTGGCCAATATCGGCCTTACAACACAGCTGGCTGGTTGCCAGTAATTTCCCAGTTTTTAACCAACATCGCCTTTAAAACTCAGCTGGCTGGTTGCCAGTAATTTGACAGTTTTCAACCAACCTCGCATCAATTATTCAGCTGGCTGGTTGCCAGTTTCCTGCCATCGTCGGCCCAACCTCGGCTTTTCATCACAGCCGGCTAATTGCCGGTTTGCTGCCAACCAAGGTCCAACAACTACTTGCAACATTGGTTTCTGAGACTTGACCAAAGTTCTTCATATTTAAAATAAAAGTAAGTACAAACATTTTAATCTTTTGTCTCCTATCTCATTTTTTTCTAAACGTATAATCTGTTTTAGATTATCCATACTCTGCCACCAGTTCTCGCCGCTCTCTCAACTCCTCAGCACTTTAGATTTCTATCGTCGATTAGCCCTTGTGTAAACAATAAATTCAGATATATATATATAATGTACAAATGCCTCTCTATTCATTTACCTGTACACCTTACCCTCACTGTTCAACCACCGATTGAATTTTAAAAATTATTTTTGTATGTTATATTTTCCATGACGTAACACAAAGATGATTGGTTACTTTATAAACTTTCGGCTTTAGGAAACTCTTAAACAGCTTTTAAAAACTCTTAAAAAAATATGTTTCGGAAAATAATATTTATTTCATTAGCTCATAGAAAGCTCTTAGAAACTCTTTCAAAGATCATTGGTTACTTTATAAATTTTCGGCTTTATTAGGAAGCTCTTAAAAAGCTTTTTAAAACTCTTAAAAAAATATGTTTCGGAAAATAGTATTTATTTTATTCGCTCATAGAAACCTCTTAGAAACTCTTTCAAAGATCATTGATTACTTTAGAAATTTTTGGCTTTAAGAAACTCTTAACAAGCTTTTAAAAACTCTTAAAAAAATATGTGTCGGAAATTAATATTTATTTCATTAGCTTATAGAAACCTCTTAGAAACTCTTTCGAAGATCATTGAAAATACTTATAATATTTGCAGTCACTAGAAGCTCTTTGAAAGCTCTTAGGAACTCTTAAAAAATATGTAATACTTTTTTTCTTCAAACAAAAGCTCGTTAAAAGCTCTTAGAAAGTAGTAGGAAATTTTTTTTACTCTTACAACGACAGTAGGAGACATTAGAAAACTCCTTAAGAAAAAAATGATCTTAAGAAGAGATTAGAAACTCTTAAAATAATAGTGTGTCTCTATTATTTTTCTATTGTTTTTCTACTATCTTCTAATATCTTTTTTATCCAGGGATTTGTATCAATTTAGGTCTTATGTTGTCAAATCTAGGATATTTGCAAAGAACATGTTCTAGATCCTCTTCCACAGTAAGATCATAGGTACAAGCCGGAGAATCTACTATGTTTTTTCTGTAAAGACTTTCCTTGAGAGAATGATGGTCACTTCTCATTCTACAAATGGAAACAATCCATTCTCTTTTGGCAACAAAAGATGAAAACCATGATGTTCGACGTGGTTGATAATAGCGCTTGGTATAATGGACTCCAAAAGTACGTCCTCTAGTTCGGTAATAATCATGACACTTTTTATGATAGATTTCTTTAAAAACTGAGGTAAAATCTGAATAAGGCAGACCAATATTTAGTATAGGGGCATCATTTGAAGTCAGTCTCGCAGCTCTGTCAGCCAATTCATTTCCCTCTAGACCTAAGTGACCTTGGATCCAAACTAAGGAAATATCAAATTTTAAGTTAGTTAAGACGGTTAAACGGTTTCTAATTAAAAAAATTAAATATGAGTCAATGTTCCCAGGATTAGACAAAGAAATGGTTTTTAGTACACTTAATAAGTCAGTAAAACTAGCTACATTTTTGAGATTATTATCCTTAATCCAGTCAAGAGTTAAAAATATAGCATAAGCTTCGATTGAGAAAATCGAAGCATTGTTGTTGATTTTCCAAGATTGGGAAATCTGCTCTGAGCTCGGTTGTAAATCCGTGTACAAGATCATCTACTTAACTTGTACATGATTCTGGATAAAATCATGCACAGGTGCATTGACTTGCTTTGCGCATGAACTTGCGAATGGTCAACACATGAATTTGGAACAACGAACGTGCAAAGGAACATGCACATGTTCATGAAGGCTTCTAAAGGCAAATAATTTCATGTGCTCATGAACATGCACACCAAAATGCACATGAATCTGTACACGAAAAGGGATAATTATTTATTAAACTTTAAACGTTGCGCATTAGTTATCTATGGGAATGAAGGCTGCGCAGTAGATTTTAATGGCTATAAAAGGTAGAGGACCACTATAAAACAAGTTACATGTGTTAATTATATTTAAAGTATGGAACATTATGTGCATGAACCTTTGCACGTTCATGCACATGTTCTTGTATCAGATTTTATTGTGCGTGCATAAAAATGTACACGTTCGTTGTTCCAAATTCATGTGTTGACCATCCACAAGTTCATGCATAAGACAAGTCAATGCACCTGTACATGATTTTATCCAGAATCATGTACAAGTTCAGTAGATGATCTTGTACACGGATTCACAACCGGGAGGGACATATCATCGCACATCCTGCTCTTTTAGGATTCTCAGATTTAGATCCATCTGTATAAAAACACAAATAATCTCGATATTCTGTATCCAAGAAGTCTTTAAATAAGCGTGGAGGATTAATAGACCTTTGTATTTCTCGGCCTAAGTCAGTATTAACTTTTGGTGCAGTTAAATGATTGTAATAAGGGAACTCAAAGTAAGGTAAAAGAGATGAGCTTTAGACTTGATTTTAAAAATTTTTACAGACTGAAATGATGATAATAAAGTAAAGTAGTCTAAGATTTTGAACGGATTTTTCAGAGAGGATAGTGCTAAAAGAGTATTTAATTTATTTAGAAGGGGATGATTGGAGTTTCGATAATTTATCAAACATTTTGTTGTTTTTTAAGCTATAAATATGCTAGCTATATTCTAAACAACTTCTTATTACTGATCTGTAAATTGTAAGTAATGTGTAGGGATGAGCTCCCCACCAAGTCCCTCTCAAGGCTTTAATTATATTCAATGTTTTATGAAATTTTTCTAGAAGGTATGAGCAGTGAATGTCAAAGGAGAGTTTATAGTCTAGACCCGGCAACAAGGCTAGAATAGTAAAGAATTCGAATTTACAGAGTTGCGCCCAAAACATCAAAAATATCACCACGGAGTTAGCTCAGTTGGTTAAATACTAGACTCTGCGGTCGCGCCAAGTCCAGCTTGCTGGGTTCGCGCCCCGATGAGTCTGGGATTTTTCTAACTCGTGAACTCTAACTCTCCACTGGCGAGCAAACCCAATATACCGGGTGGTCCAGGCAAATGCGAGTACTCCTAATTTCAAGCCGTTCTGTAGACGAAAAACACTTAAAAAAGAATATATGCAAAAGTACAATTCTAGGAACTCCCTACGGGGGACACTCATTGGGCCAGTAAGGTCGTTAAAACGAGTGTATAATAACTTAAAACATCAAAAATATCGTTTCTTCTTAATGCCTGAATTTTCCTCGAATTTCATGGTCACGAAGTAGAATTCGAAAACTAGCGATGTGAATTTTTCATTATTCCGAAGCGTATATCCTATACCGTAAAACGGGATTCATTTCAGTCATTTTCAATTTCGAAATGTTCCGTCAGATCAGCTATAAGCTGGAAAAAACTTACTCAGTTCCACTAAGTAGAATTCATTCAGTATATTTTTATTCTCTTTGAAATACTTTGAGAAAAATGTTGTGAACGGAATATTTTCAATTCCTTTTAATCCAATTGCTCACTAATATACTTGACTCCCCTCCTTGCTCCACTCGAAACCGGTTATGAGAGTGTCAAATTCCTAACAGAAAATGTGAAGGAAAACATATGGCTCTAAATTTTCAATGAAAGGACCTACTTTTTCTTTGTATTTTGTCGCTAACGGTCAGTTTCTTTTTGACTTTCGAACAGTTAAGTGCCAGTAAGTTTTGAACATGTTTTCACAATGTGCTTAAATTTTAATTTTAATTTAAAATTTAAAAAAATTTAAGTTTTAGTTAACACTCTTCTATTCAGTTAATAATATCCATTTCCTTAATTACTCTAAAAATTGCTCATGTGGATTTTAAGTTATAAGTTTATTGATATGTATATCCTAACAATAGCAATAATATATTGTTTATTATTACTCTGTTATTGTTATTATTATTATTGTTATTGAGTATTATTATTGTTATTATAAATATTATTACATTATTATTATTATTATTTTTTTTTTTTTTATTTACAAAACAAGTTTAGGAGAGGAAAAAATGCATTTACGCACTTGTTCGTGTGGGACTCGACCACGTGCTGTGGTAATACCTCACTAAAACAACCTCTGCCATTCTTGCTTTACTTAATATAATCCGCTATTGCGCCATCCGTCCTGGAGGGTAAGCAAAAGCGTGATTCATTTGCTAGAGACATTATGCCTACTTCTTGCACTGTTGTTCTCACCCATAGCCGCCAATTTTCTTAAGCGGTGGTCGAGAACGTTGTTGGATGCTTTTTTAGAGCTACCGAATAAGATCTTACAATGAACAGTGCTGCCGAACCAGATTGAGAGAGTTCAGAAGAACAGCCTTTTGCATGCGAATTGCCAATGCATCGGCTCGATGCTCGCAGCTAGGTATCTTCCTTAGTCGGCTCACAAATGAAGCTCGCATCCCTCCCAAAGAACCGAGTACAAGAACAATTAGTCGGACCCTGTAGCCTGCATACATTCTCCTCAATTCAAACAGAAGGTCTTGATATTTCGTCCGTTTCTCATCCTCCTTTTGAATGATGTTGCTCTCAGCAGGAGCCGAAAACTCTATTACACAAATGATCTGACTTTTATGATCTTGGAGTACAATATCAGGCTTTATAGCACTGATACGATGAGTGGTGGAAAAAGAAAAATTCCAATAGATCTTTCCACAACGAACTCCTGATCCCCTTGGGCATACGGCAAGATGGGTTCCTTATCTATACCATATTGGTGTCGAAGGTGATAATACAACACCTTAAGCGCAGCATTGTGTCTTTCTATATATCTGCAACATGCATACTTCGGGCACGCACTTAGAATATGACTAAGTGTTTCCGGATATTGCTTGCACGCACGACAGTTGGTATTGTCGACAGATACATGCATCACTCGACTGCGGTACATCAAAGTATTTATTACTCCATCCTGACAAGCAAACAAAAATCCTTCAGTCTCCGATTTCAAACCAGCAGATCTGAGGAAAGCAAATGACAAACCCACAGACAATCCCATTTCTTTTATCAGACTGAAGAATTGTCCTTACACAGGTTTGCCCATATGTTCCTGTAACAGAAGCGAATGTTCTGCTTCCTTGACACGCTTTTTAATCATTAGAGGTGTTAAAGATGCTATGCCGTGTTCTATATCACTGGTTTCAAATGGGAGACAAAGTTCATTTGCAGCTCTTTCTGCCGCTCGATATAAAAACGCCCCAACATTTCCAATTTCATGCTGGTGTACAAATTGCATAAGCAGATCTCTACTGTTCAAGATTGAGCATGCCGCAGACAAAACAATTCTACGATGAAGACACTCTAAATTTAATAGACCTCTTCCTCCTCGATCTCGTGGAAGGTAAATTCATTGTACAGAAGACCTTGGGTGATGACTTAGATGTACTGTCATCATCCTTCGAGTTTCTCTATCGAGATGCTTCAACTCATTCACATTCCACTTAACTGCTCCAAATGTATAAAGTAGTAAAGGAATGGCTAGTATACTTGTGGCCTGAATCTTATTATCCCAGATAATTCGGATGACCAATTTTTTCTGAGAAGACCACGGTATTTTATATGGACGTGATCTTTAATCCCACACACATCTTGACTTTCTGATTGTCGAATTCCAAGATATGTGTAAGTCTCTCCAACACCAAGATAATGAATGGTGTTGCCACCAATGAGTTGAATATTCTCAGATTCGCTCGGCATTTCAGCTGTTTCTCGTCTTCCTTTAATCAAATGAATAACAGCACATTTGTCGAATCCAAAATCCATTCCTATAGCTCTGGAATACTCGGCCACTGCAAACACCAGAATTTTTAGTAATTCCTTACTGGATCCATAGAGCTTAAGATCGTCCATGTAAAATAGATGGTTGATCTTATAGACTCTATTTCTGGGTTTGCCACACATGTATTCAGAGTGTTTTTCCCGGAGTACTACAGACAGAGGCAAGAGAGAGATACAAAAAAGTAAAGGACTGAGAGAGTCTCCTTGGAAGACGCCTCTTTTGAATAAGATGATGTTGGTCATCACTTGTTGTTTGTTGGATGTTATAACAAACCTTGTCCTCCACATAAGCATTAGCTCCTTTAAGCATCTCACGATGTTCGGATGTACCTCTAAACATTCAAGGAGCTTGATGATCAGCTTATGACTTGTTGAGTCAAATGCCTTTCGGTAATCAATCCAAGCCATTGACAGGTTATGTCGATAAAATATCGAGTCCTAGGTAATACACCTATCAATCAATAGGTTTTCCTTACAACCTGCTAGGCCTCTCTTGTACCCTCGCTGTTCGCTTATTGCACTCCAAACTGGCTCGATTGATGTTAAAATCCTCTCTTTGAGGATGCCAGTAAATAGCTTGTAGCAGGTGTTAAGACAAGCTATTTGTCTATAATTTTTTGGATCCGACAAATCTCCAAATTTTGGTAAGAGTACCGTTCGTCCTTCCACTAACCACTGTGGTATTGGATGTTGACCATTGAGAAAGTTAGAGAATATTCGAGCCAAATGTTGATGAGTTGAAGTGAACCTCTTCCACCAAAGATTAATAATCTTATCCGGCCCGGGTGCTGAAAAGTTCTTCGTTTTAGCAACTATGTTTCTTACTTCCTCCTTAGTAATTGGTGGACTTACCTCTGCAGGATGTTCAAACCCCTGTCTAAAACAGCAGCTACGAAAGAGTGTTAAGGATGACTCTTCCTCGTTCACTGAATAGGATTTCCCATAGATTTTACTCCAGAAGTTTTCAATCTCTTCACGACATGGGGGTTTTTCGACAGTTGGCGATGGTGAAATGAACAGGCGAGAAGGATTAGTAGCAAAGGTATTATTTTGCGTTATCCATTTAACCCGCCGTTCTAAACGCTCTCTTATCACAACAAGAGAGCGTATCTTCTCAATCCAATGTTGCTTGATGGTCTGCAACTTCGATTTCTTCAGAGTGTGATGCAATCTTTTAAGAGTCTGGGCTATTTCCAAAACCCTGGTTGTAAATTTTTTTTAATTCTAGATATACAATCACACTCTGCAATTGAAAAGCATGCCTTCGAACCGCCCCAATCTTAAATTGTACTTGTCTGATTCGTTTAAAGGTCCTATCGACGCGGTCTGAAACAGATTTTCTATTACTTTCACTAAGCAGGACCTTTGCTTTTTCATACACAACACAATTTAATGTCCAGAAATCTACATCCTCTGGGAGTAATGAGAGTTCGTTATTCCCTTTAGCGAATTTGTCCATTTTAATGAAAACCTTTAGATGGACTTTGGTTTCCCTAGACCTCATGTTCCCTTCTTCGGTCGTTGGCGTGGGTGTTACTCTTGGAACCTGAATGTTCTCTGAGGGTTCCTCTTTTCTTCCTGAAGAAAAGCCTCATGTCCCTTTTTTCGCAGAGAGGATACTTGATCTCTTAAATACTGAGATGTCATTTGAGCGTATTGGGGGTACATATTGACCCATCGCTCATGCAACCTTAGCATATATCCTCTTCTGCAAGGACTACTGTTTTGCCAACATAGCATGATGTCCGTCCGAAGTTGGTCCGTCCATTTAAAACGTACTCTAGCTTGTCCCGGGTCAATGCCTGGTCGTTGTGTGGGTTCTGTCCTATTGCCACTCCCAACTGAACCCTGATCTCCATCCGAGAGAGACCTATTGTAGGTGGCACTGCGCGTTACAATCGTCGTAACCGCAAATACTCTGTGTGGGAGGTTATCCCAACACAGAGTGGACAATTATATCGGGTGCCCACCACTATCTGACTTTTGGTCCGCCCAGGGTATTCTAATTTCCTCGGTACCTCCCATATCTGAGAGGCCTTCCCCTATCCGCCACCTGGGGAGGCGCTTGATTGGGGTATCAGAAATCCCATCTCAAATGACATTCAAGTACTTGACCCAGTTGGCTAAGAAACTCGGTGATATCTCGTAAAGGGTACCACAAGTCTCCCACCAACCCGATCAAATACCTACACGATGTTTTGTAATGGCCATCTCAGTACTATTATTATTATTTTTTTATTTTTTTGTTTTTACAAAACAAGTTTAGGAGAGGAAAAAATGCATTTACGCACTTGTTCGTGTGGGACTCAACCACATCCTGTGGCAATACCGCACTAAAACAACCTCACGCAATTCTTGCTTTACATACTCTTATCAACTTTTCCTCCTTCCGTCCTGGAAGGTGAGCAAAAGCATCATTTTTCTTTACACTGTACAGTTTCAGCATTCTGTTCTTTGGGTCTTCATGTCCATTGCCGCCGATGTTCCTATGCGGCCGACATGAAATTGTGGGATGCTTTTTTAGAGCTACCTTTAAAGATGTTTTTTTTTTACAAGGAACAGTGTTGTCGGACCAGAAGAAGAGAGTTCAAAAGAACTGCTTTCTGCATTCTACCTGCTAACAAATTGGCTTGACGTTCGCAGGTTGGAATCTTCTTCAGTTGGCTTACAAATGAAGCCTTCATCCCTCCTAAGCAGCCGAGAATTAAAACAATCAAGTGGTCTCTATATCCTGGATGCATTTTACTCAATTCGAATAAGAGCTCTTGATATTTGATCCGTTTCTCATCCTCCTTTTTAATGATGTTGCTCTCGGCAGGAGCCGAAAACTCAACCACATAAATGATCTTACTTTTATGATCTTAGAGGACCATATCATGCTTGATGGCACTGATATGATGAGTGGTGGGGAAAGAAAAATTCCAGTAGATCTTGCACTAATCATTTTCTACAACGGACTCTTGATCCATTTGGACATACGGCAGAATGGGCTCCTTATCTATACGATACTGGTGACGAAGGTGGTAATACAACAAGCGAACAAAAATCCCTCTGTCTCCGATTTTAATCCAGCCGATTTAAGGAATGCAAAAGACAAACCTACAGACAATCCCATTTCTCTAACAATATTATAAAATTGTCCGTGAACAGGCTTAATAACATGTTTTTTCTGGTGGTCTGTCAACGACCGGCGATGTTATACCGAATAGGCGGGAAGGATTAGTTTCGAAAACATTATTTTGCTTTATCCACTTAACCCGACGTTCTAAACGTTCTCTTATGACTACAAGAAAACGTATCTTCTCAGTCCAATGTTGCTTGATGGTCTGCAGCTTAGATTTATTCAAAGTATGATGCAATCTTTTCAGAGATCGGGATATTTCTAACACTCTAGGTGTAAATCTCCGATTTGTCTCTAGATAAGCAATCACACTCTGAAGGTGAGAAGCATTACGTCTAGCCACCCCAATTTTGAACTGAACCTGCCTAATTCTTTTACAGGTTTTGGCAACGCGTTCTGAAACAGATTTTCTGTTACTGTCACGAACCAAGGAAACTGCTTTTTCATAGACTGCACAGTTCAATGTCCAGAGATCTACATCCTCTGGAAGTAATGAAATTTCTCTATTCGCTTTAGTCATTTTGTCCATTTTAATGGAAACCTTAAGATGGATTTTGGTTTCCCTTGCTCTTATGTTTACATACTCGACTGTCGGCAAAGGTGTTGTTGTGAGAACTGATGGTATGTTCTCAGAGGGTTCTTCTATAAGAACTTCATGGCCTTTCCTTCGCAAAAAGGATACTTGATCTCGTAAGTACTGAGGTTTCATTTGTGCGTATTGGGGATGCATATTGCTCCATCGCTCATGAAGCCTCAACATGTAACCTCTTTGGTCCAGAGAGCTCTGTCGCCAACAGTCTAAGATGTCCTTTCGAAGTTGGTCCGTCCATTTTAAACGTGTACGAGTTTGTCCCTGGTCAAAGCCTCGTCGTTGCCTGGGTTCTATCCTGTGGCCACTCCCAACTGAACCTTGGTCTCCATCCGAGAGAGACCCATTGCGGGTGGCGCTGCGCGTTACTGTGGTGGTAACCGCAAAAAACTCTGTGTGAGTGTTTTTTTTTTTTTTTTACAAAACAAGTTTAGGAGAGAAAAAAATGCATTTACGCACTTGTTCGTGTGGGACTCGACCACATGCTGTGGTAATACCTCACTAAAACAACCTCTCCCATTCTTGCCTTACGTATTCTTATCCGCTTTTGCTCCTTCCGTCCTGAAAGGTAAGCAATAGCGCGATTCCTTTGCTCGAGGTGTTTTCAGTTCACTGTTCTGTAGGTGTTCCTGTCCGTTGCCGCTGTTGTTCTTACGCGGTGGCCAGGAACGCTATTGGATGCTTTTTTAGAGCTACCTTCGTGATGTTATATTATGAAGAACAATGCTGCCTGACCAGATGAAGAGAGCTCAGCAGAACTGCCTTCTGCATTCGACCTGCCAATGCGTCAGCTTGACGCTCGCAGGTTGGAACTCTTTGAAGCTGGCTAACAAATGAAGCTCTCATCCCCTCTAGACAGCCGAGAATAAGGACAATTAAATGGACTTTATAGCCTCTGTGTATTCTCCTCAATTCGAACAGCAGGTCTTGATACTTTTGCCGTTTCTCATTCTCCTTCTGAGCGATATTGCCCTCGGCAGGAGCCGAAAACTCAATCACGCAGATGATCTTACCTTTATGATCCTGGAGTACTATATCAGGCTTAGTAGCACTGATACGATGAGTGGTAGAAAACGAAAAATTCCAGTAGATTCTGCAATTCTCATTCTCCACAACAGCCTCCTGATCCTCTTGGGCGTATGGCAAGACAGGTTCCTCATCTACACCATATTAGTGTCGAAGATGGTAATACAACACCTTAAGTCCAGCATTGTGTCTTTCAATATACCTGGAACATGCATACGTCGGACACGCACTTAGAATGTGAGTAAGTGTTTCCGGATATTGTTTACATGCTCGACAGTTGTAATTGTCGACAGGTATCTGCATGACCTTACTGCGATAAGGTCTTATTGCGATTCCTTGGTGTTATTATTATTATTATTATTATTATTATTCATGAATCCTATATTTTATACTTCAAAATAACTACACATGTTTTAGAGACTACACAATGAAATTGATAATATTAAAATATAATAGATAATATACTTCAACAACATCACATTTCGACATTAAATGACCGGGTGATAGTCATTATTCTTTTATTAAATTGATAATATTGTCAAAATGAATTTTTATAAATAGCTGTTATCTTATTTCCAAATTTTAGTTATATACAATTATCATATTGTGTTAAACTATTATTATTATTATTCTTATTGTATAAACAAACACCAAAGAATTGATGAA
Organism: Ganaspis brasiliensis; assembly: GCA_037103525.1. NCBI lineage: Eukaryota > Metazoa > Arthropoda > Insecta > Hymenoptera > Figitidae > Ganaspis > Ganaspis brasiliensis. The sequence goes on along the minus strand of JAZKLR010000266.1, from coordinate 3,091,575 downwards.
TTCCTCTGAATACCGTTTTAGGTGACTCCTAAAATGGACTAAAGGGAATAAAAGTTTACTAATATTCGTTTCGTTACGCGGGTCTTCAATATCAACATCGAGTTTATTGAATAGAACCAGCTTAGTTTTTTCAGAGCTTATTTCCAAACCTGTGTTGGAAAGAAAATCTGAGAGAATATCTAGACAAATCTGCATTGATCTTATACAAAGAAAAGCGTCTTTATCTCTTATAAGTAGATCATCGGCAAATTCAATTACTACACAATCAGGAGGAAGAATTTAGTGTATTTTTCTTGTGTAAATAGAGTAGAGAATTGGGCTAAAAGTGAAGCCCTGAGGAAGACCTACATTGCTAGTTCTAGGCCCAACTAATTCTCCATTAATATTAAAGTAAATATTTTTGCAGGCTATTGGCCTATAAATGAATTTTGCCATGTTTAAAGGAATCCCAATTTCTTTAAGGTCATCCACAAGAACATTAGGAATTACACTAGGAAAGGCACCCTTTATGTCCAAGAATAACCCCGCCGTGACCTCGCCCTGTATATAATCCGTCCAAATTTCTGTTGCAATAAGAGATAAATTATCCGCACAGGATTTTCCTTTACGGAATCCAATTTGAGTGGGAGACAAAATAGAATTATGTTCTAAATACCAGTTAAGTCTGTTGTATATTAATTTTTCAATTAATTTAAACATGCGGGATGCAAGAGCGATAGGTCTAAAAGTGCCTGGTTTAGTTTTAGGAATAAAAAATACTAGAAAATCATTCCAAGAGGGAGGGAAGTAACCAGTTGAGATAAGTTTATTAAAAATATCTAATAGAATTAATTTTGCTTCTGAAGTTAGGGTTTGAATTATGAAATTATTGATTTTATCTAATCATGGTGATGATTTTATTTTCAATTTGTAGATGTCAATATTGAGTTCATTAAGAGTGAATTTGGAATATAAAATGTTGTTTTGTTTAAAGCTATCTAGGAAAGATTTAATGAATACTGTGGGAGGACACATTTCATCTGCAAGATCATGTAATCTTGTGATGGTTTCCATATCCGAGGAGAAAGATGCTGTAGAAGGTTGTGTAAATCTATTTTTAAAAACTAGAACTCCAAAAGCGCGCTACGTTCGCGCAATTCTGTTTAACTTTAATTTTCTTTTTTTTTCAATTGTCCAATTTAATACTTTACTAATTTCTGATAATTGCTAATTTCCCAATAATGAAATCTGCAATGTCTCCATTTACCAGTTTACCAAATTCTCTATTGTGCTAAATTTCTTAATTAAAAATTTCTTTACTTCTACAATTTTGTAGTAAACAAATTTCCAATTTTCAATTTTATCAACGTTTATATTTTGACAAATTTCTCAATAGAAATTCCTTTTTTTAGAATTTTGTAATAATTTTTTTTCCATATTCATAAAAGAGATTTTAACTGAATTAAAATAATGAGCTACCTGAAATTATGTATTATAGCTATCTTTGTTGTCTCTGCCTTTGTCAGCGTTACTGATATAGTATAGCAGTATGGGGATCCGGTTATTTTTTTTTGGAAAAATGCTTTTAATTAGTACCATTTCTGCACCCTATCCATCAAATTCTTGTAACGCGATATCTGAAATTTGCTAGACTTTTGTAATTTGACAAATAAATTGCAAAAAAATTGTAGATAACTTTGTTGAAAGCTATTATCATACTGTTCTTAAGAAAGATACTCCACGATTTTTAAATAAAAATAATGCTAAAAAATGAAATAATTTTATAAATCTAAGAAATGTGAAGTGTGTGTTATGATCGCACTAACTTCCTTCTTGAAATACAAAAATTTTACAAAAGTGACAAATGTAAATTGTGTGTTATTATCGCACTAACGTTCTTCTTAGAATACAAAATCAAACGAACATCTTTGCTTTTTACTGTCAATAAATAAATATTTTGACAAGTGAAAATAAAAATTAATTTTTTTCTAAATCTTTTTAAAAGTGATAGAAATCGAAATAGAAACATTATATTAACGATCCCACCTATCACCAATTTCAAAAGTTCCCGATGTCTTAAATTACTATTTAACCAAATAAAAAATACACCGAAATTGTCATGTCAAATGTAGCAATTATGAATTATCGAATTCAAGATTCTTCTCAGAATTTTAAAAGAAAAATTTTGTTTATTAAATATTTAATTAACAAATGATTTGTACTACTTAAGCAACTATTAAAAAATAGTTTTAAGCAACAGTGTTTATTTCTATTGTTAAAAAAATTGATTTTCCATGGAGCGTGATATTTTGCTTACCCCCCTCCCACCCCTAAGGATAACACGTAATACGTGGATGATTCCTTTTTCAAGAAATAACAGATAACGCCTTTCTGTATAATAATATAATATAATTGTACGAAATAAAGGGGGGTTGCTTTAGATTTTAAGAAGTCTTTATATATAATACTATAACCTATAAAGGCGCCGTAAGTTATATTATTATTATACAGAAAAACGTTTTAAAATCCAAACCAACCCCCCTTTATTTTGTACAATTATATTATATTATTATACAGAAAGACGTTTTTAAATCTAAACCAACCCCCCTTTATTTCATGCAATTATTATATTATTATACAGAAAGACTTCTTAAAATCCTTATGTTATTATACAAAAAGATGTTTTTTTAAATCCAAACTAACCAACCTATATTTCGTACAATATTATATTATTATACAGAAAGACATCTTAAAATTCAAACCAACCTCCCTTTCTTTCGTAGGAATGTATGGTATAATTATTCTTTTTAATTTATACCTATGCTTTTTATTAAGGGAAGAGGTAAAAAAGATTTAAAAAGCTAAGAAAATTAGGAAACGTATATAATTTAAGAAAAAATATCGTTTCCTCACATATAAATTGTTTAAACAATCAAAATTTCAGACGGATAACTTTGTGATGTTTTTTTAATGAAGAAAGTCGAAAGCGAAATGCTTCTAAGAGAAGATAATAAAAATTTGTTTTAAACAATTTAGATTATTTAAAGAAGTAATATAAATATTTAATAAACAAATTTTTTATAAGTTGTTACTAAAGAATCGACAGCTGTTAAAAAAATATTTTAATTTGAAAATATAAGAAACATACATTGTTTAAAATAAATAACTTCTTATTATCACAATTTCATCAAAAGTTGATTTTAAACCATTTTAATTGTATAAACAATCGACTAAATTAAGTAAATTAAATTGCAATTAAAAAGTTGTAAGCTTTTAAAATATTTAAAATAAATGGTGGTTCTTTAAGACACCCTATAGAGAAACGAAGAATATCATCATCAGCTAACTCTGCCTTTTTCTATCCCAGACACCTGTTATACCTCTCTCTCTCTCTTTCACATTTCGCGCGCTATATTCTAAATCTTTTATTTAGAACCCACCTTTAGGTTTCTCACGCTTTAGTATATTCTATCTTGCCGTTTCTCACCAGCTAAGCATTACATTCTTAAGCATGGCAGTATATCTATAGCTATGACTAACTGATTTCTTATATAGGATTTTTACAGTTTTCTAGAATAATGTCATTGGAGTTGTTCTATTAAGGTTATTACAAAATTCTTGAAAGGATTTTCTCCTGACTTCGTTAAGAGTACGTTTAGCTACAGCTTTAAATTTTTTATAGTTTTAATAATTTTCATAGTTAGCTTGTTATCGAAAATGAATTGATGATAAACGTCTGTCTTGAATTGCTTTATCGCATTTTTCATTCCACCATGGGGCTGAAACAAAAAGTTTTCGTTTCGTTTTTTTGTTTTGATTTGAGTAAGTTTTTGAACTGATTGAGCGGGAGGCCTTTGTAATTGCATCATCTATGCATTGTGTGAAATTATTGTATTTTTCAACTGGGTCTATAATTTCTGAAAACCATGTTTCTAATTTGATAGTAAGGTTATTATTTAAATTAGATCGAAATTGGCACCAATTCTCTTTTTTTAATAATATTTGTGAGAAGAAAATTTTGCAACAGGTATTTAAATTCCTAATTGGATAAGAACTGGGAAATGGTCACTTCCTAAACAGTCATCCCAAACTTCATATGCACTGTTTATAAAAAGGTTATGGCTAGTGAATGTAAGATCTAGAACTGATGAAATTTCATGTGGTCTGTTAAAATATGTAGACATTCCATTATTTAGACAGATAAGGTCATAGTCCTCCAGCGCTGAATACAGAGATTCACCGTCTTGACATGCCTTAGAGCTACCCAAAGGTAATGGTGGACGTTAAAATATCCTGCTATGAAAATATTCTCCGTGTTCACTCTAAGGACTGAACTCAGGAAGCCTTTCCATATATTTTCCGTAATCGGTCTATCATTCAATGGAACCCTGTAAACTGAGACTATAAGGAGTTCACCCCTTGTAGTATTTATAGAAATAGAAAGAGTTTCCAATCTATTTTCTATATTGAAAATAGTTAATATTTTAGAAAATGTGATGTTTTTACTAATAGCTATTGCAAGACCTCCTCGGTCATTACCCTAACAGCACCAACCGTTCCAGGAATAAACAGGAATGAAAAAAACAGAAATAACAGGAATTCCAGGAATAAAACCAAAAATTAGGCTTTAACAAATTTTGAATTTTCGTGAAACTATTTTCCTAAATTGCGAAATAACGTCATGTAATTAACTTTTGTAATAACTAAAATAGTAACTTTAAATTGTTTAATTAATTAAATTCATATTTTAAAATTTGTCCAACGACGAATAAATGTACTAAATATTATTTAAACGTTAAAGAATGTATTCGTTAAATATTCCTGAAAATTATAAAAATGTAACAAAAATAACTAGTTACATAATAATAAAATAATTTTGAATAAAAATATCAAATTTTGTAATTACTTACCTTCCATTAATTTATTACCTTCTTTTTTTAATATAATTAATTAAAAACGTGATAAATAGAATGTTAGAAATAATAAAATAATATAATTTGAATTTAAATGGTTTTTTATATAGCTCTCGACCTTCTTTTGCACATGGTTCTGCATATAGTTTTGTACGTGAAAAGCCATTTCAAAAAGGGAGGTAGTTCTTCAAGTCGTTTTTCATATGGCGTTTTACGTCCCTTCTGACCATCATTTAGGCATAGAACGGGACATAGAAAGCCATGTGAAAAGTGAGGTCCCTTTTTTCTGTAGGGTTGGATCAATTGGATACAAAAACATCTGATTTTTACCATTTATCACTGAAATCACACTTTTACACTTATGAAAATCAGTCTATACTTGAATTTACTCTCCTTTGTATTACATATTTTAATAAAAAAAATAATATTTTATAACTTCAAATTGTTGAAAAAGAATTTATTTACATACACTGTAAAAAATTTCAGGTTGAAATTTACAACGTCCGACGTTGCAAAGATTTCGATTCACGTTAAACGTTGTAGACTTACAAACAATTTATAAAATTACCTACAGTTTCGTAATAAAACAATACGTTTGTACTTTTACAAATAGAGTTGTAGGATTACGAGAGGTTATGTTCCCTTCAAAAATATAAAGAATAAATGAAAAAGTGGAAAAATCGGATAGCAGCAGGAATTGATCACGGGATCTTTAAATTGCAAATCCGACATCCTAACCACTGCTCCATGGCGGCACTAGTTTTAACTTTATTTTTATTCAATTAAGTATATTTCGAGCATGAAGTAGTATAAGGAGGCCCCACTCTCATGAAAACTTGAAGCAGATTTCCCCGTTTCTCTTACAAATTAGCAAAAGTGGAGAACCAAGCGAGATAATTTGGAACTTCGAAATTTCGTCTGCTACAATGGGTTTTCGTCTGCTAAGCTAGTCACGTGACCCGCCTGATCACTTAGCTGTTTGTAGGCAGCCATTTGCAAAAAGCATTTCAAGTGTGTTAGTAATTGCATGTATACACAAACATGACATTGTGTGGCTTATAATTCTATGCTTTTCTATGCTTTTAGGTTCTCCACTATCGCTAATTTGTAAGAGAAACGGGGAAACCAGCTTCAACTTTTCCAAGGTTAAACATAGCAGTGGGGCCTCCTTATACTACTTCATGATTTCGAGCAACTTGGACTTTTTAAAAATTGCTATAATGTTATATTATGAAGATTCAATATGTTTAAAAACAAGCTTTCGTAAAAAGTAATAACTATAGTCAGTTTTTTTTACAAAATTTAAGATACACTCATAAATTAATTATTAAAAGGAAACTAATTAACCTATATATACATACGGGAACTACTACATACATATAATAAAGTAAAATAAAAATATTATCATTTGTACATGTTTAGAAATATCAGAAATAACTTTTGATAAAATCGTGTATAAAATTATAGCATAAATTCGGATTTCATGCCCAAATAATAATGATAATTGATAAAATAGTACATCTATTTCATATTTGTCATTTCTCATTTCTGTTCGTTTCATTGCCATACTTTAGTAGCAATATAGAATTTCTTAAGAATTTTACAAACACATTTATTGAATTATAAATTTATTGTGAACATTCTATGCGATAAAAACTTTACAATTCTGATTTTATTTTTCTACACGATTGTAAAACTACAACGTCGAACGTGAACAGAAAAATTTCCAACCTTCGTTACAGCAGCCCTAGCCGACTTAAAGCTTCTTCTTCAGTCCTTATTGTTATGCAGAAGCCGCTGCATGCACCTTTTCGGACCATGGGTCCACCATATGCGCGCGGCGCACGCTCCATAGTTGTGGTCAAATTTTTTACTAAAGGCGATGAACAATAAGGACTGAAAAATTGTAATGGGAAAAGTAGCATGTCTTATGGGGCTGGTTATAGTATCTTTACAAACTGCTTGCTAACCTACAAATTGTCTGTAGTACTGCCATATTGAAAAAAATGGCCCTCATTTGTGCCCACATTTGAGGCCTCAAATGTGTCCACAAATGTGGTAGCGGTTTTAAAACAGCATATGCGCCCACAAATGAGGCCTCAAATGTGGGCACAAATGTGGCCTCAAATGTGGCCTCAAATGTGGCCTCAAATGAGGCAGAGAAATATCCACATTGAAAAAAATATAAAATAAAAAAAATTTTATTAATCTTGATTTACACTATATTATTTACAAGTATAGATGCCTTAATTAACTTTAGAAACTTAGCATTACGAAGAAAATTTTGAAAATAAATTTGGGGGTATGGGGATTCGAACCTGGGTTCGACGCACGCAAACAACTACCGAACCACTGAGCTACATAGGCGACTGCCAATAGAAAGGATAATCCAAGAAGACTAGAATAAGGAAGTGAAATTGGTCAGTTTTGCCACAGGGAACGATGGCGCGGTAAGCAGGACACGGGAAGGCGCGTCTATTGGTTGGGGCTTTCCTCCGTTTACGAATTTGAGTATTCTGCGCACACTAACACACGTACGCGAAGCAGAAAAGTGGGAATGAACAGCTGTGGAGGCTGTTTACAAATGTCGTCATTTGCTTAGTTACGAGCGTGACAGTTTTATAAAGAAATGTTTTAAGAAACAAGAAATATTTTTCAATATTTTTGTGGAGTTAAGTCTTAAAGAATTTTCAGTAAAGTGTCTACTACAGATAAATAATGATTTTTTAACACGATGCGATCTATTTCTTTTAGCATTTCTTTCATTTATTAAACAACTTTTTACACAACAAACTTTAATCATTTTTAATATTCAGTTTTCAAAAAACAAATTACATTTATTTATTTTCCATACATACTTATATATCAGCAGGACAAAAGTAAGAAAAGTAACCGGCAAAACAAAATCAACACAAAGTTCCTAATCTAGAAAAACATCCACTTAAATTCAAATATATTACATATATTTTGTTTATGTTTAAGTGTGCGCAGAATACTCGAATTTGCATCTGAGGAAAGCCCCAAACGAAAATATGCACCCACTGGTGGCCTATTACCATGGATACCCCCTCCACACTCATTTCACCTCCTTATTCTAGTCTTCTTGGGATAATCTTTCTCTTGAGGTGCAAGTGTTTTTAATGGCTGACAAAACGACGGGTTTATTTAAAAACGTTTACACCACATTTTTCAAGTATTGAAACATTTGTCATAAAATATTTGCTTTTATAACAGTTAATTCTTATTTAAACATTTATTCCTAATTTATTACATTATTATTTGAAGTTTCTTTGATTAATTCACTAACTTTTTTACCTATTCGGTTGTAAAATAAACATATTAAGTCTGTTAGTGGGGAAAATTGGAACAAAGTTCCTTGATACTTTCTTATAAATTATAAACTTCTGTTATTTTATGATTTTAAATTTTTACCAAAGATTATTTTGAAGCCAATTATGAAATATTTCGAAAATCCTGATAGCATTTTTTGAACTTGCGAAATTACATTTTCTCTGGAAGAAAAAATGAAAATTAGAAACTTTGTTAATTTTTGAGTTTAGATACTTGACAAAAATTAAAAAAAAAACGTGAAAATTATTTTGAAAATTTAATTAATATTTTGTAATTTTTCAACTATCATTCAAAGTTTCGAACATTTAATACCTACTCCCAAGCAGCACGTAATATTACGCGAATACCACAGTGATATCATATTATAATATTGGTAATATTACGGGGTGATATTACAGTGATATTGACGTGATATTGAAATGTCTGCTTCAAGGTAATATTACAAGGAATATTACAGTGATATTGAGGTAATATTACAAATTTATTTTAAATCAAATAAATTATTTTAAATCAAATAAATTATTTTAAAAAATATTGGGCTCACACGTGGTTCGAACACGCAAGGTTCGACTCGGCATGAATACGCCTTGTACCTCTCGGCCATCCAGCTCTTGGAATCTATTTCAGAAAACGTTCTTCATATATTACCTTTAAATCCCTTTGGTAAAATATGAAGAACAAATTCTGAAATAGATTCCAAGAGCTGGATGGCCGAGAGGTACAAGGCGCATTCATGCCGAGTTGAACCTTGCGTGTTCAAACCCCGTGTGAGCCCAATATTTTTTAAAAAAATTTATTTGATTTAAAATAAATTTGTAATATTACCTCAATATCACTGTAATATTACTTGTAATATTACCTTGAGGCGGACATTTCAATATCACTGTAATATCACCCCGTAATATTACCAATATTATAATATGATATCACTGTGCTACTCATGTTATATTACGTGCTGCTTGGGCTGTGACAGAAAAAATCAATTATAGTTGCTTAAAATTTTGTTAGTTAACGATTTTAAATACTTCTCAATTGGAGTAGGGACAATTTGGTTTTTGAATCTTTAAATAAGAGTAGGAGAATTACGAAGTATTAAAAAATTTATTTTCAAAGTCAATCCAATTTCATAATTAAAAAGTTCACAAGTATTTTAAATCACATACAAACAAAGCTTTTGATTTTCATAATATGTAATTGATTTTTTTTGTTAGAAGGAGGGCATGAATTTTAAAACTTGATAAAGTTTTAGGAAGTTTAAAAATTTTTTATATATTCTTAATCATAAATTAACAAACTTGTAAACTTTAAAATTCTTATTTTAAATTTTAATACATTTTTAAAAATCACAAGTTTTCTTCTTTCGTGATTTTAAATGTTTAAAAAAAGCTTAAGGAAAATGGATTTTATGGATTTTAAAAACAGATTTTTGATTAAATAAATTATTAGAAAATTTCAGTTAGCTAGTGCTGGTAAAAATCAGGATTTTTTTTAAAGAAATCAAAAAAATCAGATTTTTTTATTTAAATCAAAAATGGTTGTTTTAATTGCAATCAGTATATAAAATCTCTCCAAATGTTTATTTGTAGTAGTTTATTTTTTAAACTGAAAACATTTAATAAGAAATAATGAATAATAAAACATTTAATGAAAATCAAATAAATTATGTCAAATAAATAAGAAAATTTCAAAAAAAATGTCTTCAAATTCATGTGATCACAAATTTAAGAAAATTAGGTAAAAGCAACGAAAAAATAACAAATTAAAAAAAAGCAAGAACGTAAAAAGATAAGAAAACAATCTATTAAAATAATGATAAAATTCATTTAAAAAAAAATTGGCCTGCTTATTATTAAAGATATGAAGAAAAATTAAAAAAAACAACTGAGTAATGAAACAGTAACATAAAAATATATGTATATTAAAATTAGGAACACTTTTCAAAATTTTAAACTATTTACGGACGTTTTTTTTAATTAAAAAACTAAATAAGAAGATAATTTAAAAAATATTAAAATACATTACTAAAGAGGAAAAAAATTTCAAATTTGAGAAATTGGTTTACAAAATAAAATTAATAAAATTTTGTTAATTGGAAAAAATTTTAGAAGTAGAAAATTCTATAAAATTGAAGAACGATGTTAATATGAAAATATTTAGTCTAAGCATAAATTTACAAAATAAAAATGAAAGATTACAAGGCTGCCAAAGAAGAAAAAAATTTAAAAACTTTTAAAATGATAAATGAATCGATCAAATATTTTCAATAATTTTTAATTACAAAATAATACTGAAAAATTTAAGTAAAGGATCAATATTTTTATAAGAAAAATGATGGCAAAAATTATAAAGAATTAATTAAAATGCAAGAAAGGACTAAAAAAATAATATTACATCAATAATAAATGAAAATTATGTCCATTTCATGGATATTTTATTTCCAAGTAAGCAAAATAATTTGCTTCCTCATAGAGGAAGCAATAAATTAATAATATAAAATTTAATTGGAGAATTTATTTAAAAAATAATTTTAAATGCAAAAAAAATATATAAAAATGAATTCTTTTACGAACTTTTGATTAATTATAAAACTTGTATAGGTCAATCGATTTGTTTTGAGATAAGGAATATGATTTTTGTATTGCTTAAGTTGTATTTTAAGCATAAAAAAAAATTTTTAATAGAAAAAGGTACTAAAGAAAATTTGAATAGGTATTTTAAAAAATCCCGGTGTCCAAATTTAGATATTCATAAGCTTAATAAGTCATCCAAATTTTATTGAAATCCGTTGAAGGGTTCTCGAGATATTCTCGCGACAAAAAACGCTATAACATTTGCTTTAAAATGAAAATTTACGCTTTTTAGATGAAAAAGAGTCGATTTAGAGTATTTTTGGAAAACTGAAAATCTTAACGACCACAAAGCTTCCTCTATAAGGAAGCAAAATTAAATAAATAGGATGAAAATGGAGAAATGTTTATTTCCCTAATTTAACAAACTGTAAAGAAATATAGAAAGTAAAAAAAGTAATAAAATTTGGGAATAATCTACTGAAGAATTAGAATTAATAAAAATAGAATACAAAATGGAAAGATAAATAAAAAGGGCAAAAAAGAAATTTAAAAATCTTTAAAAAATAAAAAAGTTTAGGTAAATTAAACCCAAATTTTTTTATAATATTACACTTAAATCAAGTCCAACAATACATATAAAGAATAAAAAAATCGAAAAATTTCAAGAAAGAATAAATAAGTTCACAAAAAAGCTGGCAAAAAAATCGGCAAATCACAAGATGTAAAAACAAATTAAATAAATTTACAAACAAATGATCGTATTTATTTTTAAAAATATGGAAATACATAATTATGAAAATCAACGGAATATAAAGTTTAGTGAATATTATAATAACAAAATGAACAAAATTATGTAAAATAATATTAAATAATTTAGGGGAGAGTGGCCATCAATGTACCGGGTTTTTTTCAAGGTCAAAGTACTTATTGAATTTCACCAATTTCAAGCACTTCTTTGCATCAATATAAAACTACAACACTTCTTTAGGTAATGCACACATATTATACACGATTTATTTTAATTAAATAATAAAATTTAGGATTTTTCTAAACTAACAAGCTATTTTCATTTTCAACAACCTGGGTACACAATGAACCACCTCTATAAAAACACTAAAAATGTTCAACAATAATAATATTGCAATTTTCACTTTGTAAAAAAACTTATTTTCTATCAAATACTATAAAAAATTATTACTTAACACTTTTTAATTGATAATGTATAACATAAATATACCTCAAATTTAAGTTAACTAGCTAAAATGGCATTTTAGTTATCGCTGTAACATGCTGTACGCATGCCTAGTTTTATAATCAGGCATACCACTCTGGAAATAGAAAATACACTGAAATTTCAGGTGGTTCATTGTTCCCCGGTACATTGAATCAACATGACATTTGCAACAAAAATGGTTTTTATAACTTAATCCAATATTTCAAAATCTTTATCTCATTAGAATATTGTAGTTAAGGCCCAAAACAAAATAAATCGTAAGTACATTTATTTTTAAATGTCCTTATTTCAATTAAAAACCATGTTTGTATTTTAGGTAAATTTTTTCTTCAGTAAATCAAAAACAGTTTTTTTCAGTTTTCTTTGTAAAGAATAAAGCCACACGTCTCAAATTTATGGACGTAGTGTGTTTATGCAAACTTCATTTATATTTAAAATTAGGAGAATTTTTATTTAATTGTTTCTGAGAAAATTGAAATGGTTCATTGAGAAAACTGGTACATTGATGGCCACTCTCCCCTACATATAAGAAGAAGATAATTAAAAAAAATCCAAAAATAAAAAGAAACATGTAAACAGAGACAAAATCTTAGAATTTTGTAAAAATAAGAAATTAAACAGTTTTAAAAAGTGAAATTTCTTAGAAAAATTGTAAGAATTAAAAATAAGATTATTGTGAATATAAAAAATAATTAATATTATTGAATTATTTTGCATTAATTAATGTGCATGTAAGTTTCAATTAATTCAAATTTAAAAGTTTAAACAAATTGAAATATAAGTTAATTGACGATTGGAATTTATTTAATTTATAAGGACTTAAGGATATAAAAATGTAATACTATTTTTGGCTATCTTAATACCAAAAATTTTTATATCTAAGTTATTATGATAATCGGTATTAGCAAAATTTTTAAAATTTTATATTGAATAAAATATTAAATTAAAAGGTTAAAATTATTTATTTGACATAATTTATTTGATTTTCATTAAATGTTTTATTATTCATTATTTCTTATTAAATGTTTTCAGTTTAAAAAATAAACTACTAAAAATAAACATTTGGAGAGATTTTATATACTGCCCTACTGAAAAATCCTATATAGGATCCTACATAGGATCCTATATAGAATCCATATGGATTCCTATGAGAATCCACGTAGGATCCTATATAGGATCCTATATAGGTATTGTCCTATAGGAATCCACGTGGATTCTCATAGGAATCTATGTGGATTCCCATAGGTCGCCTATAGGACAAGTCCTATATAGGATCCTATGTGGACTCTCCTATAGGAATACATGTAGGATCTCATATAGGATCCTGCATAGGCGTCCCAAAAAATTTTTGTACACCCTCCTACATATGATCCTACGTAGGTTCCCATATAGGATCCTATATGGGAACCCATGTAAGATCCTACATGGGTATCCCCAAAAAAATTTTTTGTACCCCTTCCTCATGCGCAGTCGTCTTTTACGTATTCTACAATACTTACGCCTGCGCAGTAAATATTTTTCGTCCTTATAATGGTACTTAATGTATATTTGAATAAAGTTGTTTAAAAAAAAACAATTAATTCTGTGTACATAATTTTTTTTGGGCGCCCATAAAAGATCCTATATAGGATCCTATATGGGAACCTACGTAGGATCCTATGTAGGGGGGTTTACAAAAATTTTTTTGGGACGCCTATGTAGGATCCTATATGAGATCCTACATGTATTCCTATAGGAGAGTCCACATAGGATCCTATATAGGACGTGTCCTATAGGCGACCTATAGGAATCCACATAGATTCCTATGAGAATCCACATGGATTCCTATAGGACAATACCTATATAGGATCCTATAAAGGATCCTACGTGGATTCTCATAGGAATCCATATGGATTCTATATAGGATCCTATGTAGGATCCTATATAAGATTTTTCAGTAAGGTGATTGCAATTAAAACAACCATTTTTGATTTAAATAAAAAAATCTGATTTTTTTGATTTCTTTAAAAAAAATCCTGATTTTTACCAGCACTAGCTAACTGAAATTTTCTAATAATTTATTTAATCAAAAATCTGTTTTTAAAATCCATAAAATCCATTTTCCTTAAGCTTTTTTTAAACATTTAAAATCACGAAAGAAGAAAACTTGTGATTTTTAAAATTTAAAATAAGAATTTTAAAGTTTACAAGTTTGTTAATTTATGATTAAGAATATATAAAAAATTTTTAAACTTCCTAAAACTTTATCAAGTTTTAAAATTCATGCCCTCCTTCTAACAAAAAAAATCAATTACATATTATGAAAATCAAAAGCTTTGTTTGTATGTGATTTAAAATACTTGTGAACTTTTTAATTATGAAATTGGATTGACTTTGAAAATAAATTTTTTAATACTTCGTAATTCTCCTACTCTTATTTAAAGATTCAAAAACCAAATTGTCCCTACTCCAATTGAGAAGTATTTAAAATCGTTAACTAACAAAATTTTAAGCAACTTTAATTGATTTTTTCTGTCACAGTAGGTATTAAATGTTCGAAACTTTGAATGATAATTGAAAAATTACAAAATATTAATTAAATTTTCAAAATAATTTTCACGTTTTTTTTTAATTTTTGTCAAGTATCTAAACTCAAAAATTAACAAAGTTTCTAATTTTTATTTTTTCTTCCAGAGAAAATGTAATTTCGCAAGTTCAAAAAATGCTATAAGGATTTTCGAAATATTTCATAATTGGCTTCAAAATAATCTTTGGTAAAAATTTAAAATCATAAAATAACAGAAGTTTATAATTTATAAGAAAGTATCAAGGAACTTTGTTCCAATTTTCCCCACTAACAGACTTAATATGTTTATTTTACAACCGAAAAGGTAAAAAAATTAGTGAATTAATCAAAGAAACTTCAAATAATAATGTAATAAATTAGGAATAAATGTTTAAATAAGAATTAACTGTTATAAAAGCAAATATTTTATGACAAATGTTTCAATACTTGAAAAATGTGGTGTAAACGTTTTCAAATAAACCCGTCGTTTTGTCAGCCAATAAAATCACTTGCACCTCAAGAGAAAGATTATCCTTTCTATCGGAAGTCGCCTATGTAGCTCAGTGGTTCGGTAGTTAGTTTGCGTGCGTCGAACCCGGGTTCAAATCCCCACACCCACAAATTTATTTTCAAAATTTTCTTCGTAATGATAAGTTTCTAAAGTTAATTAAGGCAACTACTTGTAAATAATATAGTGTAAATCAAGATTAATAATTTTTTTTTTTATTTTATATTTTTTTCAATGTGGATATTTCTTTGCCTCATTTTAGGCCTCATTTGTGCCCACATTTGCGCCCACATTTGAGGCCACATTTGTGCCCACATTTGAGGCCTTATTTGTGGGCGCATATGCTGTTTCAAATCCGCTACCACATTTGAGGCCTCAAATGTGGGCACAAATGAGGGCACAAAAGTGGCCATTTTTTTCAATAGGGTGCAAGGTTCAAAATAGTATTTCTTCAAAAATTTGACTATAGCCCAACGCACAATGAATACGGTTACGGGAGCAGGGCATGAGATAATAAAGGACAGAGACTGTTTCTGTCCTTTTCTGTCTCATGCTCTGGTCTCGTATCCGTATTCTATCTGCTTAGGCCCTATACTGTAAAAAAATACTTGCAGAATTACAATGCAAAGTATTTTTCCGTCCCAAACATTCAATTTATATTGTAATAGTCCATCGTAATACGCGATAAAAATGCAACGCGATTGTAAAACTACACTTCGAGTGTAGAACTTCATCGTGTTGCGATGAAAATATTCATTCGGTTTGAATATGGCTTGTCAATGTTTCACGTATAACGTGGTGAAATCAGACGCGTTGTTAAATTACTACGTAACCCGATGGAAATATTTCGCTTCACGTATCACGTAGTGATATTACAATGCATTCTGATTTCTCTGCATCGACTGTGATTTCACTACGTAGTACGTGAAATATTTGCAGGTCGGTCGAATATTTTCATCGTAATACGTTGTAAATTTATCACGTGTCACGTGAAGAGATTTATGTCCAGGGTTGTGCACGTAAAATACATGACGTAAATTACATAGGTTTTCTACGTATAATACATACGTATTATACTTAACTGGTTTTCTACAAAATGTAATATACATCCATCACGTGACCTATAGCGCGTAAATTTAAAGTTTATATTAAAAATATCTTTTGAAATTAAAGAATTCATTATTAGATAAAATAAATAATAAAGATATTTTGATTTCTTAATGTTACAAATTTCTTTAAAATTAAATAGTGCATTCAGTGTCTCCTATGTAACAACATTAAAAAACCCCGCTATTATTATTTGTTGAGCCTGGCATTCTAACCCCTTTAAACACAATTATTGCGGCTATTCCACGTGGTTGATTGTAGAAAAAGTCTTGATTTTCATATGAGCAAATAATTTTAAGTAATATATTATGAATCGTGGTGGTCGGCCAAACCATAATTCTTGGAACGAATTATTTTTCGAACCACAAAAGCTGGAAGATGGAAACAAATTTTTAAAATTATTTTCTTACCTGTGTCCTAAAAGTCGTTTATTTCCTACATTTTGTAATATTTTACTACACACTAAACATTTAGCAACATTTCTTGTCTTATTATTTGGCTCTATTATTGTTAAACGTTCGAACTTCATTTCTTTCCATTGAATATTTGTAGTTGAAGACTGGAATTTTCTTTTCATTTTTCATATATTATTTTAAATCAGATAAACACTAGTCCCGTGACAAAAATAATTAACAATTAAACGATTTAAATGACTTTTTCAACAATCCGAAATTTGAATTTAAAAAAGTGAGGTTATGTTTATGTATACAAAAATTGACATGTAAAATACATAGGTTTTCTACGTTTTCTACGTATATTACGTCGAAAATGTATTATACGTCGAAAACCTCGAGTGACGCGTCACTGCACAACCCTGTTTATGTCCATCGTGTCACGGTGTAAAAATACAACGAAATTTTTTACAGTGTACTAAATAGTTATGTTGTTCAGTAACTACGTTAAACAACGTTAATTTATTACTTTGAAAGTAGTTACCCTTGAACAAGACGTTTGTTACAAAACAAATTCATTGTAGTTCTCAACTCGTGATTTTTTACAGTGTAGAAACAACGCATTTCTGGAGGGGACCGGAAAGTGGCGACATCTAAAATTGTCGATTAATCGATAAAATCGATTCTTTTAAATGATCTTGTCAAACGATTCATAATAAATTTTCATAAATAAATTTCGTAACTTTACATGCTGTAGGAGTGCTATTCTTGAAAATTCTAATCAGAAGAGTGAAAAGTTTCCATATATTAAAAAACCACTTGTACAGTCGGGGACCTTGATGCCTTAACATTTTCCACTAGATTTTTTCATGTGTTTCCATAAAAAATCTAGTGGAAAAATGTGAAGGCATCAATGACCGCGACTGTATGTACAGTCGCGGCCATATATGCCTTTCCTCGTCAACGATTGTCTTATGCACGTGATCATATGCGTAAGACAAGCGTAGACGAGGTAAGGCATCAATGTCCCCCGACTGTACATGTAAGGGTGAAGTCTCATACGAAGGACTAGAGTATCAGTGGATTAGAATAGACCAATCAGAAAATACTTTCCAATGTGACCAATTATCTGATTAGTCTATTCTAAACCACTGATACTCTAGTCCTTCGTATGAGACTTCACCCTAAAAGGCCATACTTAAATTACGTAACGCTTTTTTCAAGAATTTTTAGACCCCCCTCCCCCCTGTAACAGTTTTTATAATGTAAACATTTGACAGTTCACACAGGTGTAACAACTTTTCAGAACCCCCCCCCCCCCACCTCTAGAGCGTTATGTAATTTAAGTATGGCCCCTGATAGAAAAAGACAGTTAATATTTCTGTTCTTTTCTATCACATGGAAAAAAAACTCAGGGCGGAAGATACAAGCGACTTAAGAATAACGCCTCAGCAGCCAATGGTCAGCCACGACAACAGAAAGCAGGATTTTTATTGTCTTTCAATTGTTACTGCAGATTACGTATTATGTTGAAGTAAAATTATTGCGTTTTAACGTCCATTTTGTAACTAGATCATGAGTGCAAAAGTGACAACTGTATATCTGTATCTCTTTGGTACTTATGGTCTAGTTATAAAACATGCGTTAAAACACAATCTTGGGACTTCGCCCCATAGAGATATAAGAATAGAGCGCGCAAGATGTCTGTTTTCGCATCAGCTCGGACGCATTGGATAGAAAGAGTCGGGTAGTGTTCTATTGACCCCTTGTCGCCGCTTGTCTTACTCACATGAAGCATGAGTTAAACAAGCTGCGATAGGGGGTCAATAGAACAGAGGTTATCTCTTTTTATCAAGCTGACGCTGCCTCGCATGGGAAATTGTATGACTCGCGCACTCTATTCTTATATCTCTATGCTTCGCCCACATACGTCAAAGAAACAGAACTTTGGGTGAAATCACATGGGACCGTCAAACGTTGCGTCGTAATGAGAAAGAGAAAGACGTAAATATATCATTGTCTCCCTCTCTCTCATTGCGATGCTACGTTTGACGCATCCATGTGATTTCCCCCTTAGGGCGCGGTCCCATGTGGTGGAATAGAATAGTGGAATAGATTTCAGCCAATCAAAATTTACTCCCTGACCATCTAACCCTCCGCATATGACTTCACCCTAAAGGCGTAGTCCCATAATTGCGTTTTACCGTATGTTTTGTTCTAGTCCAAAAGTTCAAAAGTGACAAAAGAATGTCGGCATCTCTTTTGCACTTACTGTCTAGTTACAAAACGCATATTAGAACACAATCATGGGATTCCTAGTTTATTTTTATAGAAAAATACCAACAAAATTAATTTTCTTGAAAAGAATGTTGTATTTTTGTTCTCAAAACTCAAATTCCATTGAACATTATTTTTGTTTTTTGTTTTTATGAATTATCTAATTTATGGTTTATATATTTTATTTAACACTTTTATTACAGGAAGAACTTCCGGTTTATTGTTCGTCTATTGTTCAAACAATAAACCAGAAGGACATCATTTATGTGCAGGAGTGTATAATACTATGTTTTATACATTGACAATTTTCTACACACTTCGTGTATTATACATCTTGACTTACGACATGCAGGATTTTCAAATTTTGTGATAAATAAATTTTTAATAGCGATAAGTTATACATAAATGTTGTAAAATATTACAATTTATTTGTTATTAAAGTTAATTAACCAGTGGCAACAAACATTTCAATGTTGAATTGTTGATAATAATTTGAAGGAGCAACATAACCAACAAATTAAAGAGTTTTTTGTATGCGAAATTTAATTTTAAAATATGAATTAATGCATCATTTATTTAATAATATGAATAAGAAAAGATTATTTTATTTATTAAGATTATTTTTATTTATTTTTTATTTTACATTGAAAAATTCAAATATATTTATTTGATTAGGGCGGTTCCACACCTCCACGGCAGAAGTTAAGCCAAAGTCGGTGAGGTGTGATGGCCTGTTTACACCTTCGAAAAAAAAAATTTTTCGCATTGGAGGGAAGAGGACAAGCTGTGTATCTGTCCTCTTTACTCTCATGCAAAAAAAATTTTTTTTCGAAGGGGTAAATAGGCCATGAAAGCACGTTCTTACGGAAGCGCCTATGTGCCACGTCAAGGCGCGTACTTATGTGTTCTGTTTTGTCAAAAACGAACCAACGAACGCGAGAGCACGTTCATGTGTTCCCTTTCGTAAATTGAGTCCAGGGTTGGTTAATTACAGTCAGATTTGCCAAAATTCATTTAAGAAGAAGAAAGAAAGAGAATAATTTAATGACGAGAGAAAAATTAAGAATTTAAAGGTAATTGATTACTTTATTTTTCGTTCCTTTAATTAATTTAGACATTTTCATATGTACTTTTATAAAAATAAACTTTCTTGACGGACATAACCAAAAATTATTTTCAAAAACATTTTATTAAAGTATTTCATTAAAGTGTATTTCGATATAAATTTTACGTGTTGTATTTATATTTATTAAAAAATGGTTATTTTTAAATCATATTCAATTATTAATTCAATTCTATACAACATTTTTCCAACTTGAGTGTACCTATAATTTTAAAAGATCATAAATTTCTTTATTTAACATTTCTATAGGATTGTTGGTTTATATAGGTAAAATATAAATATTTTGTCTTTAAAAATTAGTATCTAGACGTTATAATTGATAAGTTTCTTTTAATTTGTAGATGGAAGCGAAGTCCTCTTGGTACAACGATGTCGTATAGGTAAATCTCAGGACGTAAATAGATGTGATTTTCGTCATTTTCTAATAAGAATGATTCTCCATTAATGGCATAATGGAGTTTAAATCCTTTGGGATAATAATCATTAATAAAACACTTTTTAAGAACGTTATTTGCGACAATAACGTTCTGCACCTCGTCCTTTAATTTTATTTTAATTTGTCTGCTAGACTTCGCTTCCATCTACAAATTAAAATAAACTTATCAATTATAACGTCTAGATACTAATTTTTAAAGACAAAATATTTATATTTTACATATATAAACCAACAATCCTATAGAAATGTTAAATAAAGAAATTTATAGTCTTTTAAAATTATAGGTACACTCAAGTTGGAAAAATGTTGTATAAAATTGAATTAATAATTGAATATGATTTAAAAATAACAATTTTTTAATAAATATAAATACAACACGTAAAATTTATATCGAAATACACTTTAATGAAATACTTTAATAAAATGTTTTTGAAAATAATTTTTGGTTATGTCCGTCAAGAAAGTTTATTTTTATAAAAGTACATATGAAAATGTCTAAATTAATTAAAGGAACGAAAAATAAAGTAATCAATTACCTTTAAATTCTTAATTTTTCTCTCGTCATTAAATTATTCTCTTTCTTTCTTCTTCTTAAATGAATTTTGGCAAATCTGACTGTAATTAACCAACCCTGGACTCAATTTACGAAAGGGAACACATGAACGTGCTCTCGCGTTCGTTGGTTCGTTTTTCAACAAAACAGAACACATAAGTACGCGCCTTGACGTGGCACATAGGCGCTTCGGTACGTTCTAACCATGGTTGTGCAAATTTAAGAACCTTGTCAAGGGAGGGAAACTCGAATTTTGGCAAACGATAATGTTTTGCCTAACGCACAATGAATCGTAATCGCTAATCCTTAATCGTAAGAATGAGAGGAAGTAGGACAGACATATATCTCTGTCCTGCTTCCTCTCATTCTTACGATTAAGGATTAGCGATTACGATTCGTTGTGCTTTAGGCTAATCAAAATATATTGTTTTAATGATAAAATGTCATCAATATGTGTAAGGGTAAAATCTCATGTGAGCAGAAAGCGTAAAACCGAAAGCAGAAAATATGAGAGTAAGAGAGTCAGTGATATATGACTGTCTCTCTCACTCTCACGATTTCTGCTTTCGGTTTTACGCTTTCTGCTCACATGGGATTTTACCCTAACTTTATTAATTGCACATATTATATTGATGACATTTTATCCTTAAAATAATATATTTTTAAAACATTATCGTTTGCCAACATTTGAATTTCCTTCCCTTGACAAGGTTCCAAAATTTGCGCAAACATGGTTAGAACGTGCTTTCACACCTCAGGGTGCCGTCTCATGCTAGGGATTAATGGATCAGGGATTAGAATAGATCAATCAGAAAATGCTTTCCAATGTGACAAATTATCTGATTGGTCTATTCTAATCCCTAATCCATTTAATCCCTAGCATGAGACGGCACCCTCACCGACTTTGGCATAACTTAATTGACCTCGTCGGGACCGGATGAAACATTTTAATTGACCCTTCCCACTCTTTACGCAAATACCAAAAACACTCTGCAGGTGAGGGGAAATGTAATATTTCCCCTTACGTGCACATGAGTGGTAGGGATAATTTTATTCATTTAAAATGTACGAAAAACTTCAAATAAAATGGAAGTTCATTTAAAATGGAGGTCAATTAAATGGAAGCGTACTGTATGTATGTTTAAAACTAGGTTTTCTGCAATTTTCTGCGTATAATACGTTTTCTCGAAAAAAGAACTTTTACCCATCCCTGGATAGGGGGTAAGTGAAGCCCAAAGCACAACGAATACGGTTACGGAAGCAGGGCATGAGATAATAAAGGACAGAGGCAGTTTCTGTCCTTTTCTGTCTGCTTAAGCCTTGACGCATAGACGCTTCCGTACAGGCCCCTGAAAGTCGGTCTATTTTGCATGGGCTTAAGTGGTACTGAGAGTTGACTAAGGCCACCGCGGCGCTGCCTGTCAGTTGGGCTGAGATTTAAATTATTGCCTTGCGTAACACACAAAAAATTAATTTTATCTTATTAAGAACTATTTTATTCCATTTATTTTTGTTGAATGACAAAATAAAATTATTAAAGATATAAGCAAAGAAAAAAAAACCTGACAAAAGATTAAAATATTCAATATATCAGCAATAATAAAACAATATTCTTGACTACACAATTAATTTTAAACTATTATACGCGCGGGAATAACAATGAATAAAATGAAAGTAATCAATCAATCAGGCATTTTTAATAAAATCTCTTCTTTGACAGTTATTCTGTTATAAATACAATTTATTTAATAATACAGCAGTAATTTTAATATTCACTTCCATTATAATAAAATTAACATTTGTTCTAAAACATTAAAACCAGGGCTGTTATTGATTTAAATTATTTTGATTTAAATATTGAATTAAATCATGATTTAAGTCATAGGGACATTTGCATTTAAAATCATGATTTAAATAAAAAAAAATTACAATTTTCCGGACGTCTAATACTGCATGTAAAAATTCACAAACATTAAAAAAGCCCATAAATTTGTGGATAAATCTTAAAAATTTTAATTTTTATATTTTATTTTTTATAAAATTGAAGAAATTGTGCTAATACTGATAATCAAAATACCTGCGATCTAAAAATTTTTGGTATGAAGATATGGCACAGAATAGTATCAAATTTATATATCTTTAAGTCATTATCATTAAATAAATTCCAAACGTCAATTAACTCATATTCCAATTTCTTCAAACTTTTAAAATTCAATAAAATTAAATTTAAATGCATAATAATAAAATAATCAGTGCTGATAAAAATCATGATTTTTATTAAAAAATCAAAAATTCATTTTTTTCAAAATATAATCAGTATTTAAAATCTCTAAATGTTTATTTGCAAGTAGTTTATTAAAGAAATAAATAAAAAATTAAAAACACAACAGAAAAATGAAACAGTGACATAATTATTATATAAAAAAGTAGAAACTCTTTTCAAAAAATTAAACCATTTACGAACATTTTTTAAATTATAATAACAAATAAGAAGATAATTAAAAAAAACGTTAAAATATATTACTGAAGAGAACAAAATTTTAAAGTTAGGGAAATTAGAGAATTATTTGACATATTGAATGAAAAAAGAATCAATTAAATAAAATTTTAAAAAAAAATTTAAAATAAAAGAAATTCTATGAAATACAAGAACGATGTTCAAATGAAAATATTTAGTACAATGAGTAAATTCATATAATATAAAATAAAAGAATAAAAGCTTTCAAAAAAGTAGAAAATTGGGAAATTTAAAAAATGTAGATAAAAGCACCAAATAAATGTTTTCAAAAATTCGTAATTATAAGATAAAAACTAAACAATTGAAAAGAAGGAAAAATACTTCTTAGAAATGGAAAAATGATGACAAAAAGTAAAGAATTAATTAAAAAGCAAGAACACTGCAAAAAGTAGGTATTTTAGTTGAAGATACATTTGTAGTCACTTTTAAGATGTTTCCGAAAAGTTAGCAAAAGTATCTTAAAATTCATTAGTTTTCTAATATGGAAGCTGAAATATAAGATACTTTAAACGGTTTAAAAGTGACTACAATGCATTTTAAGATGTTTCTTTTTACAGTAAAAGAACTAAAAATAGTGAAACATCAAGTAAATTAAATAAATAGAAAGAAAATAGAGAAATGTTTTTTTTTCTTAATCTAACAAACTAAAAAAATGTAAAAAGTACAAAAAATAAATATATCAAGATAAATAAAAAGAAAGTCCACAAAAGAAACTTTTAAATCCTTTAAAAATAAAAAAGTTTAAGCAAATTAAACCAAATACATTTTTATAATATTACACTTAAAATAAGTTCAATAATAAAATTAAGAAAAGTAAATAAAATCTGAAAACTTTATGGAAGAATAAGTAAGTTTGCAAAAAATCTCGCAAAATATAGACAAGATGTGAAAAAAAATTGAATAACTTACAAAAAAAAAAAAATTAAAAGTAAAAGAAGAAAAAACTTTTAAATGTTGTAAAAATAAGAATTTATTAAGATAAAAATTAAACAGTTTCGAAAAAATGAAATCTCTTCGAAATCTTGTAAGAATATTAAAAAAAAAGGTGATTGTGAATATGAAAAATAATTAATATTATTTAATTATTTAGCAGTAATTAATAGTACCTATGCACTTAAATTTTAATTAATTGAAATTTAAAAGTTGGACCCAATTGGAATATGACTTAATTGCCGTTTGGAATTTATATAATTATAATGACTTAAAGATATAAAAATGTAATACTATTTTTTGCTATCATACCAAAAATTTGTAAATCGTAGGTATTTTGACCATCTGTATTAGCACAATTTTTTAAATTTTATAGAGATTAAAATATTAAAATTGAAATTTCCAGGATTTATCCACAAATTTCTGTCCTTTTTTTTAATGATTGCGATTTTTCACATGTAGTATTAGGCATCTGGAGAATTGTTAAGTTTTTTTTATTTAAATCATGATTTTAATGCACATTTTCCAATGATTTAAATCGTGATTTTATTTTTGGTTTAATTTACCTAAACTTTTTTATTCTTAAAGGATTTTTTAATTTCTTTTTGTATATACATTCTTTTATTTTATTTTTATTAATTCTAATTTTTTAGTAGATTCTAACCAAATTTTATTATTTTTTCTACTATTTACTTTTTTTGCAGTTAGTTAGATTAAGAAAAAGAACATTACTATATTTTATCTGGTTTGATGAATTTATCATTATTATATCACCATCATTATCATATTACTCCATTTTCTTCCTATTTATTTAATTTTCTTGACGTTTCTCTATTTTTGTAGTTCTTCCTTGCGTTTTAATTAATTTTTTAATTTTTGTCATCATTTTACCATTTTATTAGAACTAAATATTCTCATTTTAATATCGTTCTTCTATTTCATAGAATTGTTTTTCTTTTAAAATTATTATTAATTTTTTTTTCTTCAATTTGTGAAATAATTCTCTAATTTTCCTAATTTTAAAATTTGATTCTTTTTAGTAATATTTTTTAACGGTTTTTTAATTATCTACATATTTATTTTTTTAACTTAAAAAAATATGTCCGTAAATAGTTCAATTTTTTTAAAAGAGTTTCTACTTTTTTATATATTTCTATGTCCCTGTTTCATTGATGTGTTGTTTTTTAATTTTTTCTTCATTTCTTTAATAATGTCCATAACATTTTTTATTTATAAGAATTTTCTCATTTTTTTATTAGACTGTTTTCTTGTTTTTTTACGTTTTTTTTTTACAATTAATTATTTTTTCGTTGCTTTTTTGTATGAATTAGAAAATATTTTTTGGGAATTTTCTCATTTATTCGACATGGTATATATGATTTTGATTAAATGTTTTATTATTTATTATTTCTTATAAATGTTCTCAGTTTGAAAAATAAACTACTTACAAATAAACATTTGGAGATTTTATATACTGATTGTATTAAAAAAAAATCAATTTTTGATTTAAATCAAATAAATTCGATTTAAATTAAAAAAAAACCAATTTTGTTGATTTTTTAAAAAAATCATGATTTTTTTCAGCCCTGAGTAAAACTACATAGTATCAAATATTCAGTTCATATATCTCTTTATCAGTCTCATTAGATTGATATTTTCAGTCTAAAGCTTAGAAATAATTAATATTTAAAAATAATATTATTTTTAAACAGATTTAAAGTTTGTACAGTTTAATGCTTATAAATAATTAATATTTTTAAATAATACTGTTTTTGAATACAATTTAAATATTTAATGTTAGACTTTTCTTTAATATATTTTAAATAAAATTTTTAACAATTATAATTTTTAAAATATATAAACTTCAATCTGACATAAGTTAGACAGGTTTTTTTCTTTTGCGCATTTGATTGTGTCCTTTGATATTTCGAATTTTAGAAAACTGTCGCATTCGTGTTCCTAAATAAAATGTGATGACTTTTTAATTACTTCTGGATCTTTTGGAACTAAAACGAAATTCACTTTTTCCCGCAACTATATCACAGCCGGAATTGCATCCAAAAACTTTGCATTTCGCACCCATTTTAAATAAAAGCTCTTATTACATTTGTTTAAAAATACTCAATATTTTTAATATTCTTCAGAAAATATCAGTTAAAATAAATACAATTTAAAAAAAACAGTATTTTTCACGATTTGTTTACTGTTTGCCAGCCATTGTCAGCTCGAGTCAGCCCAACTGACATGCAGCGCCATAGTTTCGCTTAGTCAACACTTGTGTCTTTTTCAACTCGAGAGTTTCAGGGGCCTGCTTCCGTACAAGAACTGTCACGTCCTAGAATCGACTTACGTTGATTTCCGTTGGTTCCTTGACGCTCGTCCAATAGGCAGGATTCTTATACCATTAGCTCCGTTTGAAAAGCGGATACTGAATTTGAATTTAAATTCTAATACTGAGAAGTATTTAGAATTTTATATTTAATTATTATTTATAATTAATTAATAATAATTATATTCAGTTATTTTATTAAATAAATAACACTGAAGTTAATTAGAAAACCCTCTTGGGGAATAAAAACCAAAATTTTATTATCATTTTACAATAATATGTTCTCACAATATTTAATTAGTTATTTCATAACTAATTTTCGACGTTTCACAAAATTGTTGTCGTAATTTCACAATTGTTGTCACAATTTCACAAATGTTGTAATTTTCAATGTTCGAAAATGTTTATTATTCGTAAAATTCACAAATGTTTAATTTATTTATTTCAATAATATTTATAATCCTTATAGTTCACAAAGGTTTATTTAAACAATACTTTTATAAATTATTTTATTACTTTTATTAAGTAATTTTAATAATATTCACGATCTCGAAAAAATCAGAATTAAATATCTTAAGAAGATGTGTCTGATTCGAGGTTTGTAAAATATCTGAGTTTTCTAGGCTCACAACAGCCTCTTATATAGTCTAGTAAAGAGTGGGAGAGTTTACTTCCCCTTTTTGTCGCTCCACCAATCAGATTGCTGATGACGTGTTTCTCAACCAATAAGCGTCAACGGCTCAAGGTTACTAGTGAAAGTTGGTTATACTGCGTGGTTACTACCACTACCGTGCGACTACACACCTATATGACTTATCGATTTTTCTTGTACTAAATAATAATGTTGAGTACAGTCGAACTTCCGAAGAGTGAACTTCCCAAGAGTTAATTTTCTCCTCTTGTGGTCCCTTTCCTCATGTTTTGTCATGCGCAGACAGGACAAGATGGCGACAATCTACATAAAATTTCCCCTCATTTGCCTTTGTCTCTCATAAGTTAATCCCCACCAAAATTAACTCTTGGGAAGTTCGACTGTAGTTACTAATACTATTACACAACTATACACCTATATAACTCTTAGCTTAACGGTTTTTCATATACTAAATAATAATATTGTGTAGTTACTAATACTACTACACAACTATACACCTATATAACCCTGTAATAAGAGGGTTATTGAGCAAGCGTTTTGGCTAGTTGAGCAAGCCCTCTGCTCAATTGTCCTAACGAAATATGGACAATTGGGCTGGTTGCTCATTCACCCAATGCATTGAGTCCAATAATCCACAAGGTATTTCGAGCTTAAAACTGGAGAAAAAGCGACTTAATATTGATAAAACACTAAGAAACGTTAAATTAAGCATAAATACACAAAATTAGATAATAAAAATACGTATATTAAGAATAAATAACATTTTCGAAAAGACGTGATTTATTGACACTCAGAGAGCAGAACACCTGACTAGCAGAATAGACGTAGCCAATCAAAATCTTTCTACCGCGAGAGACTAAATTGTGATTGGCTACGTCTATTTTGCTAGTCAGGTGTTCTGCTCCCTGTGTGTCAATAAATCACGTCTTTTCGAAAATGTTATTTATTCTTAATATACGTATTTTTATTATCTAATTTGGTGTATTTATGCTTAATTAACCGTTTCTTAGTGTTTTATCAATATTAAGTCGCTTTTTCTCCAGTTTTAAGCTCGATATACCTTGTGGATTATTGGACTCAATGCATTGGGTGAATGAGCAACCAGCCCAATTGTCCATATTTCGTTAGGACAATTGAGCAGAGGGCTTGCTCAACTAGCCAAAACGCTTGCTCAATAACCCTATTATTACAGGGAAGTTTCAGCTTAATGGTTTTTCACATACTAAATAAATATATTAAGTAGTCAAATATTAATTTTAACTTCGTTTAAAATTAATTTTAATCAAAACAATTATATATTAAAATTTTATAATTTAATTAATTTATTTTAATCTTATTTAAATGTTAATAATAAAATTAACATATATTTTATATTATATCTGTTTTCCTTTTAAATTTTTGCTATTATACTCTAATTATAATTGTAAATAATAATTCAATATTAATAATATTAATATTATTATCCATTTTTCTTCTTAGTTAGAAAGCATAGATATTGAATTTATAATAATAAAATTTTACCAACATTTGTTTAAGTTGCTTAATAAATATGCAATTCTTTTACTGGAAATTAATTAACAATATGAATGAAACTTTATTTTCTTTAATTAAGATCATTCTTTCATTAAAATTTTTATTATATTCCTTTTAAACAAGGCTGATAAAAATCATAATTTTTTTAAAAAAGTCAAACAATCCGATTTTTTTTTATTTAAATCGGATTTTCTTTATTTAAACCAAAAATTGATTTTTTTAAAAATCCAATCAGTATATAAAATCTTCAAATGATTATTTGTAAGTAGTTTATTTTTTAAACTTATATATAGAACATTTAATAAGAAATAATGAATAATAAAACATTTAATCAAAATCAAATAAAGTATGTCGAACAAATGAGAAAATTTAAAAAAAACACCTTCAAATTTATATGAATGCAAACTTAGGAAAATTAGGTAAAAGCAACAAAAAGGTAATAAATTATATTTAAAAAAAAAAAAAAAAAAAAAAAAAAACAACAAGAACGTAAAAAGATAAGAAAACAGTCTATTAAAAAAATGAGAAAATTCTTTTAAATAAAAAATGTCATGGCAATAATATTAAAGAAATGAAGAAAAGATTAAAAAAACAACACATGAATGAAACAGTGACATAAAAATATATAAAAAACAGAAATTCTTTTCAAAAAATTAAACTATTTACGGACATTTTTTTCATTAAAAAATAATTAAGAAGATAATTATAAAAACGTTAAAATATATTACAAAAGAGAAGAAAATTTTAAAATTAGAAAAATTAGAGAATTATTCACAAATTGAAGAAAAAAAAATGAAGCAAAGTTGGGAAAATTTTTAAAGAAAAAACATTCTATGAAATAGAAGAACGATGTTAAATTAAGAATATTTAGTAAAAGCCTAAATTTACAAAATAAAAAATAAAAGAATAAAAGTCTACAAAATAAAGTAGAAAGTTGAGAAATTAAAAAAATTATAACAGCATCGAACAAATATTTTCAAAAATTCGTAAGTACAGGATAGAAACAAAAAAAATTTAAATGAAGAAAAAAGATGTATAAGAAATGGAAAAATGACGACAAAAGTTAAAGAATTAATTAAAACGTAAGGAATGACTAAAAAATAGTAAAACATGAAAAAATTAAATAAATAGGAAGAAAATGGAGAAATGTTTTTTTCCTTATAGTCTTACAAACTGTAAGAAAGTGTAAATACATAAGTATGAAAATCAACAAAATAAAAAGTTTAGTGAATGTTATAATAACAAAATTGTGTAAAATAATATTAAATAATTTGCATAAAAAGAAGAAAATTAAAGAAAATCCTAAAATGAAAAGACGCAAATACAAAAAAAAAATCAGATGAAAAAGGAGAAAAAATCTTATAATTTTGTAAAAATAAGAAATTATAAGATAAAAATTAAATAGTTTCTAAAAAGTGAAATCTCTTAGAAAAACTTTAAGAATTATTACAAAAAGGTTTATTGTGAATATGAAATATAAATAATGTTATTTAATTATGTTGTATTAATTAATATGCATTTAAATTTGAATTATGTAAGTGAAATTTAAAAGCTTGAACAAATTGGAATGTGAGTTAATTGACGTTTAGAATTTATTAAAATTATAATGACTTAAAAATATATGTATATAAATTTAATAATAATTTGTGCTGTATATATCTTCATACCAAAAATTGTTAGATAGTAGATATTTTGATCATCAGTATTAGCACAATTTCTTAAATTTTATCAAAAATTAAATATTTAATTGTAAAGTTTTTTTTAATTTAAATCCAATGACCCAGTAAGAAGGAGGAAATTGAAAAAGATTGGAATTTTATGATTTTCGAAGAAAAAGTCAAATTATGTAATCTTTTTTAATACGTTTTCTGTCCAATCCATTTGTATCCGGTGATATCACCTACTTTTATCCGCAAATCAATCCTTATTAATATGGGTTCAAATATTTGTCAATCCAAATTAATCCCTTTATAAATACAGAAAATAAAATGAATATTTTTTAATGTCCGCAGTTCAGGTTATTCAATACAAATGAATCCCTTTATAATGAAATTAAAATTTTTGAAAAATCAATATTTTTGAAGACCTACAGTTCAGATTTAATTAATCCAATTGAAACCTTTTATAATTAAAAAAATGATATGAATATTTTTTAATACCTACAGCTTAGATTATTCAATACAAATAAATCTCTCTATAATAAAATTTAAATTAAAATAAAACTAATATTTTTAAATACCGACAATTCATTTCATCTCTACATGTGATTGAAACTTAATATTTGATAAATTTTTATTTATTTCAGATGAACTCATTTATAATGCGTCTTCGGCGCAAAATTATACACCGTTTTTATACACTGTTGCATCTTAAGATATTTCTCTTCCAGTTATAGGTACTTAAAAAAATCGATTCTCTATGGATTAATGGATTTTCTTTAAATTGTGAGAAAACGTTATTTTATATGTGCCTTCTATCTAATTAAGATTTCAGGACCCTTTACCGTCTAAAATTTGAGATATTCTTGTTCGAAATTTCAATTTTTTATCATTTTGCATGTAAAACTGAAATTTCGAACAAGAATATCTCAAATTTCAGACGGTAAAGGGTCCTGAAATCTTAACCAGATAGAAGGCACATATAAAATAACGTTTTCTCACAATTTAAAGAAAATCCTTAAAAAACTATTTTTTCAAGTATATAACTGCAAGAGAAATACCTTAATTGTGGGTTAAAAAGAGAAAAATACGTAAATTTGAAGATAATTTTTAGTGATCTTTATAATTTATTAAGACGTTGATGAAAGTTTCTTAAAAGTGTTCATTAATAAAATTTATTTTTACTTAAATATTATTCTTGAATACATTTTTAAAGAATTTAAATTAATCATCTTTTGAAGCTTTTTAAATCTGAATTAGTGGTTTTCTACTATTGAATTAGTGAAAGGTGAGCTACTATTAAATAGTAATAATTTTACTAATTTTTTAGTAGAAAACTACTTATTGAAACAGTGAAACTTTAACATTTCAATTAGTAGTTTCCTACTATTTCAATTAGTAGTTTTTTATTAAAAATTAGTAGTTTTCTACTAAACAAATTAGTAAAATTATTACTAATTTTCTAATTTTACTAATTTGTTATTAATTTTTCCACTTATCAATAATTTATTAATAGAAAAACACTAATTCAGATTTAGAGAGAAAGTTATTAAATTTTGTTTAGACTTTATTAAAAAAAACTTTTTTGAAATCTGTATTGACAGTGTGTAATTTTTAAAATAAAAACACAACTTCAATGTATGCCTCAATGTATGCTCATTCAACATCATTCTTCAACTTAAACTTAAGAATAAAAGAACACAAAGATGATGTTTATGAATCACCTAATAAATGGACTGCTCTTACCGAATATGCCTGTTTTAAGGACCATACTTTCGATTTTGATAAAGTAAAAATTGAGGCAAAAATTTTAGACAGAACGGGAAGTTATAAAAAACGTATGATCCTTAAAATGAATTAACGGATACAACAGCAGTTAACGAACGTAATGACACTAACAACTTATCTGTTTTTTACCAAGCAATTTTATAGTTTTAATCTCAGCAATATTTCTGTTTATATTTTCACGAGTATTTTCATTTACATCGTCACAAAAATGTTTCCCGAGGTCCCTAAAATCTTGACCCCTTCATAACAATGCACCCACACAAACAAGTTTTTTTTCCTATCCAGACAACTAAAACTTTTCTTGAACCCTCGCTTGATCCTTTTATGACTTTTAACATGTGTTTCATCTCAACTGTCACTTTCCTTGTAAACTCAGTTTTCGTTAAATTTTGATCCGGTCAACACGTACCAAAAACGCTCATTCAAAACTTAAAATTAAATTATACTGACAAAATTTTTTTCGGTTTTCATTATAAAAACTATAAAAACGGTTGTGAAAGTGCTATATGGACTGCCAGACTTTCTGGATAGAAAAATGGATACTATTACTAAGTAAATTTTAGGTACATATTATTTTCGTTTTTTACACCACAAATTATTAGCAATAGTTATAATATTTAATAGTTAATTATTTTCGTCATATTGTAATTTTTCTTTTAATTATCAATTATTTTCTTGAAATTTCCATTTAATTCTTTAATTTCCAATTTATTTCTTCAATTTTTAATTATTTTCTTTAATTCTCAAATATTTTCTTTAATTTTTAATTATTTTGATCAATTTTCAATTAATTCCTCAATTTCCAATAATTCCCGGACTTTTTCAATTATTTTTTACACTCATAAAAATTGTTTTAAAATTGCAAATCAATTATTCAATTCTAGAATTCTTCATTTCTCAGTTATTTTCTTCAAATTTAAATTCCACTTTTCAATTTTCAGTTATTTTCTTTAATATTAAAAAATTATCGCTTTTTTCTATTATTTTGTTCGATATCATTAAGTTTCTTTAATTTTAAATACAATTATTCAATTATGTTCTTTAATTTTTAATGACATTCTTCAATTTTTATTTCCAATCTTCAGTTTTCAATTTTTTTCTTCTAAGATATATTCATTAATTCTCGGCTTTTTTCAATTACTCTTTTTCAATTTTTAAGTATATTCTTTCAATTTCAATTCCATTCTTCAATGTTTAATTGCTTTCTTCTATTTTCAATTACTTTTTACAATTTTATTTATTTTTTTCGATTTTCAATCCAGTTGTTAAATGGGCCATTATTTCCAACAATTATTTCTATAATTTTCTAAATTTTTCAATTTACAATTATTTTCTTTACATTTAATATTACTTGTTTCATTTTTTCAATTATTTTTTTCAGTTGTCTATTAATCTAGTTATTTTTTAATTTTCTTTTTACTTGACAATTATTTTCGTCATTTTTCACATATTTTCTTCATTTTTTCAATTACTCTAGTTATTTTTTAACTTCAATTTTTAATTATTTTCCGCAGTTTTCAATTAATTCCTACAATTTTTCAATTTTAAATTATTAACTAAAAATTTTATAATTATTCTTTGATTTTATAAATTACTAGCTAATCTAGTGGCGTGCCATCAACAGTATTTTTTGACCAAAAATATTCTCTGACTGAAAGTATTTTTTAAAGCATGCATTTTCCGACAGAAAGTATTTTTTGACAAAAATTATTTTGATGCAGGTGTTTGAAACAAATTTGGGTGTACTTCGCAGCTTAAACCTCGAATCTTTTTGATACTTCGTATGCTTACATAATTTGATCCGCTGTTTACAAATATCATAGTGAAAAGTGTGTGTATATGTGAGTATGTGTTTGTGTGTATATGTGTGTGTATGTATATATGTATATATGCATGTTTATGTGTATGTATGTACGTATATGTGAAAATGTGACTTAGTTGTATATCTCAGCTTTTAATAATATTTTCTAAAATTGTTTTTTTATAAATCTAAGTAGAGTGACACTCTAATACTCTGCCAAATTTCACCTGAATCGGCTGAGCCGTTTTTAAGTGATGCTCGGACAAAAAATCCTGGACAGACAGACAGAATTTTTTTTTTTGCATTTTCGCGATTCTTATCACTTAAAACGAAAAAGTATGTAAAATTTTTTGAGTTTGGCGCAATGTACAGACAATATGTTGATTTCATTTATATAGATTTTGTTGAGTTGCGTGTTAATCTAGCCATATTTTGAATTGTGTTTTCAGTTGTCATTTATTTTCGTCATTTTGTAATTTTTTTTTCAGTTATCAATTATTATTTTTTAAAATTTTAATTTAATTCTTAAATTTTCGATGTATTTCTTCAGTTCTCAATTTATTTCCTCAATTCTTTAATTTTCAATTTATTTCTTCAATTTTTAATTATTTTCTTCAATTCTCAAATATTTTCTTTAATTTTAAATTATTTTGATCGATTTTCAATTAATTCCTCAATTTCCTATAATTCTTGGACTTTTTCAATTATTTTGTACACTCATAAAAATTGTTTTAAAATTGCAATTATTCCTACAATTTTCTTAATTTTTCAATGTGCAATTATTTTCTTTAAATTTAATATTTCTTGTTTAATTTTTTCAATTATTTTTTCAGTTGTCTATTAATCTAGTTATTTTTCGATTTTTGTTTTCAATTGACAATTATTTTCGTCATTTTTCAACTATTTCCTTCAATATTATTAATCATTTTCCGCAGTTTTCATTTATTTCCTTCAATTTTTCAATTTGCAATTATTATCTTAAAATTTTATAACTATTCTTCGATTTTTTAAGTTATTTTGATCGGTTGTGTATTAATCTAGCCATCTTTTGAATTTTGTTTTCAATTGTTAATTATTTTTGCCATTTTGTAATTTTGTTGTTTATTATCAATTATTTTTTTCAAATTTTCAATTTATTTCCTCCATTTTTATTATTTTCTTCAATTTTAATTATTTTTATCGATTTTCAATACAGTTGTTCAATTTACAATTAGGTATTTCCAACAGTTATTCCTATAATTTTTCAACTCTTTTGTTTAAAATTAAAATTTATTGTTAAAATTTTTAAAATATTCTTTTCAATTGTGTAATTATGTAGCTATTTTTCGACATTTGTTTTCAAATGTCAATGTATTTTTGTCATTTTTCAAATATATTCTTCAATTTCGTAAGTTTCATTATTTGAATTTGCAAAAATTTATGTTTTTAAATGACCAATAATGTAAAGTTTGTCGCGCGCTTGGGCGCGCGTTAATGTTGCTAGTAAATAATAATTGACAGTCAACAATTTTTATTTTTCTAACCATAGGCCATTAATTTGTAAAATTAGGAAAAAGTTGTGTCTTTCCAGGTGAATTTGTGAGTAATTAATCATTATTAGAAATAATTTGTTTATAACAATTGCAATTGGTTGTTGTGGTTAATTTGACTGAATAAGTTATTGTTTTAAAATATAAAAAAATAGTTAAGTCAGAAAAGACTACAACTCGCTAGGTTCATTTGGATATTAGTTATAAATTAATAATTACATAAATTGTGTATAAATACCCCCCATTTATGGGAGTTGTTTATAACCCTATAAATCGAAATTAATGAAATTAATTTCAAAAATTGAAATTCTTTGTTACTTCTTTGTTTACACCTTACAGTGATTTCAAATGTGCTCTTTTAATCTGAATTAGTGAAAAACGGTCACTAATTCGAATTAGTGGAACTTTTTACTTATTTTTAGTCAATTTTCACTAAAACTTTAGTAAAGAATTTAAAAAAATTAGTAGAAATGTATATTAATTTGAATTTCTTCAGTGACTTTTCACTGATTCATTTTTAAAGAGATGAGTATTTAGAACAATGGATTTGGTTTTATTTATTTAAATTATAAAGAGATTAATTTGGATTGAATAATCTGAACTATGTGTTTTCAAATATTAAATTTTCATTTTTTTTTCATTATAATGGTATTTATTTAGATTAAATAAAACTGAATCGTAAGTATTTAAAATGTTCATTTTATATTTTTCAATTATAAGGGTATTCATTCGGATAAATTTTCATTTTATTTTAATTGCATTTTTATTATAAAAATATTCATTCAGATTGAATAATCTGACGTGTGGGTATTTAAAAATAACTAGTTTATTTTTTCATTATAAAGGGATTCATTTGTATTCAATAACCTGAACTGCAGATATAAAAAAATATTCATTTTATTTTTTTTCCATTATAAAGGGATTCATTTGGATTGACAAATTTTTTAAACCTATATTCATAAGGATTGATTTTCGGGTAAAAGTAGGTGCTATCACCGGATACAAATGTATTGGACAGAAAACGTATTCAAAAATATTAAAATTTTTTAATATTTTTTAATTACTCTCTTCTTACTGGGGATTTATATCATGATTTAGAACAATTATAACAGCCCTGCTTTTAAATGTGAAAATTTTAACCCTTCAGATTTAGATTTTACTCAAAATCAATTAATTTTAATTCATATTATTTAATGATAATTAAACATTTCTAATATTCAAATTTTTGTTTACATATTTCATTAATTTCATTATTTCTCTATATAGCGTTTTATTTATTTACGTATATAATTAATAAATTTAATAAATAAATAATTTCTTCAATAATTCTTTCTTTAATTAAATTTTTTTTTTATTTTTGTTATTAATTACATAAATGTTTAATAAACATATATTTGTATATATACATAATATTTTTTATTTGAGGTTAACCTGCATTTTGTGTTAATTTTATCAATTACTTATTATTATAATTTCTATAAACAAACTATAGGTTACGAAAAAATCATAAACATAAGTAAATGACTTTAAATTTTTATCATTAACAAAATTTTAATTTTGAATTAGATGCCACTTTTGCGCCATTTCGTTTACTCCACTTTTTACACTCGCTTGTAGTCGAGTGTAATGAAATAGGGAAAAGTGCAACGGCAGCTAGGGATTTGAGTGTACACCTAGGTGCATAAATGCCTTACCCCCAACCTCTCTCTCTTACTCACGTATTCTCATGCGCAGGGACAACTAGTTGGGGGTAAGGCATTTATGCACCTAGGTGTACACTATCTCGTCACTTCTGGTAGCGAGAACGCAAAAGTGTACACTTTTGTGAAAAGTGTAGAAAGTGTAGGTAGCGAGAACATACCTAATAAATTCATTTTGTCTAATCAAAACGTTTTAAAACTAAATCCTTTTAATTTTACGGAAATTTCCTAACAAATTCACACTAGATTCTGGAACTAGATTTTCTAGTGGAAATCACTACGTAAAACGGCGCAGGCCGTCACAAGTACCACACATAATTTACGTAAGGATATTACGTGCATAAGCCCTAAGCAGAATGAAACTTTAATCTTGAAATCGCATATCGTAAGAATGAGAGGAAGCAGGACAGAGATATATGTCTGTGCTACTTCCTCTCATTCTTACGATTTAAGATTTTTCATTGTGCTTGGGGCTATAACCTTGACGACAACCCATGAACTTGAATCTCGGAGGCTCATTCATGGGTGTCATTCATTATGTTATAAAAAAATAATAAACAGGAATACAAGATTTATATACCTTTTTTACTTAGTGTTACGGTTACTGTGGATTTTTTTATTTTACAATTTATGAATTAAAATGTAAAACATGGACATAGATTAGTGGTTATATCTGTCAATCAAAAATTCGCAATGTCTGAAAATAAAAGTAAATATTTCAACACTATTAAATATTCAATAAACTTTTATAAAAATAATAATTTTGTATTTTAGGTAACTTACATTATGTTGAACCTTCCAAAGAGATGAAAATTTTATGTTTTAATTTAAGTCACTGCAGCTTACAAGTTCAATTTATTTGTTGCTGTTCAGGAGTATTTTTCTTTTACATTGTATATGGATATTTACAGGTAAAAAATTGATTTTTTTACGCTGTAGCTATTTGTCCCGCTAGCTGGACGAATATGTGACGGTTGTTATTAGTCCCGTCTCGAAAAATAAATGAGTAGGGTGACGGGATAAACAAAAACCGTCTCTTATTTGTCCCGTCACACTATAAATGTATTAACTCAATGTTCTTAAATTTAAAAAGTATTAAATATTTTGTTCTCAATAATTCGACCTCAAAATACAGGTATATCGAGATACCAAAATACGTTAAATATTCAAGACCAAACTTAACCTTAAATCCATTACCAAACGTTTAGATTACAATCGGAATTATTGGGTATTAAGTAAACATTAATTTTTTAATCAGAATAATTTATAAAAATATTTTTTTAAATTTTTATTTAGATACAATAGGGTAAGTGCGTTAGTTGCTGCGGTTTTCAGAAAAATATCATTAATTTCTATTTAAGAATATGTACCTATTTCAAAATGTGTGATAAAATTATTCTAACCTTCACTTAATACAATTCCATCAAAAATCTTATTTTAACTATTATTAATTTATAATTATTTAAGTTTAAATTATTGTTCCCGCAGCAACTAAAGCAAACATTTGGTTTGTATGTGCTTTAGTTGCTGCGGGAAATCTAACCTCCAATTACACGTTATTCTGGCCGCAGCAACTAACACACATCAACTGACTCAAACCCGCAGCAATAGATGCATTTGATATTATTTTTAATTTCTTAATTTTGTTCAAGTATACAATTTTTATGGGGTTTTGATGTTTGAATAAATATCTAAATAACACAAACTACTTATTTTATAAGTGGTAAATTCATTGTTATCAATAAAAAAGCGGTATTTTTTTATAAAAAGGAGTCTCGGCTGAGAGCCCGCAGCAACTGACACATTTACCCTATAACATTTTTTACATTTATTATTATGGGTTGTACCTAAATAAAAATTTTAAAAAATATTGAAAATTCTTTTTTCACGGATCCTAAAGCCAATATAACATTTTTTACATTATTCTATACAAGGATCAAATAATACCAATTCTACTAATAATAATAAATCCTTAATAAAAAAAAAAGAAATGAATAAAATAATTTTTAAATAATAGCTCCTTATTTAGTGATATTAACATTTTTCCCAATTTAAATTTTAAAAATTTACTAAACAATTAGAATAAATTTAACTTTAAAAATCAGGCAAGTACGAGTTACACTCGTACAAAGTCGAAGAGTTCCGTACTGCTCTAATTTCCTTCAATTATATGAGGTAGAGATTAAAAATTTTCCACCAGGAAACCATTATTAAAAATATTTTTTTTTATGGCCGTGACTATTCGTACAGATTTTCTGTACGAATAGCCAGACCAAGCTGGAACGGCTATTCGTACAGAAAATTGAAAAACTGTCTTTGGCAGCGTAATACCTTTTGTTTTGGCTGTGAAAAAACATAATAAAATTTTTGGAAATGCTAGGGGGGGTTCTTGTGTCACATACAGTAGTTTTTTAACCAAAATATACCCGGGTAACATTAATTTTCACAAAAAGAAGAGTTTGACAATTTTCTGTACGAATAGCCGCTTCATTGAGGTTTGGATATTCGTACAGATTTTCTGTACGAATAGCCAGGCCACATAGAATGAGCTATTCGTACTTATTCAAGCAAATTTCTGATTGGTCGGGAATTTCATTACGATTTTGTGATTGGTCGAGATTTTCTGTACGAATAGACACTTCGTTTTATTATACACTAAATGAAATTTTATTGGTACAAATTTTTAGCACTATAAGCCAAAACTTTTGCAACTGGGGGGTCAGGGTCATTTTCTAAATATGTTTTCAAAAATAGGGCATTCACCAATTATTACTCAAACTTTTTTTAAAAAAAAAAACCAATTTTGGCTCGTAATTTATATGAAGACGAACATTAAAAAACTTCTATATATTTTTCCTGTAATCTTCATGTCAAACTACATATGTGTACTAAATTTTAACACCATAAGTAAAAAATTCTGGGCTCCAAATAGGGAACAGTTGTCATTTAATCCATTTTTTTTCAAAAAATCGTGGATTTTTGATAGTAAACATTATGAAGACCGCCTTTACCAAAGTTCTCTATAATTTTCCTGTAATATACACTTAAATCTACATACGTGTATCAAACTTCAGCATCCTAAGTCAAATAGATTGGAAAATGGGGGGAGCATGGTCATTTTTTTTGAATTTTTTTTCAAAAAATCGTACTTTTTGGCTACTAAACACTAGAAAGACCGCCTTTACGAAAGTTCTCTGCAATTTTCCTGTAATCTACACGTAAATCTACATACGTGTACTAAATTTCAGCATCCTAAGTCAAATAGTTTGGAAGATTAAGGGGGGGGGGACATGGTCATTTTTTGCGGATTTTAGGGGGAAAAAAGTGGTTTTTGCTGGATTTTGGCATGTTCATAAGCTCGAATCGCGTTTTCCATATCATTTTCGTAAATCCAAGGTGAAATAACATATGCGTACCAAATTTGAAGACTCTAACTCATATAGTTTAGAAGTTATAGAGGGGTCCGAAAACGGACATACATAGTGATTTTAATAGGGTTCCGTTTTATCCCATGTGGAAAAGTTCCCAGTATTTCCCAGTTTGTAAGTGGGCGCCAGTTGGGGCCCACTTGGCTTTTCCACACGGGATGGTACGGAACTCTAAAAATTAATGATAAAAGAATTAAAATTAGAATTATTTGAATAAATTAGACTTTAATAATTTTTAAAAAAGTTTCTTTTATAGTTAAAAACTGAAAATTTTTCGAAATTAAAGACTGAAAGATTCTAAATAAAATTTTTAAAAAAATTTTCTATAAATTATTCTGATTAAAAAATTAATGATTACTTAATATCCAATAGTAATATTTGATAAAAAAAAAAAAGATAGACTTCTTACTCCAATTTTAATGCCTACTAAAAGCATATTTCAGGCATCACAGTCACTAATAAAAAATTAGAACAAGTACGAGTTACACTCGTACCAAGTCGAAGGGTTCCGTACCGCTCTAATTTTTTTCAATTATATGAGTCAGAGATTATTTGAATAATAATTTAAATAATGATAAATTAAAATATTTTTTTTTATTTTTAAAGAAATTTAAGTATAAACTTAATGATTTTTATAAGATTAAAAATTTCCAATTAAATAGACTAAACTTTTTTATATAATTTTAAATTTTAAAGCCAAAAGAATTTTTTTTTTTAATTTTTTTTAATTTTTTAACTATTAAAGTAATTTAAACATAAACATAAACATTTTGTACAAAAAAAATAATCTGAAACTATAAAATATTGTAGCTGTTTAGAAGAAAAAAATTTTTTTTGGTAAAATTTCAGTTTTTTGAAAAAAATGTTATGATAATAAATTTAAACCACAATTTTTATGGTTTTATAAAAAATTCTGCATAAAATTACACATTTTTAACCAGTTCCCAACCTTTCAGGATAAATACGCTGAGCGCTAGCATAGGGGTTTTTTGTCATTTTTCAACTTTTCATTAATAACTTTTGAAAATTAAGTCCAGCAACGTTCGCTATATTTTTCCTGTAAACTACACGTAAAAATACCTAGGTATACCAAATTTCAAACCTCTAGGTCAAATGGTTTGGAAGATAAGGGGGGGGACACGTTTTTTTTAAAAAAAAAAGTTTTTCCTTGACAACGCTATGACCATCACCTCCAATCATGTTCTCTATATTTTTCCTGAACTCTACTCGCGAAAATACATATGTGTACCAAATTTCAATACTCTAGGTCAAATAGTTTAGGAGATAAGGGGGGGGGGGGTAAATAGGCATTTTATTGCATTTTTTGAAAAAAATCTTGTTATTTCCTTGACAACGCTATGAACATCACGTTCAATCATGTTCGCTATATTTTTCCTGTAATCTACACGTGAAAATACATAAGTGTACCAAATTTCAACTCTCTATCTCAAATAGTTTGGCCGCTAGGGGGGGGGGGGGGTAATAGTTTTGGGCGACGGACAAACGAGTGAAAACATAAGGGTTCCGTTTGGACACTTTGTGTACGGAACCCTAAAAAAG
The DNA here is from genome assembly GCA_037103525.1 of Ganaspis brasiliensis. Taxonomy (NCBI): domain Eukaryota; kingdom Metazoa; phylum Arthropoda; class Insecta; order Hymenoptera; family Figitidae; genus Ganaspis; species Ganaspis brasiliensis. The sequence continues at coordinate 3,049,161 of JAZKLR010000266.1, read as the reverse complement.
CCATAAAAAAGAATAGAGTCGAATAAACCGTTAACTTATCTTTTCTATGTTCCTGCTATTTATGTAAATAGAATTAACATTACCATAACATACCATTTTCATCATTTTGTAATTTTTCTTTCAAATCTCAATTACTTTATTTATATTTCAATTTAATTTTTAAATTTTTAATTTATTTCCTCCATTTTTAATTATTTTCTTCAATTCTCAATTATTTTTTTCAATGTTAAATTCTTTTATTCAATGTTCAATAATCCTCGACTTTTTTCAATTGTCAATTGATTTTATAAATTTTCATTTATTTCCTAAAATTTTTACTATAATTTTCTTCAGTTTTTAATTGACAACTTAATATTCTTTTTTAATTTTGTACCTAATCAATTTTTTTTAATTATTTTGTTCTGTTGTCGATTATTCTCGACAGCTTTGGAATTTTTTTGTCAATTGTCAATTATTTTCCTTATTTCTCAATTATTTTCTTTATTATTTAGTTATTTTCGTTATTGTGTAATTTTTCTTTCAATTATCAATTATTTTCTTCAATTTATTTCTTTCATTTTTAAATAATTTCCTCCATTTTTTATTATATTCTTCAATTTTCAATTATTTTATTCAATGTTCAATAATTCTCATCTTTTTTCAATTGTCAATTATTTTTTTGAACTTTCAATATAATTATTTAATTATCTTTTTCAATTTTCAATTGATTTCATAAATTTTCATTTATTTCCTAAAATTTTTACTATAATTTTTTTCAGTTTTTAATTGACAACTTAATATTCTTCTTCAATTTTGTATCTAATTATCCTTCCAATTTTTTAAAATTATTTTGTTCTGTTGTCGATTATTTTCAAGAGCTTTCGAATTTTTTTTACTTTTTTTTCAATTTTTAAGTATTTTTCTTAATATTTAATTAATTTTGTAATTTTTGTTTTAATTATCAATTATTTTCTTAGAAATTTAATTTAATTCTTTAATCTTCAATTTATTTTTTCAATTTTCAATATATTCTCTAATTATTATAATTATTTTCCACAATTTATAATTATTTCCGACAATTTTTTTGTTTTGCCATTTTTCGGATTTTGTTTCCAATTGTGTATTATTTTTGTCATATTTCATATATTTTCTTCAATTTTTCAATTATTCTCATCATTATTCAATTATTTCTTTCAATTATTAATTTTTTCCGCTATTTTCAAATTATTTTCTACAAATTTTTCAATTTACAATTATTCTTGAAGTTTATAATTATTCTTTAATATTCTGTTCTGTTGACAATTATTCTCGACAGCTTTCTAACTTTTTTCAATTGTCAATTACTTTCTTAAAATTTTAATTTAATTCCTGAATCTTTAATTTATTTCTTCAGTTCTTTATTATTTTCTTTTCTCAATTATTATTTTTAATTTGAAATCCCAGTCTTCAATTTTCATTTAATTTATTCAATGTTCAGTAATTCTTACCTTTCTTCAATTATCAATTAATTTTTTCAAATTTGAATTTAATTCTTAATTTTTTTTATTATTGCCTTAAATTTTAATTTTTCAGTTTCACAATTATTTTCTTCTGTATTCTACAATTTTCAGCTTTCTTAATTTCTTTTTTTCAATTTTCGATTATATTCTTTAAATTTCAATTCGATTTTTCAATTTTTTTCGATTTTCAATCCAGTTGTTCAATTTGTAATTATTTTCAACAATTATTCCTATAATCTTCTTAATTTTTCTATTTTCTTAATTTCTTAATTTAATATTTCTTGCATTAATTTTTCAATTATTTCTTTTAGTTGTCTATTAATCTAATCATTTTTTGAATTTTGTTTTTAATTGTCAATTTTTTTAATCAGTTTTTAGATATTTTCTTCAATTTTTCAATTATTCTCGTCATTTTTCTATTATTTCTTACAATTGCTCATTATTTTCTTCGATTTTCAATTGCTTTCCGAAATTTTTCAATTGTTTCCTGCAATTTTTTCAATTTTCAGTTATTTTCTAAAAATTTTATAATTATTCTTGTATTTTTTCAATTTTTTTGTTCGGCTGTGTATTAGTCTAACCATTTTTTGAATTTTGTTTTGAATTGTTCATTATTTTCGTCATTTTTCAGATATTTTCTTTAATTTTGAAATTATTCTCGTGATTTTCATTATTTATTGCATTTGAAAAAATTTATAATTTTAAATGACTAAAAATAACGCAAAGTTTTTCGCGCCCTTGGGCGCGTGTTAATATTGCTACTTATTTTATATTTTTGGTCATGGAATTAGATGAAAAATGGTCTGGATAACCTGGAAGTCAATGAATATTGAAATTTTGAAAATGTAGCAACCTGGTTTTAAACACATTCCAGTTTGTTGTTTATTACCCTATATTTTTTGTGATGCCTGATATTTATTATTTAAAAAAAAAAGATTATTTGGAATTTAAAACAAGTTTTTAAGAAAATTTTTCTCAGATGGACGTCTTTAAAATTTTAAATATGCACTGAAAAAAATTCCTGACTACGTTTACTAGGAATTGACTAAACTTCCTAGTCACGAGAGGAACCCACCAAGAAATCATAGTCAAAGTGACAACTTCCAATATAGTCAAAGTGACTAGGAAAATTAATTAAAGTAACTAGGAAAATAGTCAATTTGACTAATGATACTAGGTTTGTTTTTAACACGTGCAAATCGCTTTTTGTTTACTTTTGAATAAATTAATAGTTTATAAAGCCATAATAAATTAAGAAACCATCATATTTTAAATTAATTTACAATAAAAAATTTTATTAAAAAAAAAAAAAACAGTGCCGTCAAGTGAGGCTATTTTGTGCGCCGTGGGGCTATTTTGTGCACGCGAGGTTTTTAATGAATAAAATCTTTATATTCAGTTGCTTAAGTTTGCTACTTGGTATAAATATTTTGTGATATCTAGACTGCAGAGTGTACTAAATGAATTTACTTAATTCTTTATCAGAAATCAGAAAAACAATCGTAAAATCGAGAAAATCAAGCTGAAAAATTTCAAAGGTCTCAAAAATCTGTTCAGGTCTCCGGAAGTTTAAAAGTGCTTCTAAAGGTATTAATAATACTTGTTGATCACTTAGTTGTGATGATGTATACGCGATGCGCTAACTTTTTATTGCATATTTTAAGAAGAAAGTGTAAAAAATTTAAAAACCAGGATTTGGTGGGTTATTTTGTGCATTCTTTAAAATCAAGTTTTTTCAATAATTTGTTTTGTAGTTAGTAAAAATAACTTTAGAATTTTGTTTTGAAACATTTTTGTCTTATTTTTGTTATAAAAGACAAGAAATAAGCATAAAATTTCAGTTTTACATATTGGTGCCTTAAAAACCTCAAAAAACTAACATTATTAATTACATGCTTCTCTAGTTAATTTTGAAACTTTTTCTCTTAAAATAACTCAAGAAGTGTAATAGAAGTTATTTTAAGTAAAATTTTCTTTTTACACAACTTTATAAATAAGCAAACTTTGATGCACAAAATAGCCCCACCATGGGGTTTATTTTGTGCACAACTTTGAGTTTTAATAATTCAGACAAAAAATTTTTTCTTGTCGACTAACTCATAGGACACCTTTAGAAGGATGTCTACAACATAACTGAATACATAAATTCTTTATTTTTTCAAATTCTGAATTTTAATAAAGCATAGAGTAAGAAAAGAGCTGTTTTGTGCACAAAATAGCCCCACTTGACGGTATCCTCAACATTCACGGGAGTTAAGTGTTGATAGATGTCTTATTGCAAACTCGAGATTAGAACCCCTGACGCTCGAACTCAACCGTACTGGGAATGCGCGTTAACGCACTCGACCAAGGGAGATCTTGAAGTGAAAATACATAATATTATATAGGTATTTCGGTCATAAAACAAATATTTTATTTTTTTATAATATAACTTACATTTTTAATACTGGTTTAAGTTCAATAATATGTATTTATATGTATAATTTTATATATTCATATTCTCAAAGTAACGTTGCAAAAATGCAAAGTTGAAACAAACAATTAGATTTGTACTAATTTTTTAACAACAAAAAAATAAATAAATAACATCTTGAAACTTAGATTATTACCAGGACGCGTAAGTAAAAATCGTTTAAAAACATTATAATTATAATTATTCACGTATGTCAAAGTACAACAAGTATCATATAGGTTTATTAACAAAGCTTCCTAGCTGATTTGACTAGGAAATTTAAAGTTAATATTGCTATTTTCTAATTTGTAAAATTAACTATAAGTACATAATAAAATTAACTAGGAATCCTTATTAACTTAACCAAGTTAAGATTAATTATAGGTTTTAGTTAATAATGCCATTCAAATTTTTTTCAGTGTGTCATTTAGAAATTATTTTTCTGTTTAAATGATAATCTATAATTCTGTGGCTGAAAGGTAAAACAGCCCAACTCCCTTTTTACCAAATTTGAGATAACATCAGATTTCTATACATGGGTGATTATTTCTCAAACGTCCCAGCTTAAGGTATTAGTCGTGTAAATGCTCCCGCAAAACTCCCGCAAAATAAAAAGAACAATAAATAAACTTTTAAATCAACTCACTTGCTTCCTTGTGACCTCTTCTAATGTAATATATGTAATTTTCACGATTTTGAGTCAGGTACTATAAGTTATCGTGATGTATTGCTCACACGTTTTCGACATTTTTCAATGAAACCACGTAAAAATGAAAAATTATGAATTTTTAAATTATTGTATTTTTTATACGGCGTGGTCAATAAAGTTAATTTTTTTTTAAAGGATTTATTTTATCTCAATGTGTAACTTAGTAGTTTTATTTGAAAAACTGACGACTTGTTTTTTTATAAATGAATATAAGAGATACTTTTTACATGCATTTTGTGCTATTGCATGTAAAAGGTATAAACTTTGAATTAATATTTTGAAGCTCAGAAGTGGTCAAAATTAATAGAATAGATCTCATTTCATAGATAAATACCTCATGAATACAGATACAAAGTTTTAAAAAAATCTGACGAAAATCATTTTACGCGACTAATACCTTAAAATTAAAAGTTTTTGGATTAGCTTCATATTTTGGTAAAATGTTGTCCTATACGAAGGAAACAAATCCCTAAAATGTTAACTTGTTTTTTAAAAATTTGTAAAAAATAGGGGGGGTTGATTTTTTGACTTTTTATGTTACCTTGTTATTTTCAATTCCGTGTAACTTTGACAAAACTTTATGGATTTTAATTTTTATATAGTGCATTTTGAAGTATTTTTCATGCCCTTTTTCATACTTATAACAAAATTTTCAACAAAAAAAAATTCCCCCCCTTTTTTTCAAAATTAACATTTATTTTTCATTTTTGACCCATTTGGATGAATTTTTTTTTTTTTTTTTGTTTTCATTAAAAAGCTGAGATTTTTTCCTATAAAATATGTAAGTTTGGAAATGGTCTGGCGATAAGTTTGCGAGAAAATTAATAACAAACTAAGCGACGCGCCCAGCGTCACTGACGCCATTGACCACCCAGCACCGCGACACAGTGGGGCAAAATAAATGTTTTTGGACAAATCAACTTTCAGCCCGCAATTTTCAATCGATTTACAAGTTCTTTTTTTCAAATTAAAGCTAATTAAATTTCGAATCGTTACAACGGAGAGAAGAAGAGAGAAAAGAAGAAGACCAATCAAACTTTTTTTTTAAAAAAAATTTTAAATCATTGTTTATTTAACAACAAATTTGTTTTAAAAAATTTTTTGACTTTACGGTGCCACCATTTTCTGGAAAATTTTGATATTTGATCATGAATTATTATTCTCAATTCAAAAACTTCTTAGAAAACAAGATTTTAAGGGCCAAGAAAATAAAAAATTTTTTTTAGAAGTTATTAACAAATTAGTAAACAAAAACAATATCTTCATTATTTGTGATATTTAAACACTTAAAAAAACTTATTTCTTTTTTTTTTAATGGAAATAATAATTCTTACTAAAAGTTTTACTATTTTTTACAATAATATTCAATTGTTTATAACAATTAATAATTTTTTATAACAATTACTAATCGTTTCTAGTTACAAACGATTGCTATATTGTTATAAACAACGTAATACAATTTTATTTTTTATAACAATTAATTGTTATAAACAAAATCCATTGTTTATAACAAACAAATTAATGAAATACCAATTTTTAGGGCTCTAACAAATTCTTTTAAACTTTAACGGCTACAAGTATTTTATCAGTGGTGTTTCACTGATACATATTTATATCAGACGACAATTGCGCATTGTTTAAACAAATTTAATTAACAAATTCATAAGTTTGATACTTTTAGGAGAATAACTTTCGTTTTTTCCGTAAAATCAATTACAGATTAATGACCTTTAAAAATATTTACTGTGATACTTTTCATTTACCATATTGCAATTGATTTTTCAAAAAATGTTTTCGTTGAAAATAGGTAAATCATGAATTTGTTAATTAAAATTGTGTAGAGAATTAGCAATTGTTATAAAAAAAGTAAATGAGAAGTATCACAGTAAATATTTTTAAAGGTCATTAATCTGTAATTGATTTTACGGAATATATGTTTTTTATTTACTAATTTGTTAATAACATAAATCATGTTTTCTAAGAAGTTTTTGAATTGAGAATAATAATTCATGATCAAATATCAAAATTTTCCAGAAAATGGTGGCACCGTAAAGTCAAAAATTTCTTTTAAAACAAATTTGTTGTTAAATAAACAATGATTTAAAATTTTTTTTAAAAAATGTCTCTCGTTGTATCGATTCGAAATTTAATTAGCTTTAATTTGAAAAAAAGAACTTGTAAATCGATTGAAAATTGCGGGCTGAAAGTTGATTTGTCCAAAAACATTTATTTTGCCCCACTGTGTCGCGGTGCTGGGTGCTCAATGGCGTCAGTGACGCTGGGCGCGTCGCTTAGTTTGTTATTAATTTTCTCGCAAACTTATCGCCAGACCATTTCCAAATTTACATATTTTATAGGAAAAAATCTCAGCTGTTTAATGAAAAAAAAAATAAAAAAAAAATTTCATCCAAATGGGTCAAAAATGAAAAATAAATGTTAATTTTGAAAAAAAGGGGGGAAATTTTTTTTTTTTTGAAAATTTTGTTATAAGTATGAAAAAGTGCATGAAAAATGCTTTAAAATGCACTATATAAAAATTAAAATCCATAAAGTTTTGTCAAAGTTACACGGAATTGAAAATAACAAGGTAACATAAAAAGTCAAAAATTCAACCCCCCCTATTTTTTACAAATTTTTAAAAAACAAGTTAACATTTTAGGGATTTGTTTCCTTCGTATAGGACAACATTTTACCAAAATATGAAGCTAATCCAAAAACTTTTAATTTTGAGCTGGGACGTTTGAGAAATAATCACCCATATGTAGATATACTTTTTAAAGATTCATAATTGTAAATTCATTAAAATGTTCATTTACGTAGAAAATATTAAAAAACGTAATCGCATAAATACATTAAAATCGAGAGAAATAATTGATGTTATTCTCTAGAACCTTTAAGTTTCATTAAATTTGTTAAACATATCTAAAAACTACATTAGAAAACAGGATTAAATATCAAACACCCGAAATATTTGTTCATTTTGCGATTTTACAGAAATCAGAAAAAGAAAACAAAAACACGTTTTTCTCGAAACCATGAATATGGCGCTTGTGCTGTTTTACCTTTCAGCCACAGAATTATAATAATCTACCAATTTATATATTTAAATTCTCATTTTTTAATTTCTTACTACTTTTCATAACATAATTTTAATTGTAATCTGACGTTTGGTAATGGATTTAAGATTAAGTTCGGTCTTGAATATTTAACGTATTTTGGTATCTTGGTATACCTGTATTCTGAGGTTGAATTATTGAGTTATAATTAAAAAATATTTAATACTTTTTAAATTTAAAACATTAAATTAATACATTTATACAAATTTATAGTGTGACAGGACAAATAAGAGACAGTTTTTATTTGCCCCGACACCCCACTCCTTTATTTTTCGAGACGGGACAAATAACAACCGTCGCTTATTCGTCCCGCTACACAGTGGGAAAAAAGTAATTACTTTTGGACAAAAATCTGCCTACTCCTCAATTTTCAACCGATTTAAAAGTTTTTTTTTTAAATACTCAGGAAGGTTAGCACTTCCAGACACCACTGCCTAAAAATGGTAAAAATTAATATTAACCTAAAAAAAAAATTGGCCATATTAATTCCAAAAATTAAAATTTTAGTAATCATCTGAAGCACATTTGCAGTCTAGTCTCAAGAAAAGAGTTCACAGACAAACTGGCTAACAAAAATAAGTAATTTTTGTGTTTCTTGACAGAATCTCACAGGCTGAATTTTGACAATTAGTTTATTGAACATTCGTATTGCCAAAAAAAAGGGTTAATAAAAATTTCTTAATTTAATTCAAATTTTTCACCAAACCGGAGGTATTGATTTTGATGTTTTACATTTTAATAATCTGACGTAGGATGTATATACATGGTGTCTACTAGTCCTGGAAGTCCTGGAATGTCCTGAAATGTCCTGGAATTTGACAAAATGTCCTGGAATGTCCTGGAATTTTAATTTGTGTCCTTGATTTTTTTAATTTTTTGCGTTCAACTCATACTTTTTGCTTCCATTCATAGTACATATAATAAAAAAATTGATATAAAATCTGTACAAATTCATATTATTTGATCCGACAATCATATGCATTTCTCTTCAGAAATGTCAAAAAAATGAAACCCGATGATTTATTTTTTAATAAATTATTTTAACTATTTTCATAACATCCCAAAAAAAATATGTAATAAAAAAATTTTCTTTACTCTATCATCTTGTTACTTATGTTTACTTTAAATGATTTTAAAATAAATGCTTTTAACAATGAAAAACAGATTACTGTGTCATTTTTCAATATTTTCTAAATTGCTTAAATTATTTATTATTACTTATTAACAATTTTTAGTTCTTCCTTAGAGAATTGTAGTTTTTCTCTTTAGTTTGAAACTTTATATATTTATTGGGATAAAAAAAATTTATTATTATATTATATTGTATTAATAAACAAAACAAAAGCATTTATTAGTTGGTACATACATTAAAAATTGTTTACACAAATTATTGTTATTATTTTTTATTTGTTTCTCAACTTTAAATTTAATTTTTTTAGTATTCCTCTGGCACGCTGCACAAAAATTCAGAAAAATATAATTGTTTTGATACAGATCTACAAAAATTAAAAAATAATAACAATAATTTGTTTAACTATTTTTTAATGTAACTACTAATAAATCTTTTTTTCTTGTTGAACAATATACTAAATTATAACTTAGGGAAAAAAGTACAACTGTTAATATAAGATTAAAAAAATACCTATTATTAATTAACAAACAGAAATTATTTCCACAATTGTTAAATTGTAAATTATTAAAAATAATTAAAATAATTTGTTGACAAATAAAGCATCGACCCTTACGATAGATTTTTATAGAAAACAAATCATAAGCTAAAAATATTTTTTCTATAATAGGTTTTGTATAATATTTTCGCGACTGTAGGAAACTTATTATAAGAAAAGCTATAAGGTTGTCATTATAAGAGCATAATTATAAGCAGTCATTGTAAAAATAAAATTATAAGAATATTTTCATGATAACAACATTACAAAACATTTATTACAATAAACTAATTATAAGATTCGTGTTGTTACTAGTCAAAAATACAAACGTTCACAACTACACTTCGTAACCTTAAATCTAATACTGTTTTTAAACATGTTATAATTTTAAACCGATTTAAAACAATATGTATCAAAACTTATTAGAAATATGAATCATTTTATTCTAAACGTAGAAAAGATGGATTTATTATAAAATTTCATTATTTTAAGATAATACTTTAATTTGAAAAATTTATATTTTAAAAAATTTCACTACTTTTTGGAGCTTCTATGTTTTTTGTATGGAACCTCCTAATATCTTGAGGTTTTGAATATTATTTTATATGAATATAATCTACTTGCCTTTAAAGTTTGAAAAACGTGTTTTGCTTCGTTTAGGGAAAATTAGATTTTAAAATTGTCTACTCAAAAAGGTTAATTTTGAAAATTAAAGTAAACACAGCAATTTCACATGGCTTCATTTAAATTATATTTGTATTAAAATAATGACACTATTAAACATGGTATGCTAACTTCCAAGTTTCAAAATTAACCTTTTTGAGTAATAAATTTTAAAACGTAATATTCTCTAAACGAAGCAAAATACGTTAGTTAAACTTTAAAGGCAAGTAGATTTTATTAATATTACATTATAATATTCCAAACCTCAAAATTATAGGAGGTTCCACAAAAAAAAGTTAGAAGCTCCTAAAAACAGTGAAACTTTTTACAAATATAAATTTTTCAAATTAGAGTATTATCTTAAAATAATGAAATTTTATAATAAATTCGTCTTTGCTAGGTTTAGAATAAAATGATTTATATTTCTAATAAGTTTTAATATTCTCGATAATTATATTCGTAAAATTAATATATTAAATACGTAATTGTATGCTTATAATTAGTTTATTGTAATAAATATTTTGTAATGATGTTATCATAAAAATATACTTATAATTTTATTTTTACAATGACTGCTTATAATTATGCTCTTATAATGTCATCTTTATAGTTCTTATAATAACTTTCCTATACTCGCGAAAATATTATACAAAACCTAATGTAGAAAAAAAATTTGAAGCTTATCATTTGTTTCCTATAAAAATCTTTCGTAAGGGGAATTTCATTTTCTAGACATTTTTAAAAAGAAATAAGATTTGCATGTTGAATATAATAAATTTTTATATTTTTTATATCAGATTTACGAAAAAAAATAATTATTAAAAATATTATTTAAAATATTAAATAAAAAAAATATAAAAATACATGTCTCATTTTTTTATTAAGAACAAAATTTGGAGATAGCATCAGAATTTTTTTTTTTTTTTTTGACACCTTAATGAATATAATTTTTAGCTTTTTTTTAGTTTTATTGTAAAGGAAATGTGCTTTCTATAAAAATCATTAAATTTAATATCCTAGAAAAATTAAAAAACTGTCCTGAAAAAGTCCTGGAAATGTCCTGGACATTTCAAATTAGGTTTCCAGTAGACACCCTGATATACAATTACGTTTAAAAAATTGTAAGTACTTATTTCTTATAACAATCAGTCATTAACACCATATATTTTAATAAGTTCTAAATAGAAATTTCAAATTTAAGCAATTTTTTGAGGTTAATATTAATCATTAATATATTTAGGCAGTAATTGCTGGTAGTGCCGACCTTTCTGAGTATTTAAAAAAAAGCTTTTAAATCGGTTGAAAATTGAGGAGCAAGCAGATTTTTGTTCAAACGTAATCTCTTTTTTCTCACTGTGCGCTAGCGGGACAAATGGCCACAGCATTTTTTTACCCTGTCGATAGAGAGGTATTGGATTTAGCTGGAAAATTACTACTGGAGTTCTCAATACCAACTCAGTTCCGAGTTTGCACCTTTCAGTGATAAAATTTTTTTTTATAATTATTATTGGATATTTGTAATCCAGAAACAACTGATTCTAAAATTACTTTTTTAAACCTAAATTACAGGGATCGCAGTTCCTCCCCTTTTTCATCTGATTCCCTTTTTTCCACTTTTTCCCTTTTTAAACATAATTGCCTAAAATCAAAATTTGTCATCCCCTTCACCCTTATTTTCCTTTAAAAAAAAAAAAAAAAAAAAAAAAAAAAGACAAACACCTATAAAATCTAGATGTTTCTCTTTTTTGATCTTTATTTTTCAATATGTTTCTGTTTTTTCCACTTTTCATGTTTTATTTATTACATTTTAATAACAAATATGGGTCAAATCACTGACTTTCGACCAAAGGTGGTCTCTGACATATTTTAAAAAATATTAGAACCTATATTATATGTATTATTAAAGTATCTAAATTCAATTTCTGAAGTTGTTTTAGCTAATTTTTTTTATCTTTCAGCCGTAAATTGTAATTAAAGGAGCAAGTGTAAAGAAAAATAGCGTTTTTAATGCTTGTTTTACACGCTTTTAATTAAAAATAAAAAACATTTAATTCCTGTGATATAAAGAAAATACATTTAATCATTGTACAAATATTTTCATTATATAATTTTGTGTAAAATGAAAAATAATAATAAAATTAGCTTAAAGTTGATAAAAAATCTCTCAATTTTTGTCACTTTTAAAAATCTACATAACAAATATTAACGAAAATTACCATAATTATTTATTTGTGTACTTTAATCATGTTTTTACTAGAAAAAAGATGAATACTTATTTGGTTATTGAATAATTTTAGTTCAAATTTAACCACAAAACACGCATTTTTGAACTTACACAACTTTTTTCTGGATGGATTTAGAAAATTAACACTTTACACATAACTAACTTTTTATCAAATCTACAACATATTAAATTGTCACGAACGTAAGTTGTCCAGTTTATGCATTTTTATTTAAGTTTAAAATTTAATGAAATTACACTCTGAAGTTTGACAATCGATTATTGATTTTAAATTCAAAATTATTATTTATATTCTGGCAGTTTATAACGATTAATATTGAAAAAAATTCCACATAAATTTGTAAATTTATATTTATACAATTTTCTAAATTAGGACCAAAGTGGTGTAAGAAAATATCAATAAAATATATAAAATTTACTGACTGGTGGATTGATTTTTGTTTAATCTCAATTTATAATTAAGAAATGCAAATTGTACATATGTTTAGTCTCTAATTTTATTACTTACTTATGGAGGAAGTATTTAATTTTTATTAATTAATAATTTTCTATTTTAACTTCCACTTTATTACAATAATTAGTTTTTAAAAGTCATTAAAAAGCGGATGTACTTTTCTTTGTCAATTGTATTTTAGTTTCTAATAATTAATCAAATAAATCTCAACAACTAATGGTAAAAAATAGTTTCATTTTAAAATGATAATTTGTTAAAATAATTAGGGAAAGAATTATATTTATTTGTATTTTTAATTCTATATTTTTCTCTACTCTCTTAATTAATAATTTAATAAACATTAACAATTACTAATGAAAATAATTATGAACTTAAATAAAATCATAAATAAAATACAAATTTTTTAATTTGTAGGGGAGAGGGCCCCAAGTTAGACACTCTTTCGATTTATTGCTGTAGAATCCAAACCAAATAAAATATATTAAAATGTTTTATACCAGATGAAAGTACAATTTATAAGGTAACTTATGGCCACAGGGATAAAACTTTATTTTGAACATAAACATTTTTTAAAGCATTTATTCTAATTGTTAAAATTTTCGATCTAAAAAAAAATGTCCCCAAGATGGACACCTTCGTAAAAGTCTCTGAAAAATGTAGTAAATAAAAAATTAACATCGTGTAACAATTCTTAAGGTATTAGTCGCGTAAATGCTCCCTCAAAACTCCCGCAAAATAAAAAGAACAAAAAATAAACCTTTATATCAACTCACTTGCTTCCTTGTGACCTCTTCTAATGTAATATATGTAATTTTCACGATTTTGAGTCAGGTACTATAAGTTATCGTGATGTATTGCTTACACGTTTTCGACATTTTTCAATGAAACCACGTGAAAATGAAAAATTATGAATTTTTAAATTATTGTATTTTTTATACGGCGTGGTCAATAAAATTAATTTTTTTTTTAAAGGATTTATTTTATCTCAATGTGTAACTTAGTAGTTTTATTTGAAAAACTGACGACTTGTTTTTTTATAATTGAATATAAGAGACATTTTTTACATGCATTTTGTGCTATTGCATGTAAAAGGTATAAACTTTGAATTAATATTTTGAAGCTCAGAAGTGGTCAAAATTAATAGGATAGATCTCATTTAATAGATAAATACCTCATGAATACAGATACAAAGTTTTAAAAAAATCTGACGAAAATCATTTTACGCGACTAATACCTTAAACTAGTTTTTAATCATTTTACGAAATTTATCAAGAAATAACATTTCTAAAAACTTCAATTTAATAGCTTAACGGTAAAAAGTAATAAAATATCAAAAAATATTGATATATTAAATTCTCTAACGATAACATCACATTTTATGGTGGAAAATAAAAAAATTTTATTAATTGGCTCAAAAAATTATTGAAAAAAGTGTAAAATCGGAAATATGCAAATAAATACATTGAGATTTGAAGCCTGTCCATCTTAGGGTACATGACACCATTTTTTAATCCCCAGTAAAAATATATATACGAACACTGAATTCGTAAAATCATTTTAGGATATTATTATACAATAAATAAAGAATATTATAACGTTAAGTACTCATTATAAATTATAAATTTAAATAACTTTACCAAATTGAGAAAAAACTGTTACAAAACTTTTTTTAGACACAAAATTGCATGGTATCTGTAGAAGAAAAACCAACTGGTTTTTTTTTTTTCAAATGTGCATTAAAATCTTCGTCTATACAAACAACAAAAATGGCAGAAAGTATAAGGCGCTGTCACCTTAAACAAAAATTTTATATGAAATGTCCATCTTAGGGCCCTGTCCATCTTGGGACCCACTCCCCTACTATATGTATTATTATATAAATTATAAATAATAAATAATAAGAGCAATTCAACCATAATTTCAAAAGAACTTTATCATTTTCCGATAATTCCTCGACAGGTTGAATCAGTGGCGTAGCCAGGCGAAATATAAGGATGGGCGATATAATCTTCGCGAGGCCCCTTTTCGTATCTTTTTTTTTTTATGTGTCCTTTAACATTCTTGGTTATAATTTCGGCAAAATTAATCCAGATATGTCCAAAATATGTCCACAATTTATTCGAAAAGAATCCGGTAAAATCAGAAAGTAGTATGAAAAATTTTTAAAGTCCGAAAACAGACGTTTATAAATCCGATGTCATTCAAAAGAAATGCGGAATTTGTCTAAAGAAATACGAAATCAGTCAAAAGTAGATATCTTAGTTTAAAGACAAAATGGAAATTTGTCTGACAGAATCCGAAAACAGTGCAACGAATATTTAAAGTCCAGCAATTGACCGAAGAAGTCCGAAGTAAAGACAGAACTGAAATTTGACCGATACAATCTGAAAACAGTCCGGCGATAATTTAAAGTCCGGAGTTTGTCCAAAATAATTCAAAATCAGTCAGATTAAGACTGATTGAACCTATGAATAAAAAAGCTCTCTTCTCATTTTAGTGTTGATGTTTCTCGCTCTTAAATGACAAAATAAATTAGTAAATCAACATTTACTAATTTGTTTTGTCTTTTACCATCGAGAAACGTCAACATTGAAATCAGGTGAGAGCATTTTTGTTCACAGTTTTGATCAGCATTAAGAATCTTAGAACAAACACATAACACAGTCGGAAGACAAAATTATGTCATAAAAAAACGAAATTGGTCTGACGGAATCCGAAGATAGTCCAGCAGAGAACATTAATCCTTAATTTGTCCGAAATAATCAGAAATTTACGGCCGGACTATTTTTGGGTTCTACCAGACAAATTTCCGTTTTTTTCTGCATATGATTTTTACATTGGATTAATTTTGGATTATTTTAAATGAATTCTGGAATTTTATTTAACGCCGGACTATTTTTGGATTATTTCGGACAAATTCCTGATTATTATTTACCAATGGACTCTTTTCGGATTCCACTGGACAAATCTGCTTTTTTATTTACACGCATAGAAGAAGTTTACTGTGGCAGTAAAGTATTTGCTGCCACGTCAAAATAAGTTTGCAAATATAGGACAGCGAACAAATTTGCTGTGACTGTACTCCGGACTGGTTTCTGTTTATTTCAGACAAATTACAGTTTATTTCGGACAAATTACGGATTATTATTTACTGCCGGACTGTTTTAGGATTCTACCGTAAAAATTTCCGTTTTTTCTAAAATATAGTTTTTACTGCGGACTGATTTCGAATTATTTCGGGCAAATACTGGATTTTTATTTACTAACGGACTATTTTCGGATTCCAAAAGACAAATTTCCCTTTTTTTTTAGTTATGATTTTTACTTCGGACTGATATCGTATTATTCCAAATAAACACCAGGTACTTATTTACTTCCATACTATTTTTGGATTCCACCGGACGAATATCCTTTCTTGCTAAATATTTTTTTTTGCACCTAATACCAAGCGTATCACGTATGTAAGGTTAGAGCGTCTAACGTGTGTCCCCCAAAAAGGACCCGGAATCGAATTCCACGGCCATGCGATTTTTAATTCGTTTAGTTGATTTAATTGTTTGCGTATCTTATGTTAATATAATCTTACAAGTCAAGAATAAAATAATAAAAAATGTTATAAACAGAAAATAAAATTGAACAATAATAATGTATAAATAATAGAGAATGTTGACCACGGAGATAGCTCAGGTGGTTAAGTACTAGACTCTACGGTCGCGCCAAGTCAAGCTTGTTTGATTCGCGCCCTGATAATACTGGGATTTTTCTGTCTCGTGAGATAACTTCGGTTAAAGGTTTGACGTCGAGGAATAATAATATGAAATGTCGGCAACTGACATATGCAGACAATTGGAACTCGACTGTCGATAAACCGGTTGTACTCAGAAGAGGTTTTTCTACAGTTTTCCCTCTCCTCTGGTGAGCAAACCCAATTTTGGGTGGTTCAGGCAAATGCGAGTACTCCTAAATTCAAGTCGTTCTGTAGACTCATACTTAACTTTTATAATCTTCAGATTAATTTCCACGGAGAGCCTTTGTTACTGCTTATAGGCAAAAGAAAATTAATACATTAAAAAAAAAAAAATTTTTAAGTAAGAGAATTTCAATTTTTTTATTTGCTTGAATAAATTACAATAAACAATAATAATAATGTCAATTATTGGAATATTTCCTTAACAGAAACAGTATTCCCGAACAGTATTCGGGAACAAAACCAGATTTATTTTTGATGACAAATATAGGACCGCAATCCAGATTTTTTCGGACAAATTACGGAAACCAAAATTGGCCGAAATTTTAAATAGGAGCAGCTTTTTGTTTTTGTCACCGAACTCTAGCAGACGCGCGGCCTTATGAAACACGCGCGAGGCCCTGGGCGGTCACCTACTTCGCCCACCCGTAGCTACGCCACTGATTATGTCCAGCAGTACTTATTTTATATAAATTTTAGGTTATATGATTGTTTGAAATATAGAAACTATGTTAATGTACGTTTATTACAAAAATTTTTAGTCGATATTAAATATTTCGACATATGAAAATAAGAAAATAGAAATTTGGGCGATAATCGTGCGCCCTGCTGGGCAACTACTAGTTTTTGCTGTAGAAAAGAGCTTAATATTATTTTCAAAATTTGAAAAAAAATTTAGGAATAAGATTTAGCTCTTTTTTTATAGCAAGAAAATTATAGTTGCCCCATTTGTGCCACAAATATTTCACAAACATTCACAAATTTATCTTGTCTTTTAAGAGCGAGAAACACCAACATTTAAATGAGGCGAGGACACTTATTTTGTTCACAGGTTCGATTAGCCTTAATGGAAATTGCATTACAAATATTATTGCTTTTTTTAAATTTTACTAATATCTAGTGTCTGCAACGCTTAGTTCTAACAAACATTTAAAATTTTTACGGTGTCTTACAATGGGCTGGAAGGGGGTCAAAAATCCTAAAAAATGACTTGTAACTTGTGTACGATCTCTTAATTCCCAAAAAAACATGTTATTTGGTATCATAAAAATGATAATTTGTTAATTAATATGAAAAATGTTCATGGAATTTATTCTTTCACTAGTTCCACTACGCTGTATGACTATTGGCGTGTATATTAGATAGTAGTACTAAAGTGGATTTAGACCCAGTATATTTAAGCCCAATCCAGTACCATTATATCGACAGGGTAATAAAAATAAATTACATAATTTATTCTATATTTTAAAAAAAACAATACAAAGTGAAACATTTCTGTGGTTTGATTTTTAGGAATTAATATTTTCATTAGATGGATTGAGGCCATTTGGTTGGTATTTGACTCTCATTCAGTTTGCATATTATGTAATATTTGGTACGTTTGAATGCAAAATTAAAAGAATATCTCGACGAATACCTATTCGTACATATTTACTGTTAGCAGTATTAACTTTAGGAACGATGGGATTTTCAAATTCTTCTCTAGGTTACCTCAATTATCCTACTCAGGTAATTTGAATATTTGCTTATCTAATCACATTTTACCAATAAAAGTACATTTTTAAAAAACATTTGATAAAACATCAAATCTTTATATCAACGTTTCAGAAAACTATTTCTTATTATTGTATTTAGGGTTTTGTACACAAAGTGTGCGAACGCCCTATTGGCGAGACTTTGGCGCCAAAAATAATTTTACAAGCAAATTATATAGTGAATATGATCTGGATTGATGATTATAGCGTTGTCAAGAAAAAATTGCAAATTTTCAAAAAACAATGTTTTTTCCTTAAGGGGTCAGTATGAATTTACTGCTTACCCTGTCGAAAGAAAATTACTAAAAAACCACTGAGGTAGAACCACTGAAATTGCAGTGATTTTTCAGTGGTTTCTCAGTTGTGATTTGGAACAATTCGCCACTGAAAATATCTATTGTGAGGGTTGATTTATGACAGTTGGCCTGTAAGTCCCAAATCGTTTTATGACCTTTACCCTCATGATATGAACATTCTTTTTTATAGTTTTAAATAATTTACATTATTTGTGACGCATCGCGAAGAAAAGCACCTAAAGGCGGAGACACACTGGGCGCGCCGAGCCTGTAATGTTGTAATGCTCGGCGAGCATTTGCGCTGTACAAACTGGACGCGCAAACCCTGTAATGTAACGTTCGTCGAATGTATACGTTCACCGAACGTATACAATTGAAATTGAGTTACTGGTCAAGTTTCTACCGAATGTTTGCTAGATTTGTCCGTGTCACGCGCGGCTCGTGAAATGCTCGCGAGCTGTTCGCAGCCGATCCGCCGATTGTTGGTTTTTCCAGCGCGCTCAAAGGGATTTGGGGTCCTATCTGCTTTGGGTCCCTAGTCACCCTTCAAAACTGAGCCAGTCATAAATTTTGTCCTATTATATTTTTATGAAAGAGTGTCATAAAATTCTAGAGTATTTAAACCTTCAAACCCATTTTTTGCTTAAATTAAAAATGTTTGCTAATCCTTCAAAATTTTATGGGACTTTCGCTGACAGGATTCATTGAAGTATTTGAAATCAGCCTTCGTTTTGTCCTTTCCATTGTCCAGAACGTTCGTCTCCTGTTCGCCACGAATGATCGTCGAGCATTACATTACAGGCTCGGCGCGCATAGTGTGTCTCCACCTTAAGAAGCCGAAAAATTTTCGGTCGAATGTCCATTCCATCTAATGTCCATTCGATCAAAAGTCCATTCGGTCTAATGACTTTTCGTTCAAATCTCCATTCGATCAAAAGTCCATTCGGTCAAAATTCCAATCAGTCGAATGACTTTTCGTTCAAATCTATTTTATTGATGGAGAAAATAAATATTAATATCACCATCAATAAAATACAAATTAAATTTCAGTACTCCTAGCTCCATCTACCGACAAAAAATTGAACACTGTAAACACTTGGAACGCACGATAATTAGTATTCATAGACTGCTGTATAATAGAGAGTAAACTCACATTTAAGAAACACTTCGCCCGAATGACTTTTCGATCAAAAGTCCATTCGATCAAATGTCCATTCGATCTAATGTCCATTCGATCAAATGTCCATTCGGTCAAAAGTCCATTCGATCAAATGTCCATTCGGTCAAAAGTCCATTCGATCAAATGTCCATTCGATCTAATGTCCATTCGATCAAATGTCCATTCGGTCAAAAGTCCATTCGATCAAATGTCCATTCGATCAAATGTCCATTCGATCTAATGACCATTCGATTAAGTGACATTCGGTCGAATGTCCATTCGATCAAATGTCATTTTGGAAGAATTGATGCGCCTCATTATTTTCTACAAAAAATATCTGTATAAATATTTTGTTATACTGTTAATTACTGAAATATTTTAATAAACAAATTTCAAATTTTAAATGAAAATGGCCGCTAACTCGACCAAAATTTTTTGGGGCAACATGGGTTTTCTGATTTGGGGGAATGTCCTCTACATATACCAATGCTCACAAACCCGCCCTCATATTTTGCATACTCAAGTCCATCCAGCGCCTCGTCTAATTTGTTGTTCAAGAATTTCGCCACTTATATATGGGCATTTCCATGTGAAATTTACCTATCAAAAATTTAAAATTAATTTAATAAACATTTCTCAATTCTTTGCAAAAAAATAGTATATACGTGTTTTTCAATTTAAATATGGGAGGCACAGTTTCGAGTTATGAGCATTCAAAGTTTTGATTTTGAAAAAAGACCTTTTTTTAATTGTTTATAACTCACAAAATACTGCAGTTACAAAATAAATGTAAAGTGATAAAATGTTTGACTTTTCCTTGGCTTTTAAGTCATATAATAAAAAGAAATAACTTGTATTTTTTTTTATAAAAAATAAACAAATTTTATAAACAAATGGTTTTTTTTCTAAATTTGGGCAAGGAAAAAAAATTTTTGTTTCTAAATTAAAGTTTAAAATGTTACGAGTACAATGCGATAAAATTCGTAGTGATCCGACTTGTAGTTTTGTTTAAATGAATTTTCAAAACTCCGCGTGCAATCTCCAAGCACATAGGATCTTACGTTGCGCCAAATCTGACGCTGTGCTGCACTGCACTGTACTAATTTAAACTATTTTCAAGAAAACATCAAATTTTTTTTTGCGTTTTCCCTTCTAGTCTGTATTTGCTATTCTATGAGTTTGTTTACGTCATTGACAATGTTATTGACTGGATCACTTAAAATCCTTTTTTTTGTTAAAAATGACTTCGTTTTGAGATGATTTCCGATTTATGTGACATGTTGTTTAAAGGGATTTTTTTGTTTTTTTGATTAAAAAAGCGTTTTTTTGTGTGTGAATTAACAGATTTGAACATTCCACGCTGATTTTTTTAAAAATGTTCTGACTGATTTGTAAGTTATTTAGTATTATAATTGTGATTTAATTGTTGATTGTTGAATTACAAGTTAAAAAGAATTTATTATTTTTTATAGATATAACTTGAAGAAGGCACTCATATGTTGCCGAAACGTCGTTTTATGTATTTATGAGTCGTTGTATGACTCTCAATTTTATTGATTAAATGATCGTTTGACCAAAAAAAATTTGATATATTTACGATCAAAGAAAGTTGAGTGGTTTGGAAAATTGTCTTGACAATTTTCTATTTGAAAGCTAATTTAAACTAAACTATGATAGCCGTTAAATTGTTTTACTTGTTATTTTGTGTAAGAAAATTAAATTTCTTTTATTCTTATGATTTTTATTAAAAACTGCCTATTTTATTTAGAAAAAATATATTTTACCGGTTTGAAAATGTCACTTAATTTTTAAATATTATCTTCTTATAATGCAATGTTGTTGCAATACTTTTAATAAAGAAAAACATTTTAAAAGACAAAGCTTATATGTTGTTTGTCTTCTGAATTACTTCAGAAATTAAATTTGTAAACAAAAAATGTAGTATCTTTTTTTGCCTAAAAAGGATGGTTTTACTGCAAAACATTATAATTATATCAGTCTAGTTTTCGAGATTATTATAAACGTAGTACCGCTACTTTTACACAAATATCACCATATTATTCGGAGTAAAATTTAAAATTGGCAGCATCTGCGTGACTCCACGCATTCGCCACCTACCAACCCTACTTCACAACGTTTCTTGTCCGCGATATCGCTGCATTGCTCAGAGTTTTAACTTTAATATTTCGTTGTTTTATTTAAGTTTTTGACATTAAAATTAAGAATGGGTAAGAAAAAAAGACAACGAGAATAAAAAGATAGAGAAGAAAAGGAAAAATTATGGAAAAAGATAAAGATGTTAGAAGAAAAACTAGAAAAAAGAGGAGATGCTTCTCCTAAGCACGCCGTCACGCCATTTTCCAATTGAGTAGCCGGATGCAATAACTAGCTAGACGCTCGAACACGCGTAAAACTATTGTCCAAGCCAAATTTTTGGAGTGTTTTTAAACTGTTTAAAAAATGTTTTTAAAAATATGAGGTTATAGAGAAGAAAAAAACGCATCTTTTTTTTTCTTCAATTTTTTTGTAGAATGCATACTTTTAATAATAAAAATTAAAAACACGAAACAAAAATTTGTAAAATCAATTACCTTTTTATAAATATCACATCATTTTTCAGCTATTTATTATTGAAATTGATTAAAATTTGGTACACGTATGCAGTATATACTGGTAAAGCCTGCAAGTACAGTAAAACCTTTAAAAAATGATATTGTTTAATAATATTTAATACAAAAGTAATAAGTTCAATAATATTAGTTTTCTAACTTTGAAGTCCAAAATTTGTATTAATGATTTAAAACAGCGGTAACTTGTAGTGAGAAAGTTTTTCATTTAGTATTAAGGAAGTTTTTCTCACACAGTTTGAAACTCACAAACGTATAAATAATGAACTATAAGAAGAATAGTGAAGCGTTATTCATTTCTATCGTTGCGTCCGCCATATTATCATGTACTACGGTCGTCAGCTGTTCTCCCTGTTCTCTATCCCTCTAGCGTAGACACATGATAATATGGCGGACGCAACGATCAAAATAAATAACGCTTCACTATTCTTCTTATAGGGTGAAGGAACCAACTGTCGAGGAAATAGTGACATTACAAGGAAATACAATTTATAACTCATGAATAAAACAATTCTCACATAAATGCAACTCATTATTTGAAAGAAGATAATCAAAGTTTTAAGATTTTGTATAATTTTCTTTTGAAATATAAATAATATACAAAAAAATTAATATGAAATGTGGTGGTACGTCAAATACCATTTGCCCTAATAGCACCGAACGTTATTTAACTTCCAGGTAACGTTACTTTTTAACGTCCGGGACGTTAAACAGTAACGTTGCGGAAGGTCGATTTAACGTTAAAATGTCCACGGCCATTTAACGTTCGCCTGGAACGTTATAGAACGTTACTTTGGGACATTCAATGGACATTCGAAAAATCGCAGTACGGGTTGCGGAAAAATAGTGCGGAAAATCTGAAATTTTTTTTCAGATCTTATATTCAATGTTGATAATGTCAATGCTTCTTAAGAACAGTGGTCACTAAAATCAACTGCGCAGCTCTAGTTGCGATAGAAAACTACGGCGCACAGTATTAACGTTATTTAATTTTTAAACATTTTTGAATGTCCTTTGAAGGTCCCAAAGTAACGTTCTATAACGTTCCAGGTGAACGTTAAATGGCCGTGGACATTTTAACGTTAAATCGACCTTCAGCAACGTTACATTTTAACGTCCCGGACGTTAAAAAGTAACGTTATCTGAAAGTTAAATAACGTTCAGTGCTATTAGGGTGTCGAGTCTCTCGAGTTTTGGAACCAATTGTCGCGTTTACATCAAATAGAGAGTATCATAACCTTTATAAACTGTAAGGAATCTTTATCCCTGTCGATAGAAAATACCTGAAAAATGACTGGTTAAAATGACTAAGTGTTTTCAGGTACTTTTGAGGTACTATTTGAATGATTTCATAGAAAATACCGAACATTTTAGGTCTTTATTAGGGTTACTTTATGGCCGTTAAAACCCTGAAGAATTTTATTATGCTTTTACCCTCATAAAATGAAAGGTTCTTTTACAATTATTTTTTAAATTTTAAATTATTTATATTATTTATTTTAATTTTATACTCGTTTTTCAATAAATTAGTTCTTTACATGTTTGTATGAAAAATATATATTCTTCTGAAATAAAATTCAAAAATGATATTAGTTTTTTGATATCTTCTACTGTTTACGAGTTACGCTACTATTCATTTAATTGTAAGGCTTTTACCAAAAATTTTATATCGACGTAATTGTTAGAATTTACAGATTCTAAATTTCAAAAAACCAAAGTTCTAACTTAAATATTAAAACAATTTTATTTATTAAGAAATAAATTCTTTTACCAGTACATTTGTTAAATTTCTGATGTCGAAAAAAGGACAAAAAAGGTCGTGAAGCTTTGAAACATATGAAAAGGATTAAAAATAAGAAATAAACATTTTTCCAATTTTGTAATTAGAATTTTATAAACTGAGAATTTGCATTCTACGTGTTTTAAAGATTCTAGGTATCTAAATTTTTCCTTAAAAATTTTGTTTTTAATGAAAAATATCAATATTTATAATAATTGACTGTCGTTTAATTTGATTGATTTTAAGAAAATTTTTAGATATTCATTTTATGATCCTATTGAAACTTAAATAAGTAATCGCGACATTTAAAAGGACTACCTAAGCTAAGCAAAAAATGGTACCTGGTATTGTAAGAGTAAAAATTACTGAAGAATACCGAATCAGTCATTTTTGAGGTATCTTTGAGGTATTTTCTATCGACAGGGATATTATATGTAAAATTAAAAAATATATATACTTTTTATGTTAGATTATTACTTAACTTTTTATAAACTTTGAAATTAAAAAAAATTAAAATTGCAATTAATTACAAACATTTAGGTTACTATTAAACTTATTATAAACTTTGAGATTAACAAAATCAATATTTCTTTGGCCTGCTACATTTTCTCGGTGTACTTATTGACTCCTTTTTAATTTCTGTTACTTTAGCTTTCTTCCTTTTAGCTTGTTTTTGTAAATTTTCCTTGTCAGCCTTCCTTTTTAAACGATCTGCTTTTCTTAAAGCCTTTTCATTTTCTAATTAAACTTTTGCGTTTTCTTTTTCTTTCATAAATTGCCTCCACTTCTGATTAGATACAGATACTTGGTGGCTGTTGTTTAGAATTAACTTTTTTACTATTTAAAACTGAAGTAAAGAATAAATGATCATGAAATGTCTCAGAGAAACTTGATCTTTTTACAAGTGCACTTTCGACTTGAATTTCATTATTCATCGTAGAATTGGTCACAACTGAAAAATAAATAAAAAATGTATGTAAAACAATTTATAGTGGTAAATTTCTGGTAATAAACTTATTCTATTAAAAATTTAAAAAATTTCACTTTACCACATTCAAAGACAGGATCTTCTCGTATCTCGTGTGAAATCGGTTCAATAACGCTGACAAAGTTTTTACTTATTGGTAAAAATTGTATTGCATTTTGAGATGATTCTTCAATAGAATTTGTCGCTAAAACAACGAGTGGAATGTTTACATTGACTATTGCCGTATTTTCAGTCTGCTCTTCCAAAATAGAACCTGTAAAAAATTGTAAAAAATGTTTTATTATAGTGCAATCTTGAAGTCAGTAATTTATAAAATGAGACAAACATTTATACGAATAGAATAGAATAGAATAGAATTTTATTTTTGATGCTACATAAGAGTTTTACATCTACACAAGCCGTTTCTCTACAATTAATTGTCATACTTTTCTAAACCTAAATTTAAAAAATCTTAAATTATACGTATCATATTTATCATATTAAATTTATTGTCTTAACACTGATTCTATTTTGTTTAAATTTAAACACAGTCTTCTATCTCTCCCTTCCGTTAGTTTCTTAAGTAATATCTTCCTTTTGTCCTTCCCGTCGTTTTCCTCGTCCCATTTTCTCCAGCTTTCTCTGTATTCTACGTCTAATTTTTCTAATGCTTTTTTACAGCTTATTACATGTTGTATGGTTTCCTTTTCCTTTTTGCAAGATCTACATTTATCATCATTAAAGCCCTTCTTGTTTTCTTTGACTGCGTTCCCGCATCTCCATCTAGCCCATGTTTCCTTTTCCCAAGTCATCGCGTTCTTTTCTTTCCAGTATGTCTCCATCTCTATGTTTTTCTTAATTTCTTTATAGTAGTTACAAAAACTTGAATTGTCCACCTTTATCCAATCGTTCTGTATATCTTGTTCTTCTGCACGCTTTTCTGTTTCAACAAGCGTTTCCACAATTTCTTCTTTTCTATTGCCTTCTCCTATCATTTTTATTATCTGTCCATCTCCAACTCTTTTTAGTGCCTCTTCTAATTCTTTCCCCCAACTCGTTGGTTTTTTATTCCTAATGTTTCTTATTTCCTCCCTCATGCATTTCCTCGGCCACCTATTTTCTTCCATTGACATTAACTTTACTAGAAATGTTCCTGCTCTTTTCCTTGCTTCGAGTTCTATACTTCTTCTTCCACTTTCCAATTTCCACAAATAATCAGGAGTATTTTTTGCCAATCTTATACTTGTTTTTACGTATCTAGCCTGTATCTTCTCTACCACCTCTCTTCTTTTCCATCCCCATATCTCAACTCCGTACAAAGCGGCGGCTTTAACAGTCGCATCCATGAAAAACAATTTTCTATTTAAGTCTGCTATTTTTGCTCTATGCGTTTCACTCCATACTTTGTTGATTAATTGTTGGGTTCTCCCTGAGATTTTTCTAACATGTGTATTGTATTGATGGCCTGCGGCGAACCAGAATCCTAAGTAATTAAATTCCTTGACTACTTCTATCTCCGTTTCTTTATATCTCCAACTCTCGTTTTTTCTTTTTCCGCCATTTCTAAAGACCATTATTTTAGTTTTGTCTGTGTTTATTTCTAGTCTGTTTTTATCCGTCCATTTCTCTAAATTTTTTATCATTTATTCAGTTCCTTCCCATTTTCTGCTATAATTACCGCGTCATCTGCATAGAGTAATACATAAATTTTGGTATTAGAGCCCGGTCCCACAGCCATTCCTCCATCTCCTTTCCTTCTTAATTCTTCTTCTAAATCATTGATATAAATATTAAATAGAGTGGGACTAAGTGGGCAGCCCTGTCTCACTCCTTTGCTTGTTTTAAACTTTTCCGTTTTCCCATTTCCTACTAATACTTCATTTTCTGTATCCTTATAAATTTCCTTAACCACCTCCAAAAATCTGCCATTAATTCCCATTTGTTCCATTTTTGTCCATAGCCTCTCTCTATCCACCATGTCAAAAGCCTTTTTAAAATCTACAAATGCTGCGTACAACTTGCCTCTTTTTCTATTCAAACTGTTTCCTACTAGTGTATTTAAA
Organism: Ganaspis brasiliensis; assembly: GCA_037103525.1. Taxonomy (NCBI): domain Eukaryota; kingdom Metazoa; phylum Arthropoda; class Insecta; order Hymenoptera; family Figitidae; genus Ganaspis; species Ganaspis brasiliensis. The sequence goes on along the minus strand of JAZKLR010000266.1, from coordinate 3,021,986 downwards.
ACAAATATTTGGTCAACGGTGCTTCTTCCCTTTCTAAATCCTCCTTGTGCCTCTGTTACTTTATTTTCTTTCTCCAATTTGTGATTTAACCTTTTAACCATCACTGACGCTAGAATTTTGTAACCTGTGTTCAATAATGAAATCCCTCTGTAATTTGTTGTTAAATTTTCATCTCCCTTTTTATAAATCGTATAAATTGAAGCAGTACGCCAACTTTCAATTAATTTTTTCTTTTGTCATATATCTTTTATCATTTGTATTAGTTCCTCTATTCCATCCTCTGGCATTCCTTTTAAAAATTCTGCTGTAATTTCGTCTTCACCCGCTGCTTTGCCTTTTTGCAATTTCTTTATAGCCAGTATTATTTCCTCTCTTTCCAAAGGTCTATTAATATCTACTTCCATTTCCTCTTCTTCTGCCTCAGCCTCTATTTCTATCCTTATATTTTCTCTTTCTCTCTTTGAATTTTCCTCATTACTTTTCAATTTATCCCTTCTATTCAAACTGTCTTCCATCGGTTGTCTCTTTTCTTCTGCTTCATTTTCTAGACGCTCTTCTACTCCTTCTAGTAACTTCTTAAAATGTTCCAACCATGTTTCTTTCTCAATTTCGTTGTTGACAGTTCTTTTTGTCTTTCTGTACCAATTCATTGCCTTCCACCATTCCGTAATATTTTTGCTTTGAGCTACCTGCTTCTGTTTTTCATCTAGCCAACATTTATACGACTCTACCTACCTGATGAAAATCCTTCTATAATGATTGGCGTGTTATCAGTTAATTCTGTTGCTGCATTTAACATGACTGAAGAATCTGACTCTTTTCTTGAGTTTGGAAGTAACATAGAAGGTTCTACTTTCGCCTCATCAAGAACTTTGACAACCGTGTTTACGTTAACACCTTTTTCTTCTAACATTTGAGCAAGAGAATAAATTACTTCTTTTGTTAAGTTAATGGTTTGAGCATCAACGTTTGATTGATTACTGTTAATTTTTGCAATATTCTCTAATGAATTTTTCACACATTTTGAGTAATCAACTGCATTAGCATCAAGAGGATAGAGACCACATGTTCGAAACCCATTTTTAATACTGTCCTTCAAATTTGCAGACTCCAGCGTTTTAGCAAGTAATGGTGAAAATGTTACTTTAGTTAAATTATTATTAATGAAGTACGTGAGTTGCATTTGGCAACAAGCAATAGAGAATTATTTTATTTGCATGGCAAAATTCACTGAGTTGCATTGTCAAGTGCGACTTGTGTCCGTCAATAAATAATATGACTGGTTTGGGAATCTGTTCTTTTATAATCCACGGATTTAATTCAGTGGCTATGTATTCATAGAAAACAGCAGAAGTCATCCAGCCAGATTCACTTTTTCCTAAAACCTAATTTGGTAGCATGCTATTAACAACGTCAGAAAGAGAACGTACATAAGGGAAAACTACCATTGGTGGAGCAACATCGCTATGTGCACTAAAAGTCATAAGTAACGTGATTGTTTCCTTTTCGTTACCTTGCTGAACAGTGTAAACATTTTTATACCCTTTGGGTCCAATTACTTTGCCTGTTTTCAGGCATAGGCCAAAAGCTGTTTCGTCTCCATTCATAACACGCCTTGGATCATCAAAAACTGAGATCAACTTATTTTTCTTTAAAAATTCTGTGAGCTCACTAAACCATTTCAAAATGCTTTCTTTTGTCACTACAGCTCTTCCCTTGGAAATACCTTCAGCTGTTCGTTTCGATAATTCCGGATGCCTATTTAAAAAAAGTTTACACCATTTTTTTCCAGGACGACCTTCAGTAAATGGAGTTTTTCGTTTATCGTCTTTCACAATTTTGGCAACGGTAAATCCTCAATTTTGACAGGAAAACCACAGTTTGCTAAATTTATACACCACTGTACTATAGATTTTTCTTCTTCATCAGTCAAAATTGTTGCAGGGCCAGTTTTAGTTTTCTCTTTAGGAGCACGGACAGATAAAGCATCTCTTAAAGTTGTTTCCGGAACACCAAACAATTTACTGGCTGCAAGAACTGTTTTTAAACCATCCCGAACATTTTTTAACGCAGCGGCTTTTTGTTCTGCTGTATAGTTAAAAAATCGACGTGTTTGCTTCTTTCTTGACTGTTCATTATTTTTGTCCATAATCTGCTTATCTAAAATTGTTATTAATTTACTTTCTTTAAGTTTAATTTTTCTTTAAAAAGAAAGTTTTTATTAAAAAATACATATTAACATATATTTTATGAATAGTTTTAAGAATCTTTTAAAATTAAAATTGATTTACCGATTTTGTTTGCTGACATTTTAATGTAAACAGAAACACAAGGAATACTTAACCTTCATAAACAAATGAAAACGTATGCGTAACTTTGACAATTCACTCTGTTAATAAAAAAACTCGACAGTTGGAGATTGCTTAAAATACAATACCATTTACCGAGTTCTACTTTTATTTCAAATATTAAATAGTTTTATAAAATTAATGCTAGTATTTTCAAAATCTTTATTTTTTTCTGCATACGATGACATCAAATAATAAAATTTTGAAAATACAGAACATACAATTTTCGGAGTAAAACAGTTAGTAGTCACATTGCGAACGAAAATAGCAGATGGCGGACTGACATCTGATTTAATAGGTAATGCACACGAAAAAAATTATTTCTAAAAGAATGGAGTTTAGTTGTAGAAAAAAAGGTTTTTATATGGATACACATATGATCCATTGATTTTATAATATTATTATATTATAATTTTGTTATAAAATTCACTATTTATAAGCAAAAACAGTCAGCGAGACTTGACAATTGGTGACAACTCGGTAATTGGTTCCTTCACCCTAGTTCTTTATTTATACGTTTATGAGTTTCGGACCACTACGAATTTTATCTCATTGTACTCGTAACATTCTAAACTTTAATTTAGAAACAAAAATTTTTTTCCTTGCCTAAATTTAGAAAGAACCCATTTGTTTATAAAATTTGTTTATTTTTTTTTTAAAAATACGAATTATTTTTTTATTATATGACTCAAAAACCAAGGAAAAGTCAAACATTTTATTACTTTACATTTATTTTGTAACTTCAGTATTTTGTGAGTTATAAACAATTAAAAAAAGGTCTTGTTTCAAAATTTTGAATGCTCATAACTCGAAAACTATGCCTACCATATTTAAATAAAAAAACACGTGACCGAATCCATTTCAAGTCATGCAGGCAATCCATGGTTTATCGAGAATTAACTTGATATGAAAGTATGTTCTTCTTCTCGAAAAATAAAGAGACACGTATTTTTTTAAATTTTCATAAAATTTTTTTTTTAATTTTTACGATTTTTTTCAGATTTTAACAAAAAAGTAAGTTTTTTATACATTTTTTCTTTAAAATCTTGTAATTTTCACAATTTTTAAGCTTTTTAGTTGCTCTTTGGCTCATTTTTTCTATTTTTTATGCTTTCTAAAAATTTATCAAGATAAGTAAAAAATATTAATAAACAAAAAACTTACTTTGATTTTTTGAAAAAACTAAAAAAAATTTTATATTAAAAAGGCCACCTTTTTTTTCTTGAAATTTTTAGGGTTTATAGCTACTTAAGTGTACTAATAACCACAAAAATTTCAATTGGTATTTTTTTGTTTCTTGGGAGATAAAAATTATTTTCCATTATTTCGTAAAAACCTCCTAAATTTTCCAATTTTCAAGATTGAAAATCGTTCCTTGGGCCCTTTATTTACATTGTTAATGCTCTTTATAAAAATATAATAAAAAGTATTAACAGCTGATAAATAGCAATATTATCCAACTTTCTTCGATAAACGGAAATGCTGTTTTTAAGTTGAAGACCTTTTTATTGAAAAATTTTGAATTTTATAAAATTTATCTATTTGGATGTAATCAATTTGCTATTATATAAAATTTCCATATATAATTTGTTTGTATATATAATTTGTTTCACAGAACTAATGTAACCCTGTAGTACGGGCTACAGGGTACCTGTGAGCAGGTTTTCACATCCCAAGCAAAAAAAGAAATAATAAGATAATAGACGTTTTACGAACTGCATATCCCTATTGAAAAGGTTGACGTAGTAAACGACGTAGTAAACGACGTAATGAAGGATGTCGTAAATTGCATCAAATACTATGTATAGTCTTATGTCGGAAACCACGTCGTAATATACGTCGTGTACAGCGACGTATTTTCAGAGAGTAGTCGACGCCGTGTACGACCTAGTATACGACGTCGTATACGACGTCGTGTACGATGTAATTTACGACGTCATTTACGTCTTCCTTAAATTTTTTTTTATTTACTTAAAATTTATTTAAAAAATTAAATTAAATATAAAGAAATGTTTAAAAGTATTTTGATTATTTGGATGTTTAAATAAAAACATTTTGTTTACAATTAAAATTTTTAATTTTGTTTATTCCAAGAAACAGGATACCCCGGTTGAAAAATATGACGTCCGAAATGATATCAGAAATGACGTAGGAAATGATATCGGAAGTGACATCGGAAATGACATCGGAAATGACATCGGAAATGATATCAGAATTTGAGACCATAAATGATATCATTTCCGACGTCATTTCCGATGTTACATTTATGTCACATTTTCACAATTAATAATAATAACATTTTTATAGAAATTATTTCTGCTTAAGGTAGAATTGATACGAAAAGGAAAAAGAAGGAAATAAGGAAAAGTGAACTCTTTATTATATATTGTGGGACTCGGGCAATTAAAAGGATGTTTATATTATTGCACCATAATTTATTGGGAATCCGCTATTTGAGCCACGAAAAGTTCACAAATGTTTTATACAGAACAAAACAAAACACTTTTTTGCACTATTCAAAAGAAAACTTAAAAAATCACGCATAACAAACAAAAATGTACACGTCAGCATCAGCATCGTACACCATGATCGCCATATTTGTAAGAAAGAAGGAGGGATATAGATAGGTATCGACTCTAGTATCGATTGCAACGTATATTTCGATGTTTCCAATTGATGCTTTCTGATTGGATGGTAATATTTCTTAAAAGATTACGTCGTACACGGCGTCGACTACTCTCTGAAAATACGTCGCTGTACACGACGTATATTACGACGTCATATACGACGTGGTTTCCGACATAAGACTATACATAGTATTTGATGCAATTTACGACATCTTTCACTACGTCGTTTACTACGTCGTTTACTACGTCAACTTTTTTAATAGGGATATAAGCTGCAACAAGAGGTGGGGAAAAAATATTGCCAAGACGTACGAGCTAATGGGCCAAACACAGTGCCTAACGATTTGATAGTATCAGCTATTGTCAATCCGCAAATACGCCGTTTTTTCGAAACGAAAGCGTAAGCTATCAAATCTAAAGCAGGGGGTTTATAATTCTACAGTTTCTTATATGATTCAAATACTTAAATATTTCTTTCAAAAATGCCATGACAATATTTTGAAAGAACTATGTTAAATAAATATTAAAATATGATATTAATTTAAGTAAAGTAACAATTGAGTAGATTACAGCGATTTGATATCACCATGCTATTATTTCAAAAACTTCAGACTTTTGTTTTAAAGGTCTCAGTGCTGCCATTTATTTACGTTGATGTTTGTAGCACAAATGCAGTCAAGGGAGTCGAAAGAACTAGAAACGCCAATGTAAACAAATTGGTCTGCTTTTCTGCCCGTGCTGCTTAGGGTAATTCCGGGCGAGTTGGAACACTGGGAGAGATGGTACGCTTGCTCTATCTTAGAAAATAATTTATTAAATTTAATTTTAACTTTGTATGTAAGTGTCTAACAGTACATAAACAAAATATAAAATGTATATTTGTCACTAGCAAAATTACAAACAAATTTATAATCCATCGTTAATAAGATCGAGCGTCGCGAGAACTCAATTTTTTTAGCTTAATATTACATGTGTGTTTTTAATTGACGGATTTTAATTCAGTTTGTGTGAGTTTAGGCAAGTTTGGACCTTTTTTATGTGTATCTATAAGTTACAATTATTATTGAAACTGGGAATATATATTGTTTTTAGTTTTTTCTTTTTTGGACAATCAGGAGAGACGGAACAATTTTTTCTTAATGAGATGGAACAATTACATAAAAAACAAAAGTATCAAGCTTCTAACCAAATGTATTTGTTTACGTTTATATTTTACGAGTTAAAATTGAATTAAGTCAAATTTTACTGATATGTAATTATTTACAAATTAATTTAATCAGTAGTAATTTCAATTCAAAATGTGTTTTCATAACTTTATTGACGGAATTAAATTGAATTCCTACGCGTAAAATAAGTTGCCAAATTATGTCATCCAGTACAAACGACAAAGTTTACGCTACACAGTGGGCCAGGAGACCGTAAAAAGTGGCGAAAATGTAACAAATACAAGTTGTGAATTTGGTCCAAAGGACTAAACTATCTTTTTATATAATAATGAAATAGGCAGAACCCAACTTTCAAGGGAATTGATAAAGTATTTCTTAAATGGTGAACACTCAAACTTTGAAAATTGTTTAGAATCACGATCAAGTTATATTTTGCATATTCAGCATATATTTTTAAAAGTAAATTTAATAATAAGCTATCCCTCCATTTTTTATTTTTGCAAAGGATATTCCTTTTTAAAAGCCAAGTGATTATTAACATATACCTGTACCTACGACTGCAGGATGGTACCTGAAATTTGGAATTCTTGTCATTCGTAGTCACGAAGTAATAATAAGGAGACTTCACTTAGAGACTCAAGTGTCCCCACTTTATGGAACAAACGACTGTGAAAGTAGAATCTCGCAGAAGTGGCAGCCCTAGCGGGAAAAACGAGAAACTGCGAATTTTCCAATTTTTTTACATCCTGCGCGTCGTCTGCTACTATTATGTTATAGCGTGTCAAGAGAAAGTGATTATTTTAGCAGTTTTTTGGAAATCATTTAATAAATACACTAGGTATTTTATATAGTGTTTCAGGGCAAGTGCTATTATTTGTAACAATTTATAAAATTTTATTAAAAAACTCTTTAACTTCCGAGAGTAAATTATTAAAAATCATCAACAAAAAACAAAGTCATTCGGACAAATTTGTTAATTGTTTAAAATTTTTTCTCAGACGTTTCGAAATCTATATGATTTCCTCTTCAGGGAGTCTAACAATAAAATAACAAAAAATAATAATAATAACAAAAATACGAAAATTTTAGAGGTAACCATTGTATGGAGTCAGAGAAACTAAAAAGAAATAAAAAATATGAGAATTTTTAAAATTAGATAAGAAAACAAAAATTCATTATATTTGTAAAATTAATTAAAAATAGAAATGATTAAAATACACATAGGGGAGAGTGGCTATCAATGTACCGGGTTTTTTTCAAGGTCATAGTACTTATTGAATTTCACCAATTTCAAGCACTTCTTTGCATCAATATAAAACTACAACACTTATCTAGATAATGCACACATATTTTACACGATTTATTTTGATTAAATAATAGAATTTAGGGTTTTTCTAAAGTAACAAGCTATTTTCATTTTCAACAACCTGGGTACACAATGAACCACCTCTATAAAAATACTAAAAATGTTTAACAATAGTAATATTGCAATTTTCATTTTGTAAAAAAACTTATTTTCTATCAAATACTATAAAAAATTATTACTTAACACCTTTAATTGATAATGTATAACATAAATATACCTCAAATTTAAGTTAACTATCTAAAATGGCATTTTAGTTCTGCTATGTTGAGAAAAGTACTGATAACAATTGCTGTAACATGCTGTACGCATGCTTAGTTTTATAATCAGGCATACCACTCTAGAAATCGAAAATACACTGAAATTCCAGGTGGTTCATTGTTCCCTGGTACATTGAATCAACATGACATTTGCAACAAAAATGGTTTTTTATAACTTAATCCAATATTTCAAAATCTTTATCTCATTAGAATATTGTAGTTAAGGTTCAAAACAAAATAAATCGTAAGTACATTTATTTTTAAATGGCCTTATTTCAATTAAAAAACGTGTTTTTATTTTAGGTAAATTTTTTTTTCAGTACATCAAAAACAGTTTTTTCCAGTTTTCTCTGTAATGAATAAATCCACACGTCCCAAATTTATGGACGTAGTGTGTTTACGCAAACTTAATTTATATTTAAAATTAGGAGAATTTTTATTTAATTGTTTCTGAGAAAATTAAAATGGTTCATTGAAAAAACTGGTACATTGATGGCCACTCTCCCCTACAAAAAAGAATATGTTTAATAAAACATGAAAACGCATAAAATAATCAAAGTTAATAGAACTAAAAATTAATAAATAAAATAATAAAAGTCACGTACCAGATTTACAAACATAAATTTTATTAAACAGACTAAAGGACATTAACAATAATAGTTTAAAGAGAACTACAGAGAAATAAGCAATATGAATATTGTCTATTTTAAATTATCAAAAATAAAATTCAACAATATTTCATAACATTTATAAAAATTAGTTAAATCCCTGATTTTATTTAAATTATTGTTTCCCTCTTTTTTAATAAAAAAACATATGAAATCATTTAGATTTTAAAACGTTGGAAAACAAATTTTAAACATTAAGCAACTTTGTCTGAATGAATTCGTTTATTCTTGCTCCTTTTTATGAAATTTATTATTAATTAATACATTATATGTTGTAGACAACAATTTCTTTTCTATTTAATTATAACAAAACATACCTTACAAACCACAACAAAACAAACATTTCGAACTTACGCGCATACACATATAAACGCTTAACACAGACACTGGAAAATGCGCAGTTTCTCGTTTTTCCCGCTAGGGCTGCCACATCTGCGAGATTCTACTTTCACAGTCGTTTGTTCCCTAAAGTGGGGACATATTTTCAACAGAATCCCTACATATTTTCAACAGAATCCCTATAGAGTGAAGTATCATTATTACTTCGTGTTCGTAGTATATGACTTGCTACTAATAAGCCATTAACCTCCATTAACCACAATATCTAAATGGCTATAAGGTAATTTTATTCCTTAAAGTATACACTATAAGATATTATTGCTACTTTTTGCTACTTTTCAGATCTACGTCCAAAATTTTAACCCAAACACATTTGTATACGTATTTGTTGCCTCATTTTCTGGAGAAAGTATTCATCTTGTTTTCAAAACTTTCATTAAACTTGGCATGGAGGTTCTTTAGAATCCATGATTACAATTCCTAATTCATATATTAAAATTCAAAATGTCGGATTCAATATGGCGGTTAACCAAGGTCGGAACCAGACAATATTTTTGGCGTGGGTTATATATCAGATAGCAAGAGATAGCAATATAACTGTCTCTAGTGTTATTTCTTTCTCTCTCACATGAATATAAGTCTCCGGGGGGGGGGGGGGGGCGCATAACACCCATGACCCCTCGTGGATCCGCCACTGTGGTTAGCATTTTTCAGGAAATGTACACAAAAAACAAAGTTTTAAAATCATGATTGGCTACTTTTAAGATTTGACTTAAATTAAGTCGAAATCTGAATTAAAGTGCAAAAATATCTAAATAACAGACATGTTGAGTCTTAAAGTGAAAATTAAGTGTTAAATATCCTGGTTTCTAGTTGTCGATGCTTAAAACCAGACACAGTTGAGCTGTTCTATCACAATATGCTTACGAAGATACTTTTCAGCCTTTCCGGAGGCTTAAAAGTAGTCCTGACCGCCTGACGTCACCAGAAGGGTCTTGCGCATGAGCAAACATCATATGTTAATGGCGATGCGTCCAGTATAGAAATTTCGCGACGCCATAATTTTGAAAAATTTTGTAGTGGATTTTTGTGTTTGTGGTGCTTATTTGTTTGAGTGATGTAGAAAATTTTCTTCAGAACAATGAATTTGTGCGTGATTTATGATCATGTGTATATACAAACTTTTAGTTTATTTCAGAATATCTTGTCAATTTGTCAACACATCCCTGCTAAATTAAACTGTTAAATATCATATAATTTTACAAGATATTTGGGATTTCAAAAAAAAACTGTACTTAATTTACAGTTTTTAAATATAATACCAAATCACACATAAGTTCTTAAGAAGGATTTTTTAAAATATGAATATGCTTTTATTCCTCACTTATACAGCCATAATTAGATAATCCAGAAGATTTGATAACTATTTTTTAATTCAAGTGTAGGTTTAATTTCAGCTTTCTTTATAATTGACAATAGAATAATACACTATAAGGTTTGAAATTCAGCCCATTTATTGGCTTCAGCATAAATTTTAGTTTTTAGTGTTGCTTTTTTTTCAGCCCACTGTGTGTATTGCTTTCAAGTTATTTTATTTTGCTGAATTTCAGCTCACAGCGGCTTCGTTCGTTTACACCCTAAAATAAGTCCAAAATTTAGACTCGTTTTAATACTTTGTTTTTTGTGTGTGTTTTAATGTAAAATGTTTTTTAATTTCTAAACGTACTTTTCGTAATTTCATTCAGGGTGGTGTCTTCTCCAGAGGGGGGGGGCATATATAACACCCATGACCCCCGTCGATTCGCCACAGTGGTTAGCATTTTTCAGGAAATGCTTTAATGTAAAATGTTTTTTAATTTCTAGACGTACTTTTTCGAAATTTCATTCAGGGTGGGTTTTTATGTCAGTGATTACGAATCTGAAGTTAATTTTTCTAAAATCAAAATAGCGGTTAGAATTTTTAAAAAGTTATTAAGTTTTTATAAAATTTGGCGTAGAAAAATTTTGTTGGACTCTGAATAAATTGTACTTTATTATAATAGGTTTTTTGGTGTTTCTAACTTCTAATCTTATGTCGAATTAAACCATGACTTCAGATTCGTAATCAGCGATCCCAAAAACTTCTTTATACCAAGTTTCATAAATTTCCAGTAATTTTTTTTAAATATCGACCTTCATATTGAATCCGCCATTTTGTATTTTAAAAAACCTACTTTAGATTCGTAATCAGCGACCCCGAAAACTCCTTTATACCAAGTTTCATAAATATCCAGTATTTTTTTTTAATATCGACCGCCATATTGGAGCCGCCATTTTGAATTTTAACAAACTAACTTCAGATTCGTAATCAGCGACCCCAAACCCCCCCCCCCCCTTAACTAAGTGCTTTTGAAAACAAACAATGGCTTGATATTTTCGCCACTTTTAAGTGTCTTCTGGCCCACTGTGCACTATAGTACAACGCAACATGTCAATTCGAGAAACAAGTCTCAAAAATTGGATTGAACTATCAACTTTGTAAAATAAGGAAATTTTGAGGTATTTAAAAAAATATTGTTTAAAATGAAAATAATTAAGTTTATTTTGTATTTGACTTTTATTTGTCAATTTTCCATCATATGTAGTCATTTATAACAAGAAAAAACCATGTTCCATCTCACCCGGACATTTTCATCTCTCCTAGAATTGTATTCTTTTTTAAAATATTTTTCTACCACACATGCACGAAAACATCGTGTTTTCGTTCGCCTTAAGCGGGGCAGAACTCACAGTTTTTAGGTCAGTGAACGTTAGAGGTAAAAAAACTTCCGAACAGTGAAAAAAACTCTCACTAACCTGAAAACTGCGAGTGCTGACCCGCTAACGCGTACGAAACACGAGATTTTCGTACATCTGTGATAGAAAATAGCATATGCACCTCGGGAGGCCGATTTTTTGTCTCGCACAATGTTCTCCGAACATTTGTGCTTGACAAAAAAACACGGCCTTCCCTCCCTTGATGCATAATATACTATTTTAAACTTAGAAAAAATGAAAAAAAATTAAAACGGCTTTACAAGTAAATGTATGTATAATAATATTAAAGTATTTTACAAGATTTAGATACCCAGGCGCGCAGGGACGATGATTTGAGGCTTTATAAAGCTTGACTGAGGACTGGTCAATATTGATTGAGGATTGGTGAGTCGGAGGAAGCAAGACTCGTCCAAGCTAGAATGTAACAGCGATTCAAGCCTGACGCTCCAAGCTTGGTTGAGGATTGGAGTCCAAGACTCAATCAATGTTCGGAAGTCCGATTATAGCTTCGTCAAGCCTGATTCCACTGTTGCTTACAGAAGACAGAACGTTAAATAATTATTAAAATAATAATATTCTTGCTGTATTATATTGTTAATAATGATAATTTTTATAATTATAATAATAATATTATTATTATTATATATTACATTATTATATTATTTATAATTATAAATACAATAATAATATTATTATTATCATATTTTCTTAATTACTGTACTGCTGCAGATTATCATAAAATTAATAAAACAAAAAAATTTTTAAACATTTTTAATGTTCATCTATAATTATTTAAATTGATATTTTTCAGATTTTTTTTTTATAATTTAAGATTAATTGCATATTTGAACACTTAATTATTATCGACCTAAGACTATTTAACAATTTTAAAACATATAAACACTTAACCTATGAAATAAAATTTCGCACGCTCAAGGGGGGATCGAACCCACGGCCCTATGACGAATTCGCTCGCGGTGAACGCACGCTATTAGTACCACTCGGCTACGACGGGTAGCTGAGAGTCGTTAGAAAGAACTTTGTGAGGTTCAGACCTGGATTTTATGCTATTTACATTTTAATAGTTCTTTAACATATTCATTGTCAAAAATAAATGAATAGAATTTATTTATCCTTCGTATATACTGATATACAGTTTATATAATCTAATCTCCTAACTTATTAATATTTTCTAAATAAATATTCTTATACAATATTTGCAAAATACGTAAACAAAATTAACTGATAATGACTTATTATTATTTAATTATTTATAACTTTAATTTAATATTATTATTTAAAAATTAAATATTATTTAAATAAATAGAATAAATAAATAGAACAGAGTTTATTTATCCTTTGTATTTACTGATATACAGTTTATACAATCCAATCTCGATCCTAACTTATTAATATTTTATAAATAAATATTTTTATACAATATTTGCAAAATATGTAAACAAAATTAACTAGTAATTTACAATTATTATTTATAACTTTAATTTAATAATATTTTTTAAATAATTAATTTCAATAATATATAATACAATTAAGTAAATTATAAAAATTATTTATATATAATGTATTGAAGGGCACTTTTATTTAAATAAAGAAATTTATTCAATTTGTAAATTTAAAGTTTTTTAGGAATGAATGGTTTTACAAAATTACACAATCAAACACGTAATCATATCTTAAAATTTTTCAAATTTGAATTTTGTCTTTTAATTATTTCATTTGGTTATATAATTCTTTGAAATTTATTGCTTTAAAAGAAGAAAATAATTGTTTACAAATTAAATTTACTTGTAATATATCTTATAATTGAGTAAAATAACATAATTTTTGTTTGTTTATTTATAGTTTATTTTATACAAAATTAATATTAAATATTCATAAAATTAATAAAACTGCAGCAGTTGTAATATTTATATTTATTATCTAATTAATATTACTTTATATATGTATATACTTTAATGTATAAAAAAAATATATATTATGATAAGTTGAGCAATTGTGTCACAGTTGATTCAAGCTTGAATCTAGATTGGATGTTCAAGCTTCGCGCATGAGGATTCAAGCAGTCTTGAACCAAGCATGGAACGAGCATTGGTGTTCAATCTTGAACCAATATTGAGCGACAGTGATTTAAAGACTGTTCCCAGTCTCGGTTACCCACTCTGGGTGTCAAAGCTACACTGAAAAAAATATTAATGTGAAAAACAACAATTTGGCTATAGTTGAGTCCATTTTGGTTAAAATAACAAGGATTCCTTGTTCAGTTAGCAACCGAAGATAAGTTAATTCTAATAAATCAAACTTGTTCGACTTCTAATTTTTAAAAACAGAAAAAAATGTATAAATCAGCTGAAATATTACAATTTCCCAGTGCAAATAAGTTACTTTGTGCCAATTAATCTTTAAAATAATACCAAAGTTTACTAAAGTTTTAATAGTTTTTTCTGAAAATGTCAAATCGACATAACCTTAAAATATATGGCGAACAAAACTGGTATCATTTACCTTAACCACTAATGTTTGAAAGAGAGAAAGTATTGACAAATGTATTTTAGATAATAAAGAACTTATTGCAGTAATAAAAGCAGTCGATCGCACAATTTTTGGTGTTAATATAATATAATTCCTAATTACTTAAGAGTACAAATTACCCTTTCATTTTAACTAATCTCAACTAGCTGGCTCCTTAACTAACAAGGAAAAATGGTTGATTCCTAGTAGACGGGTGCAAGGGATTTTTTTCAGTGTAGAATCAAGCCTCAACCCAGCGTCAGCATTGGTTTCTCGCGCCTGGGTATTTTTATTTAATCCCTTAAAATTTACAGTAGTTTAAAAAAAGGTGTTCCAACTCTTCCGGACTTACCCTACGATGCTTTTAATTCCAAAGGTACAAACAAGACGATTTTAGATAACTTGATGACAGTAATACTAGTACCTGGTGACAGATCACACGCGTCATGCATCCTTTTTGTATAAGGGTAAAAATAGACATCATTTTTATACAATCAAACAAATAAGTGACTTTTTGTTCCTGACTTCTGGTATCTAAAAGCGCTATTTTTGTGCCTGTGGGATGAAAACTATGTTTTTAACAGACTTAGTATTGAGGGCAATAAATATTGTTTTGATTCAAATTTGTGCTTTCACAGGCATAAACATGGCGCTTTTTGATGACTGAAGTTGGGGTGACCAGACGTCCTCCTTTGGGAAGGACAGTCCTTTTTTGAAGGGTGTACTCCAAAAATTTACCGTTCTCCTTTGTCCTAAATCAACTAATGTCCTCCTTTATCCTCCTAAATCGCAAATGTTCTAATACCCTCCTAATACCATTGCAATTTATTTAAAACATGTCTGTCGAGTGTTTAAAATCGAGTATTATGTATTTAAAACTATAGCGCTAGACGAAATTACAAGCTCCCTTAATGAGCAAAAGCCTTTTTTTTGCTAATCGTACCTCGTTCTCCAAAAATTGTTTTAGAATTCTGGTCACCCTACCTGAAGACAGGAAAAAAAGTCACTCATTTGTTCCTAATCAACACGGTCAGAAAGACAGACCAATTTGATCATGTCTCGGGAGCCTTCGGTTAAAAAGTTTTTGTAAAAAAACGTTTATACAATAACGTTTAGAGTCAAATGAGATTTTTCGAATACTCATGCATCCCACCAATGCGAGTTTAATGAGTTAGAAGTTCTGACAAATGCAGATTCAGATTATTGTAAATTCTAGCAAATACAAGTTCGGGTAATTACAAATTGTGACAAATGCATTTCAAAAATTACAAATTTCGACAATTTAATTTTAGGCTTTGCAGGGTGTCCGCAAAATTTTATTTTCAAAATTTTCTGATTTTTCCCTGACTTTTCCCTGATTAGTTTTTCATTTTCCCTATCCACCAATTTTACAGATTTTTTAAATCTTGGTTTGTTTATTTAAAATTTGAAGTAATAAAATCATTAATTTTTAATTGTGGTTCCTTTAAGAAAAAATTCCCTAACTTTTAAAGATTTTTTTTGGAAAAACCCTGACTTTTCCCTTACTTTTCCCTGATTTCCAGTTTTTCCCTGACCTGCGGCCACCCTGCTATTGCAAGTTTGGTCAATTTGCTATTGGTAGAAATGCGGCCGACCCCTATGACCTGTGTACTTTTTTTTGTATCTCAGATTCAAAACAAGACAAAATTAGTCTTTCATAAAGGAGTCAGGTTAAAATACAATTTATTTAATTGAAATTATTTTTCTCAGGTTATATTCAAATGCTGCAAATTAATACCAGTTATGATAGGAAGCATTATTATACAAAGGAAAAAATATGGGCCTTTAGATTTTGCAGCAGCAAGTGTGATGTGTTTAGGACTCATTCTATTTACCCTTGCTGATAGTATGATCTCGCCTCGTTTTGATATGACTGGTGTAGCAATGATTAGCAGTGCATTAGTATGCGATGCTCTCATAGGAAATATTCAAGAAAAAGCCATGAATCAACATAAAGCCACTAATACAGAAGTTGTATTGTATTCCTATGGAATCGGTTTTATATATTTACTGATAATTCTTCTAACTACAGGTGACTTTGCAACAGCAACAGCTTTTTGCATGAAGGTAATTTTTATTAAAGTTTGTTATTTAAATATAAAAATTGATTAGTAATTCAGTAGTTAGCAGTAATTAGTATTTTATTCAAATTTACTATTATTGCAATGATCAACATAATTGACTTTTTATGCTTCCATTCAA
Source organism: Ganaspis brasiliensis (assembly GCA_037103525.1). NCBI lineage: Eukaryota > Metazoa > Arthropoda > Insecta > Hymenoptera > Figitidae > Ganaspis > Ganaspis brasiliensis. The sequence continues at coordinate 3,005,667 of JAZKLR010000266.1, read as the reverse complement.
TGCAACATATCATTCCCGAAGTCTTTTTTCACGTTGCGTATGTATCTATAAGACATTTTTTGTTATCGAATGTTGTTTAATCTTTGCGGTGCCGATAGTCAACTCAAAGTGACCAAAAAATTTAAAGGTTTTATATATTATAATATATTTATAATATAGTTTTATACTATCTACTCGAATTTTGAGCAATCGATTCACGATGTTAAATCACTAAGGTTATTAATTTAGAAAAATAAAAAAAATTCGGTAATTATTTGAGGCAGTTGGTGCAGAAACCGCACAAGTCCACTTTTTTTCAAAAATCTCTTTTTTATGGAAAATTTATCTTTAAATGAAGCTCTACGATCTAGTAAAATATTACATATGTTACTAAACTCTAAACCCTTTAAAATAAATAAACAAATTTTCGTATCGTGCAGAAACAGCACAAGTCCATTATTCCAAGCTGCGCACAAAGATGCTCAATGGATGAAATAATATTTATTTGTGATATTTTTAAAGTGTTTTAGACGTTGTTAAATAATTTATATAAAACAGTCGATATTATAAATAAAATGCACTGAAAGCGAGGCAGAAAACAATAATAGTGAATTATGTGATAATTGTTAAGAAAATGTTGGAAAGTGATTTTTAAACAATGTTTATTATTTATAAAATGCTAATAAAAATTATCCAAATTAAAAATTTTTAATAAATGTTACTTAAAATTGACTAAAACTGTGATACTTCACTTGATACAATATATTTTCTGTGTTTTCCATTTCATTTTGTGCAGAAACCGCACAAGTCCTAAAGTTAATTCATTTTTTTTATACCCTATATTAATTAAAATATAAATCAATCATATTGAATTTTTAAACTTATAGGTTTGTAGAAAATAATACAAAACGCAGAATTGAAAAAAATTCTTACATTTACAAGAAAAACAGTTTTTATTGATTCCTGAACAATTACGATTTGTGGACTTGTGCGGTTTCTGCACCAACCGCCTCATTTAGAATCACGGCTTTTGCGAATTTTCAATTTTCTTTATCGGGACCAAGCCTAAGTGGTTTATTTTAGCACCAGAACAAATAATCTGGTGCGGTGGGGGAGGTTGAAAAAGTTAAGTAAAAAACCTGCACTTTTCAAAAAACTTCATTTTTTAACTATAGAAGTAAAGCATATTTTTTTACTTTTTCAGAGAAAATCACTTTAAAATAATATATTATGAATTTTAAACTTACTAATTTAATAAAACTTTATGTAGTAACAGATGTTTTTATAACTGTCAATATGCTCGTGTTGCCTGCAAGTCAGCGTACAAAAAAAGAACATATATCGTGGGGTTGTGGTGTCACTATTAGTATCATCCCAACACCACGGTATTTTAACTGTATACTTTTTATGTTTTAACTAGGTCTTTGGAAATATACCGTGGGGTTGGGGTGATACTAATAGTGGCACCCCAATTCAAGTTATATGTTCGTTTTTTGCACGCTGGGCTGCAGGAAATCATTTCGCACTGCTGAAAGCCGTGTGGCAACACGAGCATGTTGACAGCTGTAAAAACATGTGTTACTACATAAAGTTTTATCAAATTAGTAAGTTTAAAATTCATAATATATTATTTTATAATTTTTTTTAAGAGATCAAGACCAGTATCGATCTCGTGGGCAGCCCTAATAACTTCTAATAATTTTAATAAAGAATCTTGATAACGTTAGGTCTTGTTTGCAAAATGATAATACAACACATTTTGCTCCCCAGAGGGCTGACGGTAGTCCGCGTACATAAATTAACAAATTATGTACAAAATTATGTACAAAACAAAATTAACATTCTAAATGATATTGTAAAGTACAACTCTTAAGCTTTAAAACACATTTTTAAAATTATTTTATGATGTTTCAAGAAAAAGTTATGCAGATTCGCAATTTTTACATTTAGAACTATAATCTCTTTGAATTTCTGGGAGTGAGTTTTCACTCCACGAAGAGTGAATATTGAGCCACTCCAATTAGAGTGTGAAATCCACTCTAAAAAAGTAAGTTTTCACTCTCATAGAAAGAATTCTCACTCCAATTCAATCTTTGTGGAGTGAAATCACACGCTAAGAAATTTAGAGAGACGCTCTATATATTCTATATTTATTGGCAAAAAAATTCTAAATTCATTAGGCTCGGAGTTTTATGTGATTAAAAATAAGTCTACTTTTAAAAACCTAGAATTTAAAAATTTTATAACTCGAAAAATTTGGCAACTTATGTAAAAATATAAAAATACGTATCTAATATTTTTTTATAAGGAACAAATAAAAAATAGATGTAATCGATTTTAAAATGTGGACTGTAAATTTGATATGGAATGGCCCTTATACTTGCTTCAGACTTTACATTAACTTGATTCAAAAAATAGTTATGTTAATTTTTTAATATAATTTACAACTCATATATTTTTAATGTAAAATATGCCTTTTTCGTTTCAATATAGTACAAGGGGTATAAAAACCTTTTTTTCATAAAACATTATTCGTCAAAACGGAACTAGATTGATCAAGACAAACACCCAGACAACACTTACCGATACCGAGACCAAAAATGTTGACGTTTCCCGAGACCGATACCAGAAATCTTAATATTTTACGAGACCGAGACGAAACTATCCAAAATCTCGCATCGTTTCGTATCGTATCCTAGGCAGCGCTAGAAGTTATCGTCAGTACTGTAGTAATCGAAAATTTTTGCAGCTATTTACATATAAATCTCTCTAAATCTCTCTGGTGTTTATTACATATTTAGCTATAAAATAGGAAGTTTTTTTGGTATAAGTTACTGTTTTAAGCAACGAAGAATCCAAAAATGCCCACAGAAAATTAAAAACGGTTTCACTGATTGAATATCTATCTATATCTCCTACATGTGCGCATTAATTTTTTTCTTAAAAATTAAGCGCATAGATATATAGTAAACTATAATGACCACGGAATTAGTTCAGTTGATCCAAAAAAGAAAAACGTACTACAAATTCTATTGAAATAAGGATTCTGAAAAATACTTTCTTTTGATAAATCAAGTGTTCCCTGATCGTCAGTTTCTCGACGAACTTGATGTGCCGGAATCTATCTATAATGATAGTTCAAGTTTGGCAATTTTTTCCCGCCAAACCCGACACTTTTTCCAAAAATGGGCCCCGTACTGCAAATTTGAATTTAATAAAAAAGTTAAATCTCACTTCGTTTTTGAGATTTCACTTTTTATTTCGCGTCAGTTTCTCGAGGAAAGTGAAAATCTTTTCAGTTTCTTCAAAGAAGCTGTCAAACAATATGGTTTGTTGTGCGCTGTTCTGATGCTGCATTTTCGGGTACTATTCACTCGGCGTTGGATTTGAAATTATACACAGGCGTACATTATATCCATCATATTATTCAACCTGTTTATAAAATTCAGTTTTTAGAGATAGAATGTAAAACATTATATAAATAATTGATATCAAGTTCCAAACATGACTTTACTGACCTTTTAAAAAAAATTAAAATTTGTTTGTTATTTCAAGAAAAGTTAGCTCATTGAAAAGACGTATTTACAATACTTCAAATAATTCAAATTTAGGAAGTAAATAATTTATTACAAATTATGCATTAATAATTTCTAAAAAAAAAAACGGAAATATTTGTTAAAATCTAAGAGTTTCAACACAAAACAATAGGGTTTATTTAGTTTATCAGAAGAATGCAATCCGGCTTACATAGGAGATCGGAAATAAAGATTTTATAGGGACTGAAATAATTGTTTTATTTTTTAAAACTAAATAAACAGAGTAATTGAGAAATATTTCTATTGAAAAAATTAAAGAAAATAAATATTAATCAAATTTGTTATTTATATTATTTTTACAAAACAATCAATCCAATTTTATATGATCTTAGAAATAAAATATGTTTTAGATTACATTTATTTTATTTATTTCATGCTACACTTACATATATCTTGCTTGTACAAGAAAAAAAATTTACTTTGTAAAGTACGTAATTAAAAATGAAAAAATAAATATATTATTTATCAAGTAATTTCATCATTTTATTTTTAAAAAATAAGAAATGCAATTTACTATGATTTTAAAAAGTAAATTATTTTATTTGTGAAAAATAAAATACTCAATTTACTATAATAAATAAAAAGAAATTAAAATTATTTACATTTCATAAGAAAAATATTCTATTTTATTTAAAAAAAAAAGAAATTTGATTCAGCATGGAAAATTTGTTTTCATGCAGTAAAAACTTATTTATTTACATTTAATATTTCAATAAACAATTAGATAATTTAAAAATAGAAAATAAAAATTTATACATTACAATATTATTTATTTATATTTATTTTTTCAAATTATTTTTGAAAATCCAAAAGTTTTAACACAAAAGCATTTTGATTTATTTAGAATAGGAAAAGAATGCAACCCGACTTATACTGGAAATCGAAAACTGAGATTTAATAGGAATTGTTCTTAAAAAGTTGATGTCAATTGGGCAAATAATTATATTACATATAGTAATATAAATGTTTTTATTTACATTTTTACTTAATACTTTTTAATTGTCCAATTTCTGAGTAATATTAAATGTATACAAAAAAATAATTAATTTTCTAATTCTGGAAAAAATAAAATTAAAATATTTGATTCACTTTCATTTTAAAATCATAGTAAATTGAATTGATTACTATAAAAAAATAAAATAAATGAAGCATTTTTGTTGTCTAATAAATATTTCAATATTTTATTCAAATCATAATAAATGCATTTTCCATTTAGAAAAAATAATAAAACTTTGATTTTCAAAAATTCATATTACATTTGATTACATACTTATTATTCTTCAATAAAATAAACTAACTCTCTACCTATTTCATAACCATTTTTACGAATATTTCATTAATTTTATTTTTAAAAACATATTTTTGAAAAATCGACTTTTTTCTAGAATTTTAATAAAGTATTTTATAAATAATTTATTTATTTTTATATTTCGGTACCTCCAAGCAAAAAAACCACTCTCGCGTTATACGCCTAAAAACTCCTCTCTGACGGTGGCCGTCTAAAACAACCACTGCGTTTTTTTGGTTAAATGAAATGTCAAAATGTTTTAATTAAAATCAAAGCAGCATTTGAAATAGACTAACTTAAATATGCACCAATCTATATAATATTGTATTGAGATTTTTAATTTTTTAAGTTTCTGAAACTTTAAAAATTAGTTTTCTGGAAAAATTGGAAAAACAAAGTGTGGTTTTTTGACGTTCAATTTAACAGTGGTTGTTTTAGACAACCGACGTCAGAGAGGAGTTTTTAGGCGTATAACACGAGAGTGGTTTTTTTTGTTCGGAGGTAACGACTTCTAAATAAAGTATTGAATTACGTAGGATTATAAGAATAAAAAAAGTAAAATATGTAATATGGAAATACCTTCATTCATTATATTATTATTTAAAAATAAACTTATTCTATTTAATATGATTTTAAAAACCAAATTATGTTATTTATGAAAAATCAAAGATTTAATTCTCTGTATCCAATACATTCACATTATTTCTTTTAAATAAAAAAAAGATCCATTTGATAAGATTTTAAAATAATTGTTAACAAATTTATTTACTTTTAATATTGAGAAAACATGGACAATTTAAAAATTAGTAAATAAAAATGTATGCAGTAGAAAATTTTATTTTAGTTACCTTTATTTTCTCAATTTAACAAACAACAATTAAAAATTCAAGCTATAAAAAAGTTATTAAAATATACTTTGTGAAGTTAATTGGGCAGTTTATAATTGATGTTAAGAAATTATCTCACAATATAAATTTTGCGTTCTTATAATAATTACCTTCTTTACAACAACAAAAAAACTGTCCCTAAAAAACATTTTAATACTAAACATTCTTGTTTTTTAAAATAGTACGCTTTTTACATAATATCTAAAAGTGAAATTAACTATTAATATTACAAAGAATTTTTATTAGGTATATATTTGTATATTATTTTATTACAAAGATTTATATAATTGAGGCGGTTGGTGCGGAAACCGCACAAGTCCACAAATCGTAATTGTTCAGGAATCAATAAAAACTGTTTTTCTTGTAAATGTGAGATTTTTTTTGATTCTGCGTTTTGTATTATTTTCTACTAACCTATAAGTTTAAGAATTCAATATGATTGATTTATATTTTAATTAATATCGGGTATAAAAAAAATAAATTAACTTTTGGACTTGTGCGGTTTCTGCACAAAATGAAATGGAAAACACAAAAAATGTATTGAATCAAGTGAAGTATCACAGTTTTAGTAAATTTTTAGTAACATTTATTAAAAATTTTAATTTGGAGACTTTTTATTAGCATTTTATAAATAATAAACATTTTTTAAAAATCGCACTCTCTAACATTTTCTTAACAATTATCACATAATTCACTATTATTGTTTTCTGCCTCGCTTTCAGTGCATTTTATTTATAATATAGACTGTTTTATATAAATTATTTAACAACGTCTAAAACACTTGAAAAATATCACAAATAAATATTATTTCATCCATTGCGCATCTTTGTGCGCAGCTTGGAATTATGGACTTGTGCTGTTTCTGCACGAAACGAAAATTTGTTTATTTATTTTAAAGGGTTTACAGTTTAGTAACATATGTAATATTTTACTAGATCGTCGAGCTTCATTTAAAGATAAATTTTCCATAAAAAAGTGATTTTTGAAAAAAAAGTGGACTTGTGCGGTTTCTGCACCAACTGCCTCAATTATTATGAATATATTTTCAAATTTTTTAGTTTTTTAATAACATAAAAAATGTACTTTGCGAATGATAGTTATCTTATTGTAGGTAAGCATAGATCAATTTTGTTGACCAGTATTGTTATTATTACGACATGTAATAACGTGTAATTCTATTTACATATTAGAATATTATAAATATGACACGATCTAAAAAAGGTACCTAAGTACCGAAAGATTGAATTTAGGATTACGATTATTAATATTATTGCAGTAATGATTACTTAAGCATCTGCGGTTTTAAAGACAGCATGATAGCATGATCGACTTTCTTTTTTATTTTCCTGTAAAATCACCAATTTGTTGCTAAGGTATCTTTCTTTAGATTAACCCAAAATTCTATTTACTGTGTATATATATATATAGGTTAAGAATTCTTATAGTCAATTTTGAATGTAAATTTATTCATTTTTCATCTCTTTACGTATGTTTATATTCTCAGATTTTGTTCACATTTGGTTACTAAATTTGTTACTTTTAGGTTACGTTTAAAAGTAACTAAAGATTTTTAAAAATTTTAATTATTTCACATCACATTTTTAATGATGTGTAGCAGACATTTATTTAAAAAGAAAAAACACTTCTTTTGGTACAATAAATTACTTTTTGAATCAATCAGTACACAATATCAAAAATAGAAAATAAATTAATACATTTTTGACATTAACACATTTTTATTATCTCAACTACACGGAAAATTTTCGGCACGACAGACGTTCCTGTATGTAAGTCTGTAGTGCAAATCCATTGGGCGCAACTGACGTGCCTAACCTATAGTTCGAATGCCGTACTATCGGTAAAACGTGAGAAGTACTGAAATTTTTTCCGTGTACACTTAGTTCTCAAGTTTCTCATACATTTCTTTTAAAATTATTGTATTATTGTATTGTATGTTTTTAGGGTCGTTGAATCCGAATCTGAATTCAGAATTTATAAATTCAAAATGTCGGCTTCAAAATGTCGACCAAAAAATTTTTGATTTGATTAATTTGGTGGTAAATGGTTAATAGGGGGTTGGGTCGCTGAATCCAAATCTGTAGTCAAAATTCAAAATTTTTGATGGTTGTCATTTTGAAGCTGCTATTTTGAATTTTAAATTTTTGACTACAGGTTCGGACTCAGCGACCCCAAAAACTCTAGACAATCATTTTTAAGTTATTTGGTATTAACCCTCTGACGGCTGAATTAACTTTCGAGAAATTGTACCGAAACGGTTTAATTATTCCTATATGGTCGATTCTTGCGTAACTGCCCGATTTCAAGATAAGTTTTGATAAAAAAAAAACATTTTTTATTCAATGTTTCTCTGCACTTATTTTTCTTATTAGGGTGTAATATAAATTTATTTTAAACGATTTTACTATAACTATATTTATACGATAATAATAGCAAATTTTTGAAAATTGGCTGCCATATGGAGCTGAACCGCATTCTTTTATTGCAAATATATTGTACAAAATAAAAATTTATTTTTGATATTTTGCTAAAACGAAAATAAATAATAAATTCATAAATTATTTAATATTTTAACAGTATTTTAGATATTAGTTAACATATATACAATTTTATAAAAGAACAGCAAATACAATATTTAATAATGAATATTTCGTTTTATTTTTTGGATAATTTGAAATCGAGATCGAGCAGTGTAATCCGGCATTGCTAAACTACTTTATAGAATAATATTTTAAAATAACCATCACAGATAAAAAAGTTTCTCTGCATGAAGCACACTGAACACTTCATATAGGCCATGGAGCTGAAATTTTACGTGATACCATCCCTAATAGCACCGAACGTTATTTAACTTCCAGGTAACGTTACTTTTTAACGTCCCGGACGTTAAAAAGTAACGTTATGTGTTATTAGGGATGGAGCTGAAATTTGACATTTATTCTAACCTCACTATTGCAAAATAAATCTATTCCTTCTGCAGATCGCTTTTTTCACATGAAAAGTTAAAGAAAATGGTAACAATACTATCAAATAGTTGTTACAGTAATATAATAGTAATGACATGGAACTGAACGCTTTTTTTTTTTGTACAAATGCGATTTTCACACAAAAATAATTTTTTTTTAAGTAAAAATTTTTCTTTTTTAAAACTTTTTTCACATGTGATTTAGTGCTAATGGATCAAAATTAAGATTTAACTTATTAGAAGGCGTAATAACTAAACACATGACACCTTAAATATAAGTCTACAGATTGCGTTCAAAAATTGGAAAAATTGAGGGGACAAAATATTTTTACAGATTTTTAAGTATGAAAAAGGTATTATGAAGTGCAATATAAACCTAAATGTTCATAAATATAGACACTTTATGCTTGAAAAAGGCTGAGTTATAATAATGATATTTTCACCGAAAATCGTTAAATTAAAGTTAACATTTTGCAAAAGGGACACGCCACGGAGCTGAAATTTCAGCAGTTATAGTGCAATATAATAGAAGTTATAATATATATATTATGTATATTTAGTTTTCAGTTACTCTCACATATACCTTTAAAATTTACTAATACACATCAGAATATATTTTTAATTTAGGTGTATTTTTTCAACGCCGCCAAGTAGAGCAGTTACGTAAGAATCGCCCATATGCATAATATATATTATAAATACTCTTATGATAAATATAATGTAATGTAAAAAAAACAAAACTATTAATTTTCGTAAAATTTTTGCTTTTTTGGTCCTTTTTAAGTAAATTATACTTATGATTGAATATAAATTATCCTTTAATATGTGACTATTTTTAAGAGATTTTCCAATTATTTTTGAAGATGAATGATTGGTTAGTTTGACGTGACACATCTCAGAAACAATATCGTAAAAAATAAACAAAAACAAAATAAAATAAAACATTTATGAATTTCATTAATTGTAAAGATGATTTTGAGCAATGTAAAAACAAAAGTTGAAATGTATCAGTAGGAACTAAAACCCGTCGAAGACGGGTACGACCCGGTTGAAAAAACATTTACATGAACACGTACATGAACGCGTACACGAACACGTACATAAAATCGTACATGTTCATGTGCATGAACTTGTACGTGTTCATGTACGCGGTATTGAAACAATGTTCATGTACTCGAACAAGTATATGTTCATGTACATGTTCATGAGCTCCATTAAGTCAATAATTTCATACATGTTCACGTGCATGAACATATACACGAACAAGTATACGTTCATGCACATGTTCATGAGCTCCTTGAAGTAAAAAATTCCATACATGTTCATGTGCATGAACACCAACATATTCGTGCATATGAACATGCAAACGAACATGATTGAAATTATGCAAAACTTCAAACGTTGCGCAGTAGTTTTCTATGGGAGATATGGCTGCGCAGTTGTTTTTCAGGAACAAGGGTGGAGAAATACCATAGGCATAGTTACCTTTGTTAAACATTTTTTAGTAATTTAAAAAATTGTGTGCATGAACGTGTACACGTTCATGCACACGTTCATGCACATGAACGTGTATTGTTTTTTGAACTTATTAACGTGGATGAACATATATGTGTTCGTGTACATGTTCATGTTTCAATGCCGCATACATGAACACATACATGTTCATGCACATGAACACGTACGCTTTCATATACGTGGTCATATACGCGTTCGTGTACGTGTTCATGTACATGTTTTTTTAACCGGGGACAGCTAGTTCATATAAATAATAAACAATTTCATAAATCAAAAAAGTCGCAGGTAGGCGTTATAGCCTAATTGATGACTAGTATTTAAAAAAAAAAAACTTCAAAATCGGATGAAAATTGTGCTGACGGTCTAATTTATACCAAAGTAAGTGCATTTTCTCCTACTGTGGGGGAGTCTATTTTTTATAAAAAATGCATTATATATTATATTATATATTGTATAAAATATGTATAATATATTATATTATATATTTGATAGTTTCAAATAGCATTCACTTAATACCCTTGGGGGGACGTTTAATATTTTCATTTTTATGTGTAATTGAGATAAAAATGAAAATTAGCCTATTTTAAAGTTCTCATGTCCACATTTTGTTACCTTTAAAAAAAGAGATACGTATTTTTTTATTTTTTTTTATTTTAATATTTAATAGTGTTGCATCGACCATGAAGTTTCCCATGTATTTTGTATGGGAAAAAAAGAATTTTTCGTAGATTTGCAATAAAATCATGAAAAATTAATAAACTTGCAGGTTTTTTTCTATTTTTTAAGTAGTCCTGCTGAAAGGAACTGTAAAAGAGCATTAAATGTGTTTAAACAAATTATCCTTGCTTTTTAAATCTACTGGTTTGAGTATATACCGAAAGAAATTCATTTTGTTTAGATATTTTTTAATATTTTAAGCTTTTAGAATGATTGTAAGTTAAGAATAACTATAAAATATAATTTTCATAATTATTTAAATATTTAACTTGGTTTACAGTAATTTTCTAGGTTTTTAGTTTGTTAAGATTTTTTGGATGAGTAACAAAAAATTCGCAAATTTTCAATTTCATTTCAATTACACATAAGTTTAAAAATATGAAACCTCCCGGCAAGAAGGCTGGAATAGTAAAGAATTCGAATTTACAGAGTTGCGCCCGAAACTTCAAAAATATCTTTTCTTCTTAGTACCTGAATTTTCCTCGAATTTTATGGTCACGAAATAGAACTCGAAACCTAGCGACGTGAATTTTTCATTATTCCGAAGCGTATATCCTATACCGTAGAACGGGATTCATTTCAGTCACTTTCAATTTCGAAATATTCCGTCAGATCAGCTATAGGTTGGGAAAAACGAGTTCCACTAAAGGAATTCATTCAGTATATTTTGACTCCCTTTGAAATCCTTTGAGAAAAATGTTGTGAACCGAATATTTTCAATTCTTTTTGATCCAATTATTGACTAAGGGCAGTTGATAAATAACTACTTGCATGACTCCCCTCCTCAATCCGCTCGAAACCGGTTATGAGAGTGTCAAATTCCTAACCGAAAATGTGAAGGAAGACATGTGGATCTAAATTTCCAACAAAAGGACCTATTTTTTCTTTGCATTCTGTCGCTAACGGTCAGTTTCTTTTTGACTTTCGAACAGTTAAGTTCGCGTGAATTTTCAACAATAGCAATAATATGTTGTTTATTATTATTACTTTGTTATTATTATGATAATTATTATTGTGTATTATTATTATTATTATTATTGTTAATAAATCCTATATTTTATATTTCATAATAGCTACACATGTTTTAAAAGCTACACATTCAAATTGATTATTGTCAAAATGAAGTTTTTTAAATAACTTATTTTATTTCTAATTATTAGTAATATACTATTGTCATATTGTGTCAAACTATTATTATTATTATTATTATTATTATTATTATTATTATTATTATTCTTATTGTATAAACAAGCATTTTATAACATATATATTCATTAAGAAATGGAAAAAACAGATATACTTTTTAGTCTGCTAAAAAAATTATTTATTACTGAGAATTTTTAATTATCATTCAATACCGCTTTAAAAAAGTTCTTACTGTATATATGACCTTAAAGGAATTCAGCTTGAACCACTTCTTTTTCTTTGTTAGGAATTAAAATGTCACCGAAGGTTTGATGAATTCCTCTAAATACCGTTTTAGGTTACTCCTAAAATTGACTAAAAGGAATAAAAGTTTAGTATCATTTGTTCCGCTACGCGAGTCGCAAAAAAGAGGGAAATTCAGGCACTAAGTGGAATTCATTTTTTCAATTCTTTACTGTTCTAGCCTTCTTGCCGGGCTCTCCCTAGGGGTATTAAGTGAATGCTAAGGGGTAAATGACTTGACAAATTTATTTTTGGTGTCCTTTTTCGGTTTCAACGCCCCAAAAAATATAGGAATACACACCGTACTCGACATTTTGTGAATTTAGAAAATTTAACCCCCTTCCAGAAGATATTGGGGAGTAAACGATGAGGCTCCTAATACCCCCTGGGTATTAGGGGGTGAAGGAGGGAGTAATTTGTTTTTGGTGATCATATTTGGTTTCTGCGCCCCAAGACTCTTGCTCTACTCTCCATTCCTACGCTTTATTTTTTCTTAACAATTTTAACTTACTATCACTTTCAATGAACGTTAGTATCATCCGACCATTCACAGAAAACGTCTTAATTGTTTTACATTTGTCGGTGCAGGATAATCCAAAACTGGCACTACAAAGAGCGACTTAATCTAGCTATCTAAGTCGATATTGATACGTCTGCACGTTAGTACGGCTTGAAACTCCTTACACAGTGGTTTATAGGGTTCACATTTTAAAAAAGCTTTAACATTGGATCCGCCATTTTAAATTTTAAAAACCTGATACTAGATTTGTCATCAGCGACCCCGAAAACCCCCGAGTAGCCAGTTTTAAGCCAATCCGATAAGTTTTTAATTTTTTTGTGAGCCATATTGGATCCGCCATTTTAAATTTTGAAAAACTGACACTGCATTTGTATTAACAACCCCAAAAGCCCCCGACTAGCCAGTTTTAAGCGAATTCAATAAGTTTTTAGTTTTGTCAGCCATATTGGATCCGCCATTTTGAATTTTCAAAAACTAACACCGGATTCGTAATCAGCGACCCCAAAAACCCCCGAGCAAGGAGTTTCAAACCATTTCAATCAATTGTTTTCTTTTTTCTAGATTTTTTGAACTCATTTTTTTCTCAAAAGTGCTCTTCTTTAGCTTCAGTTTTCACAAATTTTTTGACAATTTAAGACTTTTTGCTTTACACCACGTGAAAGAGCATCTCAAAATCGGTCAGAATCGGCAGAAAAGTGAAAAATGATTTTTTGACACGTAGGCCCCCTTTTCACAGTCCAGGTCACATACTGTAAAAATATTATTTGCGATAAGTATTTTAGCAGTGTTTTGTGTAAAATTACAATATCCGACGTTGGAAAATAGTTTCACTATGTTCGACGTGTATTTTAACAAACGACAGTTAATATACATTATTTAATAAATATTCACAATGTTTCGTAATATTACGTAAGGTGCCGTAATTTTACTTCGTCGAGGCTGTTGAATAACACAACGCATGTAAATATATAGACGATTTGTAGGTTATAACAAGAGATTTTAAAATTCTGTATTAAAACTAATGAGAAATGATAAACTATTTTATCAATTGCAAACATTAGTTTAATAAGTATTATTTGGGCATAATATCAGAATTTGTTTTCATTTTACACGCGATTTGATCTATATTTATCTACTTATTTGAATAAAACAAAATTATGATAAGTATCTCCATGGAGCAGTGGTCAGTGTGTCGGATTTTCAAGTTGAAGATCCCGTGATCAGTCCCAGCTGCTGACTTATTTTTCGTATAGTTTTTTCTTTTTATTGTAAGGAACACAACGCTTGTATTTTTACATTCAGTTGTAAAATAACTTACAGGTTATGTTAGATTACACACCGCTTGTAACTTTACTATGTCGGACATAGTGAAATAAATTTCTAACGTCAAATATTTTAAAATAACACAGATTTTTTTTAGAGTGTATAATTTATTGAAAAGTCCATAAATAAGTTGCAAAAATACATTTTATTAAAATATCATAGATATAGCTATATTACACAGTGAGCGCTGACGATTTTTTAAATTCAATAATTAATTCTAAAATCTTCTTCAGATACTTAATTCTCGAAAACACCATTCTTGTTTGATTTGTCAGGAACGAAATTCACATTTCTTGAAAATTTACACCTACAAGCACAATTTTAAAATTTAATTAACTATTACATATTTATTAATATGTATACTGTAATAAGTAATAATAGTATTACGATATAATTAAAATTTAAATTTACACAAATTTGAACAATCTTTATTTAAATATTAAAAAACATTTTCTGTTGCGTTAAACAAAAAATTGTAAGGTTAAGGTTAATACAAAATTAATATTTTCCATTACTAATACAATATTTATTAAAAGATCATTTTACTCACATCTTTTCTTTCTTAAAACTTCTTAGCACCAAAATTTTGTATTAAATTACTAGATTTATATGTTGCATAAAAAATAATGCACTGTTTACTATATTTACTTTACACTTAGTTCCTTTGTCATTATTTTCTTTGACTTGAGAGAAAGAAATTGAGAATTTTTACGAGACTGAGATGAGACGAGTAGATCAAAACAAATGAAAAATTGAGATTCTTATTTTCAATGACAGTTCTCAAACAACAAAAATGATCGAAATTATTAAGATTCGCGTATCGTTGTGCATCACTAATCTGAACACTACCGGCTCAAACTCTGGAACAAACAAAGCATCAATCAAACGCTGAAATGTCATTGAAGCGTTTGTTAGACCAAATGGCATACGCTTAAATTGCTAAAGTCCCGATTCCCGGATGGCAAATTCAGTATACTTTTCACTCTCTACGGCCATTGGTACCTTGGTGATAGCTTTCCTCAGCTTATCCAGAATTGGATCCATGCTCGGAATTGGATGAGCGTCCCGGACGGTCACTTTATTAATATCTCGATAATTTACACAAAATCCCGGTAAAAAGAGGTTGATTAAATCGCATAAATTGGCATTTAAAAAACAGTCATTTAAATGCTGACAGATGCCTACTAATTCCGTTTTTGTCCCCAATGCCATTTAACGCATTTTCTTGATTGATATTTGTTTCATTTTAA
Organism: Ganaspis brasiliensis; assembly: GCA_037103525.1. NCBI lineage: Eukaryota > Metazoa > Arthropoda > Insecta > Hymenoptera > Figitidae > Ganaspis > Ganaspis brasiliensis. The sequence goes on along the minus strand of JAZKLR010000266.1, from coordinate 2,990,181 downwards.
TCATTTTGAATGCTCACAAATTTTATGAAAAAAATTGAATGCGTTTCTTTACCTTCAAGCAAAACACCACGAATTAGATCCAAATGCCATTAAATGCTTTCTGATAATGTATCAAATTAAATGCCATTCAATGCCTTCAAGAAAAAAAATTTTGAAGGTAGTCAATGCTTCAAGAAGTTTAATGCCGTTCAATGCCTATGTCAGCAGATTAAAAAGACGCCATGGAGTTATCGTTAACTTATTCACTCTTTGCAGCGCGTCGTCGTGGCATCTTTCTATTTTATGTCGTTCGATCTATTTTAACTAAATCGCGTTATTGAAGTGAAAAACAAAGTGATTTCGTGTCTAATACTAATAGTTTACCGGAACAAAGTGAAGGAGTGAACGCAAACATAAGTTTTAAATATATGTGATGTTGTAGAATTATTTTGCCTCAATAGAATCTGGTCTATGATGTTGGATTTATTAAATAATACTCATTGTTGTTGTTGTATTGCCTACGTTTCGGTTTCTGGATTGGAAACCATCATCAGGGCTTTTTTTAATAAATAATTTTGAACAAGAGGACGATCTTACATAAGTGTACAATGAAAAAAATAAAGGATCAAAAATCAATCATCTTTCTATAAGTTTTAAAGTTATTTTGTCATTTTTTGTTGCATGCAAGACAAAATACGAAAATGACATTAAGTGTTATATTTAGTGATCATATTTTATTCTATTTTGGCCTACTATTTAGCTAAAGTTAACTGATTAACATATTTAAACTTAAAAAGTAAAATACTGATAAAGAGAATAATCACAGTAGAACATAACAATCAAATGTTCAATTTTCCCTGAGAATGGTTGCTGATTTGTTTTTAGGCATTTGAAGGCATTCTTACAAAAACGGAATCAAAGCGCATTGAAACATTTCATTGCGTTTTAATCATATTCTTTTCACCGGGATTTTAAAAAACAGTCCACTTTCTTCTTTATCACTGGAGCACTGCACCACTCACTCGATGAACGCTCAATAATCCCCTTAACAAACATTGTCTGGACTTCTTGCTTTGCCCAGTCCAGAATTGCAGGTGAAATGCTCCACGGTCGATGCTTGATCGGTGTATGATTCGTGACACAAATATTGTGTTCGGTCATATGTTTTACTCCATGCTTTTCTGTTTGAGATAAAAATGCCATCGATAATGAACAAACGTAATTTTCCAAGCGCACCCGTAGAACCACCAAGGACGCTCTTAATTGCCGAACTCGCTGGTTTCAATCGATCACCAAAAAGTTCAATTAGTTTTGGACCGACAACTAAAACTGCGGTACCCGTATCCACTGACGATAAATAAGGACGATCGCCGATAGTTATTTTCATATAATGTCTATTTTCGTAGGTTGTCCCATCTAGCATCTCACACTCGATATTAGGATCAACTGCATTAGATGTAGTTTCTCCTCTCCCTTCCACTTTACGTGCTGATGCACCATCAGTACTGACTGTCCCACTCTCAATTTACAAAATCTCGTTCTTTTTCCCTGAGGCAGTAAGCGTATCTGACGGCAGGCTCTCGCTAACCTAAATAACCTGGACAGGTGTCCCCTCTGTCCCACCAGTCACTTTTCATAAAATTCATTGAGTGGACTGTACATTCACGTTATTATTGACTGACCCGTTCTTTGCGTCTTTATAAATCCCCTGGTCAAGGTTTTGTGAACTTGTCCGACTCACTGACTCGGTAATCACTCTCACAGAAATTTGTCCCCATTGACCACTGGAAGATTCATCCTCATTATTTTTGTTATACTTCATAGCTACTAATGAAGTAAATTCTTCTCTCTCCCTGGTTGGGACATCTACTGTCCGGACTGGGATTGGGGGAGTTAGTTTTCTTGTTGAAACTCAAAAAAAATTCAATTTCACTAATTACGTAGATTTCCCCGGAAACACTTGTTATGAAACTCGTGGACTTCGATCGAATATCTGCAAAAATGTCCGTGACCTCCGAATATATGGATTAGTCGGTCGATCCCTTTCCTGCAATCTTCTTCCTTACTCAGTTCTTCTCTCTCCTTTGTCCTCGGTCCTATTTCTCTCTCCGTCACTCCTCTGCACGGAGAAAAATCGAGTTTAAAAAAACAATACTGAGTCCTATTAGCGTAGCAATTCATTTCCATCACGAATTACAGCAAAACAGTACATTATATTTGGAACTCATTACAGTTAAAAAGCACTGAATTATATACCACTTGCGCTCAAAGGTGAAAAGTTTGGGACTCACTCCTAGTCCGCACAAGTATGATTTCGGGAACGTTGTGATGGAAATGAATTGCTCCACTACTAGGACTCAGTCCAGTATAACAGGAACCATTCGAGTATAACAGTACTGAGTATAGTTAACCTACTATTTACTGCAATTAATTTAGGCTTCAATATAATTCTTGAATTCTCGATTTTTCTGCGTGTGGAACACGAAGACCTACGAAAAACGCTCGGAAAATATCGTCGCTTTTCGGGAATGAACGAAGCTGCCCTGTCGAAAGTAAACCACTCAAAATCCACTGAAAAAACCACTGGCCCAGTGATTTTTCAGTGGTCTGACCTGCATATCTTCAGATAGAATTTTTTTTGGAGTTGGGGTAACAATAGTACAATAGTTTTAAATGCCAAGTAGTTTTGTAGGGGAGTAAACTTCGACTCTTTAACGAAAAAAATTTACAAGCAATTTGACCTGGAAATTTAGGTCGAACACCGATTCCTGATTGTAATTTTTTTTCCTTTTATGGTTCCCGTAACCCAAAATTTTTATGATTAAAAACTTTTGCAATTTCAAAAATTAAAATTTAAAAAATAAAAATATGAAATCTACTTATTTTCACGATTAGGAATATAAAAAAAAATTCTAAAAACTATTAAAATTGAAGGAAAGGAAATTTTCAAAGCTATTTTTATTATTATGAAAAATAACTTTTTTGAGGAAATTTTTAGATATTCTTTATCGTTAGAACACGTAGAATTTTAATATTTAATTTTTAACTTTATTAATGCGAAATTAGAGAAATTTTTGTTCCCGATTTTTAATTAAATTCAGGAGTCTTCAAGTTTTATGATCTCTCTGGACCCTTCTACGAGGCCTTGAATATATTAAAAATTGACCTGTGAAAAATTTGTTTCTTAACAAATAAAATTGTTTAAATTTTAATGATAGAAAATTGTTTCTTTTAAATTTAGAATCTGTAAGTTCTAACAATTACGTACATATAAAAATTTCCCCAAAAATCCTAAATTTAAATGAATAATATCGTATCTCATAAACGGTAGCAGATATTAAAAAACTGATGTCATTTTTGGATTTTTGAATAGAAGTATGTATTATGTTCATAGTAATAACATATATTTATATAAGTGGCTAAATTCTTAAACAACAAATATAATATTGGAATAAATAATTTAAATTTTTTAAAATTGTAAAAAAGAAAGGTTATCCTTCCATTTTATGAGGGTAAAGGCCATAAAACGGTTTGGGACTTCCAGGCCAACTGTCATAAATCAACCCTCACAATAGATATTTTCAGTGGTGAATTGTCCCAAATCACAACTGAGAAACCACTTAAAAACAACTGGGATTTCAGTGGTTCTGTCTCAGTGATTTTTCAGTGTTTTTCTTTCGACAGGGTGACGTCACACAACTCATTATTTCGTGGATACTTAACTCATCGACCGAAATCACTCGCAGAAAATGAAAACGAAAAAGGATGAAATGATAACAATTAAATAGACAACAAAAACTCCTTGCAAAATCTTGAATATTTTTTGAAACTTCAAAAATATCTTTTCTTCTTAGTACCTGAATTTTCCTCGAATTTCATGGTTACGAAATAGAACTCGAATCCTAGCGACGTGAATTTTTCATTATTCCGAAGCGTATATCCTATACCGTAGAACGGGATTCATTTCAGTCACTTTCAATTTCGAAATATTCCGTCAGATCAGCTATAGGTTGGGAAAAACGAGTTCCACTAAAGGAATTCATTCAGTATATTTTGACTCCCTTTGAAATCCTTTGAGAAAAATGTTGTGAACCGAATATTTTCAATTCTTTTTGATCCAATTATTGACTAAGGGCAGTTGATAAATAACTACTTGCATGACTCCCCTCCTCAATCCGCTCGAAACCGGTTATGAGAGTGTCAAATTCCTAACCGAAAATGTGAAGGAAGACATGTGGCTCTAAATTTCCAACAAAAGGACCTACTTTTTCTTTGTATTCTGTCGCTAACGGTCAGTTTCTTTTTGACTTTCGAACAGTTAAGTTCGCGTGAATTTTAAACTTGTTTTCACAAAGTGCTTAAACTTTAATTAAAATTAAGTATTGATAGTAAAGTTTAATAGTTGTAATATTTTCTATATCCAGTTAATTATATTCATATTCTTAATTATACTCTAAAAAGTGCTTATGTGGGTTTTAATAATGAATATTATATCATCATTATTATTATTATTATTATTATTATTATTATTAATAAATCCTATATTTTATATTTCATAATAGCTACACATGTTTTAAAAGCTACACGTTCAAATTGATTATTGTCAAAATGAAGTTTTTTAAATAACTTATTTTATTTCTAATTATTAGTAATATACTATTGTCATATTGTGTCAAACTATTATTATTATTATTATTATTCTTATTGTATAAACAAGCATTTTATAACATATATATTCATTAAGAAATGGAAAAAACAGATATACTTTTTAGTCTGCTAAAAAAATTATTTATTACTGAGAATTTTTAATTATCATTCAATTCCGCTTTAAAAAAGTTCTTACTGTATATATGACCTTAAAGGAATTCAGCTTGAACCACTTCTTTTTCTTTGTTAGGAATTAAAATGTCACCGAAGGTTTAATGAATTCCTCTAAATACCGTTTTAGGTTACTCCTAAAATTGACTAAAAGGAATAAAAGTTTAGTATCATTTGTTCCGCTACGCGAGTCGCAAAAAAGAGGGAAATTCAGGCACTAAGTGGAATTCATTTTTTCAATTCTTTACTGTTCCAGCCTTCTTGCCGGGGCAGTTAAAATCAACACCTATGATGAGGGGTGTGTACATACAACTCGAAACAATAGAGCTGTAAGGCCCTTCGAATTCACTCTTCGAACAGTATTAATATTCAATAAGGATTAAAAGTTATTTTACAAAAGATTGATTGTTATAACCAAACAATTACAAAATAAGAAAATTAGAAATATCTTTTCTCGACATCTTGACTTATTAAATCATTAATAATAATAATCATTAATCATTTAGAAGAAAAATAATTGTTTAATTAAATGGAATTTGTTTAACAACTTTTAATCAATTAATTTGTTTAATTTGAGTTTTCATTTGTTGACTTCCTACATCGAAAAAAGCTTTTAACAAACAAAATTAACGAAGGGAAAAAACTAAGGTAATAATAATAATTTTAATCGTAAACAATACCACTTTTAGTTAAAAGAAACTTATAAATCCATTGTAAATTTTGAGAAAATATAAAGTTATAAGAATTTTAAAAAAGAGAGGGGGGATTACAGAAAAGGGCGCAAATATACGCAACTTTTTTTCATAAAAATGTACACAAAGATATTGTCTTTAAAGAGATTAAGGAGAAAATTGTGGTATATATAACTTTTATGTAACTTCTGTGGAAAAAATGTTAGTCTTTTGTAAAATTTTACAAAAAGATACTTACATAAACAACTTATTAATTTTTGTTATTAGTAATAATTTTTTGTATAAAATTTGTATACATGTAACTCCAGAAGTAACTTTTATTTTAGGTTTTTTTAAAATGATACTTTTCGCAAAAGTTATGCCACTTTTTACTAGGGTCCCAGCAAGAAGGCTGAAATTGTAAAAAAAAATTGAAAAATCACAGTGTGTTAATGGTTCAGCGTGAGTTATTCAATTTTTTCGAATTCTTTTTAATTGTAACATGTACATGACAAATTAATTCTTTTTGATTGGACAATACATACTTAAATTATGTAAAATAGTAATTGAATTTTTTTAAATTATAATTTATTTATATGTTTTGCAGATTTTATTTATTTTTATTTATTTGCAAAGTTGTTGCAAATGTTCTTAATTATTTATTTATTTATTTGCACAAATCATCCCGCCGTCCAAAATGACTATAAATGGGTTACATAAGAACTTCATAGAAAACAACTTTTAAAATTTACAATATAATTAAAATGATATTAACAATATAATCTACAATGTGAATAAACATGATAAAGGTAACCGATGTGTAACGCACGAGTGCATAACAAAAACATCAATATATAAATCAATCAGATGAAACCTCGAGATTGCACAAATTGTCCAAGTAAGCATTCACTTGTTGGACGAAAAGTCTGTTAGACGAAAAAAAATCGATATTAATGTCCAACAACGTAAACATATGATTAATGTGATCGCTGAAAGTAAATGGGTGAGGTAAACCCGCTTCTCGAGTACGGCAGCGCTAAATGAAAAGGTGCATAGTAACGCGAAGCAATTCTTGGAATTCTGAATGAAATTCGGGCAAGCAACTGAGGAACGTAGATTTGTGAAGTTAGAATTTTCAACAAGAAAAGCAGAGCGGAAAATATTCTTCGCTCCTCAAGTGTGCGTGCATCAAATCTTTGACAAAGCAAACTATAGTCCGAACCCCGAGGAGGGTAGCTGTCATCGGACTTAAAGAATATATATTTAAGAAATTTTTTCTGAATTTTTTCAATCTGTAATTTATATTTTTTATAATATGGATTCCAAATAAGAGCAGCAAATTCTAAACGAGACTGAACTAAAGCGTTGTATAATAAGAAAAGCGAATTTAAATTGGTAAAATGTCTAGTATTCCTAATTAAAAAGCCAAAAGCCCTTGAGGCCGACGCCACCACCCTAGAGATTTGATCTTTAAATGACATTCTATCATAAAAAAAACACTCCAAGATCGCGTGCCGAATTAACTCTTTCGAGTTGCATACCATTCATAGTGTAATTAAAAAAAACTTTTTTATTGGTTCTAACTAACGAGATGCAGTTACATTTTTTAATATTTAGCGGTAGTTTATTAATAATGGACCATCGATAAACAACATCGAGGTCAGATTGTAACAAAATATTATCATACGTTGAATAAATTAAACGAAAAATTTTTACGTCATCCGCAAAGATTAAAATATATAAAAAAATATGTATCTATTATTTTTGCGAGTTCTAAACACGTGCCAAGTTTCATCCCAATCGGCGTGTAACAGTTAGGTAGGTTCACTTGTCAGTAAAAATTGCCAAATTGGTGAAAATTGATCTACCCCTGATGCAACCATGTTGTTGATTGCTAATCACATTGGAACTGCATTTTTAAATAATACTAAGGACAGGCCTTTCAAAAACTTTGGCAAAATTCTGTAAAATAGCTCTAGGTTTATAATTAGATATGAGTGACTTATCACCTTTCTTAAATATTGAACTTATTTTTGCTTTTTTCCATTCTTTGGGAAATCTGCCAGTTCTAAAAGCAAGGTTAAAAATACACGTTAAAGGTGCAGCAAATATACACGCGCAGTCTCTAACGATAAAACTGTGAATACCGTCTGGTCCTGACGTATTTGCGGCCTTCAAAGATTTTGCAGCTTTAAGGACTTGCTGTTCCGTTAATGATATCGCTTCATTGCCTAAATAATCAAAACCCGTCTGTTGAGTAACCTTGCTAGTAGAAGAGCAGCAATTACTAGCAAAATAATCCGCAAAGGCTTCCACTATTTTATCTGCCGAATCATATTTAACATTTGTAACAAAATTTTGTTACGTTTACAATTTTAATTTTCAATTTTAATTTATTTTATTACTTTAGAACCAATGAATTTTTGTACATGAAATTTTCTTGGGAACTGTAAATAAAAATGATATTGAGTTTAGATATTTTCGAAATAAATATATTCACAAGTCATTCAAATTTTGTTAAGTTCATTTAATTACTTTCGTTAGTCAGATATATAAACAAAAGATTATCTTGCGATTAAAACAAAAGGATAAGCTTATCCCATAACATACCAACACATTTCACTTTGTACATCAAAAATTGACGAAATTATGTTCGTAATGTTATCTTGGTATAACAAATTCAAAAGATGAAGAATTTATTTAACGACCCGCTTAATTCAACAAACAAATAGAAGAACAAAAACACATATAAATACATATAATTTCTCTTTTAAAAAATATTAAAATAAATGAAGTTGTTTTTTTTCTCTTTTAAAAATGACGGGTCGAAAGCACACACTCAATTTAAGCACAAGTTATCCTTTTAGATTATAAATCGGTTAAAACATATTTTATATTAGAATCACGCTTCTTTTTAACATCATTTAGAACGATACAACTACTAAATTCGATTTCACAAGTGAGAATGCTCTCTACCCAAAGTGTAATTTGTATATATTAATTACGAATTTATCCCCACTCTCAGTGTTCATTTTCACCTTACAATTAGTCAGAATCATTACCTTACATACCCCCCTTGACGACATAAACGAAATAATTTTCGTGAATTGAGTCAAAAACAATAAATCAATAAAAAATAAATTACTTTAAACAGTTTTTTTCCCTTATACATGGTCGAAGATTAGAGTGGTGATGCGTTCCCTTGTTCATTTTATTATTGTTTATTTCGCACAACTCATATGATCCATTTCCCAGAACTTTTTTGACCAAAAACGGACCCTCATATACACCAAAAAATTTGTTTGTAACCGAATCAACGGCCTTTGAAATTTTAGGAATTTTTAAGTAAACCCAATCATGCTCTGTAAAAGATGCTGTAGTCGTAAGATTTTGTTGCTTTTTTCTCATTAGAAACGTCTGTTCCATATTTGCATTAGCTAGTAAACGGATTGAATCCCTTGAAAGATTATGCCCTTCTGGGAACTTAATAATTTTTTCTATTTCATCAGTTATAGGTGTTCCAAAATGTATTTCCTGCTGAGCAAAACCAGTGGTCGAATCCGTACAAATATTCAAAATTTTTTCAATCGTTGACACGTGAGATGCCCAAGCGGCATGCCTATCGGCACACAGGGATCGAAACATGCGGCCTAACTCACGCATTACGCGTTCTACCGGATTTCCCTGTGGATGGCGTATCGAAGAAAAAAGCGCACGTATGCCTAAATCCTCCAACTTTTGTTTCCAAAGCTTCGAAGTGAACTGAGTACCGGGGTACTTCTCCGATTTGACCATTTGATATTCAGTGTTAATTGATTGATTATAGGGTTTTATTCTTTGACAAACATCACAGGCTAAAGTCCAACCCCTCATATTCTGTCTCATGTGATCCCAGTAATAAAAACGACTAATGTACTTAAATGTCTTGAAAACCCCCGGATGACACAAATGATTATGTATTCTATCGAAAACGTATAATTCGAATTGTATAATTAGGCAAATTTTCCCCCGCTTCAAGTTTTTTAATTATTTCAATTATTATCTCATCCTTTCTTTGCACGCTATCCAAATCGTGAATAGACTTTTTTAAATCGAATTCGATATCCAACTTATTGATAGAGACAGTTATGTTATCAATCTTATTTTTTTGTTGTGTCAACGCTACTTTACTTAATGATGGAATTAGAATATCCGCATTTTCAGTTTCAACCTCTTCAAATTGACCATTTGGGTTTCTACTGAAAAAATCTACGGGTATATTCATTTTCCCGGGTAAATATACCACATTAAAATTGTATTGCTGCCATATCAATCCCCATTGAATTAAACGCGCATTCTTAAAATCGGATGAATGTATAAAAGTCAAAGCTTTATGGTCAATAATAACTTCGAAATACTGTCCAATCAAAAATGTGCGAAGCTTTATCATGCATTGAACCACAGCCAACATCTCCAACTCAGTGACGGAATAGTTATACTCCGATTTTTGCAAACCACGACTGACAATTGCCAACACATGATGATGGCCATTTTCGTCAGTCTGAAAAAGTATCCAAGAAATACCCTTGAGCGAGGCATCTGTTTAAAGTTGATACTTGCGAGTTGGATAAAAGTGTTCCAGTCGAATACAATTAACAAAATTAGATTTTAATACCCGAAACGCTTCTTGGTGGTCTTTCGTCCATATCTAAGTTGCCTTTTCTTTTAACAATTTTCGAAACGGTTCCACAAATATAGCGTACTTACAAACAAATTGTCTGTCGTATGTGCATACCCCTAGAAAACTTTGCAATCGTCTCCGATTTCGCGGCTCTTTGAAATTCACAATTACTTGTAATTTATCTTCCGCCGGCACAACTCCCTCTCCCGAAATACGGAATCCTAAAAATTTCACATTGCTTTAAAAAAAATAAGACTTATCTAACTGCAATGTGAAATTATCATCTTTTAATTTTGCAAAATTTTCTTCCAATAATCTCAGATGAGAGTCAAAATCCGTCGATCCGAATAGGAAATCACCAATGTATCGAGAAGAATCTTCCGAACTATTCGGTCCCAAGGTCATTGACAACGCTCGCATAAACCCACTGCCTGCGGTTTTTAATGCGAACGGAATTCTGGTGAATTCATACATCTGACTCCCATATAAAAAGGTCGTATACTTCCTAATTTCTTTTGCCAGAGGTATCTGCCAATATCCATTGGCAAGATCCGTAATTGTAAAAAATTGAGAACCATAAAAACGTTGAATTATTTCTGATATCAAAGGTGGTGCTTCGTGATCGTCCTCTATCGCTTGATTAATAAAACGTGCGTTTAAACATACGCGTACTTCGCCATCCTTTTTTACCACCACCTTAAGCGGACTACAATATGAGACGTCGATCTCTCAAGGACATTTTTCTTTATCATTTCTTCGATTTTCGAATCTACTGCCGGACGTAACGCAATTGAAACAGGGTAAGATTTTTTAACTACAACATTAGGATTTTTTAGTTTAATTTCATGTTCATATTTTCCCCCTGGATCCTCCTTTTCTGAAAATAGTTTTTTAAATTTACACAACATTACAAATAATTTATCTTTCTCCGACTGATCTAACATCTGAATTTTATCCACCCGCTGTCCTACATCAGTTCTATATCTCTCATCTTCGTTCTCCGTATACAAGTGCGCCATTTGCAGAACCTGATCAATTTCACTCGAAACAAATGAATCGATATTATCCTCAACAGCTAAACTATTATTTTCGAACAAATTTACATCTTCATACCTATCTATTTCAACCGAGATATCTTCAGCCAAAATTTTGAATTCGCTTATTTCCTCGGAATTACGCCTCGATAAACTATTATTATTTTCATTTTACCAACATCATCAAGAGCCTCTTTATCCGCATTAAAAGTTCGAATTTTTTCAATGTACATATTATCATCACCTTCATTAGAACTTTGATTATCGTCAATAAAATTTATAACTTGAATATACAAAATATCATCCCTATAAGACGACTTTATTCGCTCCGACGTATGATTCCCGTACGGTATTAATTCTTTTGGAACAGAATAACCGTTTATTCTTATCAACTGATCTTCATAATCTAGAACGACTTTATTTTTTAGTAGCCAGTCATTTCCCAAAAGTACATTTAAACTTAATTTTGGAATGATCAGAAATGGAAAAACAATGCGACTTTCTCCTATTTCAAAATCCAGAAACGCTAGGTATTTAATCGGTGTTTGTTTTCGTCCGACAGCCGTAACAATCATAATATTACTTACTGGTATAATTGATATGTTTTCATTTTCCCCCCAAATGATTAAAAAAAGATTCTGAAATACATGTTATTTGGCTCCCACTGTCTATCAACATGGGAATAGGCATATTAAAAATCGTTGCAATAATATGAGTACATTTATAAAAATATATCTGCTTTTCTTTATTTGGACTTTCTATTCTATCAACAAATTCTTTCTGCAGGTCCTCTATCAAATCGTAATTTGATAAGTGCCTCGTCAGACCACACGAAACACTAGTTATTTGTTTAAAAATGAAATTGCGACTCCCGAGGCAATGGAGGGGAGGGCGAGATAAATCTGGTATAAAGTAATTATTATAAGGCGAAACTTCAGATGTATAACTACTATCCGATCGATTATTATAAAATTGCTTCCCCCCTTGATTACGCGGTTGTTGATTTATCGACACTTTCCTTACGTGTGTCGGTTGTGGACCGTGAGATTGCGGATTGTTATTATATTGATGATTTGGTCGATCAGCGTATATTAAGTCAAGCTGTGACAATGCTTGATGCATAGATCGAAATGAATTATAATCGAAGGTAATTAAAGCGGTTCTAACACGTTCTGGAAACTGCTGTTTAATAGTATAATGTATCTCGTATTCCGATAACCGCGGTGTTATAAACCGAGAATCCTTTGTTTGTTTTTTTAAATATTCAATTAACGATCCCTCTTGTGGTATATATTTACGTAATAACCACTGAGTTTTTTGCCGCACTTAAATTGGTACCGAAAAAAATTCTTCTAAAAATAATATTTTAAAATCATCAAAAGATTCTATAGAGATAGGTTCAAACAATCCACGGGCACGTCCCTCCAGAGATTCCCCAAGCACAATTAAACGCGTGAAACCGAAAACACCTTTTACTCTAAAATAATTTTCAATCTTTTGCAGAGATTCGACTGGGTTTTGTTTTTTCTCATTTTCAAAACGCGGCATTTTAATATCGATTCTGGTGAAATAAGATTCACATGAATTGATACGATGCACGTAAACATTTCCTTTCGCTGAGTCATAAACTATTTTTTTTACCCCATTATTTTTATCTACAGTTTTATCCATTAACAAAATTTCGTCTTTTTTTTAAAACTAGATGAACAATCCTCTTTGTCGATTATATCTCATTGCCCATCCTTGGTTTCCTCGCTGGTCTTAAAAGGTGTTTCAGACTTCGCCGGGGGAAGCGTACGCCTTGTCAAGGGTGCCCTTCGCTTGGTTTCCCTTGCAGGTGCCGTAGGTGGACTGTCGCCTTCGGTACGGCGGCGTTTTTTGTCGTCGCCTGGCTTTTCTAATCTCGCATTCATCGAGGTTGCCTTTGCAGACGTCGGGGTCTGCACTTCAATAAACCGCAAATTTTTGCGGATCACTTCGAAGGCTGCCTCGAGAGCTTTAATTGCTTCTTAAACTTCTCTTTTTATGTTTTTTTGGTTTCCCATGCCCTTTTTTATGGTCTCAAAAAATTCAGGAATGTCGCACAACTGCTGGACGACGTTCTCCTTGAATGGTTCTTGCTCGCAAGAATGGGCTTTCTCGGAAAGACCAGCTACACTGGTCTGACTCAAAGTCATCTGCTCCAGTAATATGAAGTATGGGCCTCGGTCGATGGGCCAAGTTCCACTTCCATCCCATTTCGAAAAGTGAGATTTTGGCTCTCCCCAGAATCCATGGAGCCAGCGTTGGCCACCGGAGCTTGCACTCGATCGGAACCAACGGTAAACCACCCTCCGAAGAGGGGCCTACCTGGGGTATATTCTGTTTAATCACACGATCAGTCATTTTTACTATTTCTGGTTTTTGGTTTTGATTCGCTCTGGGTGCTTTTCGCACAACAGAATATTCACTAGAAAATAAAAGATCTAAGAACTGGTAATGGAGTTAAACTGATTCAGGCCAAAATAATGTGGGGTATATTCTGTTTAATCACACGATCAGTCATTTTTACTATTTCTGGTTTTTGGTTTTGATTCGCTCTGGGTGCTTTTCGCACAACAGAATATTCACTAGAAAATAAAAGATCTAAGAACTGGTAATGGAGTTAAATTGATTCAGGCCAAAATAATGCGAGAAATCAGAAATAGTTTGAGATTTAGAGTCAGGAACTCCACTAGCAATAAAATCACTAAAATTAGGTGAATTAAAATCACCAATAACAATAACCCAATTACTATTCAGTACCACACATTCATGGAGTGAAGAAAAAAAAATTACTAAATTCTGAAACCGACAGACTGGGTGGTATATAAAGCACTAAAACGACACATGATAAGGTACATTTATTAATTTTAGTACCCAGTAGATCAATTCAATTATTAGAAAAAAGTATCTTTATTAAAATGACTGATAGATTTTATTAAGACTGATAGATGGAATTAAAAGCAAGAAGCACACCTTTCTCCCACTACGATCACACCTGAAAACATTAAAAGTGTTTAAATCAAAAAATTCATAAGAACCACCCTCAGGTTTGAGTCAGGACTCCGTAACTGCAAAGACACCATACAGAGAAAAATTAGAAAAAATACTTTAAAAAATGAGTCTTGGTACTTAATCATCGAACATTCTAATAAAAAATACTCAAATGCTTATTACTAGAAATTAAAGCTTGATTATAGTTGGCTCCCCAAGACGAAATTGAATCGTCATATTGGACTCTCCTTGCAAAATTCTCGAAGTCATCTCTCGCTTCACTCGTTGAAACTTCTTCTGTTGATAATTGGTGCGATCCGGAGCAATGGTCAGGAATGACATCTCTGGCGGTAGACCCTTCAACAATGCCAAGTCTCGAAACGCAGATCGTATTTGCAAGGCCATATGTTCATCAGGAAGGATCACTTTAATTGGTTGAAGTTTAATACGTGCAGTAGAGAAAATCCCAATACGCCAAATTTTGATATTATCCAGGATCAATTCGGGATTTAGTTGAGAAAAAATAGATTTTACTGAACAAAGATGCCAATCATGAGCATCTGAGGCTAAAGAGGGATCGTCCTCAGAAACACGAAAAACAATTAAAATATTCTTTCTTCTTAATCTGTTTTCCCATTTGGTCAGACATTTCTTAAGGGGGGGGGGGGGGGGGGGGTAAGGGATAATGCCAAAAAAAACCTTTATTTTGTGAATTTTTTTCAGAAAAACGGCTAAAGCGACTTTAATCAAATTAATTGCATATTGTTTTACATTGTTTAAATTATGTTTGAAAAAATTTTCATCATTAAATATTATAAACTTAGCCACTGAGAGAGAATTTTTCAAGACGTCTTTTTTGAAGGTAGCTGTGCGGTGCCAATCCTCATTTGGCGCAGGAACGTCTAACATCAAAAAATTTGAGTTTTTTAGTTAAAGTATTTCGTAAACTCGCCCCCCCCCCCCCCCGGATCAGTATAATTTTTTTTTTTTTCATTTTTGTAGTTTTGGCGGCAAAAAAACGTAAAAACATCATTTTTGTCCGGAAAAATCCGCCATTTTCTTAGTGGAAAACTACCTTAATGTAAAAAAAAACAACGGGGGGGGGAGGTATTTTTCATAAAGAAAACGTGTGCCATTTTTCAAGACAATCGGTTTGGTAGTTTTCGAGTGAGGATTGGCACCGACTTTTAAGAATTGATTTCGAGAAAAACGCATACCGTCAAGTGGGGCTATTTTGTGCACAAAATATTTGTTTTGATTTTTTTAATCAATAAAATCTTTTCATATAATTGTTTAAGTTTGCTATTTGGAAGAAATATTTTCTGATATATAGACTACAGAGAGTACTAAATGAAATTACTTAATTCTTTATCACAAATCAGAAAAAAAATCGTAAAGTCGTGAATATCGAGCTGAAAATTTTCAAAGGTCTCAAAATTCTGTTTAGATCTCCGGAAGTTTAAAAGTGTTTTTAAAACTATTAATAATACTTGTTGACAATTTAGTTGTGATGGTGTATACGTGATGCGCTAACTTTTTTATTGTATATTTTAAGAAAAAAGTGTAAAAAACTAAAAAATCAGAATTTGGTGGGTTATTTTGTGCATCCTTTAAAATAAATTATTTTTCAAAAATTGGTTTTGTAGTTAATAAAAAATAGGGCATTTCCACGTAAAAGTGGACATTTCGTCCTTGCATCGCGAAAAATAATTAGTCTATAACCTTCTTGAATATCAACATAAAATAAAAATTCCACTTTCTTGTAAGAAATACAAGGATTTAGGAACTATACCAAATGGGTTTTTAATTCTATCACAAATATTATAAAAGATATAATCAATTATTTATTGTGGGATACCAATAAAATGTCCGTACGTCACAGACTTTTACGCTCTTTCCAGTTCCATCATATATGGTAAAAGTTTCTTAATTTATTCGCAACCTTTTATTCTCATTCTACACTTTATATTCAAATATTAAATAGCCTTAGAACATTTTAATTCTCATAATTTGTAAACTATTCATGCATTATATTTAGATATATTAAAATTCGTGTCCAAAAAAAGTTCTTGCGTCACATTAAATTCTTTTACGTAAAAAATCATAAAGTAAAGAAGAAAAATAACTTTAATACAGATTTCAGATCAGTCTGTTTACTGGATTTAAGATTTTGAAAGTCATTTTGTATTATAAATTTAGAGAAAGATAGGAGGTGGGGTAAAATAGTAAAAAATATCGCGAAAACGTCCTTGCGTCACACGTGGAAATGCCCAATACTGTATAATTTAGTTTTAGAACATATTTGTTTTATTTTTGTTATAAAAACCGAGAAATAAGCATAAAATTTAAAATTTACACACCCATCTTTATAAATAAACAAACTTTGATGCACAAAATAGCCCCATCCTTGGGGCTGTTTTGTGCACAACTTTGAGTTTCTATAACTCAGACAAAAAATTTTTTCTTGTCGGCTAACTCATAGGACACCTTCAGAAGGATGTCTACAACATAACTGAAAAGTTCAATTCTTTATTTTTTCAAATTCTGAATTTTAACAAAGCATAGAGTGAAAAAAGAGCGGTTTTGTGCACAAAATAGTCCCAGTTGACGGTAATAGTTTTGAGCGCTTGGGGATTAGCGTGCATTTGTCGTTTCTCTGCTATTCTAAAACGGCTATAACTTTAAGAGTTTTGCTCCGATCGACTTGAAATTTTGACACGGTATTCTTGAAATGATTTACAACGAAATAAGCAAATAAAAAAATTTTCGAATTTTATCCCTTACCCCCCCCCCCCCCTTAAGATTTCCAGAATTGTATTTGTTACCTACTTCAATAGAAGTAACTCTAATATTAAGATCCTTGATTTCGGTTTCGCAGGAATCTAGTCTAGTAGAAAGCACTTTCATGTAATCCTTCCACTGCAGCCTTAATTGAGTATGCTGTTCTTCAACGACTTTCCTCATATCCTCCAGGGAAAACGGGAAATTGTTAGTTAATGCATTCACAGGAGATGGAAGACCAGAGCACTTTTTAAGGCCACCATTCGTACGCACATTTATTTTATTCGCGCACGAAACATGGTAAAGCGCCTAACAGACTGTACACCTGGTAATAGATTTGACGGCCCTGGTACCACAGGCGACACACCCAGTATTGTCATTTGATGATTGTGTTGAGGTATATAAAGGGTCCAAGCTGTTAGATGTGTTAGCGGTAGTAGCAGCTCTCTGAATCATGATGAATATGACTAAGAAAACTGCTTGAGAGGGGAGCAAAGCCAATTTCAAGGTACAAAAAGAACCAACACTGTCTAAATAATGTTACTTAAATGTTCGATAACACATAATTCGACACCAGGATGACCCGTAAAAAATTAATTAAAGATTTCATAACACAATGCCTTTCGTAACAGTAAAAAAAAAGTCAAGATTCCTGTCAGGAAACTTCTGAAAATTATCAAAACCACATCAAAGAGAAAACGTGGTCACTTGCACAGTCAACTCAGGATAATCACAAAAGTTGACAAAAAACCACTTCCAAACGGAAAATAAAATAACAATGTCAAAACAAAGCCACAAATTAACTTGATCACATGGATTTAGAATTTAAATTCTGCGATTAACCAAGTAAAAACGACTACTATAAAAGAGCGATCACTCAACGTGCTTACAACACGGCGGCCAGTTTTTTAGATTTTTCTTAAGAAAATATTTTTTTTTATTTACTAAAGGGACATAGGCAGTCAGGGACGCTTAAATATACAGTTTTTCTCGAATTTTTTTAAGGAAAACGAATGACGGTTATTTATTTAAAATTTTTGCATGAAATTAACCTGTATTTAAAGAACAATTGTGAACTTATTCATTAAAAAATAATAAAAGTTAGAATAAGTTTATTCGGGCTCCTAAAAATAAAGTTTTTTGTGGTGGCCATCATAAGTCCTGATAGGATCATCTAAAATCGAAAAACCAAACATTTTTCGTTAGTAGAATTGATTTTTTAGTACTCGAGCGAAACACATTTGAAAAAAAAATCTTTTTAATTTTTTATAGCACTCTGAATTGAAAATCGTAATTTTTGCTAAAAAAAATGGATCATTTTTATTTTTTTAAACAAATTGTAAACGTTATAAAAAAATCTTCCGCTCAAGTACAAGCTAAATATGTATAAAAAATGTACAAAATATTGCAAAATGATCAGTGCGTAATTTTTTAAGATATACACTGAAAAAAATATTAATGTGAAAAACAACAATTTGGCTATAGTTGAGTCCATTTTAGTTAAAATGACAAGGATTCCTTGTTCAGTTAGCAACCGAAGAGAAGTTAATTCTAATAAATCAAACTTGTTCGACTTGTAATTTTTAAAAACAGAAAAAAATTTATAAATCAGCTGAAATATTACAATTTTCCAGTGCAAATAAGTTACTTTGTGTCAATTAATCTTTAAAATAATACCAAAGTTTACTAAAGTTTTAATAGTTTTTTCTGAAAATGTCAAATCTACATAACCTTAAAATATATGGCGAACAAAACTGGTATTATTTACCTTAACCACTAATGTTTGAAAGAGAGAAAGTATTGACAAATGTATTTTTTATCCCACAGGCACAAACATGGCGCTTTTAGATGCCTGTAGGCAGGGTCTAAACGCATTCATTTGTTCGACCGGGTAAAAATGGCTTCCATTTTTTCCCTAGGGAGAAAATGAACAGCTGATCCATACATTTTTTCCACCACAGGGCAAAAATGGCCGCCATTTTTATACGGTCAAACAAGTGAATGCATTTAGACCCTAACCTACAAACATTTAAAAGCACCAAGTTTGTGCCTTTGGAATAAAAAGTATCGTAAGCAACACGGGTTTAAAGTCAGTCCAATTTGTTTACAATGATGTTTGTGTACGAGTGACAGTCGAGGGCGAAGCCCTCGACTGTCACTCGTACACAAACATCAGCGTAAACAAATGGCTGCCTTTAACCCCTTGTTGCTTAATATACTATTAGATAATAAAGAACTTATTGCAGTAATAAAAGCAGTCGATCGCACAATTTTTGGTGTTAATATAATATAATTCCTAATTACTCAGAGTACAAATTATCCTTGTCATTTTAACTAACCGCAACTAGCTGGCGCCTTAACTAACAAGGAAAAATGGTTGATTCCTAGTAGACGGGTGCAAGGGAGTTTTTTCAGTGTAGTGTCCACTGACTCTGAAAATGTGGTTTTGAGACCACAACCTTATCGCTGTCGCAGAAGTTTGAATTCAGAAATGGATATTCAAATCAACTTTTCGAGAGAACGGTTGCATGGATTTTCAATTTTCTTTTTTTAAAACATTCAGTAATTAATTCTTAAGAGATTTGTAAGATTGATTTGACCATCAAATTCTGATTTTAAACCACTGTGTGACGCAAAAAACGATACGACAGTCACGGACCTTATAAGTGACGCACAAAATGCGCGCTATCTTCCAATTTTGCTCGCATCGACTTGAAATTTTGAGACAACATTTTTAAGATACTGTACTTTTATACAAAGAAATTTCCAAACATCGATTTTTTAAATTTAGTGACTTTCTATGCCCCCTTATGTTTTAAGTGTAAGAATAGTTACTTCAGTTTAAAATTTTTATCATGTTTACTTATATATTGCATTTCAAATAAGCGCCCGCTATTTCGGCCAATTAGATGACTTGTTTAAATTTATTCTGACTTCTATGATAGCAACGTGAAATTATACAAATATTCCACATTTTATATAAACAAAACATTTAGGAATTATAAATACCTTTCGAGTGTTTCTCGAAGTGTCTTTTTTAGAAAAAGGAAACACGATAACTCGAAAACGGTTTAACGGATTTTAATAAAATTTGGTATGGTTATTTTTACTGTTCAAACTTGATATCAAATACAAATTTTTTTAAATAACGGGATTAAAAACTTTTTATTGACTTTTTATTTTTAATTTTTTACTTAATATTATGAAAAAATTACATTAATAAGAATCTATTCACCTACATAAAGTTTATATTTTTTAAAAAGTTTATACAATAAATCGCAATTTTAAACTTTTTCAAAAATAAAATTGTCTATTTGTTTTCAAAATGAATTTATCGCCTTCCCATGATCCTCTATATTCGACGTTAAACTTCCAAGTAGAAGAACAATAAAGAATTGTTTCTAACAAACTAATCTTACAGTTAATTTAACTTTCCTTTCTTCAAACATTTGTTAAGTATGGATCAAGTGTAAACAAAATCTGAGATTCAAAACTTTTTGCCAAAATAGAAAACGATCAATTATCTTTTCAAAAAATTCAAAAATAAAAATCTATTAACTAATTTTTTGTTTAGCATCCTATGGAAACCTATGGATACGCTCTTCTATTTTCACTTTCTGGTTATCTGGGGATCCAAATAGTCCTCATTTTAGTACAAAGTTGTGGAGCATTTGTAGCTGCGACTGTGACAACGTGTAGAAAAGCTGTGACAATAATAATTAGTTTCTTATTATTCTATAAGCCTTTTACGTTCCAGTATTTGTGGTCTGGACTGTTAATCGTTTTAGGGATTTATTTAAATATTTATAGTAAACAGAAAGCCTCTCCAAAAGTGAGTCTTCAAAATTTAGTAACAACTTGTAAAAAGTTTTGGAAGAAACATAATCGAATTCAAAAACAGTTAATGACAAACGTTTAGAACCATTTTGACAGTGTTGCTCAAGATTCAAAAATAGTCAAAAAGCTGTTCATATTTACAAAGACAGTTTAAGAGAGATGAGTCTTAAAACAAGCTTCCACTGGAAGTCTACTGACAGTTTCCGTGGACAGCATACTGTAAGCTGACAAAATAAAAAAAAATGTTATCACTTTTTTTAAATAAACATTGTACGATTTATACATTGATAAATTTTAAGAATAATTTCTATTTTAAATTAAAGTTTTTTGTAATGCTATTTATCAAACCCTTAGGGTGTCTGAACTTCTTTAATGGGTTAGACCACTGTAAAGCATGAAAATCAAATCTAATTTTAAGATACTTTTATGGGAGTAAATTTAACTGAATTAAAAACCAGTTTATTTATTTTTATTAGTTATCTATGAAAATATAACAAAATTATTTTGATATGTTTAAAAAGTAGAAATAGCGACCTTGATGGTTGAATTAAAATTTCCTTATTTTAAGTAGAGGTCTACGGACTGTTAATCGGTAAAGAATTTTTTTGAGTTTCTGATCTACTACCAAAACCCAACATTTTTATGAATTTTCAACGCAAAAGCTAAATAAGTACGTAGGGGATTTTGAAAAACCCGGTTTTTGTGAAAGCTGCACATATTTGAATAAAAATTTTAAATTCATATCGGTAAAAAAATCGATAGAAAACTGTTAATAATTTTTTTTTGACCAGAGATCAACTCCTACGTACTTCTTTGAAGAATGTTATCATATAGCTGCACACAAAGTTTTAAGTAAATAGGTTAAAAATTGTGCGAGAAAAGTTACCGGACAGTTTGAAAATATTTGCATTGTGCACAGTAGAGCCTCATGCGGATTCAAAATAAAGGCTTTTAAAGTGTTTTCTTTCTATAATGTTTATTGTTTCGCATTTCTAAGACGCTATAGAACCTTCCTAACGAAAAAAAATTTTTTCGGTTTTTAAAAGGTGGTCTACCCCTTTAAGCCATTTTATTGGAAAATAAAGAATTGGTTGTTATATTCTGTTGATTTTTTGTGTCACAGGTTTTAAGAAAAAAAATAGATACAATATAAAAGAATATATATTAAGGAAGAAAAATAGGGTTTCCTTACTTTCCTTGGTCCCTTGTCCCGGTAGCGACGTCAAAGATCCCTACTGTTTCTTTGTTGATTTTTTACATTTATAACTTTCAAGAAAAATCCTGTACCAACATAAAGATAAGACAGTGTCCTACACAATAGAACTATAGGCTACCTAATTCAACAAGGTCTGGATAATCGTCTGCAAGCTGTTTAAATTACAACATTTATTTAATCAAGAAGAAAAATACGTACAATAAGGGAATCACAAAAGAAGAAAGTTTGAACTACTGGATGATACTGGATTTATTCAAAAGGTTTTTGTTCACAGAGTTCAAATCTGAGTTTTTGACCTCGGGGGGGTGGTAAATTTTCCCGACATTTTGAAAGTTTCAAAGTGTGTCAAAGTGGGGGGATGAAAAATTACAATTTTCCATTTGCTACGAATTTAATGCATATTTAAAAAAAAATGTTCTAATGAAAGAGAATGCGTTTTAAAAGATAAATAAGTTTCATCGAAACCATTTTCTTATACGATAATTAAATAAGTCTGGGGAACGTTCCAAAGTATACAACTACCGGGTGTTCGGTAGAGTAAACGACCCTTGGAATATGTAATTATTTTAACCCTTTAACGCTGGAATGGACGCTTTTATTCAGGCAGTTTTAACATTAATTGTTT
Source organism: Ganaspis brasiliensis (assembly GCA_037103525.1). Lineage (NCBI taxonomy): Eukaryota > Metazoa > Arthropoda > Insecta > Hymenoptera > Figitidae > Ganaspis > Ganaspis brasiliensis. The sequence goes on along the minus strand of JAZKLR010000266.1, from coordinate 2,967,545 downwards.
TTGTTCCCTAATAGAAAAGTGTGGCATGAAAATAATGACACGGATGGGTGTCATTACTTTTGTGTCATTTGCGTATCATTATTTCGCGACCACACGAGAAAAATGACGCAGGAGAAAATGACATGGCAAAGAATGCAACAAAAAAAATTTATTATTATTATTAATTTTATAATAATTTCATATAAACACACGCATAGAAGAAGTTTACTGTCACAGCAAATAATTTGCCGTGGTTACTAATTTTGTTAGATTCAACAGCAAATATTATTTACCCACTGTAGACAATTCATTTTTTTCCGTGCATTAATTGTGCACCATTTTGAAAAGGACAAAAATTTACTGCGCAGCAGTAGGTACTGTAGAATACAACTGCGCATCGTGACATTTTTATGTATCCTCTGGCGTGTCATTTTCTCTCGTGTCATTTTTCTCGTGTGGTTGTGAAAAAATGATACGCAAATGAATGACACGCGTCCGTGTCATTATATTCATGTCACATTTTTCCATAAGGGTTATTGGGCATGTAAAAGATTTTCAGAATAACATTTTGTTACGTATTTTTTATCGCTCTTTCAGAATCTATCATCAACATTGCAAAAAAATAAAACTCTAAAAAGCTATGAACACTTTTTTGGAAAATAAGCAAATTTTTGACATTTTTAATTCAAAAATGAATTTATCTTCCATGTAACCAGTAATCAGAAAACTTCTGCACCTAAAAATATCGCGTCCACAATATTCAAGCTTCAAAGTGATGGATCATTCATTTAAAAATTTCAAAGTGGCGGATCCAAAATGTCGACGACAGAATTTTTTTAAAAAAATTGACACCTAGTGGACACTTCTTTTAATTATCTTTTTATCTATATGAAAATGAGTAGCTGAATGATTTTAGGGTTGCTGATTGTGAATCGAAAGTCGGATTTCAAAAATTCAAAATGGCGGATCCAATATGGGGGTCCATATTTTTGAAATTGATCGGATTTATTTGAAACTTGCTTCTCGAGAGTTTTTGGGGTCGCTGATTGTGAATTTGAAGTCAGATTTCAAAAATTCAAAACAGCGGATCCAATGTGGGGGTCGATATTTTTAAAATTGATCGGATTTGTTTGAAACATGCCACTCACGTAGCATGTTTTTGCCCTTATGTAAAAACGTGCGTGAGATCTGTCGTAAGAAAGTACACCGAGAAACCTTTGGGTCGTCTGCACACCCAGTAGGTGAAAATTCATGGGACGACTGTGCGACCGAAATTCGGGAAGCCTGACGTGCCACTCTGGGCGTGTGGTTGCACCGTACTGGTATAACAGCAGCACCAAAGCAACATTTTTTTTGTGACATGTTTCGTATGATTATTAAAGAATTATTATAAAGTAAATGATCATATTGACTGTTGAGGTTTATTTATTTAATAGTTTATACCATCTTGCTTGAAAAAATCGCATGCAGAATTGTGCTTATGATAATTACGCATGTGGCACTTGTGTTTTATGGAAATTCCGCATGCGGAACTTTTGAAAAACGCTATTCCGCATGCGAAATGCGTAATTTTTACAAAAAAAATATTCCGCATGCGGAATGCGGAATTTTTGAAAAACGCTATTCCGCATGCGAAATGTGGAATTTTCAAAAAAAAATCTGCATGCGGAATGCGGAACTCTTGAAAAACACTATTCCGCATGCGGAATTTTCGGTAAGCATCATTCCGTATGCGGTATTCCCATAAAACACATTCCGCTTGCGGGATTTTCTTAAAACATACCCTACCGATAGAAAACCACTGGAAAATTATTGGAAGCTCACTGGCCCAGTGAGCTACTAGCGCACTAGGGTTTATTGCTACACTCAGGCCAGGTCAAAATTTATTGCTCGTTTTGAGGTAGTCCTTTTAAATTTAGTTTCAAAAGAAACTAAAACTATATTGTCACAAGCCATCTGTGGCTCTTTATTGAATAAGTATATATTTTTATGTAAATTTCTTAAAAAAATATTTTCTGAAAATTCAATATACATTATACGTGTATATACCTATATTAAAAATTGTGTCAAAAATATAACAATATAATTATTTACAGAGAATTATATTAATTAAAAAAGCTTATTATATGATTTAAAATTATTAATTAATTTTATTGTTTATAAATTACAATATTACTTTTTGCAATTATTATTTTATATAAAAAATATAAATGTCTATAACATATATTTTAATAATTAATTATTCTTTAAGTATTTTATTGATTATAATTTTAATTTAGTAGTATAAATTTTCAAAATGAATTTTAGAAATTCAGAATAGTAAAATATAGAAGATTTCAATTTTTGTATTGCAGACCTCAAAAAGTAAAAGTATATAAATTCCAGGTAATAAAATGATGGGTTGAAAAAAATTAACTTAAATGACAAAAGATTTGGAAATCTACTGTTAAAGCAGGGATCCATTTTAAATCCCCATGTCTATTGTTACCCTAGCTAATAATTTTTGAACCCTAATATTTTATGACTTGAAATTTCTGCAATTTAATTATTTGAAAATTTTAATTAAAAAATTTAGAATCTGTAATACTTCACGATTATAAATATCTAAAATTTATTGTAATAATTTTATATTTGAAGAAATTATAAGATATTTCGTAAACCATAAATATTACGTTAAAACTGATATCATTTTTAAAATCAAAGTCAAAGGGATATGTAATAAACATAATAGAATCATAAAATTAGCTGAAGTTTATAAAAATAAGTATAATGTTGAAATAAATAAACATTATTTCCAGCGTAATTATTTTTATGCCCGAAGGTCACCAAAAGTATTTATGTTGGTCATAAACCGCAAAAGGACCCAAGAAATTATTTTTACCTCTTAAGGGTTTCCAGTGGTATTTCCCATTGCCATAAATCAGACTTAAAAGACCCAATAAGTTTTCAGTGAGTAAATGTTTCAAACACTATCTGAAAACGCATTGAAACGGCCCAAAAAACTCTGTGATTTTCGCCAGTGAGTTTTCCAGTGAGTTTGTATCGGTAGGGTAATTCCGCATGCGTAATTATCTTAAAAAACTAGGCAAATAATTATTGTAAACGATAAAACAAAACAGTCAATTCAAGTTTGTGGGGATATAGTGTTGGCACGCGAATTCCTTGGAACTGCAGACGCACTTCAATAAGGGGCGACAGATGAACCAAATTGTGGGGCTGCCAGGCACCCAGTAGTGGGAAAGCAGTTGTACCAAGTTCGTGGTAGCTCTGTCGCACCAGTACTGGGCGTACAGATGACCCAAAGGTTTCTTGGTGTAGGTATGTACTTACATGTGTAAGTTCTTATATTAAGTTCCGTCATGCGCCGAGTATAACGTTACTCAATACCCTGTCGATAACAACTCACTGAAGGCTCACTAAAAACTCACTGAAAACTCGCTCTACAAGTGAGTTTTCAGTGAGTTTTTAATGAGCTTTCAGTGAGTTATTATCGACAGGGTGTGAAATTGAAATAGCGTTCTTATATGAGTTCTCATCTGCGTACGTATGTACGAACTCATGTGCGAACACACCTAAGTATTAAATTAAATATTTTAAATTAAATATATTATTTCAATTTCTCCGGAAAGACATGACTAAGATTTTGTAAAGTTGTTTCTATAACTACGGTGACCGAGGGGTTTAAGGTGTACTTAGGCTCAAGTTAGATGGGCTCGAATCCCGTTGGCGAAAATTTTTTTTTAATGATATATTTAATTTAACATATTTAATTTAATACTTAGGTGTGTTCGCACATGAGTTTGTACGTGTGTTCGTACATACGTACGCAGATGAGAACTCATATAAGAACGCTGTTCCAATTTCATATTCAGTAATGTCATACGCGGCGCATGACGGAACTTATGGTGTCAAGACCCCGTGACCTACTGAAGTCAAATGTCACTGAACTCGATAAGTTCATTTCTGAGTTTGTCTAAATCAATATTAAAACATTGATTAGTCTTAGAGAGTATGAGGTACGACGAATAATAAGAGGGAGTCAAGATGCGTGCAAATTTGATTTTCCTAAGTGGGGAAAAGCTTAATTTTCCATTGTAACTTTTGACCTTGCAACCATGTCCACTTTGCAAAGAAACCTCTAGAGGTGTTTCAAATCTTGGCCAAAAACTAAAATCTTAGAAATTTTGAATACTTTCAATTCATTGATCCTAGAATAAAATTCACCATTGAAGAATCAGTAGCCCAAGCGGCTCTTATCACGTAATTTTGAAAACGAAACCGAAAACGAAAACGCAAGTTCGATTTTCAAATTTTTTGTGAAATGTCAGTTTGCCTTTGTGATCATTATGATCATTGTTTATAATTTGAAATCGTCACTATTTTGGGGTTAAAAGAATTTTAAAAGATTATAAAATTAACCATTTCGGCGGTATGACGCCAAAATTGAAGTCATGCGTGAAGTGTCCCAGAGCTGTAAAAAATAAGCAAAATGTCGTCATGATTATTTCTCGATTATTAATGTCTGTTGTGATTTTTTATGTTTGTAAACACAGTATTCTTATATTTTAAGATTCGGTGATTAGGAATAAAATACTAAAAATTCAATTTTGAATCCCAAAATAGTGACGATTTCATAATACAAACAATGATCATAATAATCACAAAGGCAAACTGACATTTCACAAAAAAATTTGAAAATCGAACTTGCGTTTTCGTTTTCGGTTTCGTTTTCAAAATTACGTGATAGGACCCCAGCACGTAACATTTCATGAATATAACAGTGATATCATGTTGTAATATTGGTAACATTACGGGGTGATATTACTGTGATATTAACGTGATATTGAAATGTCCGCCTCAAGGTTATATTACAAGTAATATTACATTTACATTGAGGTAATATTACAAGTAATATTACAAATTTATTTGACGTTCAATAAATTATTTTAAAAACTTTGGGCTCAGTCGGGGTTCGAACACTTAAGGTTTGACACAACGCAAATACGCCTTGTACCTCTCGGCCATCTAGCTCTTGGAATGAAGTTCAGAAAATGTTCTTATATTGTACCAAAGAGAATTAAAGGTAATACATGAAGAACACTATCTGTGTTTCAATACCAAATTAAACCCGGACCAGCCTTACTCAACCTCTACACCTGAGATCTGATCAAGCATCTCCATCTTAAATTAAAAAGTAAGTTCGAACATTTTTAATCCCTTGTTCCTTTCTTAATTCCCTTATCTCATTTCTTTTCTAAACAAATAATCTGTTTCAGATTATTCACATTCTGACACCAGCTCTCGCCCCTCTCTCCATTTCTAGGGTATTTAGATCGGTATCGTCAAGCCTTTATGTAAACAATAAACTCTGAACTTGTGCAAATGTCTCTCTATTCATTTTACCGTACACCTTACCCTCACTGTTCAACCACGGATTGAATTTAATAGTACATTGTGTGACTAGTGGTGAAAGAGAATGATTTCTCGAGAGTGAAGTTTGCTGCTCGAGCGTATAGCGAGAGCTGTATTCACTTGAGAGAAATTATCCTTTTACCACGTGTTACACACGAGATTTTCTCTAACACCTGAATGCGTTTCCGAATATACTTTTATAATTTAAACTAATTGGGAAGAGTTGAATGTATTATTAAATAGGTTATGCGTAACTTCAATGACAATAACAGATGCGGAATAGTGTTTTATGAAAATTCCGCATACGGAATAGTGCTTTATGAAAAATCCGCAAGCGGAATAGTGTTGTTTATGAGAATTACGTATGCGGAATAGTGTTCAATGACAACGCTTGTGTAATAGTGTTTTATGACACTTATGCGATCGAAATAATGTTTTATGGAAATTCCTCATGCGGAATTACCCTAAAACAGTAAATTCGGCATTGAGTCAAATTTTCTGAACTGGGCCACCTAAAACTGACTTTTCAAATTTGCTTTACTTCTATACATAATTTATTACAGCCAGGTGGTACAAAAACATTCCTGGAAAGCTTTTTTAAAAATTTTAATTTTTCAATTAGTTATAAACAATTAAAGTTTAAAGCACCTTTTTACGAAATTGTCAATTGCTCAGCTGTTTTTTGATAAAATTGAATAATATTTGGTAGAGGCATAAAAAAATAGTGCCTCTATTAATCACGATCAGAATTTTAAAAATTCGTAATTATTTATGCAAAATAAATTGTTAATTAATTAAACAATTGAAATTTTTTACAACTTCTGGGGCAGGTATGAAAAATATTCAAAAACAGCAGAAATCTGTGTTTTCTGCACTTTCATTTAAAAAAAAAATTTTAGTACCTTTGAAAATTGAGCAAATGGCGTAACTTTAAAGAGCGGCGTCCAAGCATTCGAACTGCCGCGGCCGCTGCCTGCGCTGGCGCTGCCGCCACAGTGGGGCAAAAAAAGCGTCCGTAGAAAAATTAACATAGGGCCCAGAAATATAAACCGATTTAGATGTATTTTTTTTAAATTAAAGGTAACAAAATTCTGCATAACACCCCTTATTTTACTTTTTGAAAAATAGTTGTTTTCATTTATTTATTAAATGTTAAACATGAAAAAAAATGTTTTCTTATTAAAACCAGTTTAATTTTTTATTAAACGCATAATTTATATTAACAAGAGCAACATTTTTTGAAGTAATTATTTTAGAACAACTTCTAATAATAAGCTAATTGTTTAAAAAATGTTTGTATAAGTTATAAACTAGACAATCTTATGAACAATGCATTTTCTTAATATCGTTATAAAGATGTTAATAACATTATTTCTACTTTTTTCTCATGATTAACGGGATGACAAGTTATTTTGAATTTAATTAATTTTTAGGTTTATTATTGTTGAAACAAACATTAATTAACAAACTACTTTTACTTTTTTTTTATTTAATTGACAAATTTCTTGTTTACTTTTGAAGTCGTTTTAGTATTTATTTCTTTCGATACTAAATTAATTTCATAATTTTTTGTAAAATTTAAGAACTATTCTTTATTTTAATTTTTATTATCAATTTTATAAAGAATTTTTATATTTTATTTATCTTTTTGTTTTATATGTTTTGAATAATTAATATACATGCTCTCTAAATCTGAATTAGTTAAAAATAACTAATTTGAAAGAAAAAACTCAGTCACTTATTCAAATAATTATATTTCTACTAATCATTTAGCAAAGAATAACTAATTATTAGTCAAATTCATTTTTAGGTTATGTCAAAATAACTAATGTTTTAGTAAAATTCTGTTTACTAATTCAATTAGTCGTATTTTAACTATTTTTTAGTTAGGTTTTTACTAACAATTAGTCATTTTTTTACTAATAATTAGTTATTTTTAACTAATTGATGAAATATAAACTTTGGCACGATTTTACTAATTATTAGTTATTTTTAACTAATTTAGATTTAGAGAGTGTAATGAAATTATACTTTTATTATATAAATTATAATAGCTTTTAATTTTGTTTTTATTTTACCCCTATTATTCGAATGTAATTGTTATTTAATTTAAGCATAAAAGTCTAATTCCAAATGTTTAAACATGTTTGACGATAGCTTTAAATAAAAAAAATCATTTTATTTTATAACTCAAATGTCTTCATTAATGTAAAACCGTCGTTTTCTTTTTTAAAAATTGTTTGTAATTTTGATAAGTAAATATCAAATTAATCAATACAGGAAATTTGTTAATTAACGTTTGTTTAAACAATAAGAAACCTGAAATTATCTGCAGCAATAATATTGTACATTGTGCACAAAATTTCATTAATTTTGAAAATAGGAACCGGAAAAAAATTGTTTATAAAATTTGTTTATAAATTAACAAAATAATTAATTTATAATAGTTTTTCGTAAATTTAACCACTAATTAGTTACAAATATTGAAGAACAGATGGATTTAATTTGCTAAATATTAAGAAAACCAACGAAGAAAACATATTTTGTCTACAGTCTAGTTTATAACATATACAAACATTTTTTAAACAATTAGCTTATTATAAGAAGTTGTTCTAAAATAATTACTTCAAAAAATGTTGCTCTTGTTAATATAAATTATGCGTTTAATAAAAAATTAAACTGGTTTTAATAAGAAAACATTTTTTTTCATGTTTAACATTTAATAAATAAATGAAAACAACTATTTTTCAAAAAGTAAAATAAGGGGTGTTATGCAGAATTTTGTTACCTTTAATTTAAAAAAAATACATCTAAATCGGTTTATATTTCTGGGCCCTATGTTAATTTTTCTACGGACGCTTTTTTTGCCCCACTGTGGCGGCAGCGCCAGCGCAGGCAGCGGCCGCGGCAGTTCGAATGCTTGGACGCCGCTCTTTAAAGTTACGCCATTTGCTCAATTTTCAAAGGTACTAAAATTCTTTTTTTAAATGAAAGTGCAGAAAACACAGATTTCTGCTGTTTTTGAATATTTTTCATACCTGCCCCAGAAGTTGTAAAAAATTTCAATTGTTTAATTAATTAACAATTTATTTTGCATAAATAATTACGAATTTTTAAAATTCTGATCGTGATTAATAGAGGCACTATTTTTTTATGCCTCTACCAAATATTATTCAATTTTATCAAAAAACAGCTGAGCAATTAACAATTTCGTAAAAAGGTGCTTTAAACTTTAATTGTTTATAACTAATTGAAAAATTAAAATTTTTAAAAAAGCTTTCCAGGAATGTTTTTGTACCACCTGGCTGTAATAAATTATGTATAGAAGTAAAGCAAATTTAAAAAGTCAGTTTTAGGTGTCCCAGTTCGGAAAATTTGACTCCATTAGAATTGTGCATGCGGATTTATCACAAAACAATATTCCGCCTGCGCAATTATAATGCGGGATTCCGCATTATTCCGCATGTGGAATTATTATAAGACAATATTCCGCCTGGCAATTATAATGCGGAATTCCGCATTCCGCATTTTATTCGGCATGTGGACTTATTATAAGAAAATATTCCGCCTGGAAATTATAATGAGGAATTCCGCATTCCGCATGCGGAATTCTGCATTTTATTCCCATTGCGTAATTGTCCTAAAACAGTATTCCGCATGAGCGATTATAATGCGGAATTCCGCAATCCGCATTTTATTCCACATGCGGAATTATTATAAAACAATATTCCGTCTGCGCAATTATAATGCGGAATTCCGCATTCCGCATTTTATTCCGCATGCGGAATTCCGTATTCTGCATTTTATTCCCATTGCGCAATTATCTAAAACAGTATTCCGCCTGCGCAATTATAATGCGGAATTCCGCATTCCGCATGCGGAATTCCGTATTCTGCATTTTATTCCCATTGCGTAATTATCTAAAACAGTATTCCGCATGTGCAATTATTATGCGGAATTATCATAAAACATTATTCCGCACGCGGAATTTTCATAAAACACTATTCCGCATGTGAAATTTTCATAAAGCACTATTCCGTATGCGGAATTTTCATAAAACACAATTCCGCATGCTTAATTATTATAAAACACTAGTGGTGGGCCTACTCTTCCAAGCGGCTAGTTTTTTCCGTAATTTACTTTCGCCACTGTTTTTAAGAGTTGTGAAAAGTATCACTTTCGCCACATTTTTTAACTTAGAAACTTGCAGTTTCAGAGCTGGTGTTAGAGAAAATAATTTCTGTGTGTTGTGTTATTTATGACGTAACATACATCAATTTGATGCATCGTCCTGTGTGTACAGTAAGGGTTAAATGGTTGAGAGCATTTTTTGCATTTTTTCTCTTTTAACATTTTTTCAACGTTTTTAGAGAGCAACAGAATTCTGGTGAACAACAATTTTTAATATTATTATGTATATATATGTATATTGATCAAAATATTTTAATTTTAAGTATGATATGTCGCAAGCTAAAGAACATAATAAACTAACGCGTAGTAAAACTAAGAATAACGAAGAATTGGCTAAAGAGGTTGAAGAGAATAATAAAATTAATCTTGATTCTAACAGTGGACTTCCGATAAATCCTGATAACTCTATTATCACTAAAAATACCGGGGATTCTTTTGAGTTAGACTCAACTATCAACAATTTTAATTTGAGTGATAGTCTTACTAGTTCCACGATCCTCGAAAAACATTAACAAATAATCCATAAGAAAATACTCCTTGTTCAGAATTCTTTGATAAAATATTATTTAAAAAACAATTAGAAATTGAAAAATTTGAAGAAACTTTAGATTGTAAAAATATCCTTGATAAAGAATTCAAATCGTTCCTAAATAAGTCTCGTGAGCTATTAAATAAATTATTAACTAATTCTTCTTTAAAAATAAATTTCAAAATACTCTGTCAAACTTTATGTAAACTTCAAATAAGTTGTAATTTTATAGTTCTTAATTTAAAAAAAAATGCAAATAAAAAATAAATTTTTATAGTTTAATTAAACAAAAGTTACAATTAAGAATCCTCGTTTGGTTTGGTATCACATTCAGATATGTCTTGCAGTCTGATTTTGAACTCTCCTTTTGGAGTTTTCTTTTTTGTTTTTGACTTTAGAGGATTAAAACAAATACAACTTTTTGGCAAGTTTACAAAGTTCTGGAGTCAATGGTTAAATGAACACTTGTGTTCGGTTAGCAGTCTGACCATTGACTAGAAAGATCGGTAGTATCATAACTGTGACCCATGCAACCAGATACCGATTAAGGGGTTATATACACTTAATAGTCCCAAAAAAATCGATTTTTTAAGAATTTTTTTAGAAGGCCGTTTAATTGAATCATGTGAAAGTTTGTACACTTATTTTAACATCTTTTAAGTGTCTTTTAACATTTTTTATTTTTAAATATTATGATTTTCAACACCGTTATACGTTATCTCCCGGAGCTCCTAAAAAAAGGCGTCTTGCGGTGAGCAAGATTCTTCTGGACTGGATCATGTAAAATGAAAAACCCAAAAAGATTTCATTAATATAATGTATTATCCTGTGATTAATCGAAGGAATAAGGAAAATAAAATTTTTTGACAAAATGGCGGCTTCTAAAAAAAAATCGATTTTTGACAAAAATTTTGACCTTAAATTTGATATAAAAAAAAAAAAATTTTATCGGTAAAAAAAAACCTTCGATTAATTACTAAAAAATGTAATTAAGAAGCTTGTGTCAAAATTTCAGACTAATCGGTTGAGCCGTTTTCGAGAAATCTTGCTCACCGACTTTAAAAACACAGATTTAAGAAAAACGCGTTTAAAGTTTTAAAAGTACTTTTCATCCAGTCAAATGCTCTGACGCGCGTTTACAAATGTGTGCGTAACTTCGAGAATATTGGCCTGATCGACATGAATTTTTCAGGGTGTTTACCTAAATATATGTACATTTAAATAAGCAAATAAAAAAAAATTGATTTTTTGAAAATGCTAAATGTATATAACCCCTTAAGCTTTGTGGTAAAACTCAGGGTTAAATATTGGTGAGTGGTGTGCATGTATGGTCTGCACGGTGCGAAAACACGATTTTTCGTTTCGGATTAAGACGACTGCCGTGCAGTCGTTTCGATACAGAAGCATGAAACATTTCTCTGATTAGTAAATGTAAGAAGTACCTGGAATTATCTGAAACAGAAAAAGCTAAAGAGGAAAATTCAGAGAAATGTTAAAAATTTGTAATAAAAAATTGGAGAGGTGATTGTAAAATTAGTTTGGGAATACAAATAAAATTAAATAAATAAATCAAATAAATATTGATTAAGTAGAACTTATACTAATAGAGAATGTTTTTAATTCTGGAAAAGATCACGAATGACGATGACCAACTAAGAAAAGAGTACGACAAATATTTAAGGATTAGATGTGAAATGAATGAATTTAATCCTGTGCAGAATATTCAATGTAAGAATAAATAAATTTATAGCCTATAAGTCTATGTTTGACAGAGAATTTCAGAGTATTGTGAGTAAATGTAAAGTTTAAAATTTTAAAATCATAGAGAATTAAGAGGAAGTTTAAATTACAGAGTGAAAAGTCAGATCTGACAATCAGAGTATGCAAATTTTAATACAGTGAAAAATCCAGAAATGAACAAACAGACTAATGGAGCACAGGACAGTAACTATGTATTGTCAGACGACCAGTTACCCAGCTCTTTGGAGCAGACACCGGGCGATAAGAGTAGAGAGGGTCCAAGACTTGAAGACAATGCCGATGAGCTGAAAATGGTCATTTCTAAGGCTCAAGATTTTGCTAAAAAGATGGTGTGTCTATTGACACGCTAGATTCTGCACGAAGTTTGTTGAAAGAGGCCGTGGGCAAACTTGTATTAGCACAAGGAAATATTTTTGACTTAGAGAAATCCCAATTGAAATCGAAGCGACAACAAGAGCAAAGAGTAAGTGATAATCAAAGCACATACGAGATTCAGAGTACCAGTAACATAAACCCAAGCAGCACGTAATATTACGCGAATACCACAGTGATATCATATTGTAATATTGGTAATATTACGGGGTGATATTACAGTAATATTGACGTGATATTGAAATGTCCACCTCAAGGTAATATTACAAGTAATATTATAGTGATATTGAGGTAACATTACAAATTTATTTTACATCAAATAAATTATTTTAAAAAATATTGGGCTCACACGGGGTTCGAACACGCAAAGTTCGACACGGCGTGAATACGCCTTGTACCACTCGGCTATCCAGCTCTTGGAATCTATTTCAGAAAGCGTTCTTCATGTATTACCTTTAAGGGGGTTGACCCGTGTGATGGATTCAAAAAATCGAATTTTTTTTTTATATAAATTGCATCTATAACTTATGTAGAATATGTGGTTAGAAGGATTTTTCGATATCTGATGTCGTTAGATAGTTATAGTATATATATAGCCACGCGTATTTATAAGAACACTATTGTCCGAAATATAATTTCGAATACAACGGTTAATTAAGTTTTGCCTTCCCGCGTAGAATTGTTAGCTTAGCTAAAGTTAATTTATGGTTGGCTAAATTTGGCTCTTTTATGACAAATACGCTTGCGGAATAGTATTTTATGACAAAATCGCATGCGGAAAAGTGTTTTCTGGTAACTACGCATGCCGAATAGTGTTTTATTATAATTACGCATGCGAAATAGTGTTTTATGACAAAAACGCATGCGAAATAGAGTTTTATGATAAAACGCATCCGGAACAGCGTTTTATGAAAAAACGCATGCGGAATAGTGTTTTATAACAATAACGTATGCGGAATAGTGGTTTATGATAAGTACGCAAGCTTGATAATTTTTTATGACATAAACGCATGCGAAATAGTGTTTTATGACAATTACGTATGCGTTTTTGTCATATAACACTATTCCGCATGCGTAATTATCATAAACGCTGTTCCGCGTGCGTTTTTTCATAAAACGCTTTTCCGCAAGCGTATTTGCCATAAAACACTATTCCGCATACTATTCTGTATGCGTAAGTGTCATAAAACACTATTCCCTATTCAAGCTTGAGCAAACTGCAGTCAAGTATGAGCAAACTTTAGCCAAGCTAGAGCCAATTTCAGCCAACCGTGAACAAACTTCAGCCAAACTAACAATTCTACGCGAATTGGCATTAAAGACCGTAATACTTCCCGAAACTGTTTAAGATCTATATATTTGCCGTGCGAGTTAGTTCATTTTTCGAAATGGGTGGTAGCAAAGGAAGCAGGGCAATTAACACACACCCTTCGAGAGATAAGAAAAGAAAGTTTCATGGAAATCGCAACTCAGTTGAACAGGATATAGTACGGGAGCTGGAGAGAGTTGAGTGTGCATAATATGAGTAATGGAAAATGAGAATTGTTTCATGTAGGGGACACCTCCCAGTATAAGGAAACCCATGTTGCCCAAAAAAATTTTGGTCCGTTTGACCGCCATCTTGGATTAAAGGGTAAAAATTAATTTTTCAAATATCACAATAAATATTAATCTGACAAAATTCTTGTAAAATAGTTTTTTATAGATAATATCATTACCTACAACTTTTATAAGAAACATTTTTACCTAACTCTAATAATTCAAATGTTATAAACAAAACAATGGTAAAATTTAGGGGATGAAAATCTTTGGAATTAATTTAATCTTTTATTTTCAATTTTATGATAAAAACAGTTCTTATAGAATTTAAAGAGAAATTCTTAACGAGTAATTTGAGAGGTTGTATTTTAAATTATGTAAATTATTATTAATTTTATAGAACACCAAAGACAGATATATTTGAAAAATTGTGACTGCGAAACGCCGCACTTAGTACAATAGGTTCATACAAAGTACACAAAAAGTAAGTTTAACTTGATTTTTCGCTTTAATCTTGTAAATTAAACCTTCACATACAGAAATACCCTTGTTTGTTGTTAATTTTATGGTTGCTTTGGCCGTTATCTTAGATTTAAGGGTGAAAATTCATTTTTAATATATTACAATAAATATTGATATGACCAAATTTTTGTACAATACTTTTTTGTAGATAATACTATTATCTACAACTTTTATTTAAAATATTTTTCACTAACTCTAATAGTTTAAAAGTTGTAAAAAAATGAACAATAACTAACGACACCTTATTTTGGGTAGTGTAAGAATTTTCAAATTACTTACGATACTTTACAAATTGTTAAGAACTTTGTTTAAACCAATTATTTATAAACTTTTAATCTCTTAAAATTAAGTTTACAATTAATTTCATGTTCCTGTGAATCAGTTTTTTAATCTTTTTCCTTCTCTCTAAATTTGAAACAGCGCAAAGTATACAGCTATATCAAAACAGCGTATATACGCTGGTGAATTAGTGAATTTCGGTGTTAATCAGTGAAAAAATTGCTTTTTGATCAGCGTATATACGCTGTTTTGAAACAGCGGTATATTTTGGGCTGGTTAAACAGCGAATTTTCGCTGTTTCAAATTTAGAGAGTTAATAAGCCCCTGATTGTTTTAGTTTTTCCAACACACTAGCGTCTTTGCCGTTCTCTGAAATTAATAATAATTAGAGTAATTGCAGAGCTAACTTCACTAATTGTACATTAAGAAATGCTTTTTAAAATATTCACATTTTGTTTTTGTCGCAATATTAAAAAAAGAATAAATTAATTTCAAAATTTTTATCCCTTATGTTTTACTGTTCTTTTGATTATAACTAATAAATTATTAGAGTTGAGTAAAAAATTTTTAAATACATTTTTAGATAATATTATTGTCCGCCTAAAAGTATTTTACACAAATTTTGTCAGATTCATATTTATTGTAATAATATAAAAATGAATTTCCACACTTGTATCCAAGATAACCGCCAAAGGAACCATAAAACTGAACACGAAAAAGTGTATCTTTCTATGTAAAAGCTAGATACAAACGATTGAAGTTAAAAATTACATTAAACTCACTTTTTGTTACTCTCGAGTGTAGGTATAGTAAATGTTGTCTTTAGCACACTAATTTTTCAAGTCAACCTGTCTTTGCAGTTCTATAAAATTAATAATAATTAAGATAACTTTAAACAAAACCTTGTAAATTATTCGTTCAGAATTTCTATATCAATTATTTCAGAAGTAATTTTATCTTTATAATGAAAATAAAAGAATAAATTAATTTTAAATATTTTCATCTCCTAAATTTTACAATTCTTTTGTTTAAAACTTTTAAATTATGAGAGTTAGTGAAAAATATTTTAAATAAAAGTTGTAGATAATATTATTATCTACAAAAAAGTATTGTACAAAAATTTGATCAGATCAATATTCATTGTAATATATTAAAAATGAATTTTTACCCTTAAATCCAAGATGGCGGCCAAAACAACCATAAAATTAACAACAAACAAGAGATTTCTGTACGTAAAGGTTTAATTTACAAGATTAAAGCGAAATATCAAGTTAAACTTACTTTTTGTGTACTTTGTATGAACCTGTTGTACTAAGTGCGGCGTTTCGCAGTCACAATTTTTCAAATATATCTGTCTTTGGTGTTCTATAAAATTAATAATAATTTACATAATTTAAAATACAACCTCTCAAATTACTCGTTAAGAATTGCTCTTTAAATTCTATAAGAACTGTTTTTATCATAAAATTGAAAATAAAAGATTAAATTAATTCCAAAGATTTTCATCCCCTAAATTTTACCATTGTTTTGTTTATAACATTTGAATTATTAGAGTTAGGTAAAAATGTTTCTTATAAAAGTTGTAGGTAATGATATTATCTATAAAAAACTATTTTACAAAAATTTTGTCAGATTAATATTTATTGTGATATTTGAAAAATTAATTTTTACCCTTTAATCCAAGATGGCGGCCAAACGGACCAAAATTTTTTTGGGCAACATGGGTTTCCTTATACTGGGAGGTGTCCCCTACATGAAACAATTCTCATTTTCCATTACTCATATTATGCACACTCAACTCCCTCCAGCTCCTGCACTAATACACAATTTACGTCCTCCTCAGCGAAAAAAATAGGCCGTTTTGATGTGGAGGTTTCTGTCGCTGGCAACTTTGGTTCTCGACTGAAAGTGTAATAAACAAACAAAAATTAAGTCATGCCCTGTGATCGTCAATGCGTGTGAAGTCAATCGGCGAATAGTTTTTGCCATGCGCATGTTAGGCATTGGGCACCAAGGATTGAATCTTTTTTGCGGTCTGATGGATATTTGTCAAGGTATTGGAAACTCAATTTATCCGTCAATATCAGAAAATATTCATATAGCCGCAGGTACCGTTTATGATTCCATAATATCGTTTGCTGCTACAGAAGAAAAAAAATTAAATGAAGAAGCTGGAAATATACGAAATAATCTGACTGTTTCTGGTAATGGTACGTGGAAGAGAAGAGGATTTTCGTCTTTGTTTGGCGTTTCCACGCTGATCGGAAAGTTTACAGGAAAAGCCTTGGATTCAGAGATGAAGAGTAGTTTTTGTGCAGCTTGTAATCTGTGGAATGGCAAAAAAGATAGCGATCCTGTGGCTTACGAAACGTGGTTTGAAAATCATCACGAGGAATGCACCGCTAATCACACCGGCAGTTCCGGTAAAATGGAAATCGATGCGATCGTAGAAATGTTTCAGCGATCGGAGGACAAGCACGACGCAAAGTATGTTACATACGTCGGTGACGGCGATAGCAAAACTTTTAAAGGAATTTTGAATGCTGAGCCATATAAAGATTTATTGGTTATAAAGAAAGAGTGCGTAGGACACGTAGAAAAGCGAATGGGGACACGTTTGCGGAATGCCAAAAAGAACAACAAAGGAATCGGAGGAAAAGGCACTGGGAAATTGACTGATAAAATAATTAACGAGCTGAAAAAATTTTATGGACTGGCGATTCGTCGACATCCAGATTCTGTCGAAAAAATGCGAAACGAAATTTGGGCCACTTTCTTTCATAAATCTTCGAGCGACGAAAATCCACAGCACCAAAATTGCCCGGAAGGCGCTGACAGTTGGTGCAAATGGCAGCAGGCATCAACTAAAGGAGAACTAAACGAATTTCACCACGATAAGCCACCGTTAACAGCAGCAGTTCAGGCAGCCATACGGCCTATCTATGAAGAACTATCTAAAGATGAACTACTACACAGGTGCTTGGGATCTGAAACGCAAAACAACAATGAATCTTTGAATTCATTGATTTGGACCTTTGCGCCAAAACATCTCCATTCAGGGACCAAAATCGTGGAAATTGCAGTATTTTTAGCCATTGCGATCTTCAATGAAGGATTCGAAGCAGTCATTAAGATCATGAATGTAATGGGCTGTCCGATTGGAAAAGAAGCGCACATTTACACCCAACGACGCAATGAAGAACGAGTTGCTCGCTCCGAGCGACGCGTGAGCGATGTCGTTCGTCAAGCCAGGATTGATGCCAGAAGCAACCATGCAGCATTGAACGATTTCTATAAAGAGCAGGAAGGCGTCTTGTATGGTCCAGGCATCGCAGATTAGTGGTAAGTCATGATTTCATGGCGTGATTTGTACTTGAACTTTCAAACGCGTTTTTCTCGAAACCACTTTTTTTCAACTGGTCGCCATGATATCTCAAAAACTACTCGATCGATCATCTTAAAATTTATAGGGTATATTCAGCACATGTGGGGCTATAAGCTGAACTAGGATAATTAAAAAAGGTCACGTCGTTTTTTTTTATACAAGAAAACAGGCCCAAAATAGAGTTTTTTTTAGAAATAAACATTCAAAGTCGCGTAAAAATTTTATTTTTCAATATTTTCAAATAATCCTAGTTCAGCTCATAGCTACAGTGACACAGATTAAAATTATTTTTTGTTTTTTGATTTTAGATCACTCAGTCGGTCGGAATCGTGGCGACCAATGCTGTACTTTTTTTTACATGAGTTACTTCCCCGCGCTGTATCACGTAAAGTTTTAATTATTTTGACTTCAAAAAATTTCTGAATTTACTTCAATAGTTACTAAATGTATGGTAAAAAATCCAAAGTTGTAAGTTTTAATCGCCCTTCAAAAAAAAATCCCAAAAAACAGTCAAAAAAACGGCCGTCACACGGGTCAACCCCCTTAAATCCCTTTGGTAAAATATGAAGAAAAATTTCTGAAATAGATTCCAAGAGGTGGATGGCCGAATGGTACAAGGCGTATTCACGCCGTGTCGAACCTTGCGTGTTCGAACCCCGTGTGAGCCCAATATTTTTTAAAATAATTTATTTGATGTAAAATAAATGTGTAATATTACCTCAATATCACTGTAATATTACTTGTAATATTACCTTGAGGCGGACATTTCAATATCACGTCAATATCACTGTATTATCACCCCGTAATATTACCAATATTACAATATGATATCACTGTGATACTCATGTAATATTACGTGCTGCTTGGGAACCAGGCTTGTGTCCGTAAATAGTCTGATTCACTATAAAAGTAAATTCTATAGTGAAGTAGACTATTTACGGACCCAAGCCTGTTGGGAACATGAGACCAAAAATCCAGAGAACGTATAAATTGACTTCAAAAGCAAGTTTTGAAGTTTGGCTGGATTGCCTTAAGACAGAACTCTCCAGCTGGATGCTGCTGTACTTATTTGATTCTAAAGTACAGGAGCCAACTGGAATTTCGCTGATGAAGACAATTTTGAGAAAAAGTTCTGTCAATGACATAATAATAAGCCATATCGATGAAGATAAGAAGAATCATAAGAAGATTTTGGGCTTAACAGAGCCAATGGAAATTTTTCAAAAACTAAGAGAAAGCAGGAAAGGTGAAGTCATTTCAAATCCGACTTCTATAAGAAGGAAGCTCTACAACTTAAGAATGACTAAAGGAGAGAAAGTTCACAAGTTTTGTGAACGATTCGACCAGATAATAAGAGAACATGAGCTAAGTGATGATCCTAAAAAATTAACGGATCAAGAAAAACTATTTACTTTTTATCAGGCAATCATCAGAGTAATGCCTAAAGTACGCCGCACGGATTCAGCCGTAATTACAACAACCAGCAAAGAGATGAATATGGAGGCATTGCAAAAAGCTATGATTCGCATACAAGAAGACAACGATGCTTATGTAACAAATTCAGAGGAAGGAGAATCAGCAGTATCTAGAACAAGCGCATACAAGTCCAAGGGTAGCAAATCCAAATGTTACCGATGTAATAGAATTGGGCATTGGCAACAAGAGTGTCCTTAAAGCTTCAGATTGTTGGTTTTGTTACATATGTCACCACGAAATGGACCATAAAGGAGAAGATTTCCAAGGAACCTCGAAGCGTCCTTCTCAAAGACTGATGAAAAAGCCTTTTAACAAAAATGGTGGTCTTTCGGGCCCTCCTGCAAAAAGGGGTAACTTCTCTCAGAATCAAGATATGAGGGTATCGAAATCGAGGCAAAGGAAACCAGCGAGGATCTAGAAATGGTTCGACTGCCAGGAGAGCAGAATATTGTGATGATGACCAGAACTCGGCTATAGACGAAGATGAGTATGAGAACCAAAATTACAAGAAAAATCAAGGTAAGAGCAAACACTTTTATCATAATTCAAACAACGAGGATCACATAGAGTTCATAGTTGATTCGGGAGCAACTGAACACATTGTGAATAAAAGCTTTATATTAAGTAATTTTAAAATATCTAATAAAGGAATTATTAAAAGTGCGAAAAAAATTGATTTTGCTGACATAATGATTGATGGTCGAGGTAATCTGTTGCTTAAAAATCCTTTAGATAGTGTTAACATTATCAAGTTATCAAATGTAATTGCAGCTAAAGATATTTCAGAGAACTTATTATCACTGCGTAAACTTGTTGACGCAGGTTTTAGTATATATTTAGATGATAAAGTATTTAGAGAATTTAACAAAGATAATGATAAAACAATATTTGAAGGAATTATGAAAAATTTAATTGGGTGGTTAGATTAAAAGTTCAAAAATCAAAAAAGGAAAATAATGATACAATAAATGAGTATGATGATTATACTTGTATAGCGTGTATGGCAACAGATAATGAGTTGTCAGAGCAATCACAGACGAACATTGCGGATCAGCAATTCTTAATTTCGGAGGAAGAAAATTCAGAGGTTATTGAAAAATTAGCAGATGAAGAACAGTCTGTGATTGGGAGGGAGAATTTATAAGAACTCATTGTGTCAGATGGCCAATTCTCAAATTCAGAGTGTAATACGGATCAGAGGTTTCTTAAAACATTAAAAATAGATAATGTTAAGGATATTAAAAATATTCAAAAGCTATTGACCAAAAATCCATCTGATAATTCAAAATCGAAAATAAAACTAAGTGAAGCAATGTTATGACACATCGGATTGGGTCATGCATCATTAAATTATCGAAAAATGCTGCAAAAGAAGGAAGAGATTTTACAATATGTAAAATTTGATGAATCTATCAGAGAGTGCGAAGTTTGTATATTATTATCAAAAAAGAAGAAACTTCCGTTTTAACAAAATAGAAGCAGAGCAGAAAGGCCACTACAAATAATTCATTCAGATTTAATAGGTGCAATCAAACCCATTTCATGGCCGGCTCTGTCGAAAGTAAACCACTGAAAAACCACTGGCCCAGTGATTTTTCAGAGGTCTGACCTGCATACCTTCAGATAAATTTTTTTTGGTGTTGGGGTAACAATAGTACAATAGTTTTAAATGCTGAGCAGTTTTGTAGGGGAGTAAATTTCGACTATTTAACGAAAAAAAATTACAAGCAATTTAAACTGAAAATTCAGGTCGAACACCGATTCCTGATTGTAAATTTTTTCCTTTTATCGTTCCCTTAACCCAAAATTTTTATGACTTAAAACTTTTGCAATTTCAAGAAAAAAAATTTCAAAAATAAAAATATGAAATCTACTTATTTTCACGATTAGGAATATAAAAAAAAATTCTAAAAACTATGAGCCCTTCTCGAGGCCTTGAATGTATTAAAAATTGACTTGTGAAAAATCTGTTTCTTAACAAATAAGTTTGTTTAAATTTTAATGTTAAAAAATTGTTTCTTTTAAATTTAGAATCTGTAAGTTCTAACAATTACGTACATATAAAAATGTCTGCAAAAATCCTAAATTTAAATGAATAGTATCGTATCTCAAAAACGGTAGCAGATATTAAAAAACTGATGTCATTTTTGGATTTTTGAATAGAAGTAGGGGAGACTGGGGCTAAAAATTAAATTGGCAAAAGCTTCAATTGTCATTATGTTTTAAATGATAACATTTGTAAAGCTACATTTTTGACCATAGAAGGCTCTTGTGACTAGAAACAAACGTCCATGGTTATGATATATTCATTTTAAAGTTGACATGTATATTACATGAAGTATGTTTTGTGCACTACCTCGTAAATTTTTACGATTCCGAAAGTTTCGACTTTTGATTACTTTTTTGATATATTTCAAGAAAAATCAGTATTTTCTAGCTAATTTAGGTATGCTGAACACGAATCTGAAACTGATTTTGTATATCTGTAGTCATCTTTTGTGTGGCTGATGTGGAAACCAAAAACACACCGTGAGGCTAAAAGTTAAAAACGTGGTGGGGCTTCCCCATAGAGTTTTCCCCATTTTTCCACTTTCTTTTGTGTGTTTCGGTCATTTTCTGTAATCAACAAATTACCTTTACTATACATTTCGAATATTTGTGCATAGAACAAATAAAAAAGGAGTAACAAGAGAAAGTAAATTTTGCAGCGTAAAACTACAAGAAAATTAAACAAACTGATAGTTGTTCACTTTTCTTTTTCTATCATGTGTACTTTTTAAGATAGACAGGTGTTTTCTTTCATAAATTTATCGTTAATATACCCTTTTTACATGGCGATAAAAATAATCCTCCTGAGATAAGCATTTCCTCCGAATTCGCCCTCCAGATTAGATTCTTAGATGCAATCCGGGTTGCAGTAGAACAGGGTCAGGAAAAACATCAATCTAAAATGAAGAAAATTATTGAAGATCTAAAGTCTAGCCAAAGTAAGTTCAATGAAGAACTTAATAAAACAGTCTTGGAATTAAAAAGTGATATCTTAGAAAATTCCAAGAAAATTGAATCACTCTAACTTAGTTCAAAGAGCCACGCTGATTCTACAGGAAGCCTGAAAGTTGAAACTAACGAACTAAAATCTAAGGTTGCTCAGCTTGAGAAAAATTTAAATTCTTATGAACAAACTGCTCTACTAAATTCCTTAGAAGTACATGGGGTTTCTGTTCAACTTAACGAGGATCTTAACAATATTTTTATTGCTGTGGCTAAATCACTGGGAGTTAATCACAAAACCAGTGACATAACTAAGATTTATCGTATCCGTAAGACTGAAAATCCTGGATCTGGACAATTTCAACCGACTATTGTTGTAAAACTCAAAAATCAGGAAATCAGGGATCAACTCATTCAACAACGAAAACTGAAAGAGTTTTTCTACGCTTGATATCGGCTGGCTTGAGAAGGAGACTCATTCATTTATCTGCGTGAATCCTTCTTTCCTGCCTCGCTGACTTGGATTATTTAAAGTAGCAACTAAAGATTTTTATTTATTCTTTAATATGTTGTTTTGAAGTTGTATTCTTTAATTTGCTTGAATTCTATTTTTTACATTGTTTTCTATATCTACTATTATGTCTTTCTCTAAGTACCTTATTATTGTGATGACTTTTGAATTTTGCAAAAACTGTAATCTCAAAGCTTTTTGTGACTATATTTTTTAATTAATACTTACTCTTTCTCTGGTTCTAATTACAAAAAAGGAATGTCTGATTCTAATATAACTTATAAACTCGAATCTTATTTTAATAATATTTATTTATTTTTTTACATCATTTAAAAAATGGAGTCATTAAACTTCTGTCACGTTAATGCGCAGTCATTACTTGCCCATTTTAATGAATTTAAATTTTTTTCGAGAAGTCTTCTTATCATGTTATAGCAGTTTCTGAAAGCTGGCTAACGCCTAATATTGCTTCACACTTTGTACAACTTAACAACTACATGCTCTTTCGTAAAGACAGAGACTTACCTAGGGGTGGGGGAGTTTGTATTTACGTTGAAAATTGCCTTTAGTGTTCTGTCGTTGCGACGAGTCTGAAGGGGGCTTATTCTACAGCTGGGTTTTTGTTTTTGGATATTAAAGGTTGCCAAGTTAATGCACTTGTGGGAGTTGTGTATAAGCCACCAAATGCTTCTTTTGGAAATGATCTTGAAAATGAGATTTTCTCCTTAATACCGAATTTTAATAATATTGACATTTTAGGTGTCTTTCATACTAACCTTAATGTGTCCAACTCTAAAACTACATATTTTTTATCACTTGTTCACTCTTCGGGCTTGTCTATTGTTCCACATAACTCCACACATCATACTGATTTCTCCAGTTCAAGAATCAATGTCATACTTGTTAATGATATGGATAAGGTCGAGTCATATTTACAGCACCCCGTCTCCTTTTTGTCCAATCATGATCTAATTGATGTCACAATTGATTTTACTGGAAGTCATTTTCAAGACCCTGTTTCTCTTAACCTAACACGTAGTCTTAAAACTATTTCGGAAACCGACCTTCAATTGTTTCTTTCTACTCTTGATTGGGAAGCATTTATTCGGACCCTGATATCAATGGAGAAATTAATAAACTTACTTCCTTCCTTAACTCAGCCTTCGATATTTTCGCACCCTTACATCCATTACGTTATCGCAAACGCTTTTCTCCATGGATGACTAGTGAGATTAAGCTTCTTATTAAGCAAAGAAATAAATTGCGTCAATCGGCAAAGAAAACTAAAATTCTGCTACCCAAGCAGAATTCAGGAGGGTCCGTAACTTGGTTCAATCAATGATCAAAGATGCCTTTAATAAATACAATTACATTGTAATTCGAAATGCGAGCAAAAATGACAATGTCTGGCATATTTTAAGAAGGCTTCATCTCATCTCATCAAAAAAAGGAGAACTCTTAGAATTCGAATTTCCAGACTCATGAGTTACTAACCACCTTTTCTCATAAACCTCTACTAAATTCCATTTCTAATTTATCCTCTTCCTCTATTACCTCTTCCATTGATACAACTACTTCTTCTGTTACATTTGATGACTCAAAATTTTTCTTTTCCGATATCTCTCCTGATACACTTATTAAAACAATGGCAGAAATTAAAACGAATGCGATGGGACATGATGGTATTTCTATAAAAATGATTGAGCTATGTTTACCTATTATCTTCCCAATTCTTCTACACGTTTACAATTACTCCTTGCAAACTAGAACATTCCCTGAATCTTGGAAAAAAAGTAATATATGCCCTATTCTTAAAATATCAAAACCTTCTAAGACCACAGATTTTAGACCAATCTCCCTTCTCTGTACTTTGTCTAAACCTTTAGAAAAGAAAATCTGTAAACAAATAACTGAATATTTAAATCTAAACAATTTATTTGTGCCACTTCAATCGGGCTTTCGCTCAATGCACAGTACTTCTACTGCATCCTTAAAATTTACTAATGATATTAAAACCGCTATGGATAAGAAAGATATATAACGATTGCAGTTTTTTTTTACTTTACTAAAGCGTTTAATTTGGTAGATCATAGGTTACTGCTAAGTAAATTAAAATTATTTAACCTGTCAAATTCTGTTTGCTCTTGTTTCAAATCTTATCTTGACAATCGGTTTTAGAGGGTGGTTAATGGGTGGGGTGAATTATCCGATTGGGCAAGGGTAGAGTGTGGTGTTCCTCAGGGGTCCTCTCTCGTCCCCTTGCTTTTCAATTTATATATAGCAGATCTTGGAAAGCAACTTAAGTTTTGTAAATATCACAAATTTGCAGATGATTTTAAATTATATCTTTCTGGATCAATAGCTAAATTATTTGAGTTGCTATCACAAGTTCAAACTGACATTGACACTATCGCGCTATGGGCTGGTGCCAATGGACTTGCTCTCAATCCATTAAAAACTCGGACAATGATTTTTGGCTCTTCTGGTTGTTCTTCAATGGATACACTTTTGACATGCCCAAGCCTCGAAATAGGGGATTCTCCTATCGCCTTTCAGGAAACTGTTAAGGATCTGGGTCTAACTCTTGATCGTACTCTGTCGTGGAAAGAGCATGTATTTGGTATATCGCGAAAAATATTTATGACTCTCCAACAATTAAATAGGAATTAAGATTCTCTACCTATATCAACACGATTACTTCTAGTTAAAACATTAATATTACCTATACTCGATTATTGCTGCATAAGTTATGATATTATCTCTAATGATCTAAATAACAAATTGGAACGATCACTTAATGCATGTATTCGATTTATTTATAATCTGCCAAAATTTGAACACATTTCTCCTTTTCGAAACAAATCAGGTCTATTGAATGTGGCAACTAGAAGACAGGTTTCATGGGAAATTTGCTTTATTCCATTTTTAAAAATAAGATTCCTTAATACCTCTTTGAACTATTTATTTTTAGGAACCAAAACGAGACTAGTCACAATTAGCTCCGAGAAAGAAACTCGTTATTAACGATTCCTGCCCATCTTACTTGCATACTTCAGACATCATTTTCTATTAGAGGGGCGCGATTGTGGAATAAAATTCCTAATCACATTAGAAATGCTTGTTCGCAGCTCCAATTTAAAATAATGCTTTTTACTTTTCTATTTAAGTTCATTACCACTAAATTTGAGATAACTTTCTGGTAAATATAGATGATTATACATTAATTTAGTACAAAATATACATTTATTTTTTGGAAAGATCTACATTTATTTGATTCAATGTATGTAAGTTAATGCATTATGCAATTGATACATTAATTTACTAGCAATGTTGTAACTCTAGTTTTTACTATTTTTAATTATTACTTCGATTTATTTATTCTACTTGTATTCTACATTTACATTTATTCTTATTCTATGAAAAAATGTTGCTAAAGGTTGTTATTTAATTATAATTGCGTTGAATTAATTTTTACTATAATATATTATATCATTAAAATTTTATAGCTTGTTAATTGATCTATAAACTTATGTACACCTCGCCTGATTCCTTGGAGGGCTATATAGCCCTAGAAACTTGTAAATATATAAATAAATAAATAAAATATATGGGTCAAACCATTGACTTTCGTCTGAGGGCTGCCGCGGACATTTTTTGCTTTTAAATTAGGTTAAGAATTTGCGAAACTTGAATTTTTTCTGAATTCAGTAACCATAATATTATGGTGTAAATTTGATTACTTTTCGCGTTATTATCAATTAAATACATAAATATCGCGGTGTTTTTTTGTGACCTCAAATCTGACACATATTTTTTGCTATTCTTCTCTTAACCAGCATTATCGGTTTATGGCTTTTAATCACTTTCCTTCAATAACTTTTTATCTTTGACCTATCACTTTCTATCTCTTTCTATCCCTTTCTATCCCTTTTTATATTTTCTTATCCCACCTGTATTAACATGATCATTTTTCGCTTTTAATCACTTTCCTTTCATTACTTTCAGTAATCTAGTGAGTGATCATGTTCTTTCAGTTGGTGATGGGAAAGTTTAAGTAGGGATAAAAAGAGATTAAAAGGGATAGGAAAGGATAGAAGGTGATAGGTGAAAGATTAAAAGTTATAGAAGATTATGATTAAGGTAGAGATTGAAAGAGATTGGAGGCAATAGAAAGGTATAGGATGGTAAAGATAGAGATTGAAAGTTATAGGGAAAAGCCGATTAATGGCGATAAGCTGGTCATCGTGATTAAGGTAGAGATTGAAAGAGATTGGGGTCGATAGAAAGATATAAGGAGATATAGAGTCGAGTTTGAAAATGATAGCTTTTCTTCATCTCTTTCTATAACAGGGATAAGAAAAGATAAAAAGTGATAAGGCACAAACATGGCGCTTTTAGATTCCTGTAGGCAGGGTCTAAACACATTCATTTGTTCGACATGAACAGCTGATCCATGCATTTTTTCCACCACAGGGCAAAAAATGGCAGCCATTTTTATACGGTCAAACAAGTGAATGCATTTAGACCCTAACCTACAAACATTTAAAAGCACCAAGTTTGTGCCTTTGGAATAAAAAGTATCGTAAGCAACACGGGTTTAACCCCTTGTTGCTTAATATACTATTTTTTCCACATAACCAGTGATCAGAAAATTTCTGCCCCTAAAAATATCCTGTCCACAATATTCAAGCTTCAAAAGGATGAACCATACATTCAAAAATATTAAGTTGGCGGATCCAAAAATGGCGATGACAGTATTTTTTTTCAAAAAATTGACACCCAGTTGATACTTCTTTTAATTCTCTCTGTATTTGTATGAAAATGAGTACCTGAATGTTTCTGGGGTCGCTGATTGTTAATCTAAAGTCGGATTTCAAAAACCAATTTACATGCCTAATAATGAAAATAATTAACTTTGAAAATGCATGAAAAAATGCGTCCGTGTCCCGGCGTTCAGCTTGCCTGAATTCAGAGAGCGTAGGCCGCGTCACAAAAAGTCCAATATCTCGGTTGTTTTTAAAGTCTCCAGAACTTTTTTTTTTAATCAACTCAGGAAAAAATAAGGAAACGAAATTTCGTTATTAAAAAGAAATCATAGGGGTGCTTTTGATCGAAAAAATGAAATCAAAAATTTTTTTGACTTTTTTCAGGGCAAATTTTAAAAAGTTTTTGGTCTTATATTACGTTCAAAGTGTTGGTATATTATTTATAAACACCATAAATATGAACAAAATTTATTGAAATGCCACAAAGATATTTGTTTTTGCAAAAAACGGTACTTAAAATTTTGACACCCTGTAAAAACCACAATTTTGAAAATTTTCAAAAAATATTTTTGGGCAAAACTTCTGTCATATAATACTACATATTTACCAAGTTTCATAAAAATCGAAAGACCCGAGACCAACATTGATTTTTTTGAGAAATTTTGACCCTTATGTAATAATTAATATATGTGACGCATCGCGAAGAAAAGCACCTAAGAAGCCAAACGGCAATTTTACAGGAGAGTGAAAAGAAGCGGCGCGCGCGCCATTGGATTCTGTACAAATCGCTTATGCTTAAGTCTTAAATACGTGAAAAATATTCAGTGAAAATGTTTGTTGACTTTAGATAATGAAAAAGGGACATTTAATTAATCTATTATTATCAAAATCCGAAAATTGATTGTTTGCTTCTTATGTGCTTTTCTTCGCAACGCGTCACATATTTATGGAAAAATATGTATTTTTTTAAAAGAAAGAACAAATAGTACAAAATATTCCATACAAGAAAAAAACTTTTATGTGAAAAAATTATTGCGAAAGACATTTCTCTCGAAATTATGTACTTAAACTTAATAATGTATCCTTAAGAAATAGTCGTCATAAAAACCAAATATTATAAATCAATTATTTGTTTCTAAATCAAACATGATTTTTTTCTCACCTCATGTCGAGGGGCTATTCACTGAGGAATCGCATTAAAGAGATTGCTAAAGATGACTAGCGATCGCAAGAGACGGCGAGTGATCCCAACTGATGACACGGCGAGAGATCGCGTTGACGCTAAGCGAATATATATATGTATAAATCAGGGCCTTTCATCCTAGCGAAAATGTGCAAATCGGTGCAAATAGTGAAATCTAAACAACCTGTGGGGGGAAGGCGGTATAAATGTATATAAAACAGTATGTTTAAGTAAGTTGGTTTTAAAACGATTTAAATTTTTTTACCTTTCTCTCTTCGCTGTGATTTTTTTTAATTAAATTGATAAATGGTACATTATTTAGACACAAGAATTTTTGAAAATATTCAAATAAGTTTTTCAAACACTTTTCTCGTCTAAGAATATTATTTTTCGATAAAAATGTTTTCGTGAAAAATATTTCGAGAACAGTTTAACTTAATAAATACAAAAGATCCTATTTCTTTTCTCAAAATAAGTCGATTAACCCACTCAATGTGTATATAATTAAATACAACTTTTCAAATAATTTATTATTTTTAATGTTTTCGACGTTTAAAAATTTTTTTATAATTTTTTATTTAGTCTTCAGAAAATATTTTGTATAATGAAGAATTAATCAATATCATATATTTTTAGGGAAATTAGTGAAATTTATTACCGTTTTTCTATCTCGTTTTTTATTTTTTGAGATGTTTAATAGTGGCAATAATTTCAAAACATTTAGGTTTAAATTATATTCTAAATTGGGTCAAAACACTGACTTTCGACCAAAGGTGGTCGCTGACATATTTTAAAAAATATTAAAACCTATATTATATCTATTATTAAAGTATCTAAATTTAACTTCTGAAGTTGTTTTAGCTAAGTTTTTTATTTTTTAGCCGTAAATTGTAATTAAAGGAGCAAGTGTCAAGAAAAAATGGCGTTCTTAATGCTTATTTTAAACGCTTTTAATTCAGAAAAAAAACATTTACTCCCTGTGCTATAAAGAGAATACGTTTAATCAGTATCCAAATATTTATTTTCATTAATATAATTTTGTGTAAAATGAAAAATAATAGTAATAAAGTTAACTTAAAGTTGATAGAAAAACTGTCAATTTTTATCACTTTTAAAAGTCTATTTTTAGAAATCTACTTAACAAATATTATTGAAACTTACCACAATGATTAATTTGTGTACTTTAAACGTATTTTCACTGGAAAGAAGACAAATATTTATTTTATTATTAAATAATTCCGTCTTGAAATTTCAAATTTAACCATAAAACACGCATTTTTGAACTTACCTAACTTTTTTCTGGATGAATTTAAAAACTTATGACTTTCTACATATCTAAGTTTTAATAAAACCTACAACATATTAAATTTTTGCGAAGGTAAGTTGCTCGGTTTATGAATTATTTAAGTATAAACTTTAATGAAGGAAAGGTTATTTTTTATATTTCAAAGTACACTCTGAAGTTTGACAATCGATTATTGATTTTAAATTCAAAATTTTTATTTATATTATGTCAGTTTATAACGATTAGTTTAGGTAACCTATTAATCAAAATATTAATTATATCAGTTTTAAATAGTTAAAAATTTTGTGCAATGAGAAGTGTGAGAAAAGAAAAAAACGTGTTTTTTAACTTTTCGAGGAATTAATGGAAAATAATAAAGTTTTTTTAAAATTATATTGAAATTGTTCTTGTTATATATTATTTATAATTTGTATAGTAATGCATGTAGTACATATTTAAAATTTTGTATTTTATTTATGATTTTATTCAAATTCATAATTATTTTCATTAATATTTATTATCTATTAAGGTTTATTAAATTATTAATTAACGGAGAGAAATATAGAATAAAAAAAAAATTGTAGATTTCTTTTCGCTAATTATTTTAACAAATTAACATTGCAAATTGAAAATGTTGCTTATCATTAGTTGTTAAGATTTATTTTATTAATTATTATAAACTGACAAAATATAAATAAAAATTTTGAATTTAAAATCAATAATCGATTGTCAAACTTCAGAGTGTACTTTGAAATATAAAAAATAACCTTTCCTTCATTAAAGTTTAAACTTAAATAATTCATAAACCAAGCAACTTACCTTCGCAAAAATTTAATATGTTGTAGATTTTATTAAAACTTAGATATGTGGAAAGTCTTAATTTTTTAAATTCATCCAGAAAAAAGTTAGGTAAGTTCAAAAATGCGTGTTTTATGGTTAAATTTGAAATTTCAAGACGGAATTATTTAATAATAAAATAAATATTTGTCTTCTTTCCAGTGAAAATACTTTTAAAGTACACAAATTAATCATTGTGGTAAGTTTCAATAATATTTGTGAAGTAGATTTCTAAAAAATAGACTTCTGAAAGTGATAAAAATTGACAGTTTTTCTATCAACTTTAAGTTAACTTTATTACTATTATTTTTCATTTTACACAAAATTATATTAATGAAAATAAATATTTGGATACTGATTAAACGTATTCTCTTTATAGCACAGGGAGTAAATGTTTTTTTTTCTGAATTAATAGCGTTTAAAATAAGCATTAAGAACGCCATTTTTTCTTGACACTTGCTCCTTTAATTACAATTTACAGCTAAAAAATAAAAAACTTAGCTAAAACAACTTCAGAAGTTAAATTTAGATACTTTAATAATAGATATAATATAGGTTTTAATATTTTTTAAAATATGTCAGCGACCACCTTTGGTCGAAAGTCAGTGTTTTGACCCAATTAGAATATAATTTAAATCTAAATGTTTTGAAATTATTGCCACTATTAAACATATCAAAAAATAAAAAACGAGATAGAAAAACGGTAATAAATTTCACTAATTTCCCTAAATATATATGATATTGATTAATTCTTCATTATACAAAATATTTTCTGAAGACTAAATAAAAAATTATAAAAAAATTTTTAAACGTCGAAAACATTAAAAATAATAAATTATTTGAAAAGTTGTATTTAATTATATACACATTGAGTGGGTTAATCGACTTATTTTGAGAAAAGAAATAGGATCTTTTGTATTTATTAAGTTAAACTGTTCTCGAAATATTTTTCACGAAAACATTTTTATCGAAAAATAATATTCTTAGACGAGAAAAGTGTTTGAAAAACTTATTTGTATATTTTCAAAAATTCTTGTGTCTAAATAATGTATCATTTATCAATTCAATTAAAAAAATCACAGCGAAGAGAAAAAGTTAAAAAAAATTTAAATCGTTTTAAAACCAACTTACTTAAACATACTGTTTTATATACATTTATACCGCCTTCCCCCCACAGGTTGTTTAGATTTCACTATTTGCACCGATTTGCACATTTTCGCTAGAAGTGACTAGAGACGAATAATGAGACGACCAATCAGACGGCCGGAGACGACCAGCGACGGCTAGCGACGACAAACAGATTTCTTGAGATCACAAATCGATTGCGTCGTCTTTGGAATCTCTTGGATCCCAGTGAATAGCCCCTCGCATCACGTTTAAAACTAAGGGCTGAGGAGCTCATTGTATATTCATGTCGGATGATTTTCTATTAACAAAATAAAAATAATACGATTTTTTTTAGCGTAATATATTTTGCGAGTATATGTATGTGTGTGATTGCCAAAGAAAACCAAAACAAAAAAAAGAAATCTTTTTAAATTTAGAATAATTTTTATATATAAATATAAATATGTGTTTGCTATATTAAACAAACATTACATAAAACTACCAGAAAATGTAAACTCCTATAAATTCAAAAAATTGTATCAAGTCCATATGTTCTTTCAAAATCTCAAACAAAATGTAACAAACTCGAAAAAAATATGTGTAAGTTACGTAAATAACATTTTTTCTAAAAACATTATTAATGTTACTTCAAATTAATGTTTTAAATCAAATATGAAATAGAATGAATTAAAATTAGGAAAGTTTACCGTTTAATTGATGTTTTAGAAATAAAATGCGTACGTTACTTAAGTAACACTTTTTCTAAAAAAATATAAATTGATGTTTTATATCAGATAGCTTTTGAGCCGAAATCTAGAGAAATCTAGAGGCGTGCCATCAACAGTATTTTTTGACAGAAAGTATTTTTTTTACAAAAAGTATTTTCTGACACATAGAATTTTTGTTAAAAAGTATTTTCTTACAGATAGTATTTTTTGACGGAAAGTATTTTTTGCCAATAAGTATTTTCTGACAGAAATTATTTCAAAAAAAAAAAATTTTTAAGCAACATAATTTTTTTTTAAATTTCTTAAATTCTAATATATGTGTCACTCCAGGGTGAAAGGGACCTTAGCTGCAAGAAATGAATTTTGCGGGACGGGCGTTTGAAGTTGAGCCTGACTAAGTTATTGTTATTTTGTGCCTATGTTTCATCGCCAATTACACGAAAACTAATAGACATAAAAAAAATTTCTTTTTTGTAAGTGAAAGACTAACTCAAATTCTATTGATTGATAATAAAGATTTAAAATTGAATGTTTTGAATTTTTCAGGACAGGCGTTTGAAGACGAGCCTGCCTTTGTTGTTGTTATGTTATGCCTATGTTTCATCGCTAATAACACAAAAACTAATAGACATAAACAAGTTTTGATTTCTGTATGTGAAAGAGCAACTCAAATTTTATCGATACGTAATAAAAAATCAAAATCCAATGTTTTGCAGCTAAGGTCCCTTTCACCCTGGAGGGTCACATATTTCATTAGATATACTTCCAATTAGTACATACCCGAACAGCACCGGATGCTCCAGCAATATTAGCAAGGTTGATGCAAAGCATTTTTACTCTGCCTCAACCTTGCCAAATTGTTGATCTAGAACCAAATTAGCCTAAATCCCATTCAACCTAAATCCCATTTAATCTAAATTTTATTAAGCCTAAATCCCCTTTAACCTAAAATGCATTTAGAAAGAACCCCATTTAAACTAAAATGTATTCAGCCCAAATCCCAATTAAACTAAATGCATTCAGCCTAAAACCCATTTAACCTTAATCTCATTAAACCTTAAATGCATAAAATGCATTCGCAGCTAAAAACCCATTTAGCCTAAATCCCATTTATCTCTAAAAGCATTCATCCTACATCTCATTTAACCTAAAATGGATTCAGCATAAATCCCATTTAACCTAAATCTCATTTAACCTCAATCTTATTTAAACTAATACATATTTAACTTTAATTGTATTCAACCTAAATCCCTTTTAACCTCAATGCATTCATCCTCAATCGCATTTAACCTATCATGGAATTATCATAAACCCAATTGAACCTAAAATGCATTCAGCCAAAATCCCATCTAAACAAAACTGCATTCACCTTAAGACCCTTTAATCCTAAAATGCACTTAGCCAAAATTCTATTTAACCAAAAATGCATTCCGCCTAAATCCAATCTAACCTAAAATACATTCAGCCTAAAATTTTTTTTCTCCTAAAATAAATATAGCTTAAAAAAATTTGGCCTAAATCCCATTGAACGAAATTTATAATGTAAAATTTAGGCTAAACGGGATTTAGGACAAATGGTTTTAGGCTGAATGTCTTTTTGGATTTAATGAGTCCTAGTCTGAATGCATTTTAGGTTAAATGGAATTTAGGTTAACTGGGATTCAGGCTTAATGCATTTTAGGTTTAATGGGATTTAGGGTAAATGAAAATTAGGTTAAATAAGATTTATTATGTTTAATGGGTTTTATGCAGAATGATTTTTTAGGTTAAATGGGATTTAGGTTAAATAAGTTTTAGGTTTAATGTGTTTTACACTTAATGCATTTTAGTTTAAATAGGATTTCGGTTAAATGGAATTTAGGTTTAATGGGTTCTAGGCTAAATGTTTTTTAGGTTGAATGGGATTTAAATTTAATCAATCAGATTTTCTGGTTTTTATTTTTTTTACCTCAAAAAATTTCAAATTCAATTTTTTTTTGCATTGTGTCACCTAAAATTAATTTTATTAATGTATTTCTTAAAATTTATAGCAAAATATGTTGTAAGGAACATAACAAAATTAATGCAAAAAGATTAAAAGCCATCTAACACAAAGTCAGTAATACAAAAAAATGGGGGTTTTTAAATTTTTTTGATATAGAAACCAATTTTATACTTATAAATATATCTCAGTTATGCGATATTTTTTGCCGAATTATTATAAAATATAACGAAATAACAGGTAATACTTAATTATAGAAAGTTTTTCAGCAGTCCATCAAAAAATGCAAAATTTGTAAATTTTCTATTTTTTGAATTTTTCGAAAAAATGGTATATCTCCCATTTGTATTTATATTTTTCAAATCTGTAAATTTATAAACCTAACTTGGGTCAAGACCTAACACTCTCCCAAATTTGGTTTCAAACGGTT
Organism: Ganaspis brasiliensis; assembly: GCA_037103525.1. Classification (NCBI taxonomy): domain Eukaryota; kingdom Metazoa; phylum Arthropoda; class Insecta; order Hymenoptera; family Figitidae; genus Ganaspis; species Ganaspis brasiliensis. The sequence continues at coordinate 2,932,281 of JAZKLR010000266.1, read as the reverse complement.
CAGCCGTTTCTATTTGATGCGCGAACAAAGGTTCTGTGACATACATACATACATAAATACATACATACATACAGACATAAAATTTTTTATTGTGTGACGAACCTCACAATTGCACTTGACTTTTAATTTTCAATTGGATAATTTATTTTTAAGTAAAAATTAATAAACTTAACTTTGAGGTTAAGTTACACTTTCATTTTATTTTGGAACTGCCAAAAACGTGGCTAGCAGAAGCATTTGCTAGTCAACTGCGCATCCTGACACACGCATCGACGGAAGATGGCGTGGAACGCCAGACATAGCGTAGATGTCGCTATGTAGTACGAACGTGCAGCTCTACAGCGAGCCGCGTCTATATATCGACCTACACGCCTGTAGATCGGGGAGTCAGCTCCCAGGAGCGAACCGAAGAACATCTCGGGTAAAACCTCTCTGACTCCTCCAGATACCATAGACTTGGTCCTTCAAGAATGGTACCTGGAGAACGTTCTGGAGATTTAGCATTGGTCCTTCAATGAAAATCGAAAGAACAAATCCCTTGTGCTTTCCTCTGGCTAGGATCGTCCTGAGATTTGTCACGGTCCACCGTGGAGTCTCAGACACGATAAAGTTCTGAACATCTATTTCATAGACGAAGGAATCCTGGCTAGAGTAAAGTTACTTCGTGACGAATTCTTGATCATCGTCGTGGTCCATCACGAATGGTCAAGAAATTCGAGAAAATTGCTAGAGCACTTATGACGTAGGAAAGTGTTCGAAACAATTTTAAAATCTCCTGCGCCGAGTCATTGACGTAGATTGTCACATGGGCCATCCCCAGTGCTACGTCATTGGAGAACAGACACTGCTAGGTGAACACCCGCGTTGTTTAACTGTTCTCCAAACAAATTCACCGCGCACCTGAAATTACGCGTTTTTAGAATTAATTGTTTTTACCGGACTGAAGCGCGTAATTAACGTAAATATGAATTAATTAATTTATTGTCTTACCTGATAATTAATTTCATTTCACGTAACCGCGAATCGACCATACGTGTCTAGATGGCCGATTTTATTTTAACATCACGGTGAATGACGGCGGCAATATTTTTTAGCGGTTCGTCCGTAATTTATATTGTATTGGAGACGGAGTTTACCGAACTAATCCGCGACAAAGTATTCCAGATAATTCTTATTGAATTAAATTTATTATTTTATTATGTAATCTAAATTGTTTTTTTTTATCTGTTTATAGATTCCGGAAAACCAAACTCTAAGAGAGTTCTGTCAGGACGAAGTCCTGATGTAACAAAGAGGATTTCTTTCTTTATTTTTTTTTTTGTAAACGCCGGCTCTTCTAGCACCTTTTAATTTGTTATTTTATTGTTTTACTACTGTTAAATTTCATTTCTTGATTTATATTCTATTAATTTAATTTTATATTATATTATATTATCTTTGTACTTTTATTATAATTTTGTTTACAATATATTATTTGTTATTTCTTGCTAGTAGAAATCCTGTGAGTTTTACTGACTTTACCTGACCCAAAGCGACAGTAGAAATTAAGTAGAAAATAAGTAAAGTAAATTTATGGTCAATAATCTAGTTCTCCAGTATAAGTGAATATAATTTGAGAACCTTGGCTCCGGCCAGCAAATTCAGAGAATAGCAAAATTTCACTTTGTTACATGGCACCCGAACAGAGACCGTAAATAAAAAAATTACGGGTGTTTTATAAACAAAATTAAATCAAGAACGTTACTAGTATAAAATGATTAATCTAAAAATGACGATTCATTGTTTATCTTATTATTAAGATTAAGGCTTATTTACCACACCGATTGATAATGCCTCTCGCTATTGATTGAATTAACTAATAGAATAACCCAGAGGGTTACCGTATAAGGCAATGTAAATAATGCGTTAAAAGAGAGGTGCGAATCTACAAAAATTCAACTTCCCTTCAAGCAACTTTTATCGATTATAAAGGACTATATAAGTTCCTATGACGGTCTATGACAGATCAGTCTAATTTAAACCCCGGAACTCTGATTGTCACATCTTCGTATCAGTTCTAATTCAAACCCAGAACCACAGTACTCCATAAACATTTAACTGACTGGTTGCCAGTGCCTTGCCAGGCTTCAACCAACCTTCGGTCAACTTCTCAGCTGGCTGATTGCTAATACCAAATCAAACCCGGACCAGCCTAACTCAACCTCTATACCTGAGATTTGACCAAGCATCTCCATCATAAATTAAAAAGTAAGTTCGAATATTTTTAATCCCTTGCACTTTTCCTAATTCCCTTATCTTATTTCTTTGCAAAACAAATAATCTGTTTCAGATTATTCACTCTCCGACACCAGCTTTCGCCGCTATTTCAATTCCTAGGGTATTAAGATCGGTATCATCAATCCTTTATGTAAACAATAAACTCTGAACTTGTGCAAATGTCTCTATTCATTTTACCGTACACCTTACCCTCAATGTTCAACCACCGATTGAATTTAAAATAATTTCCGTGTGTTGCCTTATTTATGACCTAACAGTACTAATTGTACTTTGATCTTTTCAATTGACAAAACTCTGCAAAAAAACATTTTTTTACATAATCATAAAGATTCAGTTCCTTTTTTACAAAAAATAATGTAATTTATCAAGTTCCATGTATTAATTGTAATATGTCTTATATTGATCAAACAAAAAGACATTTACAAGAAAGAATTAATGAGCATAAACGTAATTATGAAAATAAACTTTTAAGGCTGTTCGAGGGAGAAAATTTGCAGTGGTCCTCAAACACTTTCCCCTCCGCTACTCGAAAATTTGGACTTATGAATTTTTGTAAAAAACCCAGACACTTTTTTGAAAAACGGGCTCTGGCTGACCATAGTATTTGAGATAAGGAATTTTTTAAACCTCTGTTTTACTCGAACCGGTGTTCCTACGAGCGTCAAAATGATCCCCCGTTTTGACATTGACAGATTTTCTGTAGAAGATGGCCGCCCCACGTCACCTGATCATATGGAAGGCCGGAAGTAGAGTCACCGTTACCATGGATTCCACTCGGGCTATGACAAGATGGACTCCGCACTCTGTTTGCAATCTGTCAGTTTTTATGTCGAACGTGAGGATAATTTTCTGGCTCGTGGTGAAATTGTGTTTCCCAAATTCCCCATTCCCTGCGAAGTTTGGCAAAAAAGTAATTTTCCTGTATAAAAGTGTCTAGCGTTTTATAAAACAAACGGCAACGATCGTGTGAGTTTGTAGAGTTATTATATCTATGTCTCGTTTTCTTCGAAAAGTGTTCACACACTGAGAAAAACAGGAGTCTTCTTGATTAATAATTCCACTATTACCCCTAATTCATAAAATTCCAGCAAGTTTCTTCAATCTTTTTATTTTTCAATCAAATTCTGTGCAATGTTTTTATCAAGCACTATACTTTGACTTGATTAAATATTGACATTGACACATTTTCTGACCCGTCTGGCACAATCTGTCAGTTTCAATGACAAATTTGAAATTAATTTTTCCACTCATGAAAATGTCTATTCGTGAAAAATTAACTTTTCCTAAATTCCTCATTCCCCAAAATTTGACAAAAAAATAATCATCATATTAAAAAGTGTCCAGTGTTTTGTAAATCCAGACACTTTTATGGAAAATATATTTTTATTGTCAAGTTTTTTGAGATAAGGAAATTTTACAATGTTTCTTTTATGCGAACAGATGATCCCACGAGCTTCAAATTTATCTCCCGTTTCGACATTCACAGATTTTTTGTATCGTCTGCAACATGAACATTTTAACGTAACATAAAATGTCTATTCCTATTAAATAAATTTTTTCCAAATTCCTAATTTCCCAAACCTTGAGAAAATCATAATCATACTTTCAAGAACGATTCTATTAGAATTTTTATGCAACAAACGTCAAAGAACTTGTGTTATTTATAAGGCAGATTGCATTCGAAAAGTTTTCCTTGACAGAGAAAATCAGGGTTTTTTTTCTTTTTTATCTTTTTTATTTTTCCTCTTATTTGTAAAATTCCAACAAGTTTCTATTTTTCTTTTTTCGAATAAAATTCTCGGCATTGTTTTTATCCAGCAGTCCTCTGACTTATCGACCTTATTTCACGGCAAGCCAAACATTTACCACATATTTCACAATTTTTTCTTTTTAATTAAGCGATTTGTCCGGAAAAAAATCTCTGTGTTGCCAAACTTTGTGCAATAACGAATTTTTCTACATATTTTTTTTCAACGAAGAGATGATTCTACTAGCATAAAATTGACCCCCCGTTTTGACATTTACAGATTTTTTGTTAAAAATCTCGCCAGACAGGAGCTTTATGCCTACAGGCACAGGTGGCGCATATGCTACATATAAACATCAAAATCAAACTTCAAATCCTTCAAATTCATTTTTTCATCCACGAATATGTATGTTTTATATTATATTAATATTTTCCAAATTTCTAATTTCCCAAACCTTGAGAAAATCATAATCATACTTTCAAGAACGATTCTATTAGAGTTTTATGCAACAAACGTCAAAGAACTTGTGTTATTTATAAGTCAGGTTGCATTCGAAAAGTTTTCCTTGACAGAGAAAAGCAGGTTTTTTTTCTCTTTTATCTTTTTCATTCTTCCTCTTATTTGTAAAATTCCAACAAGTTTCTATTTTTCTTTTTTCGAATAAAATTCTCGGCATTGTTTTTATCCAGCAGTCCCCTGACTTATCAACCTTATTCCACGGCAAGTCAAACATTCACCACATTTTTCACAATTTTTTCTTTTTTAATCAAGAGATTTGTCCGGAAAAAAATCTCTGTGTTGCCAAACTTTGTGCAATAACGAATTTTTCTACATGTTTCTTTTCTACGAAGAGATTAGAGTTGCGAAGAAGTAATATTACCTGGAGAACGGTAATGAGAACGAGGATATAACCGGGAATATAACCGACCAAAATTCTAATAGAGAATTTATAAGAATTTAAGTTTTTTATTTATTTATCAAATCAAGTCAAATTTTCTCAATCAAAATATGAAAATAGAATCTCTAGTGTCATTCTTATTAATAATGATTTGAATTTCAATGTTAATACCCTACTAGAAGTAAAGAGATAGAAATCTTATCACTTTTTATCTTTTCTTATCCCTGTTATAGAAAGAGATGAAGAAAAGCTATCATTTTCAAACTCGATTCTATATCTCCTTATATCTTTCTATCGACCCCAATCTCTTTCAATCTCTACCTTAATCACGATGACCAGCTTATCGCCATTAATCGGCTTTTCCCTATAACTTTCAATCTCTATCTTTACCATCCTATACCTTTCTATTGCCTCCAATCTCTTTCAATCTCTACCTTAATCATAATCTTCTATAACTTTTAATCTTTCACCTATCACCTTCTATCCCTTCCTATCCCTTTCTATCTCTTTTTATCCCTTTCTATCCCTTCCTATCCCTTTTAATCTCTTTCTATCCCTACTTAAACTTTCCCATCACCAACTGAAAGAACATGATCACTTACTAGATTACTGAAAGTAATGAAAGGAAAGTGATTAAAAGCGAAAAATGATCATGTTAATACAGGTGGGATAAGAAAATATAAAAAGGGATAGAAAGGGATAGAAAGAGATAGAAAGTGATAGGTCAAAGATAAAAAGTTATTGAAGGAAAGTGATTAAAAGCCATAAACCGATAATGCTGGTTAAGAGAATAGCAAAAAATATGTGTATATGACATAGGTTATTGAAAATTATAGATGAAAAGTGATTAAAAGGGAAAGCACATAGTGTTCATTCAGGTGGGGTTTGGAAATGATGTGAAAGGATTAGACATTAATTCAAAGTTATAGAAAAAGATGATTAAAAGCGATAATTTGCTATGTCCATTGAAGTAGGGATAGGGCGGGATAGAAAGGTATAGATTAGAGATTAAAAGTTATAAGAAAAAGGTGATTAATGGTGATAACTGATCATTATGATTAAGGTGGAGACTGAAAGAGATTGAAGGCAATAGAAAGGGAAAGGATGGTAAATATTAAAGATTGAAAGTTATAGGGAGAAGGTGATTAATGAGGAAAACTGATAATTATGATTATGGTAGAGATTGAAAGAGGTTTGAGCTCAATAGAAAGGGTTAAGAAGGTATACAGTCGGGATTGAAAATTTTACGTTTTCTGTATCTCTTTCTATAACAGAGATAAGAAAAGATAAAAAGTGATAAGATTTCTATCTCTTTATTTCCAGTATGGATCTCCAAAAATATAAATACCATGTGGGATAGAAAAAGATAGAAGAGGAAGATTAAAAGAGATGGGAGTAAGAGTGATAAAAGGCAGTCAAGTAAAGGAGTGATCTGTAGTGTATCGTTCGTTAGCTCAGTTGGTAGTGTACTTAGGTTAATGCGCACGAGGTTAGGGGATCGCTCCATCATAGCGGACGATTTTTCAGTATTATACGCGTTAAATATCAGATTAATTTCAGTATATATAGATATATATAATACCATATAAAATAACGAAAGCAATTGGGTATTTAAAATGGTAGATAAGCGAAAAGATAGATGGAGATTAAATTTTTAAAGAAGAGGATAGAAAGGGGATAGAAAGAGATTCACTTTTTATAGAAAAGGAAAAAAAGGGGATAGAAAAGGGATAGAAAGAGATAAAAATAGTTGATGGACGAAGAGATAGAAAGAGATTTATTTATTTTAGAAGATGATAGAAAGGGAATAGAAACGGATACATATTCAAAGCGAATACAGAAAAGATATAAAGAGGTAGAAGTTTAGAGATAGAAAGATATTGTGTTTTGGGAATGCAAAGTAGATATATGGAAGGGATAGAAAAAGTGTAATCTCTTTCTATCCTCACATTTCTTTCCCTTTTTATCTTTTTACTCTTAGCAGGGATATACAAAAAAAAATTCGACCGTAACGAATCTTTTCCCGTCTAGAGATCAGTTTTCCAAAAAACGGCACTTGAGAAACATGAGAACAAAAATTCACAAAACAAATGTTACAGATAATGTTAAATCTAGTGAAAGTGTCAAATAATTTTTCAAAGTCGTTTTTACTTTGTTTACTTTCTCTTGACAATGTCCAAAACACGAATTCAATACTGTTCACTTTGTATAAATAAAGTTATTAAATTTTCAAGTCTCTAAAATCAATTTTTAGAAATTAACAATTTTTAATATTAAATTCTATATTATAAAATTGTCAACGCGACAGAATAAGGAAACAAGGATAAAAATGTATGTATGACAAAAATAAGTAACATATTGTAAACTTTTTTAAATATTACTTTTCAAATAAAAATCCTACTGAAGCGGGCCGATATCTCGGCCAAATCGTTTGAAAATTAAAAAGAAACAAATTCTTTTTCATTTATTGACCCTACAGACACAAATACTCCTCTCTTTCAATTATTTCGCCAGATCACAAAAACCTTCATTTTTCAATTGTTAGGTACTATAACTAATTTAGGTTGAGAATTTTACTAAATTGAAGAGATAAAAATTTACCGTCGAGCGGGGCTATTTTGTGCACAAAACCGCTATTTTCCACTCTATGCTTTATTAAAATTCAGAATTTAAAAACATTAAGAATTTAACTATTCAGTTATGTTGTCGACATCCTTCTAAAGGTGTCCTATGAGTTAGCCGAAAAGAATAGTTATTTTCGTATCAAGGGTGCAAAACAGGCGATTGCAGCGTGGCTGAGGTTTTCCTTATCTCGATCGACTATAATCACCTTTGCACCCGTGGTGCGAACAACTTTTTTTGTCCTACTTGCATGGGAAGTATGGCATTGAGGGCACGAGCAGCATAAGCTTCAGCCAATTAACAATTGATGAACATATTGTGTAAACACCATAAACATGTGTGTGTCGTAGAATACTATTGCGCATGTGTAACTGTCATAGAAAACTACTGCGCATGTAAAAACTATAATCGAGAACTAATGCATAAGTGTAAATATCATAAAAATATCCTGAGCATGTGCAACTATTATAGAAAACTACTGCACATGTATTACTAGCATAAAAAATTACTGCGTATGGGTTCATAACTTTTGCGCCCGCTTACCCCACCCTCGGGCAGGAATGACTTACTTTGCGCCCGCATTAAGTGCCTGAAATGACATACTTTCCGTGCATGTAGGACAAAAAAATTTTTTGTCTGAGTTATTCGCCGTGCGAACTAGTAAACAAGTGAAAAGAACTCAAAAAAAGAAAAAAAACACAGCTAGGAGATTTGAACTCGTGAACCCTCGCTCTTCAGTCCTGAGCTGCATCCAAGCGGCTATTGATGCGCCTGCAGACAGTAACAAATACGTTGCTTATACAAGTGACGGCTCGTAGTAGGCCGTTAGATGTATGTCTGGTAATAGACAATTAATTAATTAAGGTACTAAGATTAATGCCAAATTCAATAAATTTTAATATGAATTATTAATTTCTTGATTGTGCTAAATACCATTAAAAATAATAAAGTGTCGTACAAGTGGGACAACTATAATTTTTTGGCTATAAAAGAAGCTAGATATTATTTTTCAAAAATTATTTTTCGAAATAACTATGATTATAATTTTTCTGATATAAAAAAGGCTGAATATTTTAAAATTAGTTCTCCAAGTAAAATTTCTAATTATTTCTAATAAATCGACAGTTGCTAATTTATATTGTCTTTTACGATCGAGAAACATCAAATTGATATCAGGTAAGAGCATTTCTGTTCACATCAGGTTCAATCGCAGGTTTCAATTCTAAATAACATTATTAAAGTGCATTAAAATTTTGCATAGGGCGTTCAAAATTCAATCGTATTAAAGCTAATTTTAATAATTATCAATATTTTAAATAAATTTTATTAAAATATCCATATTCATACAGTTATTCAAAAGCAATCAAATGAGTTACATTTATTTCTTTAAAAAAGCAATGAAATATATTTCTGCAAAATAGCGTCTCTTCATTTGGATTAGGAATGTATTAAATGTACAACAAACTAATCTTAATTTCCAGCATTAAAAATATTTTGCACAATCAGAGATTTAATAAAATTAAAATGAATTAAATTTGGCATTAAAAAAAGAAACTTTAATTCTCACTAATCCAAGGCTTCTTGCCGGGAGCTGACATTACATTACCGTCGAAAATAAGGTAACGTTTTATTTTTTCTCAAACACTACTGACATCCCCAAAATGAAACTTACTAGATGTGTTAAGTACATTTACGTCTACATTTACAAAATTTTGACAAAAATAAAAAATAATGTTTTTTCAAAAATGGTTTATGAGTTTTTTTAATTTTCAAAATAAAGTTATTTTTCACGTTTGTTTTCTGTGTTATTTTTAATCAAAAATATACTTAAAACCAAACAATTTTTTTTTAAATATAAATTCGGTTAAACAAAATTAATGTTACATAACTTTAAACAAGAAAAGTGGAAAAATTGTCAAAATGCCATATTTTTGTTAATTTTGAAAATTCGGAAAACAAAAAATCACTGTTTTTAAAAAAGTTTGACAGATTTTGCTAAAAATTATTTTACATACTATTTTTTGGACTTACAAATTGAATCCAAGACAAATTTTGAGGTAATATTTCCTGTCATTTAATGTTAAATCAGGTACCCCTGACTCAAAATACAAAGATCTTTTTTAAGGAAGACATATAAACTTAAACACATTCGTATTTATTATTTCCGATACATTTATTACAGTGATTAATTAAATAAGAAATTTAAATTTATAAAAGAGATAACGCAATTTGATTAAAATAACCTGATGTTGCCCATGTGTAAACAGCAGTACTTATTGTAAATTGTCCTAATCAATAATAACCCAACAGGAGTAAGAACGATATTTACCTTAATGTACTAATTCTAGATATATGTATATATACTTATTTATTTATATATATGATCAATGAAATTAACTGTTTCAGATGAAAAGTTAATAACTGGAACAGATGTTGAAATCTGTTGCAATGCTATTATATTGATACGAAATATGTATTTTGCCACATAGATGCAAGAAACTTATATTTTTTTCAGACAAAATAATTGTTGACGTGAAAAATTGCAACTATTAATAACTTATTTCTTATTTTCGACGTGCTAATTATACTGCACAAAGATTAAGCTCATTAACGTAGTTTTCAACTGTCCTACTTCTTTCTGTCATTAGATCCGCTGCGTCGAGAACGAGATCGTCGATTTCGGCTTCCACTGCGTGAACGTCGCGACCTAGAAAAACAAAAATTACCATTTAATTTTTTTTTATAAATAATTAATTCCATACAATTATAAAATAGGTTTCAGTTATAATCGCTTCGCCTGCTTGATCAAGTCCTTCGTCAAAAGGAACCTTTAATTTCTTGGCTCTACTTTTGAAAAGGAACTCAACTCGGCCTTATACTCATCATAAAATCTCTATAAAATTATATATTTAAAGAGTTTCAAATTCAAAACACACAAATGTTAGTTTCGATGTCAAAAGTAAATGAGTCATTAAAACTTTTTAGAGTCCATACGTAATTCTAAAAAAATCGGACAAGTACAAGTTACACTCGTACTAAAACTTGGGGTTTCGTACACGAAACAAAAATATTAGGTATATTAACAAACAGAGAGTTCCAATTTGGTACAGATATGTATTTTCACGTGAAAATCACAGGAAAATTATAGCGAACGTGATCTAGATTGATATCTGTGTATTTTTACATACAGGTTATGAAAAAATATCTTTTTTGGATTTAGAATTATTATTATGAGGTTATAATGATTTTCTTTTTTCTATAATCTCATAATATTTAACTCCAATTCCAAAATAGGATAATTAACGCTAAAGTTATGGAAAAAAATTTTATTTCGAAAATTTGCAGTTTTTCCTCGACAACGTTGTGACTATCAATTGATACCATGTTCTCTATAATATTTCTGTAATCTTTACGTAAAAATACATCAGTAGGTACACCAAATTTAAATACCATAGGTCAAATAGTTTAATGAATAGGCAGCACTGATTTCTATAATAACTGGATAGCGCATAGGCAAGCAAAGTATGTGATCTATTGAAAACCGTTTGCATTGACTCCGACTGACGCTCGTGTTTCTTCGGCAACTTTCGGACACAGCTGACTGTCAGCAATTGTCGGTAAAGTCATATGGGTGTTTTACCTGCAAGTGTTGACATTTTAGCTTTTCTATAGTTTTGGATAATATATGAAGTTTTAACAAATAAAAAATATATACTAGTAGGTAAAATGGTGTACCAATGCATGTACGGTGGAAAAAACTAAAATAGTAATCCGATTTTTGATACCGTAAGGATTGGATTTCTATTTTGAAGGTTAAGAGTTTAAACAGTTACTTTGTTTCACTGTTTCGTATCTGCTTTTTTAATAAAAACATTGTTCTTGTTATATTTGCTTTTCTTAAAAGCTGCTTACTACTATAACGGATTTTCAATTTTTGAAGTGAGCATTATAATCTACAAAATATTTTTCATTTATATGCAATACCTGACAACAGAATTAATTTTAAGAGATTATTTTATAAAATACACTTTAAATTGTTACACAGATTTTTAGAAAATATCATGAAACATATTCTTTTTATATTTTCCCTTTTTTGCCTAACGAGAGAGCCTCGCCATCGTAGCGGTGGTAGCCTACGGGAATGTTCGAGTGCTTCCGATGGACTGGATGAAACCGCTGGCCGCCTTTCCTTCGGTGTCCCTTACCAAGATCATCTCAACAAATTGTCAGTACTTTTTTAAACCGGAGAATATCCTGATAAGAAAATTTTTAATTAAACAGCTCCTTTCTAATGACGGTTTTGGCTATAGAATGAGAATATTCGCGTTTGTCTGGTTCATTCATTTCCTTTGTTTCGTTCTTCGTCGAAAACTGAGAAATAAGATCTAGAATCAATTCCGATTCTCGTGTAGGATTGGAGGGTTCTGGGTTTACAGGTTATTTTTTTCTTCCTAACTATCTAACTAGTTACTTATTTATTTTTATTAATAAAACTTTGTACCAATTATCGGTTAATGAAAAATTTTGGTAACAATTTGGCGCCCAACGTGGGGCCTTAGGCAATCAGAGGATTACATGAACCCAACTTCTCTTCACAGTTAACATCACTTCCGGGAATGAGAATTAAAAATGAAAAACACCCGGTGGCGCTCAACGTAACTCCCCCAAAAAGTTATGTTTTTTGTGATTCTACATCTCCGCCGGTTGTAAGCTCGGCGAATGAAACCTCCGACGAAGAAAACTCCCATACTCGGACAACGAATTCTCAGAAATCGAATCATCGAATATCCGTTGTTAACCTTTAGAGTCAGTATGGAAGACGGATCTACTCCTCAAAATTCAAATAAGACACGGGAACCTGGTGATGATGGCGGTTCAGGGAACGGTCAGGTTTCTAATGCCCCTACTACGGGTATCAATCAATCGCAGGTTTCTTCATCTTTAAGCAGTGTTTTCTCCGATTTCGCCGGTTTCCCTGCTGGTTGTACGACCAACAATACCCTTTCCCCCGTGGATGCTCAGACTGGGGTATCCACAGTAGGAACTGCAATTAGGGGCCATCCATAAACCACGTGGACATTTTTTTGCTGATTTTTGACCCCCGCGCCCCCACTCGTGGACATTTTACCCCCCCCCCCCCTTACAAAATTGTCCACGTGGACATTGCAAAAAAATTCTTTGTATATTATAAACCAATAAGTTAATACAATTATAAAGCTTAATTCTGAATATTTTTCAAAAAAAATTGCTGGAATAAAGAAGTTTATGAAAAAATAATAAATAAACACAATTTATATTGTTCTTAAAAGGAAATATATTTAATCTATTAAAATATACGCATAAATATACTATAAGATATCGTAAACCTAAGAAGTGGTTTGTAACAATAAGAAAATTACTATCCTCTTTTTAAAGACAATTTTGACTACTAGCAAATACATTTTTAAACAATCTTTATAGATCTTAAAAAATAACTTCGGCCATTGAGGTGGTCCAAAAACGCATTGTAAACAAATTTTTTAATTTTTCATACTCTCACCCACTAGGATTATTCTTATTTATCGAAAAAATACCTCTATTTTTTTTAAGTTAAATAATATTTAGACTCTAAATTTTAGTCGTAGCTAAAAGCCGATGAAGTTTTATACATGAATTTTGCATCAGGAAAAAAAAACTTATTCGTAGATTTAGTATAGAATTCACGAAAATCAATATTTTTTAATCGGACAACTCTGTATCTTCTTAGAAACGTTCAAAAAATAACATCCAAAAATTTATTAAACATTTTTTGTTGTTTAATATTTTGTACAGGGTTAAAAAATAACTTTTACTATTTTATTGGGAGTTTTTTGTAATATTTTACAAAAATAACTTATAAGCTTTTATTGTTTAATTCACGTAATTGTTAATTTGTTTAAACTTATTGTTGTTATTTACTAACTTTTGATGAAATAAAGATTAAGACTTGCAATTTTTTTTAAATTTTTGCAACTTTTATGTGTGATATGTAATTAAAAGTAATGAATAATTAAAATTTTTATTTATAACAATTGTTTAAACAAATTATTGTTGTTATTTATCAACTTTCGATAAAATAAAGCTATAGAGACTTACAATTTTTTCTGAAATTTGCAGTTTTTTTCGTTTGAAGTAACTAACAATTAACAATAATTTCAAAATTTATTCTTAACAATTGTTTAAAGAAATTATTGTTGTTATTTATGAACTTTTGATAAAATAAATATAACGACATGCAATTTTTTCTCAACATTGCAACTTTTTATGTTTCAAGTATCTGAAAGTAAACAATACCAGATTTTATTTTTAACAATTGTTTAAGGTATTTCTCTCGCAGTTATACTTGAAAAAATCGATTTTCTATGGATTTTCTTATTGTGAGGAAACGTTATTTTATATGTGCCTTGTATCTGGTTAAAATTACAGGAACATTTACCGTCTAAAATTTGAGATATTCATATTCGAAATTTCAATTTTACATGCAAAATGATAAAAAATGAAATTTCGAATATGAATATCTCAAATTTTAGACAATAAATGATCCTGAAATTTTAACCAGATACAAGGCACATGTAAAATAACGTTTCCTCACAATTTAAAGAAAATCCATAGAAAATCGATTTTTTCAAGTATAACTGCGAGAGAAATACCTTAAACAATTTATTGTTGTTATTTATCGTCTTATGATACAAAGAAGCTAGAGACTTGCCATTTTTTCTCAATATTACAACTTTTATGCTTGGGACGGTATTGCAACTATTACAGAAACAGAATAAATTATTTATTATGAATATGAAGGATAAAATAATAGCTCTAAACATTTAAAATGTCCAGCAAGTTATCTATTAAAGTTTATTAATAATGTTTTTAAATTTTGCATTAAAATTAATGAAAGGACACTGTTATTGTGAGATCTAGAAGTACAAATTAAAGATAATCTTCTTTTAAAATTTATTTTCTAGTAAAACTACAATTCTAATGCTTTATTATATCTAAAGTTGATAAATTTAGAAAAAAAAACTAAACCGCTCTATTAGCTTCAGTCTGAAAATATTATCAAGTTAAAATTATTTAATAACTTAAACAATGACTAAAATTATAACTTTATTTTACAAATTCATAGTACATAAGAAAAAATTGCAAGTTACTATCTTTATTTTATCAAAAGATGATAATTAACAATGCTTTAATAATTTGCTTCAACAATTGTTGTAAATAAATTTTAAAGTTGCTATATATTTTGAGTTATGTAAAATATAAAAAGTCAAAAAGTTCATAAAAAAATGCTTTTCTAATTTTATCATGAGCTGATAAATAACAAAAATAAATTGTTTAAACATTTTTATAAATAAATTTTAATGTTACTGTTTATTTTTAATTATTTCAAACATAAAAGGTTGTAAACCTTATAAAGTTAAAGCTGTATTAAAAGTTTATAGCTTTATTTTATCAAAAATACGTGGGAAACTTCATCAGCTTTGAGCTACCTCTCATTACTATATAATTTTAACAAAATATCATAGGGGTATTTTTTTCAATAAAAAATCCTAGGGGGTAAAGCATAAAAAATCCAAAAAATTTTTGGACCACTCTACTGAACATCTTATAATTTATTAAGTACTGATTACGGAAAATAACATAAATTCCTAAATTTTTAACATTATAAATTAACCTGGTCGACAAAAATGACTTTTTTTTATTTAAGCATCGGACTAAGTTTTTCTTGTAGATATTTTATTACTAAACACGAATCTGACCATGACCAAAACTGGTCCATGACGTCAAGATTCTGATAAACAGGGCTCAAAAACTCAGAAAACCCTGCTTTGATCATTTTTGATCAAACATAAGTCAAGATTTTGACATGCTAGAAATCTTTATGTACATGCTTAAATGCATGTCCACGTGGACATTTGCTCCAACTCCCCCTCCCCCCCTCGTGGACAATCGTGGACTTTTGATGGACCCCCCCCCCCCCGCCCCCCCACCCAAACTGTCCACGTGGTTTATGGATGGCCCCTTACTGGAAACAATACATTTACAACTCCTGCCGCCAGCGCAGGGACGTCACTTCAACCTCAAACTCCGAGGAGGTCAACGGTAACAATCGCGCAAATCCAGCCAGGATCCCCGCACTTAAGCTCACCCTACGCGGGACTTCATTTAACACATTTAATTTATTTCACACCAAGGATATCTGCAATGGAAATGCCGAGAGGGATGTCACCCATGCCAATGCTCCACAATCGCTTACCAAATTATTCACATCTCTACCGACTTCCTGCAAATCTATTTCCAAATTCAAAATCAACTTTTGGTTTACCGGCATTTTCGAATTCACAATCAACTTCAGGTTTATTTCTATTTCCTAATCAACAAACCGCTCCTGATTTACCTCCATTTCCGAATTCACAATCCAATTCTGGTTTACCTCAGTTTCCTACTCCCCAGTCAACTTCTGCTTTACCTTCGTTTCCTAATCCACAGTCAACTTTGGGTTTATCTCCATTTTCGAATTCGCAATCCCATTCTGGTTTACCTCCATTTCTGAATTCACAGTCCAACACTGGTTTACCTTCGTTTCCTAATCTACTGTCAACTTCTGGTTTGCCTTCGTTTCCTAATCCACTGTCAACTTCGGGTTTACCTCCATTTTCGAATTCACAATACTATTTTAGTTTACCTCCATTTCCGAATTCACAGTCCAACACTGGTTTACCTTCGTTTCCTAATCTAAAGTCAACTTCGGGTTTACCTCCATTTTCGAATTCACTATCCCATTCTGGTTTACCTCCATTTTCGAATTCACAGTCCAACACTGGTTTACCTTCGTTTCCTAATCTACAGTCAACTTCGGGTTTACTTCTATTTCCGAATCCACAATCACCTTTTGGTTTACCTCGATTTCCGAATTCACAATCCCATTCTGACTCACCTCCATTTCTTGATCCACAATTCGCTTCAGGTTTATCCCCTTTTCCTAATCCACAATCAGCCTATGGTTTACCACCATATCCGAATCCACAATATTTTCCTATGCAACCTACGTTCGACCCAACCTGGTGTGCCTGGAGGGCTTTTACTAAAGCCACTCGTAACCCACCTCCAATACCGGAATTTTTTGGCAGGGACCACGAGGATCCAGTTCGTTTCCTACAGGAATTGGAAGAATATTTTCTCTTCGTGGGAATTCCAGAAGCTAGTAGAATTAGGGTGGCGAGTCAAGCTTTACGGGGAGAAGCCGAGAAATGGTGGGAGGTCTACAAGGGTGTAACTTTTGAGTGGATACAATTTCAAAAGTTCCTAATACGTCAATACAATTCTCCCTCGGTACTCAGAAAACTGCAGGCTCAACTGTATTCGCAACGGCAAGGGGAGAAAGACGGGGTTGGAGTATTTCTCCAAAAGAAATTCTTGTTGTATCGTCAATTGCGCCCGGAAGAACCCGAAACCATTATTGTTCACACACTGATGGAGTTGATCAGGCCGAATATACGACATGCCATTAGAGCTTCTAATCCGCAGGACTGCGCCATTCTTCTATTACGAGCCATTGAAGCAGAAAGGGATGAAATGGATCTTGTTCGCAGTCAACCGAGGAGAAAGGAAAGGAAACCACCGACTGGAGAGGTTGGTTTAAGGAAAGCTCTTCCTGACTGTTGGTACTGTCCTGGGCAACATTTCAATAAGGATTGTGAAGTCTTCAAGAAACAGCGCGAAGAAAATAAGAAATTAAGTCAGGAAAACTGGAGGAAGGCGGGGGAACCGAAAGAAAAAACTTCATCCCCCGCCTCTCACTAACCACTGGCCATCGTAAAAACAATCAACCACTTTCACGCCTGAAGACCTGGTTACTGCTTCATAGAAGGGAATTTTCTTAATTCTACATGTTTAACAGGGGAAATGCTTCAACACCTCAAGCCCACGATTATGGAAGTGGATCTCGCTGCGAATGAAACTACTACGGGCATTCTGGGTCAAATAATCTTAGCCTTAGATATTAGAGGTCATAAATATGAAGCTGACTTTCTGGTTGGCGATCAGCTCCGCGAGTCCCTTACCTTGGGCCTTTCTTGGATTGAAGATCAACAGGTGATACTCGATTTCCCAGGGAAAAGAGCTTATGCCGGTAGAAGCGAACGCCATACTTTATATTTTATGAATACGTCACCCAGAAATGTTCCGCTTGTAAGCAATAATAGCACGAACGGCACGTCGATTAAACACGGTTTTCCAACAGCTAACGTAGATAGATTTTTCGAAATAGTTCGTCGATTCGAACGATTCTTAATCCCAGGGACTCAACTAGCATCAACCAAATCTATTTCTCATCGTATAGAATTAACTGATTACAAACCTTTCCGTTTACGTCTTTATCCCGTCTCAGACGGCAAACGCAAAATCATAGTTGAACAAATTCAAGAAATGCTGACAAACGATATTATTGAACCCAGCACTTCTCCTTAGTGCTCCCCCGTGGTACTTGCGAAAAAGAGAGATGGGAAATTCAGGTTCTGTGTCGATTGTCGCAGACTGAATTCCATCACCCAGGATGTAACTCACACTCTTCCGCGGATGCAGGATTCTCTGAAAGAACTTGGCAAAGCCCGCTATTTTACAACGCTTGACCTTCGCTCGGGTTACTGGCAGGTTCCTTTGGAGGAGACTAGCAAAAGATACACCGCGTTTTCTATTCCGAACGGAGGCAGCTATCAGTTTCGTCGAATGCCGTTTGGCCTGAAGACGGCACCCAATACCTTCCAGACTCTCACCAGCCAAATCGTTCTACGGGATTACATCAATAAGTTTTGTAAATCCTACTTGGACGATTTCATCATCTACTCGGGACATTTGGGAGGAACACCTTCTTCACATACAATTAGTACTCGAAAGGCTCGAAATCCATGGCCTTGCGTGAGCCATCGATAAATGTTGGTTTGGACAAACGGAACTCAAGTATTTGGGACATAGCGTTCACCAGGAAGGGAACGAACCCCCAGATAAAAAGAATTTACAACAGTTTCTTGGAATTTGCAATTGGATACGCGAATATGTACCGGACTTTTCTTTTGTCGCGACCCCCCTCACCAATTTGCTGAAAAAGAAATCAGGAAGTTGGAAATGGACTCCGGAAGCGCTATTTCTGCGCTTGTACGACGCTGGAAGGATGTCGGTGTAAAGGAAGCAAAGACGGCTACAGAGGGAATGTTTTTTCAGAAACATAACCATATTGACGAAGCATTTTATTACTATAAAAAAGGTTCGGAGAAATTTTGGCTGTTATGGGTACCAGAGGTTTGCCAACAAACACTTCTTTACGAATACCATGACAGTAATTTGGCAGGACATCCTGGGATAGAGGAAACTCTGCGCGTAATCTAGGAGAAATTTTATTGGCCACGAATGACAACTCAGATTCTCAAATACGTAAAAAGTTGCCAACTTTGCTCGTGTTGTAAGACATTCCGATCTCAGCACAATCTGGGACTACGACCACGACAACCTAAGACCCCGTGGGACATAGTAGCCGTGGATTTAATGGAAGGTTATCCTCGCATACCTCGAGGGAAACAGTTTTTATTAGTGGTGACGGATTTATATTCTCGCTGGGTGGAAGCGGTTCCATTGAGCTCTGCAAAAACCCATTTGATTACTTTCCTCCTGGAAAGGGAGGTTTTCAGCCGTTTTGGATACCCGCGAATTTTACTTTCGGACAACGGTCCTCAATTTACCAGTGTAACTTGGGAAAAACCTGTAGACAATGGAATTGCGAAGCGTGGTATACACCTACATATCATCCTCAGGCAAACCCCACAGAGCGCAGAAACCAGGAGTTAAAGAAGGGGATGAGGTTACGATTGGTTGATACTACGCATAACAAATGGGATGCGGATATTCACCACATTCTATTTAATATCCGAAATCGTCGGAACGCGGCAACCGGTCGGACGCTGAGTCAGGTTCTGCTTGGGAGGCCAGCTAAACGCCCAGGAGAATAGGCCTTACCTTCCGAAGAAACCGAGGAACCATCTCTGAAGAAGCGATTTCAAGAAGTATCTCTGAATCAAAAGCGTTGTCAGGCAAGATACGCTTGACCTTCAAACTACCCACCGCGATTTGATATTGGGAGTCAGGTTTATGTACGAACTCATCCTCTATCTAATAAGAATAAAGGATTCAATGCTGGATTAGCACCCCGTGGACGAGGTCCCTATATAGTACGCCGTCCATTGAACTATAATACTACTGGAACAGGCACCACGCTTGTTGAGCTGAAAGAGAGCAGCGGCTGTGAGACAGACAGATGGGGGTGCATGCTTTCTCTCTCGCAGATCGCGTCATTTCAGTGAATGCTAATACTTTAAAATGCGTTGGTCAGTTTTGCGTGTTGTGAGTGTTTGGCACAAGCAAACTTCTCAAGCGGACTGTACAGAAAGAGACAACATGCCCCTCCACAACTCTCTCTCTCTCTATGCCGCTTTTGTAGCGCTGTGCCTGTTCCAGTAGTATTATAGTTCAGTGACGCCGTCATCTCGGAGAAGTGTACGAGATACAGTTGGAGGATCGTACCACGAGAGTCCACAGTAAGGATCTTCAATGCGCCTTTTCTCGTAAAAGGGTCTCTTTCAAGATTCCGCCTAAATCGGCGGACCTCAATACAGCGGATAATGGTTGCGTTCCTTCAACGGAACAGGTAGCAGTACCTGTAAAAAAACGTGGACGCCCGCTCTAAGGCAAACTTCAGTATATGGACAAAATTCAGCTAAACGAGAAGGGTAAATCACGATATAACATTCGCTCAAGAAACCTAAGGGATAAGTTAATTTTCACGCCCGCTTGGACCTGGGACGCGTCTCTAACCAATCAACGTCCAAGCTCTCCCCTCCCGGTACTTGGACCTAACGCTCCGCCCGTCGTTTGCGCTTTTTGATCAGTCGCTGCGTAAACGCGGTAGAGAATAGTCGTGAGTCAAAATGAGTACATCAGAAAGGGCGTCCCTCAAACCCATTGTTTCTTTAAAAAAAGTGTGCAAACCAGGCAAAAGTAAAAGAGAATCGGAAAGACGACGACTAGCCAGGGAAGAACAAAAGAAGAATCCACATATTTACATTCCTCTTCCAATAGCTAGAAGACCTAAGAAGAATCAGAATCTATTTTTAACGCAAATCGAACAACAACTCGGGATTCCTCCGCCGCTTACAACAAATAGTCAAAAGTCAGATTCTCGCCGTGAGTGTGAACTCCCCGTGGAGGTCAACACCAGTGGAAGTTTACAACCAATCGTGGCTGAAGATTGTTTTTTCGAAAAAGAGAATTATACTCTCGAGGAAGCATTGGAATTGTTATCGACTCCATCAAAAACCCGGTTCACTCCGGTTGAAACATCCCAAGACGACGACGGGGATGTTTTGGACTTAAAAACGTCACCAATTAAGGTTTCTCCCCCTAAAATGACCTTCTTCGGAGTCGCCGAGATGGAATCGGGCCAGTGTCAGCGAAACCAGAGGATTCTGCCAAGTTCTCCATCAACCACAAGCAGGAATATATATTTCCCCACCCCGTCAAAACAGCAACTTTTATGCGGCTTGCCTCCGACGCCAGGGAAAGGCATACATTTTCCTGGAAGACCAGATAAACTGGATACCACCAGAACTAGATCTTCTGGGCGAAAGAAAAGGGAAAGTGGTGAAAAACTTCGAAGGAACTTATTCTGAAGAAAGTGTTGTGTTAATTCTATTTAATTTATGTGATCGGAAGATTTTTTTTTTTTTTGTTCAGTTTTGGCTTCGTGGGTATTTTTGCATGAAATTATTATTTTTATAAATTATAGTTTAGGCACTCCAAAGACAATCTAAAAGACTATTCAAACTAAACTTACTGATTTAGTCAATTACTAAATGTATGCTAATTTTTGTTCTACTTCGTTCCACCTTAGTTATAATTGTAATGCCTGTGATATATTAAGATTTCCAGATTAAGTTTCATTTAACTATCATTATATTTATGTGTACAACGTGTACATTAATGTCTAACCCTTGTATACCGATGTCGACGCTCTCTCATAGGTAACCCCGTGTAATTTGTTACACAGATTTTTAGAAAATATCATGAAACACATTCTTTTTATATTTTCCTTTTTTGCCTAACGAGAGAGCCTCGCCATCGTAGCGGTGGGACCCTTCGGGAAAGTTCGAGTGCTTCCGATGGTATTCGCCACGAACGGCTCCCACCACGAAGCTCAGTCCCACCGCCCCTCTCGATGTGTGTGAGAGCGGGAAAGGTGCCGCGGGATTCTACGTAGCTCACTGGATTGCCAACGCTCAGCGAGAGCGGTTGTTTTAGCTTTCTCTCTTCCAGAGACCAGAGAAGACCTGTCGGTGCGCGTTGAGACAGGCTATATATTAATTGTTTTTTCGTTCTGTGTTCGTGGAGTTTTTAAGATTACCAATTGTGTTCTTAAATAATAAAGATACCTTTCTAATATGGATTTTCAATTAATTAATTAATTACACAGGCCAACAAAAGTGAAAAAAAAATTTGGTGCCGGAAATGTCAAAGCTGTTTTCAATGCATTTTTTCGCGCTAATTACGAATCCGTAAGTAAAAAGGTTCCATCAGCTCTGGTTTTTGAGAAAAACGGGGTCAAAAAGTCAAAAAACCGTGTTTTTCGCAATATTTGGACACCTCTAGCAAAGAAACAAAACGTGATAGAACCTTCCACTATAGCTCAAATTAAAGCTTGAACTTTCGACTACATCTCCTGAAAATTACATAACTGCACCTTGCTCCCAAGGTCACTGGTAGACACTTTTTTAACCATAAAATCTCAAATTGGCAAAGTTTGAGAACCTGTAGCAACGAAACGATAGGAGATAGAACCTTCCACTAAGGCTAAAAGTAAAGTTCGAACTTTCGGCTACAACTCCTGAAAATTACGTAACTGCACCTTGTTCACAAGGTCATCTGTAGTCACTTTCTTAACTGTAAAATCTGAAATTTTTAAACTTTGACCTTAGCAACAAGGTGCATTTCTGTAATTTTTACGAGTTGTAGTCGAAAGTTCAAGCTTTATTATGAGCCTTAGTGGAAGGTTCTTTCCTATCGTTTCGCTGCTAAAGGTTCTCAAACTTTGCCAATGTGAGATTTTATGGTTAAAAAAGTGTCTACCAGTGATCTTGGGAGCAAGGTGCAGTTATGTAATTTTCAGGAGATGTAGTCGAATGTTCAAGCTTTAATTTGAGCTATAGTGGAAGGTTCTATCACGTTTTGTTTCTTTGCTAGAGGTGTCCAAATATTGCGAAAAACACGGTTTTTTGACTTTTTGACCCCGTTTTTCTCAAAAACTTGAGCTGATGGAACCTTTTTACTTACAAATTCGTAATAAGCACGAAAAAATGCATTGAAAACAGCTTTGACATTTCCGGCACCAAAATCAGTGTTGGCCTGTGTTATTTTTCTCCTAAATCGAATAACGGATTGATGAACTTTTCCAACCCCGAGTGTCTGATTCTCCCGCAGGATGAGAGACCCGGTTTTTTCTGTTTCTACGTGTACGTTAAGACCTCGGATTCTCTCTCGCAGGATTGGAGGTTTTCGGTGCCCTATCGTTAATCCATTCGTCAGGATTCCTGATTCTTAAGGGGACAACCCTACTTATTTTTTTTCAAAAACTCAATTCACTTTTTTTTGCATTTTGTCAAAGTATATGATTTCTCCAATATATAAATATATTTTTAGGTTATTCAGTGAAAATTTAATACGATAGAAAGCATAAAAAAGAGCCTCGGAAGGTGTTTTAGAGTGAGACATCTGTCTCAAGTCGGTGACCACTATTGATGAAAAACTACTGAACCGATTTTGTTCAAATTTTGTGGACTTCTTTAAAACATAAAAATCCAGTCCTTAATCGAAGGATTTGTTTTTAAATGCAAAACTTTCCGTTTTACAGGTGGGAAATCATTTTTTTTTAGTGAAAATCGAAAAGTAGAGTTTGAGCGGTTGCGATTTTGTCAAAAATTGATTTTTTTTAAATCCTTCGATTAAGCACTAGATTATCTTCTACTTTATCTAAATTCGTTGGAATTTTGTGTTACAAGTAAACTAACTCTTTACAATTGTGGTCACCGCAAACCATATTTTCTATGAAGAATTTAAAAAGATCGAGCATTACACCTCCATTTCTAAATCTTTTTTCAACTTTTTTACCGGAATTCATACTTCAAATTCTGTATTTTTAGACAAAAAATCGTTTTATTTAAAATTGTTAGTAGTTTTTCTAAAAAAAAATTCATGAAAATGATCAATTTTCTCGTGCTTCAACTAGGGTTGCCCCCTTAAGCAGGATTGGAGATCTTCGGGTAAAATTTATCAATTCGTCAGGGTTTCGGATTCTCTCGCAGGATTGCAGACTTCCGGTTCTAAATTTATCTATTCGACAGGGTTTCCGATTCTCTCGCAGGATTAGAAACTCCCGGTTTCAAGTTTAGTTATTCGACTGGATTTCCGATTCTCTCGCAGGATTGGAAGTTCGAGGGGTAAGTTAGGGTATTTTAGTTCTTTTTATCTTCTATGTTGTACTTATTTTTTTTTCTGTTCGTTTCTAAACTTTAATTCGGACTGGATGAAATTCTGGCCGCCTTTCCTTCGGTGACCCTTACCAAGATCATCTCAACAGTTTGTCAGTACTTTTTTAAACCGGAGAATATCCTGATAAGAAAATTTTTAATTAAACAGCTCCTTTCTAATGAGGGTTCTGACCATGGAATGAGGATATTCACGTTTGTCTGGTTAATTAATTTCCTTTGTTTCGTTCTTCGTCGAAAACTGAGAAATAAGATCTAGAATCAATTTCGATTCTCCTGTAGGATTGGAGGGTTCTGGGTTTACAGGTTTTTTTTCTTCCTAACTATCTAACTAGTTACTTATTTATTTTTATTAAAAAAAACTTTGTACCAATTATCGGTTAATGAAAAATTTTGGTAAAAAAAGTAAAAAAGTTCATGGGAACTTTTTTTATGTAAACATTATCTTAATAACAATGAAAAAAGTGTGAAAAGTTTGTTGGTTAAATGTATGTTGTGTTTAAAATTGTTTTATGTTAAAAGATATATACCTTTAGCAGACTTAATCCAAAGGTAAAAAACTGTTAACAGTATATAATACAAACATGGTTGGACAAATCATGTTAGTGAAAAGAATAGAGTTTTTTTAATATTCAAGGTTTCAGAAAAATATCAAGGCTGATTTACGGTTTTTTCAAGGTTTGACAAAGTTCACGTCTTTTTTCCGGTTTTCAAGATTTCAAGGTTTGGTAGCCAATCCAACATGGTTTGTCCAACCATGTTTGTATTAAATACAGTTAACAGTTTCTTACCTTTGTTTTAAGTCTGCTAAATGTTATATATCGTATAATATTAAACAATTTAAACACAACATACATTTAACAAACTTTTCACAGTTTAAGAGCAGATTTTTAACTAATAATAATATTAATTTTTATTGAGGGTTTCAATTAAAGATTATATTTAATCAAAATAAATCAAAAATAAAGCAGAACAAAAAACAAAATATCTATAAAATCTTAAAAATCTATTAAATAATATCAAATTTCAAATTTCTCGAAAACGGGAACAGGTACGATTTTGGTCAAAACGGATTATTAACCTACAAATAAGTAAAAAACTCGGTAAAGAAGCCGTTTTCATCATCATTTTTGTAAGACCTATTTTAGCTTCAAGAGCACCATGTCTTGTTATCAGTTTTTAATTTTTTTTTTAGTTATTAACTTTTTCTGAAACGTCCCTTTGAAAACCATAGCGCCCCCCAAAAACTCAGCGCCCTTGTGCGGCCGCACAGGCGCGCACTACCCTAAAGCCGGCGCGGCACTGGACCATATCACAGGCGGCACCACAAGATTTGCATTGCATATGCTATCCAGTTATTATAAAGGTCAGTGTGTTGGTCATGGAAAACTAAAAAAATGTTATATATTAAATCCCCCCCCCCCCCCGGCAAAATTGCATTTTGGAGCTGAAACCCGTTTTTCTAAAGTTTTGCTTTTTTAATTGTTGCAAGTGATACTTATCATCTTCTAACAACTTTTTTGTATTTATATTAGTAAATTTCGCTAAAATATTAAAAGTTAAAAACGACACCAACATTTTTTAAAATTGCTTTTCCCAAAAATTTCATTGATTATAATGACAAAAAATGCAATAACTCGGGCAGTTTTTCACCAATTTAATTAATAAAAAGCTTATATAAACTTTTTGGAAAAAACATGTACATGAACACGTACACGTACATGAACACGTACATGAAAGCGTACATTTTCATCTACGTGGCATTGGAACAATGTTCATGTACACGAACACATATGTTCATCCACGTTAATAAGTTTAAAAAACAATACACATCGATGGTTTCTAAATGAACACACGTTATTCGTTAGAGCAGATAGAAAACAAGTTATTCAGAAAAACAAATAGAAAACGTCTTATTCAAAATGAAATTTTTTAAAGGCCATGTTGCAATTTTAATTAATAATTGTTTTTAAAGATTCAAAATATTATAAAAATTTAGATCAATTTAATTATTTATTGTATATTAAATTAACTTTATACAATTAAAACACTTTATTTTGATATTTTATTTTGACTTAAAATTAATGCTTAAATATAAGAAAATTAGGTTATAAAATTTATCAAATGAGCTACGTGTTTTCTATTTGTTTTGCTTAATAATGTGTTTTCTATCTGCACTCACGAATAACGTGTTTTCATTAAGGAGCCATCGACCTGTTTATGTGCATGAACGCATGCATGAACGTGTACACCCAGAAATTTTCAAATTATTAAAAAATGTGAAACAAAGATACACTGAGAAACTTTTAATTACAGTTCTTGCTTTTTTCAATTTCTATATTTGTAATAAAACGTAAGAATTTAGGGATTATCGAGGTACGATCATAATTGTTCTTTTAAAGAAAATACATTGTGTTACCTACCTTGTTTTCTATTATTGTAATTTAGTGAGACAAAAAATTAATACATATAATTAGAATTAGTATTATTTGAGGTTAGAAAAAAGAAAATGTGAAAAAGCGATATTCATTTTTAATACATTTTGATCTGTTTATTATGGCAGGTCTAAAATTTTATTAGACTTTTTCTTCGACAGTTTTTCGAGCAGCCATATGTCTCATGAGCTATTCCCTACTGTAAAAACGTGCGTGAGATCTGTCGTCAGAAAGTAGGTATGTACTTACATGTGTACGCATATAAGATCTCAGGTGACACAGACGAGATCTCGTATAAGATCTTATGTAAGAACGTAGGTACGAACGCATGTAAGTTCTTATATTAAGTTCCGTCATGCGCCGCGTATAACGTTACTCAATATGAAATTGAAACAGCGTTCTTATATGAGTTCTCATCTGCGTACGTATGTACGAACACATGTGCGAACACACGTACGAACTCATGTGCGAGCACACCTAACTATTAAATTAAATATGTTAAATTAAATATGTTATTAATATTATATATTATATATTATCAAAATTGAAAGTTATATAGATCAAATTAATCGTCAGAGAGTCTGCTATAAGATCCAGTAACTTAATGTTATCTTTTGTCAAACCCTTGAAAATGATTTTGATTTTTCGAAAATTGAAAATTTTTCTACACATTTTACATGGAAAAATTGAGGTGCCCGGCGGCACCAGTAAATATCAAAATTTTGAAAAATCCAAAAATACGTATTCACTTTTTTCCACATTGGAACACATTCCGGGGGTGTCATGCCCTTTTCCACGAAAAAAGTTATTTGGGCCACCCTACTGTATATCTATTGTATAGTCAAACTTAATCTACATGTATATGGGCTATTCTATTTCAAACCGTTTCACTAGCAAAAGACTATCGCGGTAAGAGGATTTTTTAAATCGGTTTAATTTGATTAAAACTAAATTAAAAATAAAGTGTAATAGGCGAATTTGTAAGAGAATTTATCAAGCTTTAAAATGATACTAAACTTTTTTTTAAAGAAATTTCAATTTCATGTAAAATTTTAGGTTTAAAAATTTCAAACATTAATATCTCAAAACACCCCCTCTGGGAATACGATGTAACCTATACTAAAATAATGTTTAAAATTTCTATTTGTTACTATGTAAAGACCATAATGGACTTTTCACGGGATTTAGAAAAAAAAATCATTAAAAAACCAATTTATTTAATCTGACATTAATTTGAAGTCGCGTAGTATAACCATTCTCATGGTAGAATTCGTTTGTTTTTCTTTTTCTATTAATATTGATATGTCAAATGAAATAAAATGATTTTTTATTAAAATTTATTTCTACAAACTCCATTTAAAGTCCATTATGGTCTTTACATAGTAAAAAATAGAAATTTTAAACATTATTTTAGTATAGGTTACATCGTATTCCCAGAGGGGGTGTTTTGAGATATTAATGTTTGAAATTTTTAAACCTAAAATTTTACATGAAATTGAAATTTCTTTAAAAAAAAGTTTAGTATCATTTTAAAGCTTGATAAATTCTCTTACAAATTCGCCTATTACACTTTATTTTTAATTTAGTTTTAATCAAATTAAACCGATTTAAAAAATCCTCTTACCGCGATAGTCTTTTGCTAGTGGAACGGTTTGAAATAGAATAGCCCATATGTACATTATAATTCCCATATATATTTTCTTATTTTCTATCCGTTTCATTACAACGTTGTTGTTACTTTAAAAACATTTTGAAACTTATTTCTTTCTTTACATGCATTTTTCTGAAATTTTTAAGTGTTTCACTCTTGTATGCCATAGATAGCTGCTCTATTTGACGTTGTCAATAGATTCATCATAATATAATAGTCCTATTTAACTATTTCTTATTTACAAAAAAAGCTTAAATGAGGCAAAATTCCTGAACTGTCCAGATTAAAGAATAAAATTTATTCAACTTAGTTTAAACTTTGCTAGAGTATTTTTACTGTTAGTGGAAGTGTAAATACCAAAAAAATTTCAATTTCATGAAATTGTTTTTGAGTTGCACAGTTTCAAAATTTTTAATTTTTTTAAAATGTCGTTTTTTAAACTTATTATATTTCTTAGTAGATTGCATAAAAGTTAACACATATGGGAATTTCCAAGTGAGATTTACCTATCAAAAAATTAAATTAAGTTTAATTTATATTTTTCAATTCTAGGGTTGGATTCTAGTCGGATAATTATAGGACTTATTGCATTTTATTTGTAACATTTTTAAGTTTATTTAAAGAAAAAATAGTATATTAAGCAACAAGGGGTTAAAGGCAGCCATTTGTTTACGCTGATGTTTGTGTACTCGTACACAAACATCAACGTAAACAAATTGGATGTCTTTAAGCCCATGTTACTTACGATATTTTTTATTCCAAAGGCACAAATGGAATTTTTCACCCTAGAATTGAAAAATATACATTAAACTTAATTTAATTTTTGATAGGTAAATCTCACTTGGAAATGCCCATATATATAGTGATTTTTATTGAACTCCCTTTTAAATGAACTTATGTAAGAGAATACTTCAAATTTGAGAAGTTGGTTTTAGAAGTATGTAAATAAGGTAAACAAGTATGTACACTGTTCGCTTTCTTCCTTCTCGACTAAAAAGGAGGATAACTGCCGAGTAAAGAGTAGGAAGTTTAATTAAAATGTTTTGTCTGGTCCCCACGCACAGTGGTCCAAAATTGGAATTTACTGTTCATAATTGCCTACAGCCTACAATTTCTTTTATAGATTTTGACGTTTTTTTTAAATTTTCAGCAATAAATTCCCCAGACCACCATTGGGCCGGATTTTTTATTTTCATTTTGCAACATTTTTTATTTAAACAATTAAGTTAAAAAATGAACCTACGGTAACAGTATTTGTTGTATATTTTTTAAAGAAGTGCTTCAATTAACTATGAAAGTATTTTTACAATCATATAAATGCTCAAGGACCAAAAATGCGTAATGAAAAATTTTATTCCAATTGTTATTAACAATTGTCATTAACAAGTACCTATACCCCAAAAACGCGTTTTTTAGGGTAAATATTTTTCAATATTTTTTTTTCTTTTTAACCTGACGTGCTGAACAACTTATACGTGCTAGCTCTAGCACGTCTAGTTGAAGATAATAAAAATATTGAAAAACCCCAAAAACGCGTTTTTTGTGGTATAGGTACTTGTTTATGACAATTGTTAATAACAATTGGAATAACATTTTTTATTACGCATTTTTGGTCCTTGAGCATTTATATGATTGTAAAAATACTTTCATAATTAATTGAAGCACTTTCTTAAAAAATATACAACAAATACTGTTACAGTAGGTTCATTTTTCAACTTATTTGTTTTAAATAAAAAAGGTTGCAAAATGAAAATCAAAAATCCGGCCCAATGGTGGTCTGGGAAATTTATCGCTGAAAATTAAAAAAAAAAAAAACGTCAAAATCCATAAAAAATTGGATAGGCTGTAGGCAATTATGAACAGTAAATTCCAATTTCGGACCACTGTACCACGAGTTCATGGAACCTTATTGTAACAGATTAGCAGAATAGACTTCAGTCAACCTGTTATTCTACCACATGAAACTAAACCTTAACACAAACATTTTAAAATATTGATTTATTCATAATACCTTTTTCCTCGACTTCGGCTACGGGATCGGGATCTTCTTCTATCTTTTTCTCGACGATCTCGATCTCGATCCCTGTCACGATCACGATCTCGTTCTCTTTCCCTATTTCTTGAACGACTTCTATCACGGTCTCTACATCGGTCCCTGTCCCTATCCCTTCCTCGATCTCGATCTCTTCCCCTGTCTCTGTCATTAACTTCTCGTTTCTCTTTACGTCTATCTTCAACTGTTTTCTCCAGATCAGACAATTTTTCTCGAATTTTAATGAATCCAAGATGTAATTTACCACCAAAGTGATCCGCTAGTCTTCTATCATTGTCATGAATTCCAAGATAAGCACTGCACACTTCGCACACCCTTAACTTCTGTTGTTGGTAACTTGAAGCTGGCATACTGTTTCGATACTCTTGTTCTGCTTCATTTTTCTTTTTTCGTAGTTCATCAATCTCACCCATTAACTTCATTGATTCTTCAACGAATCCTTCTTCTCCCAATTGCTCCGCTTTTGCTAATTTTTTACCAATTTCTTCTGCAAGAATATGAACACTATTGGCTTTCGCTGCCACTTCTGCGCTTAATTCTTCTTGAGTTTCTGCCAGTCTTTGTTTTGCTTGTTCCGTTCGACGGTCACAATCTGCAATAAAATTCTGCAGGTGTTCCATCGCCTGTAAATTTAAAATACAGTCAATAAATCATTAAATAGACTATTTTGATTATCAAAATGGTTTATCAAATATAACTAAAAATTCAATTCTATTATAATATACACTTGAGTGTCGCTCAAGTAAACTCCAGTGTCTAATAATAATAATAATAATTATTAGAGACTTGGTATATTTTGGTAATTTTCTAGGTCAGTGATCAAGATTTTATCATCAAAAATATAAAAAAAATTATTTTTGTACACTTATATACAAATTTTTTAAAATATTGTAAAATATGTAAATAATAATCTCGCGGTCCATTTTTAGAACTAAAATAAAGATGGAGCTTTAAAATTTCCAAAGTTTGTGTATTTGTATATATCTGCCAAAGATTTTTGTACAAACATTAATAAATAAATTAAAATTAAGGATGAATAAGCGATAACCCATTAGGCCCTGTGGCGTATACTATGGAGCCTAAAAAGTTATTGCATGAGTACCTTCAATCAATAATTTCATTTAAAAAATGTAAGTTTAAAATACTAGAGAGCATCTACGGCTGCGCAGTAATTTTTTTTAACCTGCTTAATATGCGCTCAATGTATATTTCAAAATAAATCGGTTTCAATAAAAGAAGATAATATGAACATTATAAGTCAATCTTGCAGAAAGTTTGCAGCAAGATTGCTATGCTTGTTCATTACGCAAGAGGAAGGTATTTTAATATTTTAATCACATAACAATCAAAAAACTGTGTAAACCATGAAATAGGATAAGGAGATTAAACAACGTAAATTTACTGTTCCCCATATAGAGGATCACAGTAGTCAGTTTTCATTTTTGCACTACGACCAGTTTCCCTTTTCAAGAAAAACATAAAATTGAATATGTTGTCTTCACATACAGCACATTCAAAAATATTTAAGTTCCCTGCTGGAAATACATAAAGTGATAGGAAGCCTATCTCTTCTTATGTTTCTTTATCTTTGGAATGTAAAGAGATTGCAATATGTTATCTCTTTCTATTTTGCTTCCTCATGGAGCAACGCCATTGGACAAAGCTTTGTATTCCTTCAAATTTACAAATTTGTTATAATGATTCAAAATAGCTTTCCTCTATCTAGAAATGTGTTATATGAGTTTCTGATCAAATGTCCGGATGAATATATGTGACTGTCCACGAGAAAACGTGCTTAACTTCAAAAAATAAATTTTTATTTTTTAATATCAACCGACAGTGTTTTACTTGCTCTTTCATTTTCAAAAATACAAAATTCTTCTAAATAAGTTTATGGGATATTAAGCAAGAAGCCTAGGGCTACTGCATTGGTTTTAATGCATCGCTGCAACTTTAATCGCTCACTCTGTAAAATTGACGTTTGGGAGCTAAGGCACGTTTTCTTGTGGACAGTCACATATGTATGTGTGTGCACGCTCCCGGATATAGTTTTTTTGTAAACACGATAACTCAAGAACGCTTTAACGGTTTTAAATAAAATTTGGAATGGTTATTTTACTACCAATATCTGGAATCAGACACAAGGGTATTTAAATATAACCACTAAACAAAATTTATTATTTTTTATTGTTTGAAAATTTTGTTTTATTAAAAAAAAATTTTTTTTAACTATTAAGTTCAACTTAATAAATAAAAAATCATATTCCTTGGTTAAAAAAAATCTATTAACCTATATAAAGTTTATCTTTTGTCAAGATTTTAAAGAATAAATTCAGGGTGGCCACGTGTCAGTAAAGTCAGTAAAGTCAGGGAAATCGAATTTTTCTTTTTTTGAAAATATTCATAAATGTTTGTACAATACTGCCGTACTAAGGAAAAACTTAGGCAAACGACATTTTGACGAAAAATGAGTTTTTGGTATCAATGGATTCGTTGAAAAAAACTGCATCTGTTAGTTATAGTTTAAATCATTTTTTAAAATTATTTGTTGTAAAAAATTAATATAAAAAATCTTAGAAACTCTAGAAAATGAAAGAATACTTGATAAAAACTTAAGCAAAGTGCTTTGCGTAGTCCAAAAATCGTACGAGGCTTCGAGCTCGGGTATAAGATCAGAAGGAAAAACTTAGGCAAAGTCACTCGCGTGTTATTTCTATCGGAAACGTGGTCGAAGCTGAGCGCTGTTTACGAAATAAAAACTACGCAAACGCCATGCTTGTAAACCCATGGCGTTTGCCTAAGTTCTTCCATCAAAAAGTGAGTCGAGCGGACTACGCAACCGACATTCAGCAATACACATAATGTGACGTCACTCACGTCAATGGCGTTTGCCTAAGTTTTTCCATCCGATCAGGGGTCCGCGCTCGCCTACCTATTTGGCAGAAACTACGCAAACGACTTTGCCTAACTTATTCCTTCGTATTTGCATTTAGTAAAACTCGCATATTCATTTTTTCATATAATTTGTTTAAACAATGAACTTTTCATTTCATAATTAAATAGTACATTATTATTTTATACTGTATGTGAAGTTAAATTGAACAATTTTTTAGTCTATATTAGGGTTCTCAATGCAAACAGTTTTTCTTGATTTTCTCAGTTCGACTGAAATGTCGCTTGCCTAAGTTTTTCCTTAGTACGGCAGAATAATGCTAAACTACTAAAAAATTAAGATTTTTATTAGTAACTAAACAAACGTTAATAACTTTTAAAAATGTAAAAAATTATTTTTTGAGAAAGTAATTTTAAGATTTTTCGATACAAAAACTATTTACACCAAAGTAAATTATATATTTTATACACAAAACTTATCTGAACTATTTTAAATAGTTCTAGTTACTAACCAACAATTTTGATTTGTTTAAACAATCTTAGTTAAATAAATTCATAACTTCAAAAGCTTTCCTTACTTAGATTTCGTTTCTTTGTTTAAATTAATTAATTAATTACTATAATAATTAAGAAATCTTTTGAGGTTATTTATTTGTTAACTAAAACTGTTTAAACGATTTAAAAATAGTTGATAAGTATTCAAAACTACCATGAAACTCTATGCCAATAACAATCAAATAATTTTACAAAAGAAAAAAAATTTAAGTAATACAAATTTTCGAAGTTATTTATTTGTTAATTAAAATTGTTTAGACAATCTAAAAATTTTTTGTAAACATTCTAAATTGTATTAGGATTCTATAGGCCAATAGTGACGAATTAATTTTACAATAGAAACGAATTCTTAGTATGTAATGGAAACTTTTGAAGTGATTATATCGAAATACCTTGAAATCACTCTCTAAAAAAAATAATTTTTTATATTTTTTAAAGTTACTAACATTCTTTTTAGTTAATATTAAAAGTCTTGATTTTTGAATACCAACTTAGACTGTCATTTACATAAAAATAAATTGCTTTTTGACAAAGTTAACAGTTGAACTGACAGCTCTCAAGTGTCAAAATGTCAATTTAACATTATAAAAACATTTTAAAAAAAATAACATTAAAATTGGTTCATTTTTGAGTTGTTGGCAGATTTTTCTCTTTGCTCTGAATAAAAAAATTGTTGTCAAGGAATTTGGTTGTAAAGTCAGTAAAATTTCAAGGAAAAGACAGGGAAGTTGATAAAATGAATCTTGTGGTCACTCTGAAATTGCAATGCTTTCTCCATGACCATGAGGAAGCAAATACAGTGCCGTTCAGCAAAATTTGACCACCCTTCAGAATTTTTGTCTTTACAAAAAGTTCTATATTTTGTTAACCAATAAAGATAAAACAATAAATGAGGACTTTTCTTAAAGCTTATGTTCTCAACTTTTAGGATATCTGAGAAAAAGAAAAAAAAATTTTATTACTTAATTAAATTGAATTATTGTTTTATCTTTATTGGTTAACAAAATATAAAACTTTTTGTAAAGACACAAATTCTGAAGGGTGGGCAAATTCTGCTGGACGGCACTGTATTTTTGCTAACGCGGAAGCAAAATGTTCATAAAATCAACATAATCCTCGCCTTGTTTTTGTTATCTTCCTGATTGCTTTCTATTAAGGGGTAACACCACTCTAGGATTTTCAAAAAATCGAAATTTTTTTTTTTTGCTTAAAGTACACTTTAGGGTCCTAAAAACACAATTCGATTGGTAGAATGGTGAGAAAATAATGTTTTCCCTTTCTTATCCGCTGTAGTGTCAGAGGGTTAAATTGGTTTAAATTGGAAAAATTTTTTTTTTCATTTTTAACAATAAATAAACAAATGAAAACACCTATTTTTAAAAAAACAAAATCAGATGCTGCAAGAAGATCCAGAATTGAGCAGAAGGCATCCAGAAAGGATTCCACTTGTCCATGAAAGGTGAAATGTACGGCGCAGGCATCGCTGACTGAAGGTATAACAAAATTTGCAACACTTAAAACTTTAAACGCGTTTTTCTCGAAACTGCATTTTTCAAACCGGGCGACGATAGTACTCGGACACTATAGCAGATATCCACCTGCAATTTTAACTGTAGCTTCACAGTAACATTATCTAGTAAAGTACGATTTTTTTTTTTTATCATTGCAACTTTTTTTTTATAAACAATTTAATGCTAATTTTTTTGGGTAAAAAATTGAACATTTTTTCAAAAGTCCGCCATTTTTTGAAAAATTGATGTAAAGCTAAAATCGTACGTACTTTACTAGCAAATCTTATGTAGATTAAGAACCCGTTATTTATTTTGTTTCAGATATCACGAGTTCCTAGAATGACGGTCGCCCGTAGAGGCCCTCTTTTAAAAAGCGATTCCAATTATAGGCTTAGTAGCCGCCATTTTGTAATAAACATATAAATATAAAATTTTTTTATGTACTTAAATACATGCTAAACAAAACCTAAAAGAGAGAAATTCGATTATTTTTTCCATACTCCTGAAATAAATTGTCAAAGTTAGGCCTTTTTTTAGGACTCTAGAGTGGTGTTACCCCTTAACTCGACAATCAATAGACACCCATATCATCTTTAGGGTTTCGTACCGTAAAACCCTTGGCGGCCAAAGTTACTGACTTAGGATGTTAAAATTTGGTACAAATATGTAGATTGATGTGTAGATTACAGGAAAATTATAGAAAACTTTGGCAATAAACTTAACTTCCAAACCCTTAACTTCCAAACTATTAGACTTAGGATGTTAACATTTGGTATACATATGTAAATTGACGTGTAGATTACAGAAAAAATATATAGAAGTTTGTTAATGTTCGTCTTCATAGAATTTTATATCGATTTTTATCTTTATGCTATTCCTGTTTATCTCTTTCTATCTTTTTGCCTCGCTACTCTATATTACATTCTGTATATTTTCAAATGCTTTTTTAACATATCGTCATCTTAATAAGTAAACATCGTAACTCCATTTGTTACAACTTTACAGGAGAGCAAAAATGTGCTCCGTCCCTATAATTCATACGTTCATGATACTAATTCATCAAACTGTCTCATGTCTATTACATAATTTTTCATTATATATTTCTATTATTTCTCATAATTGTTCATTCTTTTTAATATAAACATCACTTTTCTTTTTAATACTCACTTAAATTAGAATTCATCTTTAACTATAAATTCCAATATAAAAAGTCTCCGATCTTTCTAAATATCTACAAAATGCTTATCACTTTCCAGTTGATGATTATATCCTTATATGACCTTTTTCATCTAGCTATCGATGAACATTAGCAGTATACCCAAAAAACATTCCTAAGTTATTTGACAACCCTTATGGAAAAGTGTGACATGAAAATAATGACACAGATGCGTGTGATTACTTCATAATGTCATTGCGTGTCATCATTTCGCGACCACACGAAAAAAATGACAGGAAAAAAATCACATGGCAAAGAATGCATCATTAAAAAACTTTGGTAATTATGCAGTTAAGCCCACCATATATCCAAAATTTTCTTAAATTACGTAACTTACGTAAGTTACGTTTCTTAACATCATGCGCCGTGTATTTGCATCTAATGCAATAGAAATCAGCAAAAAAACCCATCAAAAAAGTTTTAGTTTTCAAGATTTGACAAGAGCCGCTTAACTGCATAATTACCAAAACTTTTTATTATTATTAGTTTTATAATAATTTCGTATAAACATACATTGTGCACCATTTTGGAGAGGAAAAAAATTTACTGCGCAGCCGTAGGTGCTGTAGAATAAGTAGAATACGTCTGCGCATCCTGGCATTTTTATGTATGCTTTGCCGTGTCATTTTCTCCCGTGTTATTTTTTTCGTGTGGTTGCGAAATGATGACACGCAATGACACGAAAGTAATGACACGCATCCGTGTCATTATTTTCATGTCACACTTTTCCATAAGGGAATAGTCCTAGCCTACACTGAAAAAAAAAGAGTTTGCTTCTGTCATTTTTCGAATGTCGCCTTAGACTTCGCGTCTAAGGCACATCGCGTACCTTTTTGGGGGACGCAGCGCACCTCAGCCGACTCTGCCTGTTTTTTGGGGTGTGTATCGTGCTTCTGGGGGTTAGTTGCGCACCTCTCGAAGTGCACTGCACGCCTTAGATGCGAAGTTTGTTGAGACACTCGAAAAATGACAGTAACAAGCCCTCTTTTTTTTCAGTGTAGTATCGACAGGAACCCATCAAGAACTGATTTACTTGGGTCGACTGCATTTCCTTCAAAATCCAATTGACCGAAATTTAATTGTCCAAACTTGCATTTGTCAGAATTTGTAATCACCCGACCTTGCATTTGTCCGAACTTTTAACTTCTCGAATTTGCATTTGTCAAAGTACCGTACTTCCATTTGCCCAAACGTTGAAATCACTGAATTTTTATTTGTCCAAACTTTGAAATCACCGAACTTGTATTTGTTAAAACATTCAATTACCCGTACTTGTATTTGTCCAAACTTTGAAATCACCAAACTCACATTTGGCCAAACTCTTAAATCCACAAACTTTCATTTGGCCTAGCTTTTAAATTACCGAAAACGCATTTGTCAAAACATTCAACTCTCCAAACTATAATTTGCCAAACCCTTTAACTCACCGACTACGCAAGTCACCGATTTTGCATGAGGCGCACGATTATACCATAAAAATATTTAACCCGAATTTTCAATATTTCGAAATCAAAAGTTGAGAACTGTTATTTTATAGATGAAATTAATTAAATGAATTATATTTTTTCGACTCTACTGTTAAAAGAATGACAAATGTAGTGAAGTTTTGTTTAGCAGACATTTAACTTGTAAGAAATTTATTTAAAGATACTTTTTATTAAAAAGAATAATTAATTAACCGAAATTTGAGGTTATGTGAATTTCATTGTCCCACTTGTACGACACTTTCATTTCTAATTATTCCGCATTTTTTAATTAATCTAGTCTTTGACAAACGAAACGTCAACACTGAAATCAGGTAACAGCATTAGTGTTAACGGGCCTGATCAAACTTAATGTTTTAATAATTTCTTTTTAATTATATTTAGCACAATCAAGAAATTGATAAATAATTAATATTAAAATTTATTGAATATGGCATTAATCTTAAAATCTTAATTAATTAATTGTCTGTTACCAAACATACATCTAACGGCCCACTACGAGCATCAATAGCTGCTTGGATGCAGCTCAGGACTGAAGAGCGAGGGATTACGAGTGCAAATCTTCTGGCTGTGGTTTTTTATTTTTTCTCTTTTTTTTTTAGTAAATGATTAAAACGTATTAAACCGAAACTGATTTAATTCGGTTTCTTTGAATTAAAAAGTCTGTCACAATCAGGGATTTAAATGTATTAAACATTTTAATACTTCTTAATGAAAGTATTTTTACCGGGTAGAAATTATATTTAATAAATTTGAATGAAGCAGTATTGATCATTAAGAAAAATAACATTGAATTTGTATTTGAAAGAATTTCCACCAGACAAATTGAGGGTCCGGATTCCATAAGGTGTTACGCGTGACTAACGTAGGCCCCGCGTTCAGCGAGAACTCACTGAACGAGGGGCCAACGAAAGTCACGCGTAACACCTTATGGAATCCGGACCCTCAATTGTTTAAAATGTCGAACTTTCATATAGTACAAATTTAAATAACTTCAATTAAGACTTGACAGAATTTCAATTTAGTCAAGTATTAACATAGTCAAATTTATAATTCAATGAACTTTTATTTAATAGAATGTTCATGTATCAGGACTGTCACTTGAACGAATTTCTATATTACCGACATATTAAACATTGAGCATTTTTATTTGATGGACAGTTCATCATGGCATCGCGCTCCATTAGTAAGACAAAGACAGTGATATCGTCATCCTTGTCTTACTAATGGAACGTTACGTCATGATGAACCGTCGATCAAATAAAAATTCTCAATGTTTAATATGTCGGTAATATAGAAATTCGTTCAAGTGACAGTCCTGATACATAAACATTCTATTAAATAAAAGTTCGTTAAATTATAAATTTTACTATGTTAATATTCGACTAAATTGAAATTCTGTAGAGTGTGAATTCAAATTATTAAATTTTGTGATACGTGAAAGTTCGACAATTTAAGAAATTTATCGATTGGAAGTTACTTCAAAGTAAGAAGGTAGGTATGTACTTACATGTGTACGCATATAAGATCTCAGGTGACACAGATGAGATCTCGTATACGATCTTATGTAAGAACGTAAGTACGAACGTATGTAAGTTCTTATATTAAGTTCTGTCATGCACCGCGTATAACGTTACTCAATTTGAAATTAAAACAGCGTTCTTATATGAGTTCTCATCTGCGTACATATGTACGAACACATGTGCAAACACACGTACGAACTCATGTGCGAACACACCTAAGTATTAAATTAAATATGTTTAATTAAATATATTATTAAAAAAAAACTCTCGCCAACCGGATTCGAGCCCATCTAACCTAAGCATAAGTACGCCTTAAACCCCGCGGCCACCGTAGTTATAGAATCAACTTTACAAAATCTTAGTCATGTTTAATACATAAATTTCTCCGGAAAGGTAGGACTAAGATTTTGTAAAGTTGTTTCTATAACTACGGTGGCCAAGGGGTTGGCGTACTTAGGCTCAGCTTAGATGGGCTCGAATCCCGTTGGCGGGAATTTTTTTTAATGATATATTTAATTTAAAATATTTAATTTAATACTAACGTGTGTTTGCACATGAGTTCGTACATACGTACGCAGATGAGAACTCATATAATAACGCTGTTTCAATTATATATTTTGTTACGTTATACGCGGCGCATGACGGAACTTAATATAAGAACTTACATGCGTTCGTACCTACTCCTCACATAAGATCTTATACGAGATCTCGTCTGTGTCACCTGAGATCTTATATGCGAACACATGTAAGTACATACCTACTTTCTTACGATAGATCTCACGCACGTTTTTACATTAAGGTACTTCTCTAAATAGTTTATCATCTACTATAGTTTCAAATAATTTTTTTACTTTTAAATGAAAGACTTTTGCTACTGTTTCAGGTTGATCAGAAGCTGACCGATTAGGTAATAAATTTTCTTAAATTTCTTTCCATTTATTCGTCATTGTAATAAATAAATCTGGTCTACCATAAGAAGCTACAATGGTCAATGCATCTTGATATTGTTTTACCATGTGACGAGGTGATCCTATAAATGTTGAAGGCAATTTCAACATCTTGCCAACATGTACATTATTTTCAGTTTTTTGTAATCCTTTGTAAGATTCACTTCTTACTGTTGTTTGATTATTTTTACAAAAATGTAACCTAACTTTTTCAACTTTGACATAATTATCAACTAACACAAACTAACACAATCAACTTACATCTTTCATAAATAACATTTCTCCCCGGTAAAAAGCCTTGCATTAGTGAGTATTACAGTTTCTACACTTTAATGCCAAATTTAATTCATTTTAATTTTATTAAATCCCTGATTGTGCAAAATATTTTTAATGCCTAAAATTAAGATTAGTTTGTTATACATTTAATGCATTCTTATTCCAAATAAAAAGACGCCTTTTTGCAGAAATATATTTCATTGCTTTTTAATGCCTTTTTTAGGAAATGAATGTAACTCATTTCATTACTTTTGAATAACTGTATGAATATGGAAATTTTAATACAATTTATTTCAAATATTGATAATTAAAAAAATTAATTTTAATACGATTGAATTTTGAACACCCTATGCGAAATTTTAATGCACTTTAATAATGTTATTTTGAATTTAAAAATTTAGCCTTTTTTTATAGCAGAAAAAAATAATTTGTACGTCACTTTCATTTCTTATTATTCAACATTTGCTAATTAATCTTGTCTTTGACAAACGAAACGTCTATACAGAAATCAGGCAATAGCGGGAATTGTACTTAATAAATAAATAAATAAATAGCATTTGTGTTAACAAGCTTGATCAAACTTAATGTGAATTTTATAATTTTGTTTTTCACAAGTTCAATTCTCCTAGCCTCGTGTGTTTTTTTTTTTTTTTTGGAGTAAATGATTAAAACGCATTAAACTGAAACTGATTTAATTCGTTTTCTTTAAATTAAAAAGTTTGGCACAATCAGGGATTTAAATGTATTAAACATTTTAATACTTGTTAATAAAAGTCTTTTTACCAGGTTTTTCTTTCTCATCAATTACACTAGTTTACAAATTATACCGCTTGTTTTGTACATTAAGTGCCACTATTTTTTTCTTGTTCAGTCTTCTGTACTGAATTCGAAAATCACATAAAAAATATTTTTTATGGATAGGTTTTCGGGATACAAAAATTATTAATTTTTTCTATTATTTTCAAAAATAGCAAAACTGAATAGTCTATAACTCGACTTATACACTTTTAATCTGGTCGTATAATAGGTCAAGTTAAAGGTAAATGACTTACTAATACATTCTAAAATATTAAAATTCTAAATATTTAGTTGTTTAAGCGTGACGTCTCAAAATATGAGAAAAATCCGTATTTTTTTTAATCAAAGATTTCCTTTATTGACTCTAAAAGCACAAACTCATGAATATATGTTCAATTTCTTTTTTTTACCGTAAAGTGTGGGACTTTATGAAAAGAAAAAGCTTTTATTAAAGAAAAAGCTTTTATTAAAGAAAATCTGTTAATCTTTATGGACGATATGATCAAATTAGCAAAAAATGTTAAAATTCAATTTTTGAACAATTTTTGTACTACCTCAGTATTACAGTATATAATGTTATTTAGTTTATAGAATCTATTATTCTCGATAAAAAAAGTGTTTTTCGTGAAATTTTTATTTAAAAAAATTGTTTAGTTAAAATTTGTAATTCTACTTTTACGCAACATTTTTTTTTACTTGATGATTAACAATACTTTACTTGTCATATGAAGGTTGTCGTTTTTCATTCGTTTATGGATTTGTTTACCTGTCAAACCATCTAATTTTCTATATTGAAAATTTATATTATGGATACAAAAAAAAGAGCCTTTAAGTGCAAAAACTGCCCAGATGACTTTTGCTACGTGTGTGGAAAATATGAAATTAGAAAAAATAAGCGAAATTTTAATCAAGTCTTGCAAAAAATATTTTCAAATTATTTCGGCATGGAACCTGAAAATATTGATAAGCAATGGACTCCCAATATGATTTGCCTCTCGTGTCACACAAATCTAAGTGGATGGAAAGAAAAACTACCAGGGTATGAATTTAGTCATTATTTTAAATAAATATTGTTTGAGATTATGCAAATTTATATTTGTCCTAATTTATATTTAAC
The DNA here is from genome assembly GCA_037103525.1 of Ganaspis brasiliensis. NCBI lineage: Eukaryota > Metazoa > Arthropoda > Insecta > Hymenoptera > Figitidae > Ganaspis > Ganaspis brasiliensis. Next base: position 2,889,677 of record JAZKLR010000266.1, on the reverse strand, counting down.
TTAAACATTATTTGACATATTTTTTAAGTACTAAAATTCTTATTTTGTCAAATTCTAATTTATCCTAATTCTTATATGTCATAAAACTCATTTGACGTAATTCTTACGTAATATAAATCATATTTGTCCGAAATCTCATTTAACCTAAACCTTATTTGGCCAGTTTTAATGGGATCTAATCTTTTTTTGGGCCTAATTCCCATTGTACCTAAACTTTTTTTTGAACTTAATCATATTTGAGCTAGTACTTATTTGAACTAAATCATTTTTACCTTAATTCTTATTTTCAATGAGTCTTATTTAACATAAAATTTAATTTGGACCTAACAGTCGGAGATTATTTATAGGGCATCCACAACTGAATACACGTCATCACTGGACAAGTTCTCCCCTCCCAACTGACACTTAATTAATTTTTTTATCCCTATTTACTTCGAGTCACTTTTTTTAAACTAAAGAAATTTTTCGACGCTCACAATGAGCTAGAGTTTATTCCTAGGACTCCCACAAATGAAAACATGTAATCTCTGGCTTTTTTCACACGATACACGGCACCATACATTTTTTTTTTACAGTTTATTGATTTATTTCACGTTTGTCAAAATAAAGAATTTTTGCAAGGCTCACAAAGATGTGGAAATTATTTCTATGACTACGACAAATGATAACATGTCGTCATTGGACATGTTCATACCCTCCGCAGCACAATTAATTTCTTTTCAGTCCTTTTCGCATTAACTTACGTTTGTGCAATTAAAAAATTTTTTCAAGTCTTACAAAGACTTGGTGATTATTTCTAGCACTTCTACAAATAACGACATGTTTTCCCCCTCCATCGCACCATTAGTAATTTGTTCATTGTATTTATTCACTGTTGTTAATCTAAAGAATAAATGGCCTTATATTTTCAATAAAACCTGTTAACTGGTTTATTTTTTAAGACACAGGCGTCACATGAAGTTTGGCGTTCCAATGATTTGGAGAGAACAATTTTGTCATGTAAACGACTGCTATTTTTGCCTAAGTAAATCGACTGGTTTTGACAGAAATTTAAGGTGGTTCTATCCAAGTGTTCCATCTGTAACGTTTCCAGTTTTGCATTTGGGAACATTTCCCATTCCCACTTATGTCGATTCTTTTATGGACGAAACAACATTAGACTTCTCAATGAAGGACGTTGACAAGACCTATAAAATTGATTTTGATAAAAGTGATAATAAGAATCTCTTTGTAACTCAGGATGAATTAAATGATTGGGTGAGAGATTTGGAACTTACGAAAGAGAAATCAGAATTACTTGCGTCTCGTATGAAGCAATTCAACTTTTTGGCACCGAGGGTTAAAATAACTTACTTCAGAGACCGTGACAGGACTTACTCAAAATTTTACTCAACGAGAGATGAGATATGTTTTTGCAGTGATATTTCTGGTTTGTTTAAGGAGATTGGACAGCCTTACAATTCAAAACAGTGGCGTTTATTCGTTGACAGTAGCAAAGCCAGCTTAAAAGCAGTTCTTTTACACAATGAAAACCAGAAGTCATCTATTCCAATCGCACATGCGGTCAACACCAAAGAATCTTATGACACCATTAATAAAATTATTAAAATTTATTAACTACGATAAACATGAGTGGGAAGTATGTTCTGATTTGAAAGTGGTGGGCATGTTATGTGGGATGCAAGGTGGATTCACAAAATACTGCTGTTTCTTCTGTCTCTGGGACAGCCGTGATCGTGAGCATCATTATAAGAAAAGAAAATGTCCGAAAAGAAAAAACGTTACAGTCGGCAAAAACAATATTAAATACAGGCCTTTAATAAAAAGAGAAAAAGTTATTCTTCCACCACTACATATTAAACTTGGCTTATTTAAAAATTTCGTTAAGGCATTAAATAAGGATGGTTCTGCATTCGAATATTTAAGAAAAATATTTAAAAATCTTTCTTTCGAAAAGATCAAGGAAGGAGTGTTTGACGGACCACAAATAAAAAAATTACTGAAGAATGAAAAATTTGAAACACATTTATCATCTGACGAATTGAAGGCTTGGAAATCGTTTAAGTTGGTTGTTGCAAATTTCTTGGGAAACAATAAGAGCCCAGATTACAAAATTATAGTTGAAGATTTACTAGAAAATTATGCGAAACTTGGTATGAAATGAAATTCTTTTTTACTTTTTACTAAATGCACACTACCGAACAAAATTGTGGGACTGCTTAAAGAATGGAATTACAAATATTACCTTCTTAAAAGGTTGATAACTTTGTCAGATATCAGAAATTTTTCATGGACTATTGGAAAGCTTGTAAAATTTGCCGTTAAATGGTCCTATTGTAAAGTTTTTTTTGATTAATAGAAGCGGAGATTCAATGTGATAAAAACAGGTGGATTTTTATTGTTTAAGTTTGGTGGTCAGCATTTTCTATAAAAGGAGAAATTTGAAAAATTTAAAACAAATCTAAAAAAACCTTGAACTTTTAACTTTAAAATAAGCCTAAGAAAATATAAATATCTTGACTGGTTCTAAAGTTATTAACATTTTAAAACTGTCATGTTTTTAATCTCCTTTTCTAAGTTGTGTCCCACAGTTTTGTCCGGTAAAGTATTTAAGATTTTTATTTTTCTAATAGGTGTAAATATGTCTCTTAAAATACACTTTTTGCATTCCCACTTGGATTTCTTCGCTGAAAACCTCGGGGCCAAAAGTGATGAACATGGTGAGAGGTTCCACCAAGAAATGAAAAGTATCGAGCGACGTTATCAAGGATTTTGGGATGAGAGAATGATGCGGATTATATTTGGTCCCCCTTGAGAGAAACAGACGCCAAAAATAACAAGAGGCAAACAAAAAGAAAAAAATTATCATAATCACCCTAGTTGAAGTGCTGTAAAACCATATTCTGTAGAATATTAATAGTGATGCCGTCGATCGAGATTTTTCAAGCCCAATACAATACCAAGCCAATATTTCTACTTTTGCTTGGTTTCATCTCGATCGACTTTTTCTTGGCTTGGTTAAAATCTTGGTGAAAGGATTCTTGAGGGATTCTTGAGTTGATCTTGGTTTTCAATATCAAGATTTTGACCAGATGTGCTTTTCCTTTGAAAATAATAGCAAAACAAGTTTACTCTGGATGGTGGGGCTGGTCCAGGTAGTTTCGGACAATGGCGCTATCATAAAAAATTTACTGCTTCTATTGTGGTGTGGAAATCTTGAAATTGCAAGCCAAGATCAATCCAAGACTTGATTTTTCAATCCTAAACCAAGCCAATACAAAACCAAGATTTTGCTCTTGAGAACCAAGATCAAGCCAAGAAATTTACTGGGCCTCTCAAGCCAAGATCAATAAATTCTTGTCTTGAACGGCATCACTAAATATTAAAGAATTAGAAACAAATTTAACGTCCAAATTCAAATATTAAACACACAATTAACGTTCAATTACTCGACAAAAACTAGAAAAATCCTGTATCAAAATTTGAAAGGGAGATGAAAGGTAAGAAGGAATCTTCTTAATCCACGAAGCCCACTACCTACTATGTCTAATATTTCTTAGCTGAAAATGAAAACAGAATTTAAAAAAAAAAATTGCGTTTTATCATTCATCTAACTACCTCATCGGGAGCTGGAAAAGAAAAAATATGTTAGTCTAGTTCCGGCCAGCTCAGCTATCAGGAACCAAAAAGACAAAGGTTAGGATCTATTCTTGTTGGTTCCGGATAGCTGGTTCGAGATATCTTAATATATTTTTTCTTTTACAGTTCCTAATGATGGAACGAGGTAAGAGCCGAAACGTCGTTTTTCTTTTTATTAATTCTGTTTTCATTTTTTCCAACTTTTAAAATTGTTCATTAAATTCTAGATTTCCAGAAATGGAGAACGCAGCATAGATGTGGATTGCTATTCTCATTGATCATCACATCGGTTTTTATTATAAATTTTGTTTATAACTATTCTATGTTTATTTCTTGTTATTATTTCGTTCAATCAGTTATAATTATAATTTCCACATAAAAATTCGCTTTTATTTCTTGAAATAGAAAGTATCATTAAAGATTTAAACTAACAATAAGAAAAGAGCCATCATTGGTGTATAAATTTTCAAAATTCAACTCAACACAAAATTTATTGGATTCAATTAACTTTTTATTGTGAGTAATTCAATTTTCTGTTTTGTTACGTGACTTATGGTGATGACCATCTAATAATCTATTTATTAAATGACATTATACAATGCAATACTTAAGTAATATAACAAGAACTAAAAAATTGGATTTTGAAAGTTTTTACCTAATTGGTTATATCGTCTGTAAATATCAATGGATTTTCTTCAACAAAAGCTTTTTCTCTTCATAAAATCTCACACTTTATGATGAAAAAAAGAAACTGAACAGACATTAATGATTTTGTATTTTTAAAGGCAATAAACTAAATCTTTGATTTAAAAAAAGAAGAATTTTTCTCATATTTTGAGCAAGCGCGCTTAAACAACTTAACAATTATAATTTTGATGTTGCAGAGTGTATTGGTGAGTCATTTAGCTTTAATTTGACCTATTATACGACCATATACAATCGCTAAAAATTATTAATTTGTCAGAATTATTATCTCTCTTTTCTTCTTGAACAGCACTTTCTATGTAGTTTTTTTTAGAAAAATTTAAATCTGTTTCACTACTTAAATATACATCTTCCACTGATATTCTTATAAACATTTAAATTTCGGTCACTATTTACACTTTCCATATTTGTTACTTGTCTCTTTTTCCCATCTCTCCTTTTAACTTAGGTCTTTTACAATACTTTTTTTCATATTTGGTATTGCTTTTTTTAGTTTCTTAGTTAGGAATATTAACAACTTTTTTCTGTCCTATTTTTGTAGGTAATGAAGGACTACTACTACCTCCTTTCATTTCTGTAAAGCCGTCATTAGTTTGATAATCTAATTTTCTCTTCTGTGTCGCATCTTTTACATTCCTCACATGTAAATTATTGTTTTTTTATTTATTCGATATTGCCAATTCCAAGTTTATACAATTTTGTAAAATTATCGGAAAAGGAGATAACACATTTTTTCAAATATACAAATGAGTACTCATTAATGCATGATTATATACAACATTTTCAGGTTTAATATTAAAATATAGAGAAACAGCAAACGCAATTGCGTATACACCACAATCAAAAAAATTTAGTTGTTGTTGTCTTCTTAAAAAAACTACATTAGGTTTAAATGGATATAACCTGCATAAATATTCTCTTTGATCTTCATTTAAACAACCTCCATTAAGGCTATCATAAACAAAAAGTTAATTTCCATCATAGTAAGTGCAAAACCATTGACCCAAAAGTCGATTCCCACTAAACAATATTTGAATGTGATTTATTCTTATTAATTACTTTTATTTCATCTAACATTTCTAAATATCCTGTAATTCTTTTTTCGGAAACTACCACCTGATTCAAGTTCCAATACTTCCTGAAACTTATACGTGTGATTGTCATTTAGCATATCCCTATTACCAATAATATCCCAATCTTTATCATTTAAATTGAAATATCTCCTCTTTAACTGAGAACTCATTTTTCAAAAACAACTTGCAAAAAAAATATTAACAAAAAATGAATCTTATTTTCTATGTCTCACGATCTAACTCCATAACACAGCCCCACAAAAAAAAAAGTGTCATGTACTTTTGACCGGAATACCTTACCCCTATGTATTTTGACGCGCTGAACACGAATCCGAAGTCCATTTTGCTCCATCACGTCAGGATTTTTTCCTAACCTCAAAATCAATAAAATGACACATTTTGTTCATTAGCATGTGAACCCAACTTAACATTAATACATGCCTTGGGCGAATAGAAAGCTTGGATTGTGACCTTTAAAACGCTTTTTTTCTTTTTAATCTTAAGTCGGGTTCACATGCTAATGAACAAAAAGTGTCATTTTATTGATTTTGAGGTTAGGAAAAAATCCTGACGTGATGGAGCAAAACTGACTTCGGATTCGTGTTCAGCGCGTCAAAATACATAGGTCTAGGGTATTCCGGTCAAAAGTACATGACACTTTTTTTTTTTTTGGGGCTGTGTAATCATCTCTATATCCTACATGTCATCAAAGTATCTTTATATTCCAAGTTTTAATGTTTTTTTTGTTTCTGTATCTCATGTTTATCTCATAGGGGCCATCCATAAATTACGTAAGACTTTTAGGGGGGTCAGAGGGTTCAGCAAATCTTACGACCAATAGAAAAAATGGTGCTAATGTATGTAAAAAATCTTACATGGGGGGGGGGGGGGTTAAATGACCGAAAAAATGTCTTACGTAATTTATGGACGGCCCCATATCTATTTATCTCATCTCATTATCTGATCTCTCTCATTGTTTCGCATGTTTATTTCATCTCATTGTCTCATGCTATTGTCTCATATTTTTACCTAATTTCTCTCATTGTCTCATCTGTTTATCTCATATCATTGTCTCATGATATTGCCTTATATCTTTATCTCACCTCTTTTATATAATTATATTATTAATACTTCTTTTACACTGTAACGACTGTTTAGAAACATTATAATTACTTTATTATTCATTAAACATTCACAATTAACTAATTTATTAAACAGTTATAAATCACTTCTTTAATGAATCCACAATCCCATTTTATCGACAGTTTTAGGATTTCATAACACTAACTTTATTGAAAATAAGAAGGAAATAAAAAATTCAAATACTTTCTAAATATCGTTACTTTAGTCAACACATTTTGCACACTTTCATTTGAATCACTGTCAACTTTCACATTTAATTTTTACTGTATATTTACTATTATAGTCACTTTATTATTCAACACTTACAGTTCATTTCTTTAATAAACACTTTTAATTCACCGCATTAAGAACTATTCAACACAGACTCTTAATAAACAATAAGCATATTAATACTAAAAACTTTCACATTAAACACATTTCTATTATAAATACTTAATAAAAAATGCACAATAATAAGCATTATTCACTTCCACATTTTACACATTCAAGTTCTATTCATTAATAAGTTTTACTACCATGCACTTAGTGATGCCGTTCGAGACGAGGAAAAATGAGAATTTCTCACTTTTCCTCGTTGATTTCTCATAGCTTCCTCGGTTTTGCCTTTCACTTTCCTCGATATTTCTCAGATCGTTTCGTCTCTTCTCGGGCCGTCTCTTCTCGATCTCTTCTCGGTTTTTTGAGAAATTCTAACCAGATGTTACTTCAGTGGTACTTTTTCCGTCTGGACGTTTGTAAGAAAAGAAATCAGTTTTCTTTATCCCTTTCTACAGTAGAAAAACCTTGAGCTCCACTGGCTTACTAACACTAAGAACCGAGTGCCTGTCCGCTGACGCACACATGTTCTATAGATGAACTTCTGACAGCTTAAAGCAACATCTGGCAAAAATTCCTCAAAAAATCGAGGCGAGAACGAGAAGAGACGGTTCGAGATGAGATGAAATGAGAAGAGACAGTTTGAGACGAGGATTTTTGAGAAATTTGGACCGCCTCATTCTCATATCGTCTCATTCCTCGATTTCCTCGCTCGACGGCATCACTACATGCACTTCTGTACTACACACTAATGTATTTATCTCTCTTTTCATTAAAACGCGAAAATTTTATCTCTTTTTCTAAAGCCATTAACCCTCATTATACAAGGGTTTGCTCGAACGATAATGACACCCTGCAGGTAGTCTATTGTTTGTATTAGGAAATAAAATTTACATTTGAAAGTAATCTGTATAATGAGCTGAGAGTTTCCTTTTCCGTCAACTTTTAACGAATACCTTCTCTCTCTAACCAAGGAACCAGGTATAGAAGTATATTTTTTCGTTAACTGTTAACGCTTTTCCGTTTACTTTTAACTTTTAACGCTTACCTTCAGTACTCGTTTCTTATATTACAGTAATATTACAAAATAATATGAAGGTAATATTCTAAAATTATTTTACATTAAACATAATATTAAAAATTTTTTAGGCTGACACGAAATTCGAACCTACACGCAGAAAATTCAAGTTTAAAAGAATGGCACTCAGTTCTATTAGTAAGGCAATTCATTTGTGTTAACAAGCTTGATCAAACTTAATGTTAATTTTATAATTTTTGTTTTTAATGATATTTAGCACAATCAAGAAATTAACAATTAATATTAATATTTATTGAATTTGGCAATAATCTTAGAATCTTACTTAGTTAATTGTCTGTTACCAGACATAAATATAAAGAACCACTACGAGACGTCACTTGTAGGCAACGTATTTGTTAGTTTCTGTAAGCGTATCAATAGCCGTTTGGATGCAGCTCAGGACTGAAGAGCGAGGGTTCACGAGTTCAATTCTCCTAGCTTTCGTTTTTTTTTTGTTTTGAGTAAATGATTGAAACGCATTAAACTGAAACTGATTTAATTTGTCTTCTTTGAATTAAAAAGTTTTGCACAATCACGGATTTAAATGTATTAAACATTTTAATACTTTTAATGCAAGTTTTTTTATCGGGAAGGGGTGCGTAGTTCGTTTTTAATGTATTTTTGCTAAAAACTTTATCATTTCCTTAACAACGTTATGACCAACAACTTGAATCATGCTCTCTTTAATTTTCCTGTAATCTACAAGTAAAAATACATATGTGCACCAAATTGGAGCTCTCTGTTTACTAATATACCAAATATCTTTGTTTCGTATGTGCGGAACTCTAGGTTTCAGTACGTGAGTAATTCGTACTTGCCTGGGTTTTTTTTGTTAATTTCAAAATGGTATCAAAACTGGAGATTGATACCCCCCAATGTTTGTTCATTTACTCTAATACATGTTTTCCATGAATGTTTAATGTTTACAATTGTCATTCAGGCAAAAGAGAATTATTTTAATTGCAATTCAGTGAAAAATATAAAGTGTACTTTAAAGATTTTTAGATGTGGTGCGAAATAACTAACATGTTTACTTTTTAATAATATTTCTTAATATTTTAAACGAATTTATTATGTAACAATATGAAACATAATAAATTGTTCACACAAACATTTTTTTCAGTGTATAATATAAAGTGTTTTATTGTTTTACAATAATTAATTATGTTATGTAAGTCTAAAATAATACTTCATAATTTTTAAAATAGTCGTAAATGTATTTTTGTTATTATATTTTCCAAAAATAAACGTGATTTTTAATATTGCACATATCTTTGAATTATGGTTCCCCTAAATTCCACCAGATATTGAGTTTTAATTAACGTGGATCTATTCTCTGAAATATAATCTTTAAGAAAAATTTGCGCCTTTTTGCACTTTTTTTTTATTTACGTGAGAAATCAAGGAAAACGTGTGCGCGCAGCACTTGTTAAATGAAGCGCACGTTGTGGAACTACTGATGCATAGCGCGATGACTTTTTTTTATTTTTGCGATAAAAGTACTTTATCATACATCAAAATTTTGATTATGAAGTCTACTTTTTAATACCGTTTGGTGTTTCACAAAAATCGTTGAACATAACCTCAAAATGACGATTAGATTAAGACGAAACACAAAAAAAATACTTTTTTACAACAAAAATTCCTATAAAAAAAGAAAAAAATGTATTTTTTGTCCAGGATAGCATACATTATGGTATTTTGACTTACTGAATCCAAATACACTGTCAGTTAAGAAATACAAAATGGTGGATCCAATATGGCAGACAGGTAAAGTTCCAAAGTGGTTGAAAAATTAGGGGAAATATTTTAGAATATGTTTCACTATTTCAGAACTTTAATATCATTTTTTTCAATTTTTTTCTACTATTTTGCACAAGGATTGTTTTTAGGGTATAATAAAACTGGTTATCAATTGGAAAAATTAGGAGGCATATTCCTGAGAATTTTCCGCCATTTTAGAACTTCATTAGAATTTTTTTTGTACAAGTTAATAATTATTTTCAAAGTTTTTGTCGATTATTTTTCTTTTGCATAGTTTTCAGGGGTTGATAATTCTGGTTATCAATTGTAGAAATTAAGGTGCATATTTCTAAGTATTTTCCGCCATTTCAGAACTTCATTAGAATTTTGTGGCAGAAAATGATATTTTTCAATATTTTCTCGACTATTTTTCTCAGGGGTGGTTTTTAAGGGATAATAATTCTGGTTATCAATTGGAAAGGTTAGGGAGCACATTTCTGAGTATTTTCCGTCACTTTCGAATTAGATTAGAAGTTCCAAAAAATCCCAGGTAACTAGTTTTAAACGAATACGATAGTTTTTTTAAAATTTGTGTCCACCATCTTGGATACGCCAATTTGAATTTCTAAAAACCGAAATCATATTCGTTATCAGCGACCCCAAAAGCCCCCATGTAACTAGTTTTAACAACATACGATAGTTGTTTAAAATTTGTGTCCGCCATATTGGATTCGCCATTTTGAATTTTGAAATTCTGACGTCAGATTCGTGATCAAAGACCCCAAAAACAGTAAATAGCATAATTGAAATTCATAAATTTTATGTACTTTCAGAGATATTAATTTTTGACAGAAGTTACCCCTTTCTGGCCCACTGTGCATTTGAAAGCTAATTTCATCACATTTAAAATGCATTCTCAAAACAACATTGCAGTTATTTTTCTAAGAGATAAGGTAATAATTTACAGAATAAATCTTCGTAATAATGATTTATCAGAAGCGTAATTTGTTACTGAATTTATTAAAGTCTCACTAAATAAATAACAAGAAATATTAGAAAAATAGAACCGTATTGATTTGACAGTAATATTGAGATTTGGCGATTTGAGCAGGGTTTCGAAAATCGGAATTTACAAGAAACTCTTGAAAAGTAGTAATGTTTTTTAACGTTTAAAACCTTTAAAATTTTTTTTACAATAATTTGAAAAAATAATATGCGGTCATTTGTTTAAAAAAATTAGCTATTTTTGCAATTTTTGATAACTCAGGAACGGTTGGGTTTAAAAAAATGTTTTAGAACACGAACTGTTCTCTTTTTCATGTAGAATTAGGAAAAAATATTTCAAAATTTTTTATATTTTTTAATTTTAATTAACATTTTTTTTAAACCTATAGTGCCGCGCAAAAGGATTTGCCCACCCTACGGCATGCAAGGGCATTACAAAAAGTTTTGTATCTTCATTATTAATTAAGATAAAACCTTCATCAAATATTTATTTTAAAGTTTAAATGTTTAACTTGAAACGATACTAAAAAAAAATAAAATTTTTTTTATTGTCTAATTGCTTAAAAAAAAAAGTTTTTACTTTTTTTGGAAAATTTAAAATTGATACAATTTTTTAAGAAGTCATCACATTTCAATTCTATAAATGGCATTTGAAATCATTTTTTGTCACCTTTAAAACGATTTTTTAAAAAATGCTCTACTATAATTTTTAAGGCAGATATGATCATTTGTTTATAAAAAATTGCCTTTTTTTTAATTGTTTGTCACTTGCGAACAACTGACTTTTGAAAAAAATGTGCTTTTTGTGCGTGGAATTAGGAAAAAAATATTTAAACATTCAAACAAAACAAAAATTTATACTTTTTTCCTTCTGTATATATTTTTAAGACGAATAACATAAATACATATCAATATATACCTATCGATAAAAAATTTTTTTTTTCTTTTAATGTTTAAATATTTTTTTTCCTAATTCTACGCCAAAAAAGGCACATTTTTTTCTTAACAATTTTTTCCAAAAGTCAGTTGTTCTCAAGTTACCAACAATTGAAAAAAAGGCTATTTTTATAAACAAATGACCATATTTTCCTTTAAAATTATCGTAGAGCAATTTTTAAAAAATCGTTTTAAAGGTGATAAAAAATTATTAATGAAGATACAAAACTATAATAATGATAAAAAAAATTTTATAATGATAAAAAAATTGAAATTTTGAACTTGAATATCTCAATTTTAAGCATCGCAAGGGGTACTGAAATTTAACCAGATACAAAGAACAGATAAATTTACGTTTTCTCACAATTTAAAGAAAATCTATCAAAAACCGATTTTTTAAAGTATAACTGCCGGAAAAATACCTTAAACAACTAAAATGATATAAAATTAACTTTCCATTAAATTCAGGTAGAATCATGTGGTTTTTTGCAATTGTAATTGGAGAACTATAAAAAAGTTTGGATATACTTCCGAATAGAGCGTACCTCTGATTTTGATAAAACTTGGTATACTTAAGTATTTCAAAGCGCTGATTACGAAAATCATAGTGAAAATTGGCGCAAATTTGATTATCATAGTGAAAACCATAAAAAACCATGAAAATCTGAGTTTTTTTTACATATAATTCTTTAAATATTAGAAATATCAAAAAATGTTTTATAAATGAAATGTTACGTGATGAACGTAACGTTAAGTAATAAACGTAACGTTACGTAATAAACGTAATTTTACGTAATGTAATAACGTAATTACGACTGTAGATAATTTAATATTGATATGGTGTGGGTATTTGGTCACATTTATGGTGATTTATGTTTTTTGCAATTATTTCGTAAACTAATTGGTTTCAGTAAAAAATGCATTAAACATAAAATGTGTATTTTAATGAGATCTACATGTTTTGTATAAATTTGTTTTTTATATTTGCAATATTTAAAGAGATAATCTATTCGGAAGTACACCCAAAAGTTTTTTATTCATAATTCGCAACATACCTTCAATTGTTTCTTCGTATATTTTTTAATTTAAATAATAATTTTTTTAATAAAAACTTAGATTCTTTACAAACTCCTAACAGAAAAAACTGAATTTTTTGTAAAATAATATTATACAAATAATATTATTACATTACAGTGAGCCCTCAATAGCCGTCACAACCTATGAAATTTTTCCTACCTTCAAACTCGATGGTCGTACGCCGCAGAAGTCACGCTTCTTGGACGATTTCAGGAACGTATGCTTCATAAATTTCTCCCGGAGACAGACGATATACATTTAATTCTCAATTATAGAAATATTATTTAATAAAAACTGTGGATCAATTTAAATTCGAATAGTTTGAAATCTGATTCAATTAAATAAAATTTGTTCTTAAAATCCAAACATGTTACTAAATGTCTGCATTCAATAAATAATACTTTCTGGTTGTTCCCTACTCTAAAAACGTGTGTGTGATCTGTCGTAAGAAGGTGGGTATGTACTTACATGTATAGGACGCATATAAGATCTCAGGTGACACAGACGAGATCTCGCATAAGATCTTATGTAAGAACGTAGGTACGAACGCATGTAAGTTCTTATATTAAGTTCGGTCATGCGCCGCGTATAACGTTACTCAATATGAAATTGAAACAGCGTTCTTATATGAGTTCTCATCTGCGTACGTATGTAAGAACACAGGTTCGAACACACTTACGAACTCATGTGCGAACACACCTAAGTATTAAATTAAATATTTTAAGTTAAATATATAATTTAAAGAAAATTCTCGCTAACGGAATTAGAGCCCATCTAACCTGAGCCTAAGTACGCCTTAAACCCCTCGGCCACCGTAGTTATAGAAACAACTTTACAAAATCTTAGTCATGTTTAATACATAAATTTCTCCGGTAAGACATTACTAAGATTTTGTAAAGTTGTTCCTATAACTACGGTGGCCGAGGGGTTTAAGGCGTACTTAGGCTCAGGTTAGATGGGCTCTAATCCCGTTGGCGTTTTTTTTCTCGGAAATTTGCAGTTTCTCCTTGGCAACGCTATGGCCATCAATTCAGATCATGTTCTCTATATTTTTCGTGTAATCTACACGTGAAAATACATATGTGAACCAAATTTCAGACCTCTATGTCAAATAGTTTAGAAGTTAAGGGGGGGGGGGGGAATGGTTTTCGGCTACGGACTCACGAGTCTCGCTATAAGGGTTCTGCCAAACACTGAAGGTGTAGGGAACCCTAAAAAAGATATAAAACGCGATTGAAAATTGTTATCACTTTTTTTTTTTTTAATAATTGAAAAATTATGAAAAAAACAAAAATTTTTTTTTAATCTTATACAAGGTTTGATCAGGGCTGCCACAAGACCTATAATCAAAACTGTTATAAGCCCTGAAACCCTATAAAAATTTCAGGGCCACCCCCTAAAAAAAATTCTTGACTTTTATGTTATTTATATGAAATACAAGCCTTTACCCTCAAGCAAAAGTTTCATGTACTTGAAGGTAGAAGTATTTTTATAATCTGTACGTTCTAATTAATTTTCATAATCTGTACATAAAAATATACTAATGTACCAAATTTTAGCACTCTAGCTCAAATAGCGTCAAAGTTATGGGGAAAAAACTTTTTTTTTTGAAACATTGCAGTTTTTTTTGACAACGTTTTGACTGTGAATCCAGATAATGTTCGCTATAATTTTCCTGTAATCTACACGTGAAAATACATATGTATACCGAATTAGAGCTCTCTGTTTGTTAATAAGGTATATCTTTGTTTCGTAAATGTACGGAACCCAAGATTCTGATACGGGTGTAACTCATACTTGCCCGATTTTTTTTTATAATTAAATTTAGAAATATTTCTTACAATTCAATATTATTCTTTTTTTATTATGAAAATCATAGAGTGAAGGAACCAATTGTCGAGGATGAACGATTTGTCCAGTAAACAAATTTTATTTTTAGTTATGAATATTAAATTACATTGTAAATTTGAAATATGATGCGTATTTAAAGTGTTTAAATGTAAAACATATTATATTAAATTTAAAATCACAAAAAAAAAAGGAATTATTTTTGGTAATATATAAGGTTGTTGCCATGGTAACTCGACATTTAGTTCAACCTCTGCAATTGAATCCATCACCTTATATAGAATTTATTTTCTACTCCATCTACATGTCGTAGGCAGTTTGCAGAATCCGGTAGTATGCAAATTACCTAGGCAGTTTGTAAACCGCGGGCAGTTAGTAAAATGCCTGAATGAAAACAGGCAATACGCAAAGTGCCTAGGCAGTTTACATACTGCCAAAGACGTTTCAGGCAATTTGAAAAATGTATTTATAGTCACAATGCTTAATATTTGAAATATGGAAATAATAATAATAGTCATCACAGTAACTGAAAATTGTAGTTGATTAAGATTTATTAAATAGCAAGAACAAAATAAAAAACTTAATATTGATAGAATTGATTGAAAATAATACTGACTGCTTCTATTTCAAATCATACAGGCCGAATATGTTCAAAATTCAAAATCACGTTTAACATGATTGTTATTGTTTTTTAGGACGAATAAAGAAACACGTATGTTTTTGTTTTTTGAATTTTTTTTTGTCAGAGTTACGAGCATTGGAAAGTTTTAAAAAAGAGTGGTTTCTGAACGAAAACGCTAACAAAATTTTTTAAAATCTCTCTACTTTTTTCCAAAATTGATATTTTTAATTTTTGTTTTCTGTTTTTACTAATGTTTTAGATGCTCTTTCTTAAAAACTTTGAATAAGTTTAATGTGCGCTAAAACAACGTGAAAGGAGCAAGACAATTCATACGGCAAGGTAAACTACTTTTTTTAATTACTCAGAAAAAAATTTCTTTTCGACAACCAAATTTTGTTTGAATCAACCAAAAAAATGCATTGATATACAGTTAAACAAATGTTTGGTTTATATAACCAAATAATTTGATTATACACATTTGTTTGAATTAACCAAATGGTTTATTACAGTTGACTAAATGTTTTGTTTAATCCAACCAAAAAGTTTGTTTCATACAAACAAATTAATTGTATTAAATTTATTTGGTTCGTTCAAATAAATATTTTGGATTATACAATCAAATGTTATTTATTTTTCTTTAATGTTTGAATTTCCTAATTAAATATTTTATTTGTATATTATTAATTAATTTCCAATTTTATATTTATGATTTCAAAATTAATAATAATAATCATCATAATAAACTGTAAATCAACTAATAAATATGCAAATAAAATATTAAGAAATTCAGATGTTATAGAAAAATGCATAACAGTTAAGCATTTTTAGAAACAACATTTTCTTCTCTTCAAGGTTGTTTTCTTACGGAGCGTTTCTCCGTAGAAGAATCTTTTACTACCAAATTTATTAAAGAATAGAAAAGTCACAATAAGTCACTCAAATGTTGCAAGCACAGTTGAACACACAATGTGTTAAACATAACCTGCAGGCAATCAAAATCTCTTTAATACACTAATAACCTAAAACACACTATAGCTCACTTAGTAGGAATTTAAGTTTCCACGTAATCCAATTTCTGAAATAAGAAAACAACACTCACTAAATTTATAAAACACAAGTTATGATAATAGAAAAGCACTTTATACGCAACGACGCGATTGACATGACGCTTGTTTAAACGCATCTCGAGTTTGACTATATATTATTTCATAACGCAGTCTTAAAAATGGCGTGATTCGGTTCTCTGTAGATAACCAGAAAGTTACAGATTTAAGAACGATTCACTGTGTGACGTCAGAGTGCAAACAAGTACAGTCCAAATTGCATGTCTCCCACTTTTCTACTTTTCTTGCACGCACTGTTTGACCAACAGAACAGAGTCGATGTCTTTAGCGTGAGTAGTACAGCTTCAAAATCTAACCTAACAGTATCACTAGCGCGGCGTGTTGACAAGTAAAAAAGTGTGCGACATTCAATTTGGATTGTATTTGTGTACACTCTGACGTGACATAGTGAATCGTTCTTCATTCTGCAATTTTCTGGTTATCTATACAGAGAACCGAATCACGCCTTTTATGACTTTGTTATGAAAAGTATCGTTCGTAACTGCGTGAACAAAGCAGTCGTTTTGAAACTCGCGCAATTTTTGCAACTCGTTTCACTCGTTGCAAAAACATTGCTCTCGTTTCAGAAACGACTGCTTGTCACGCATGTTACGAAATATACTAAATATCTATTTGAATCAACCAAACCTTAATTGAACGGATCAAAACATTTGGTTAAATAAACCAAACTTTTTTGTTGACTGAAATAAATGGTGCTTTATTAAACACTTATTTTAGTCCAAAGAAAGAGTTTGGTCGAACGAAACAAATACATTTAAATAATAATTTTGTTTCTGGAAACCAAGGCATTTGTTGAAAGGAACCAAATGCTTATTTAATCTGATAAAACTTTTTTGTTGTATTAAATAAAATAAGTTAACTAAACGGTTTGTTTAATTGAACTGAATTTTTTTTCTGAGTGTATCTGACTATTTTCTTTTAAGTAAATTCAAAAACATATTTAAATTTAGAGAAATTAAATGATTAAAATTTTTCTTTCTGCTCCTTTTTTAAATGAAAAACATTTTTCTATTCTCCTTTTTTTTTTTTTTTTTTTTTTTTTGACATGTTCAAATTATAATAGCAAAGAATTTTGTATATTTTTGTTAATTCATTTATTTATTCTTACTAATTAAGAAAAAAATATTATTGGTTATTTTTTACAGCAATGTTGACAACTTATTTATAAAGAATATAGTTCATATTTTAAAATGCTTTTTAAATGCATTTATAAGCGCAACAAAAATTGTTTAAATAAAAACAATCTTCCTTTGAATTCAAATTTTTTCTTTTATTTTAAAATTAAAATAATTTATATGGAGTAGAAATTGAATTGTATATATGATTTCCATAATAAAATAAACAGCACAAAAAGCAGGCGCAACGCGCTTACAATCAGTGGTGGGTAAGTATAATACATTACGTATTATACATGGTTTTCTACATGTATATTACTACGTTTTTTATATCCTGAGTTTTCTACAAAAAGTATGTATTTTACATACGATCACTTGACTATCTACAAAGGCGGGAATTTTACATTTAGTAAATAAATACTACAGAACTGCATTGTACAAATAGTAGTTAAAATGTACAGGGGCGCCGAGAGAAAATCCGGGCCCGAGACCAAATTTTTGCGGGCCCATATACATTTTTTGCAAAAATATTTTTAAAACAATTTTAAGTAGGTATTAAATAATAATGATAATAACTGACAATTAAATAATAATTATTATTTTTCTTCTATTTTTCATATAAATAAATGCGGGTGAAATATATGAATTAAGAGGGTCACCCCATGTGATAGGTTCGAAAAATCGAATTTTTTTCCGTCATATATCGCACCTATAACATATGCAGAATATGTGGGTAAAGTGATTTAAACATATTCGTCGCTGTTAAAAATTTTTTACAGTGAGAAGGTAAGATGTTCGAGCGCGCGGTCAAGCTTTCAACGAAGTGTGTCACTGAACCTTTTGTGTCGCTTCTGTTTTTTATCCGCGAATTTTATTATTACATACACATATGTAAGTAAAAAATAAATACATTTAGAAAAACTTTAGTTTCCTAAACTATATTTTCGAATATAACGGCTGTTTTAGTAATAGTTTGGAATTCATGGCTTTATTCGTACTTGAACTTTGAAACGCGTTTTTCTCGAAACCACATTTTTCGAACTGGCGACCATGATTTCTCAAAAACGACTTAACCGATTTCTTTCAAATTTATAGAGTATATTCAGCTTATGTGTGGCTATCGCCCGAACCAGGATAATTGAAAAAGGTCAAGTCGTTTTTTTTATATACAAGAAAATAGACGCAAAAAATCGCGTTTTTTAAAAAAAAAAAATTCAAACCCGCGTAAAAATTCAATTTTTAATATTTTCAAAATATCCTGGTTCCGGCGATAGCCACATAACCACAGATTAAAATGCTATTTCATTTTTTGATTTCTATTCAGCCAATCATTTGGAATCGTGGTCGCCGATGGACCACTTTTTTTATCACCAAAGACACTTTACAGTGTTATAAGTCGTAAATATTGAAATATTTTTAATTGAAAAAATTTGTATTTGTAGTTAAAATATCACTAAATATATGGAGAAAAGTCCGAAGTTCTAAGTTTTCATGGTTCTGAAAAAAAAAAATTTAAGAAAAAACGCTTAAAAACGGCCCGTCACATGGGGTGACCCCCTTAAATAAAAATAAATTTTAGTTTTTTTTCATTTATATTGAGTTAAAAAAGTCTTTTTCGTGCTATTTTGGAATTAATGGTACCTATAAAAGCTCCGTAATCCAATTTTCTTGCTAACTGTGGTTCTACGCAAAGAATACCCAAATTGACACACAGCACCGGAAATTCCCTGAATTTTCCCTGAATATTTGTAGATATTTCCCGAATATTCGAACCTAATATGCAGAGAAGGTTCCTGTATTTCTAATTTTCAGGAAATTTCTGCGTCCAATATTCCTAGAATATTCAGAGAAAGTTAAAAAAAAATTTCCCACATTTTTTTTGATCTGGTAATTGATCTAAATTTAATTTTGTGTTAAAAAATCAATTTTTGAAAAATTAAATGCTATTAATAAGTTGTATTTCGATTAATTGATTAATATAATGTTTTGTGTGGGCAAAATTATTTATAAAATTCTTAATCAAAAGCAAAATAAAATTGGAATCCTTTTATATTTCTATTTTACATATCACGTGATAAGAAAATTAACATTTTTAAATCTAAAAACTTCTAAAGTGACTTTATTTGAAATTTACGTATGTTGCGTTAATTAAGGTACAGATTAGACAAAAAAAAAAGAAGAAATTTTGTATTCTTACATTTTTACGTCAGTTGGGTTATAATTTTTCACATAAAAAGAATAAAAACTGTTATTTTAAATTAATTTGCAATACCGTCAAGTGGGGCTATTTTGTGTATTCTAGACTATAGAGAGTGCTAAAAGAAATTACTTTATTCTTTATCAGAAATCAGAAAAAAATCGTAAAGTCGTGAAAATCAAGCTAAAAATTTTCAAAGTTCTCAAAATTCTGTTTAGATCTCCAGAAGTTTAATAGCGTTTCTAAAAGTATTAATAATACTTGTAGACAATTTAGTTGTGATGGTGTGTACGTAATCCGCTAACTTTTTATTGCATATTTTAAGAAAAAAGTGTAAAAAACTTGAAAACCAGGATTTGGTGGGTTATTTTGTGCATTCTTTAAAAGCAATTATTATTCAAAAATTTGTTTGGTAGTTAGTCAAAAATACTTTAGAATTTAGTTTTGAAACACTTTTGTCTTATTTTTGTTATAAAAAACGAGAATTAAGCATAAAATTTTGACTTTACACGCGGTGCCATAAAAACCTCAAAAAAGTAACATTAATAATTACATGCTTTCAAGTTAATTTTGAAACTTCTTTTCTTAAAATAATTCAAGATGTGTAATAGAAGTTTTATTATGTAAGATTTACTTAATAAAATTATTTTTTTTGTAAATCTACATTTTTGTAAAATTTGAGTGTTTTACTTTCAAATTAGTTGAACAATTACTGCAAAAAAAATATGTCTGGCTTTGTTTTTATTTATTGCACTCTAGAATATCTAGAAAAAATACTTCATACAGTAGAAACGAACAAAATTTTTTTTTACATAACTTTATAAATCAACAAACTTTGATGCACAAAATAGCCTCATCAGTGAGGCTCTTTTGTGCACAACTTTGAGTTTCTATTACTCAGACAAAAATTTTTTTCTTGTCAGCTGACTCATAGGACACCTTTAGAAGGATATCTACAACATAACTGAATAGTTAATTTATTTATTTTTTCAAATTCTGAATTTTAGAAAAAGCATGGAGTGAAAAAAAGAGCGGTACTACTTTTTTCAAAAAATTATATAATTTTTAAGAAAAATTATTTTATTAGTCTATTTGTTTTCTTGATTAGTTAATCGACATAATATGTTTGCCACGTTTAATTTCTCAAAAAATTGATTTATAACACGAAAAATCACTTCTTTTAAAAACGGCTCGATGAATTTCGCTGAAAATTATTTTACACACAATTTTTACACTCCTGAGTCTAATGCAAGAAAAAAATTTGAAGTAAAAAAAGTGGTCATTTAAAGTTGGTGCAGGCACACCGTGCTAACTTTTTTATTTATAAATTATTGGGAACGGCTAAACTGCGATACGCCACCTGGTGGCAGACCTTTGAATGAGAGGAACGAGGTCGTTGACAATCAAATACATGTAACAAATGTGAATATTTAATTAAAATAATTATTATTTGTATGCTATTAATCACTGGTAATAAGAATATTGAAAGTAAATATGAAGCCTGGAATAAAATTCACTTTTACGAACTCTAAAAGCAAAATATTTGCTCAGTTTTTGATATTATAATAGCAAAAAGTGCAGGGACTCAAGTGTCAGTTTTCATAAGTTTCCAAAAACTTTAGATATAAATAATGATTTCGAAAATAAATTTGGTGTTATATTAAATAAATTGATAAGAAATTATTGTTAGGAAGAGTATTAATAATTAGTAAAAGAAATTAACATGTTATAGTTTGTTTAAATCTATAAGAAAAAATTTTAAGTTATGTTTGTGATTTGTTCGGAATGAAAATTCACAAAGTGGATCAATTTTCAATACAAACCATTAATTTTTTATTCTTCATTCTGTCCAAAATATTCAATAAAAACTGATTCTAATTTATTTATATAACTAAAGAGGAACTTTTAATCAAGATAAAACTATCACTGAACATAACCTAACATTTTTCCGCACAAAAAATAGCATGTTCGGCGTTTAAGGATGCTTATACCCTCAAGTGGTTCTCATTCTATCGGACCATGATAGTCAATATTTTTTTAATTTCATTTCTTCTTATAATTTGGTTTTTAAATAGTATTTTGTAGTTAAAATCATTACACAAACGAATTTTATTGAAAAAAGAATTTTCTGTTAAAAATTTCAAGCTTTTAAAATGTTTTCTTCTTGATTATTTCAAAAAAGTGAAGAATTACTAACCTGGAATAACATTTTCTTAGCAACGGTACGGTAAATTAATTAAGTATTGTTGTAAAAGTTGTATTATATTATAGTTAAAAATATATTAGTTTTTTTAAAAAAATTTGTAGAACCGTGTTTTTTTAATTAATCAAAATATAGTCATTTTGCGCGTTTTGTTGCTATTTCCATGTAAAAGTCCCAACTTTATAAATTTATATCTTAAAAACAAAACGGTAAAACTCAATAAAATTGAAACAGTACATGTAATGTAATGCATTTAATGTGTCATTAAAATTTTTTAAGAATCTGTAGAAATTGGTTTTTTGGATAAACATCCTTAAAAGCTTTTCTCCTTCAATGAAATATTTACTGAAAGGTGTCGAATTTATAAGGGAACATATTCCAGGTGAGGAGAGACGTATTTCTTAACATTAAATTTAAAAAAATTCACTTTTTCAACAATTTGCCGGCAAAATCTGTCAAAACGACCTATTTCCTCTGGCCATTTTGTCATTTGACGTCACGACCACCGTTCCCAATTATTTAATTCAAATAATTTTTTTTATTTTAAACAAATAAAAAGTTAGTTGGCTGTGGGACAAAGATATTTCTATTTATCACAAATAAATTATCTTTGTGTCAAATATATCACATAGATGTCAAAAGTCTTCCACTCTTTCCATAAGTGCATATATATCGAAAAAAAAAATAACCCCTTTTTTTTTGTTTTTGTTTTTTTTAATATTTAGAGGTCGCTCAAAGTGCTCAAAGTTTCCCATGCAAAATGCATGGGAAAAAAAACTTTTTCGTAGAATTGATATAAAATCCATGAAAATTAATATTTCTTGATCGGATAATGCTGCTTCTCTTCAGAAGAGTTCAAAAAACAAGATCCAATAATTTATTAAACAATTTTTTATTATTAACTATTTTTTAAAGGTCCCTAAAAAACCCCATAATTTACGTTTTTTTCATTTTATGGGGTTTTTAAGGACCTTTAAAAAATAATGAATAATAAAAAATTGTTTAATAAATTATTGGATCTTGTTTTTTGGACTCTCCTGAAGAGAAGCAGCATTATCCGATATAGAACAATTCTGGGGGGGGGGGGGGGGTGAGAGCATAATTTTTTTGTTTTTGGACCACCCTAATATACACTTCCAATAAGTGACATTTCACTCAATATAAGTGAATTTTCACTTATTAAAATTTAGAGAGCACTCATTTTCATCGTAATAGATCAGACTTTAATTACCTATAATAAATCGGGTCTTAAAGAATTTTATTTTAGTGCAATCAATAATAGAATCTAGCCTTTATTCGAAATTTTTGTAAATTTTAAGCAAATTTTTGATATAATTAGCCCCACCAGTATCCCACTAGAAACCTTGTTATATTATGACCAACTTGAGAATTTTCCACACAAGTTATTTATAAGATTAATAAGGAAATAATTTTTTCATGTCTTTGATATCCGGGCCCCCCTCAGTAGCCCGGGCCCGGGGTAACCCCCCCCCCTCTCGTCAGGCCTGAAAATATATAAAAGTTCTATTTATATTAGTTATTACTTTTGTTGTGAAATTATGTATTTTTTTTCTTGGCGGGAAATTTAAAATAAATTTTTTAAAATTATTTTTCACAATTTATAATTAATTATTTAATAATAATTGGTAATGTTAATAAAACTTTCAACATATGTGTTGATTTTAATACATTAGTGTCACCTAACTGATTATTATACATTGGTGTCACCGAGCTGCACGCAGAAAAATCGAGTTTAAAAAAACGGTACTGAGCCCTATTAGCGTAGCAATTCATTTCCATCACGAATTATAGCAAAACAGTGCTGTATATTTGGAACTCATTACAGTTAAAAAGCACTGAATTAAATACCACTTGTGCTCAAATGTGAAAAGTTTGGGACTCACTCCTAGTCCGCACATGTATGATTTCGGGAACGTTGTGACGGAAATGAATTACTCCACTACTAGGACTCAGTCCAGTATAACAGGAATCATTCGAGTATAACAATACTGAGTATTGTTAACCAACTATTTACTGCAATTAATTTAGGCTTCAATATAATTCTTGAATTCTCGATTTTTCGTATGGAAATAAAGTTGCCGCCATTTTGAATATGTATTATACATAGTTTTCTACAGTTTTCTACGTAAAATACCGTAGAAAACCCTTGTGACGTGACGTTTACCCATCTCTGCCTACAATTGAGGGTTTCGAGGATTTCCTTTAATCCCTATTTTCCTCTCTCTCGCACACACAACCACAAAAACTAATGATGCCGCCGAGCGAGATTTTCCGAGACTGATATCGTATCGGAGAAATATCGGAAAACCGAAATATCGCTCAGTACCGTATCGGGATTTTGAGATTTAGTGACCACATGTTCACTTTCTCCACGACGACAAAAGAAAACTGAAATTAAACATGGTATAGGGTTAGGACCTCAGGAATTATTTTCACTAAAATTTGGGGTTTTAAACATTTCTTTCGGATGTATTTGAAAACTTGTTTTCTTAAGACACTTATATATTAGAATTAAAAAATTATCTCTTTCTCAAGTTGATACAGCTTTATTTTTCTATTTGCAATCAGTCTTTAGTTTTGTTTTTTAGTAAAGGTAAATGTCCCAATTTGTGTCCATTTACCAATTTGTACTCAACTGAATTTAAATGCTCAAAATAAAATAAAAATAATACGAAAATAGTGTAAAAAATATATATTTTCAATTTAATTTTTTATATTCTTCGTGTTGATTTGTGTTTTATAATCCTGGTTCACTTAAAAATATAAAATTTTACAGAAAAACCATAGTCTTGTTGTCTATTTTGACAAATGAAAAAAAAATGACAATCGCTATGCATTTTTCATGTGTGAGCACAAATTGGTACAATAATATTATATTTTTAAAAAACGATAATTTATTACATTTTTATAATAAAACTTGAATCAAAATCATTTTCAATTCAGAAAAAGAGTAGCTTCATGTAAATGTAAAAAATTATTTCCATAAAAAAGTATGAAACGAATTTTTTCTTGATAAACTCCCGAAAAATTTTAAGTAGGACACTAATTGAAACATTTACCTTACTATTGTTTTTGCTATCGTAAGTATTTGCACTCTTATATTATTATTATTTTTATTATTTAACCATTGTTTAAACAAATAAATTTTTTTTTGTAATTAATTTCTAGTAAATTAATTTTATAAAAGAATTATTACATGCATTTAAAAAACAGTAATTAGTTAAACAAATTCTATTTGTTTAAATAAATTGTTCAAAAAATTGTGAACTTCTTGTAAAATGAATGAAAATTTTTTAGTTATTCAATATAATTGATTATAGTTTACCAAATAAAAAAAAAGTTAGAAATAATTATGATTCAAATGTTTAAACAATCGCAGAAACTTTAATGCTTTATAAAACTATTAAATAGACGTAATTTTTACCTTAATTTGAAGTACCTAAAGCAGTTTAAGAAAAAATTGTATAAACAAATGAATTTGTTTAAATAATTGTGAATGTTTTGTAAAATTTTTCGAAATTTGTCAATTATTTAATAGAATTGATTACATTTTCATAACCATAACCATTTTTCTCACATACACGGAAAAAATTATTTCAGTATATTTTGCAGAACTAATATAGGAGTTGCGGATATACAAGATTCCAGAACGAAGTTTTTTATAATCTCAGAAACTTTCATTATTTAAAGCGGAACATTTTAGGAGTAACTGTAAATAGTTCTGTAATTTTTTAAATAGATGTTAGTGTTAAAGCGTTTTGTATTTCATACAGAACAATTTATGACAAAATGTTGAAAATATTAAGTACAAACTATGTTTGAGACTGTTTGAATTTGCACTATGATTTCTGCCGTAACCGTTCCATAAGAGTTCTGTAATATTCTATATCACGTTGTATAATGTCACGTGATACTTGTAGGTCGCGTGGTCACACAGAATAAGGCAGTTAATTGAATTTTAATTAAAAAAAACACAATTACTGACAATACTTAACCTATAGGTATAATTATTGAAATCTTAATATCAAAACTTTAAACAATTGATTTTATTTAAGAGAAATTGATTTGACGTATAGGTAGAGCCGCACGGTCAAGGGTGCTTTAGGCAACACATATAACAGAACTCTTGTAGTAATACGTCTGACCAGATAAAGCAAAATTTAAATTACCTATATTTTTAAATTATACGGATATTTTCTTTACATTTTCCTGAAACTCCCCTTCAGGTTTTATAAATGAGTCTGATTTAAATAATACTAACTTCTTCTCTGCGTCGGCTGTTCCGAAATTAGTTGTGTAAAATATACTGAAATAATTTTTTCCGTGTAGATTGAATAGAAATTATTTATGACTATATTGTAAAGGTAAATCATTGTTTACAATTAAAAAATCATCATCGGCAAGCATAGAAAAACTTTGCAAATTTAGCGAAAAATATTGAAACATCCCAGTAAAAAATAATTTATTGGAACTCGGGCAAAGGGAATTGGAACTTTGAAAGTTTCATTTCCTTTTGTTGCATTTTAGGAATTGGAACTTTCAGAATTTTTGTTAGTGAAAAACAAGTTAAAGAAAGGTTTAAAAAGTAGAAAAACATAACTTACGTGCTGATATTTGTCAATTATTATCCTTTACCTGAGGTTATGTACATTTTGTAAGTGAAAAAACTAATTTATTAAATAAATTGTATGAGACGTAGAACTGTTTGCCAACAGTCGCAAAATTTGAATATGAAATTACGAAACATGTTGAGTTTAGAAGATAAATAGTTCTATAATTCATAAAAAACGTAAGAAAAGTATAAAAATGACAATAATTTATAATAATGATAAGTACTGTTTTAAAGTAAGAATATTTTTGTGGTAGTCATAGAATTATTGGCAAGGTGTATTTGCGCCTCTTTAATCATGGCAGTGAACCCCTGATTAATAAATTTTTCCGTTTTATTTCTACACCATCTATAAATTATTTTAATTTTAAAAGAAAAGAAAAAATTTAAATTAAAAAATAATTCTTTTAATGAAAACAATTAATTTTTGTGAAGCCTATAAATGTGCATTTAAAAAGAAAAAAACTGTTTTAGATACTTAAAAACTATTATAAATATTTTAAAGGTCGGATTAAAGAATTATATAGTTTTAGAATTAATTTCAAATTTTCCCAGAATTATTTAAATTAAATTAAATATTTTTATTTTTTAAACAAATTATTTTATTTATTTTTTAATTAATTTGTTTTAAATATAGATTATATTCTTTACATACACATGAGTTGTTACCATTGCTGTAAAAAATAACAAACAATATTTTTTTCAATCATTAATAATAAATAAATTTATTTAACAAATTATACGCAAAAATCTTTGATACTATAATTTGACAATCATCACACACGTTTCAAAGAAAAGGGGAGAAGAGAAAAATGTTTTTTTTTGTTTACATTAACCATACACTAATTCACTAATTTTATATATGTATTAATTTTAAATATAAACTACTTTTTATAATTATGCGACCATTTTCTTTCAAATAAATTAAAAAAAAATTAATTTAGAGGAAGTAAATTGTTAACAATTTTTTTTACAATTTAAATCGCTAAAAAAATCCTAAAAATAATATCTAAGACCAGCGAATTATTAGTTCTTGCTTCATGTAAAAGTTAAGTAAAATAAGGTATCAATAAATAAAAAAAAATTCTAAATATAAGAAATTTTTTTAATATCAAAAAATATTATATAAAATTTTCTTAAAAGAGAAATATTATTTTTTTAATATACTTTACAAAAATACAAATTCAAATTAATGTAATTAAAATTTTAAAAAACCTGAATGACCTTAAAACCTTTTATATCAATTAAATTACTTCATAAATATTTAAAACACTTTTTTAAAAATATGTGCATAGGTGCAACTTAATTATCAACATTATAATTACTCACTTTCATAAGGTATTACACTATCTGTAATTTTTTAAATTTCAAAATAACTAAATTAAAAAACATTTTTCCATTCTTCCATTTTCTTCGAAACGTGTAAGATGATTGTCAAATTATAGTTGAAAAAATTTTTCTGTAATTTTATTAAATAAATTTAATTATTATTAATGATTAAAAAAAAAATGGTTGGTAGCTTTTTACAGTAATGATAACAATTCAAGTACATGAAGCATACAATCTATATTCAAAAAAATTAAATAAATAAATAAAATAATTTATTTTAAAAATAAAAATATTTAATTAAATTTAAATAATTCTGGGAAAAATTGAAATTAATTTTAAAATTATTTAATTTTTTAATCCGATCTTTAAAATATTTATAATTTTTTTTAAGTATCTTAAATAGTTTTTTTTTTAAATGCATATTTTTAGGCTTAAAAAAAATTAATTGTTTACATTAAAAGAATTCTTTTTTAATTTAAATTTTTTCTTTTATTTTAAAATTAAAATAATTTATAGGTGGTGTAGAAATAGAAAAGAAAAATATATTAATCAGAGGTTCACTGCCATGATTGAAGAGGCGCAAATACACCTTGGCAATAATTATATGACTACCTGAAAAATATTCTTATATATATACATATATATACATATATATATATATATATATATATTATAATATGATAATGTGAATATCTATATCATCAATATTATGAACAAGTTTGGTTTTAGCCAATATCATTGTTATATTTCTTTTGTTATTTATTTAAATATGTGACATATATGTCATATATGTTTCAAATGTGACATAAGTGACATGTGTGTCATATGTAACATATGTGACACATGACATAAGTGTCATGCGACATGTGACAACTGGGTGTTGCCGCCTGTGTTCGGGTACTTCCGCACCCATTCGGGTTTTTTCGCCTGTGTTCGGATGCTGCCGGAATCATTCGGGTACTTTCGGTCACGTTCGGGTGTTTCCGTCTCTGTTTCTCACTATCTCCCTCTCTCTCTCGCACACAACTTCAATTTGAAAGCTATTGGCTCTGATTGACGGACGGACTACGAAATCTCACTATAAGGGTTTCGGTCCCGAACCACGAAACCCTGAAAAGAATAATATTGAATTGTCAGAAATATTAATAAATTTAATTATGATCAAAATTGAAAATCTTACATAAATTTCTTAAAATACATTTCTTTTATACGTATTAATACGAAAAAAAATGTTTTGTTTATTTAATAATTTAAGTAATTTTTTATCCCACAGGTAAAAACATGGCGCTGTTAGATGCTTGTAGGTAGGTATTCGACTGTGTGAAAATGATCTATGCATTTTTTTTTACCATAGGAAAAAAACGGACGCTATTTTCATACGGTCAAACAAATGAACGCATTTCGACCCTGACCTACAAGCATATAAAAGCACCCCGTTTGTGCCTTTGGAATAAAAAGTATCGTAAGGAACACGGGTTTGAAGTCAGTCCAATTGACTGACCCCTTATTGCTTACTATACTATTTTTTTAAAGTTAAATTAATATGTTTCTTATTTTTATTAAAAAAATATAAAACAATTTTTTAAATACAAATTTTATATAACACAACCCATGGGACACGCATGAAATGAAAAAAAAATATTAAACAGGGGTTCACTGCTATGATTTAGGCGCTCAACCAAGTTGCCAATAATTTTAAAATTACGACAAAAGTATTCTTACTTTAAATTTCATACTCAAATTTAGCGACTGTTCGTAAACAGTCCCACGTTTCACACAATTGATTTAATAAATTAGTTTTTTCACTTAAAAAACGTTCATAACTTCAGCTAAGGGATAATAATTGACAAATATCAGCACGTGAGTTGTTTTTCTACTTTTTAAACCCTCCTTTAACTTGTTTTTTTTAGAAAGAAAAATTCTGAAAGTTCAAATTTCGTAAATGCAACGAAAGGAAATGGATCTTTTTAAGTTCCAGTTCACTTTGACCGACTTCCAATAAATTATTTTTTACTGGGAGGCTAATAATTTAAACTTTGTATCTGTTGACGATTTAACATCATATACTTTAATTAATTTAGTGCCAATTGAACTAAGAAATGAAGCAACTAGTTCTTTCCACTTCAAAGAATGAGAGTATCAGATATTCTTAAATATACCCCTTCTGACGTAAAGGAGATACATTTTCTGGCTTAGTATATCATTTACAAAATCCAATATTTGAATTTCAGATCAGTTAAGGGGAACATTTTTAAACCTTATTCAAGAACTCAAAGTTTGTATTATAATAATTTCGCAGTCTGGGCTATTATGGTACAAAATTTATTTTTGTTTATAAAATAAAGCAAACATTATATTTTTTGCATTAAAATTTGAATTATTTCCAATTTTCTGACAAAAAATAAAACATTTACGTAAAAAAAAAGCAATTAAGGATGTTGCAAGGAGAGAATTAACATAACCTTAAAAACACTTTTCCAGGCAGCGTACAATTTCGACACTTAGCCAACGTTTTCAGAAACAGAAATTGAATTTAAAAATATGACCATGTACCCATAATTTAAATTTTATGCAGATTCTAAAACTAATTTGACATTTTAGAAATATGTATTATTTGAGCTTCAGTTTCTGAACAAAATATTGAAAAATGTATACTTTTTTTGTTCATAATTTTCAATATTTTGTTCAGAAACTGAAGTCAAAATAATACATATTTCTAAAATGTCAAATTAGTTTTAGAATCTGCATAAAATTTAAACTATGGGTACATGGTCATATTTTTCAATTCAATTTCTGCACTGAAAAAATTTAAGGACAGTTGCTGCATCGTGTACAATTTTTAATAAATCAACTAACTTCACAATTATTATTTTGCATGTGATTTCCTTGATGTGAAGTTAACATTTTTTAAAAGGTTCAACAACTGCACTTTAAAAGGGCAGCAACTATCTTTTTTAACTGTCTTTTAATTTTTTCAGTGTGTCTCTGAAAAAGTTGGCTAAGTGTCGAAATTCTACGCTGCTTGGAAAAGTGTTTTTAAGGTTATATTAATTCTCTCCTTGCAACATCTTTAAGCCAAAAGACTGAGACCGAGACCAGTCTCGGTCTCGTGGACAGCACTAGTAGGCACCCTACTGTAAAAACGTGCGTGAGATCTGTCGTAAGAAGGTAGGTATGTACTTACATGTGTACCCATATAAGATCTCAGGTGACACAGACGAGATCTCGCATAAGATCTTATGTAAGAACGTAGGTACGAACGCATGTAAGTTCTTATATTAAGTTCGGTCATGCGCCGCGTATAACGTTACTCAATATGAAATTGAAACAGCGTTCTTATATGAGTTCTCATCTGCGTACGTAGGGAGGCCGGGGCTAGTTGTAACAATTTTCAGAAAATTGTATATATTGTGAAATGTATCAAGTATTTTATAATTATTATTACTTTTATCGAAAAAGCAATTATTTATACAGCAAATCAGAGCAAAAAAAATATTCAAAAGTACACCTTTTTCTTATAATTAATGTTTTTTAAAAATAAATTGACTGATACAACCAGCTTCGCCCTGGGGCTAGTTGTAACAGCAATGGGGCACATTGTAACAATAATAATATCATACAATTTTATTATTGTTCTCTAAAAATAAGTATCACAATAAGTTTTTTATAACGTCTTACTGTATTAAAACACTTTACCGTCTTTCAACTTGCCAATTAATAATAATATATCATAAAATCAAAACTGTCAAATCAATGATGTTTTATTTCTCATCAAATCTTAATTTTTTAACTATTTCTTATCTGTTTATGGCGAATTTGTGAATGAAAATCTTGAAATTATGTTTATTTTATTATTTAACATCGAAATCACCAATTTCAACTTAGGTAAGAAAACAACAAAAAATTTTAAAATGTTTTTAACTGTTTCAATTATAAAAATTATTAATTAAAGTCTTTATATTAAGTTGCAATGTAGCTGTTAGCAATATTGTTCCGATTTTGATATTCACACTTTTTCGCAGCGAGTTCTAACTTTTAAAACTCTTTATTTTTAATTATATTTAAGGTTATGTTTGACACATAGAAGGAGCTGTGAGAAAAAGTATTGAATTAAATTGAATTTTTTCTTTCTTACATTCTTTTTATTATAAATTCACAATTAGGAATTGAAATAAATTAAAAATATTAATATTATTTCATGCAATCTTACCTGGTAGTTACACAAATATAAACATTATGCTCGCGAAGCATGTTACAACTAACCCCAAGAAACTGTTACAACCTGCCCCAAAGCACGAAGGTTAGGTTAATTGGACTTTTTAATATTATTTTGTTATTTTCAGTAAAATTTAATACAGCATAGTAAAGACATATATATTTAGAATATCTATGCTCAAAATAGAGATATTAAAATAATATTATGTATTAAAAAATCAAAGTTTACGAATTTCATTTTTCCTTGTTTACCTGTCAAAACTGACGCATTTACAAAAAATCTCTTATTATGCTTTCTGGTAGTCTACTGGTAGTTTTTATCTATTGTCATGGTTCTAAAGATAAAAAATAGTCGAATACTTAAAGTCATAAAGTCAAATATACTGTGAAAATTGAGTGTTACTTCTTACCCCTGTTACAACTAGCCCCGGTCTCTCCTATGTAAGAACACAGGTGCGAACACACTTACGAACTCATGTGCGAACACACCTAAGTATTAAATTAAATATTTTAAGTTAAATATATTATTTAAGAAAATTCTCGCCAACGGGATTAGAGCCCATCTAACCTGAGCCTAAGTACGCCTTAAACCCCTCGGCCACCGTAGTTATAGAAACAACTTTACAAAATCTTAGTCATGTTTAATACATAAATTTCTCCGGAAAGACATGACTAAGCTTTTGAAAAGTTGTTTCTATAACTACGGTGGCCGAGGGTTTAAGGCGTACTTAGGCTTAGGTTAGATGGGCTCAAATCCCGTTGGCGAGAATTTTTTTTTTAATAATATATTTAGTTTAAATTATTTAATTTAATACTTAGGTGTGTTCGCACATAAGTTCGTAAGTGTGTTCGCACTCATATATATATGAGTTCTCATCTGCGTACGTATGTAAGAACACACACGGAAAGAAGGTTTCACCGATAAAACCTGTGCACAGTGTGGCACGGGATTTTACGGTGCCATGCACGTTGAAGGGCAGTGTAAGCACAAGATTTTTCGATGCGTCACCGGCAGTCACTCTAATATGTCTATGCAGTCACTGGAAAAGTCGGTGCACGCATCGAAAATATGTGTGCAACGCACCGTCTAGATGGCATCACTACACCGAAAATCCAGATGATATCTTTGCATCTTATAAACTCGTGACTGTCACCTTGTAAATCTATGCGTACACCGGTTTTCTAGGTGAAACCTTCTTTCCGTGTAAGAACGCTGTTTCAATTTTATATTGAGTAACGTTATACGCAGCGCATGACGGAACTTAATATAAGAACTTACATGCGTTCGTACCTACTTCTCACATAAGATCTTATACGAGATCTCGTCTGTGTCACCTGAGATCTTATATGCGTACACATGTAAGTACATACCTACCTTCTTACGACAGATCACACGCACATTTTACAGTAGGGCAATTCACGGGACGAGGGAAGAAGGAAGAAGTTAAGCTCCATTCATTTAACACGTCAAGGTGACCTTCTATATCGAGCGGACACTCACCCGAGGTGTCCGCTCGATAGGAGTTCTAGTGTACTGGTTTGCTTAGGTACTACTTCACAGTGCAAAAAATCTTCCTGTTGTTCCTGTACGACTCTCACTTTTCGAATAATTGTTTTGATAATTGTATCCACAAGAAAAAATTGAGTAACATTAATTAATAAACATATATAAGTTTAAACAATTAACTATTATTTTTCTGATCTTGTTTATTTAATAATATATGTTTCTCCCCAACAAGGCACAGCTCAGTTGAAAAAACTTGTACAAGATCTTGGACAAGTGCTTGTAAAATTTCTTGTACCTGATCAGTGGCATAAACTTGTACAAAATCTTCCAAGAACATGTAGGTGTTCTGCATAAGAAATTGAACATGTTCTTATACACGTTCATGTATAAGATCTTGTACAAGAATACTTACTTGTACAAGAACACTTACTCGTACAAGGTCTTGTACTGGTTCTTATACAAGTTCATCTTTTCTCTGATATGATTAAGATTTTGTATAATTACTTTCATATAACAATGGCCGTGAGGTACTAAAGGCGTTCGTTAGATTGCGGGTCTGAAACTCGTCAGTTTTTTTTGTTTTTTTTTTAACCTGTACAAGAACCTCTACAAGAACATGTACAAGGTCTGGTACGAGTAAATGTTCTTGTGCAAGATCTTATACATGAACGTGTACAAGAACATGTTCCAATTTCTTATGCAGAACACATACATGTTCTTGAAAGGTCTTGTACAAGTTCATGCCACTGATCAGATACAAGAAATTGTACAAGAACTTGTCCAAGATCTTGTACAAGTTTTTTCAACTGGGAGGGGCACCTTAGAAATCTTGCCCCGGGGAGCAAAATCTCTAAAACCGGCACTGGACTCGTACTTGTCCAATGTTTTTGTTTTTTTAAAGTGATACATTTTCTTAGAAAATCATCGCATTTTAATTGCACTTAAATCATTTGAAAGCTAGTTTTATCCCCTTTAAAATGCATTTTTTTTTATTATTGTTTAATAATTTTTAAGAATAATACGGTCATTTGTATAATAAATTTGCCATTTTTTCAATTGTTGATAACTCAAAAACTGTTAGTTTAACAAAAAATTTTAAAAACATGAACTGTTCCTTTTTTAATGTAGAATTAGAAAAAAAATATTAAAATGTTTTAGTTATTCTAAGCATTTTTGAGTTATCAGTAATTGAAGAAAACGGTTAATTTTTTTAACAAATGGACATATTATTCTTAAAAATTATCTTACAATAATAAAAAAAATGCATTTTAAAGGTGATAAAACTAGTTTTTAAATTCTATAAGTGCGTTTAAAATGCGATGATTTCCTAAAAAATTGTATCACTTAAAAAAAAGGAAAAAATAATTGAAAAATTTTGTTTTGCATTAACATTATTTAAACATTAACAAATTTTCTTTTAAATTTTTGTTTTATGTAGTACTAAAGCTCTAGCAATGTGCTTTCAAGTAAAACTTTTTCGAGCTTTGTAACTTTAATAATAACTAATATACAAAACTTTATGTAAAGTGCTAAATCGCTGTGGGGTGGGCAAATGTTATTGAGCGGCAGTGTAACTGTGTACAAGACAACAACTAGAGGGAAAAAGGCATTAGTGATCGAGAGTGTACGGAACTCCCGATGAATTATTAGATTTCCCATATAATTAAAGGCCTTATAAATCTCTAAGTTTCGAAAATTTTGTTTAAAAAAATCTTCGTATTATTACTCTCTAAATCTGAATTAGTCAAATTTTGACAAATTTAATTATAATTGAATATTTGACTAATAAATTTGTTGCTTATTGTGATTTAACTAATTCAAGTAATCGTTCTTGTACTGTGACTAATTCAATTTGTAACA
Organism: Ganaspis brasiliensis; assembly: GCA_037103525.1. Classification (NCBI taxonomy): domain Eukaryota; kingdom Metazoa; phylum Arthropoda; class Insecta; order Hymenoptera; family Figitidae; genus Ganaspis; species Ganaspis brasiliensis. Next base: position 2,854,313 of record JAZKLR010000266.1, on the reverse strand, counting down.
CAAAAACTATAAATTTCTGTTTTTTAGTATTTAATAATGATATTTTTACCTTATATTTATAAATAAATTACGTAACTTTTATAGCAGTTCCATATAAATACACTTTGAAAGTGGAATTATACGAAATTAGGAACTAAAATTACAAAAAATGTACCTAACCTATAATTTACTTCCAATATCTTTTTAAATTGCAACTTTAGGCGCTATTTTAGGGAAAATTGTTGCATTAAGAAGAGTAAAACATTGATAAATTGCAAATTAAAAGTAAATGACTATACTTTTTAAAGTAACCTTTTCTCTCGATATAAGAAGTAAATATCTTATTGTGATGAAATTTTGTCAGTCAGAGATACTAATTGATTTTGTAGTTTCTGACTATTTCACAGTCAACGAGTTCGCCCTATTGTAATTAGTCAAAAATGGCTAAGAATTAGTCATTAGTGACTAATTCATATTTAGAGAGTAGGATGTGTCAGTCATTCAAAAAATTAAAGTGTACTTATTATAATATAGATTATTAATTATAAAAAATTAGAGAAAGACTTACATCAATATCATAGAAATGATCCTTCTTCTTTTGAGCTGCTTCGAAGTCAGCCCGAAGGGCCAAGTCGTGAATCTGGGGGCATTCTCCCAGGTCCATGCGCTGCGATTCACAAATTATAATAAATTAATTTACGTTTTAGCAGGTACATTGGCACTTAGCCATTTCTAAATACAACAAGCCCTCCCAAGGTTTATATGACTATCTCATTAAATATCTGATCTTAGCAGAAATGCGATATATATTAAGTTATTTATTTATACATAAAAGCAGAATCTGAACGACATTACTAACTGTTCACGGTGAAATAATTTTGAATGACAAGCCGATTGCCTTTAGTGCAAAGTAATTGTTTTGCGAAAAATGCTAAAAACTTTAATTCAGACTTACAAAAAATGCACCTTTGCGTCGTTCAGTCTCTCGTATTTGCCATTCAGTAAGATTACAAAGAGCTAACGGCCAGTAGTTCTGGTATGGGGTAGAGTAATTGAATCTCGTTAATATGGAAAATTTATTGGATTTAGATTTTTATGCAGACTTTTAGGCAGATTTAGCGAAATAAAGTCTAGAGATAGAAATTTTTTTGATTTCACTTACAGAGTGGCCAACCATCTCCGCCTGACGCGACAATGCGATGGAAATGATGCTATAATCAGCTCACACCTTAGTTTACATATTCAATTGCTACCAGACATCTTAAAACCCAATACTGTATTAAATTTATTTATTATTACGTATAGAACAATTCGTCCTACGTCTCACTTAATCACTTAGTTAGAAATCGAATTGAATACGTACATCCAATGGTGAGGGAAAATTTGTAACAGCACTGGCATGTCGTGTAATTCCACCTAACATTGTTCTTCTTCGAGCCACTTGATCTTTTTTCCTTCTCTATATCTCAAACATTCGCAAATTGCCAAAATAATGCAACAGACATTTTATTTTTTATATTATTAGTTTCAAATCTTAAATCTATCAAATATCAATTTCACATCTATAAATTCAATTTCTAACAAATCACATGTGCTTATAACATTTTTATAACTCGGTTCTAAAAACGGCGTAGATTGTGCCTCTCGCGATAGGTAGAAAACTAACGTTTGCTGAACGGAGTGAAGAACGGGCTTTAGCGTGCGAATAAGAAAAATAATGTAACGCTTTTTGGCCTGAGAGTACGAATAAGAAAAATAATGTAACGATTGTCAACACAAACACACTGAATCAACGTTTTAACGAGCATAGTATCACACAAGGTCGGAACAGGCATGAGCAGGCTAGGTCGACTCCATGTAAAATTTCTGTCCTTCAAAAATTGGCGCTTTGTCGGGAAAACGATGAACTAATGCCTATACGTATACACTACAAAGAATGTGTGTAGAAGATTGTTGCAATGCTTTAGTTGAATTTGTTTGGAATCACGCCTTTACCAGCAAAGCAGGATAACTAAAAACTTTGACCGCCAACGCATGGGCGAGTCGGCTTAGCCTGGGTATGAGTACGTAACATACTTCATGCAAGTTGCGTTTATTCGACTTTTACAGATTTTTACGCAAAAATATTGAAAATCGGCGTTGTGTTTGATATAATTACCCATTCGTGATTAGAAGAATGCAGTTCTGACAGTCGGCTACGCCAAAAGTCATTTAAGAAGAAGAAGAAGAAGAAGAAGAAGAAGAAGAAGAAGAAGAAGAAGTGATTAGAAGAACGAGTCGACAAACTCTGTGCTGGTGTTTATTTCCTTTTCAGTTAGCACGTTGTGAACTTGGCGTTGAGTTTTTAATATTTTTATTTCCCCGTCTTAACTGACTAGTCAACAAATAAGCTATTGACTGAAAATTCTGCTCCGTACTCAAAACGTAAGTGATAAGAAATTCTATTTTACTAGCTATGTATGACATAACCTAAAATTCATGGGCAAATCTCAACATTTTTCTATTTAAAATGTTTTTATTTTATTTTTTTTATAAAAAATAAAAAAGGATAATTCAAGGAAAGTTTATTTTAGTAAATGGCGAGTAATATTGATTCTACTGGTGACGAAGAAAGCTGCACGCCGCCAGAAATGCGTGGAGCGGCAAGAGAAATGTCCAAAGATTTGATGCCAAAACAAACGAGGGAAGTGTATGAGGAAGCATACAAAGAATTCGTTGAATGGAAAAACACGAACAAAGCTATAACCTCGGAAAATTGCTTAAGTTTACTTTAAGGAGCTCATGGAGAAGTAAAAACCGTCTAAGATTTGGTCCATATACGCTAAACTAAAAAGTACAATCCAAATTTATAAAAGTATTTCGATTCCAATGCAAAATTAGCTGCAAAACTTTCGATTTGGAGTTTTTATTATGATTCGATAGAATTTGAGTTGCTCTTTCACATACAGTAATCAAAATTTGTTTATAACTATTAGTTTTTTTGTTATTAGCGATGAAACATAGGCATAACCTATCAATAACATAGGCAGGACCAACTTCAAACGCCCGTCCTGTGAAATTCAAAACATTTGATTTTTAATTTTTATTACGAATCGATAGAATTTGAGTTGCTTTTTCACATACAGTAATCAAAATTTATTTATCTCTATTAGTTTTTGGGTTATTAGCGGTGAAACATAAGCTTAACCTAAAAATAACATAGGCAGGCTCAACTTCAAACGCCCGTCCGTGCAAAATCCACTTCTGCAGCTAAGGTCCCTTTCACCCCGAATCGACACATATACTTTAAATTATTTAAATAAATAAATAAAATAAGTGTTCTAAATATGAAAAAATGCAAATATAATGATAAAAAGAATAAAAGAAGTATGAAGGAAGGATGAAGGGAATCAGAGGATTATTAAAACGAGAAAATATTTTTGCAATTCAAAAAAAAAGATAATTTTAGATCAAGAAAATATGTTCTCATATTGCGATAATATTTTCTCTAGTCAATATTTTTTACGTTTCATGCAAGCTTGTCAAATTGTCAACGCGACTCTACATGTTCCTGGCTCAATCATAATTCGCTTGTCCCTATTCAAGCAGATGATATACTTAAAGCAAATAAAATTTTCTTGATTCAATGACATTTTTTTTCAGTGTAGAATGTCCGACATCGAATGATGCGATTATCAACTCTTTTTCGTAATGAAAAACACGTAGTAATCAGAATTTGAACGTTTAATTAGCATGGAAGCTAATGGTCTAGAATAAAATTTCAAATTTGAAAAATAAGTTTCTGACACCTCTAATTTTGAAAATGTTTGTAATTCAATAAACAAAACTTGCTCACATAGATAAGTCCAATAGTGCCAATGTAAACCCTTTTCGTATTCCAGTTTTTAATTAAATTTGACTAATAATTACTGAAAATAAGCAACAAAAAATGTAGTAGTTTTTGAGTTTCTTTTGCTTGAAACTAGTACAGTCTCAATCAACTTTTTTATAAAGCGTAGGCTAAATCCGTTAATTTTATATACTACATAATAGTATATTGTGCATGGAGGATTGGAAGGCCGTTTTATTTTTCCAAGCACAAATGTTGTGCGAGACAAAAAATCGGCCTCCCGAGGTGCATATGCTATTTTCTACCACATATGTACGAAAAACTCATGTTTTGTACTCGTGAAGCGATGTAGCCGCAAATGCGCCTGCGCAACTAGTTTTTTTTTCACTGGAAGTTTTTTTTACTTCTGACGCTCACTAACCTGAAAACTGCGAGTTCTGCCCCGCTTAACGAGAACAAAAACATGGGTTTTTTATGCATGTGTGGTAGAAACATTATTTTATGTAGGCGGACTGTATTTTCTCTTACATATTGCTTACTACTTTTATTTTTTTCCATAAAAAACATAATATACATTGCGCTGTTTAAGAAATTAATATTGCTTCTGAATGTCACAAACTTTTGATTGTATTTTTTGTTCAGTTCTTACTTAAGGGAAGAAACGATTTAAAAAAAGTCTGTTTAGAATGTATATTTTTGGCAATTTGCGAGTATTACTTACAGAAAATTGCTTCTTTTTTGAGAACACGTATGAATATTCTCCCCCAAATAAATGATTTTTACACACATACTCACATCGACTTCACTCCTATCTCCCATAAATGGCGACAATACGATATTAATGTTGCGAATCAATGTAACGCTACTCACCGAAGCGCATTAGAACAGGCCTCTCGGGGTCTGGGAAATAATTTTCTAGCTTTGGTGCTTGGCCTCGCCACCATTTGGATGAAAAAGTTCTTTATATAATTTTTTGTTCTAATTATTACCTAATACCTTAATTAATTTAAATAAATCAATGGTAGATAGAATACATACGTCTTTTTTGTTTTCAGTACTTACAGTAACGCGCTTGTGAGTGACAAGAACAACAACATACAAGTAGACAATATTCGCTACGATATTGTACAATGGATCGGATTGGAATTGCTTTTTCCAGACGTTCTGGAAATAGAACTGCAGTCGCATCGATATTAGTTAACCCTAAGTTATGCTTTGAATAATCTCGTTTTTAACATCTTATTATTTTATTATTAGTAGTGGTAATGTTATTTTTCTTAGACTCCTAGAATTTAAAACTAAGTGGCTGCACCCTTGACGCAGTTAAAAAGAACCATTATTCTTTTAGCCTTAATTTCAATTTATAATTTTATAAATAGCTTTAAATGTTTTGTCTACTAATATGAACAAAAAGTAATTCATTAGAATTAAAAAGACAAAAATCAAATTTGGATACACAATTTTGCTCAAGCTCAATGTTATAAATTGAAATTTTTATCATGAAATCAATTTCAGAAGATGAGATTAAGTAATTAATTTTCTCCATACATACAAAATATTATTTAAAGTTTAATAAGAAAAGAAAAAACTGTAACATTTCATTTAACAATCTTACCTCCATATTACAACAGTTATAAATGGAAATTTTATAGCTGTATGATTCAACAAAATATAAAAAGTTTATATTCTTGACGGCAACAATTGTCCTTGAAAGTTTATTGGTTAAGATTTGTAAAGAAACTTTGAAGCATTTTAAACAAAAGCTTACAATTAGTGTTTTCAGAACAGTAATTTACAAAATAAGTTTTATTAGAATTTTTGGAAATTTTCACAATGAATTCAAGAGTAACACCGAATGTCGATCTATGTTACAATTAGGCAATTTTAGAGGTGACATGAAAAACAGAAATTCTTATTAAAATTGTATTAATTATAGATAAAGTATTTATCAGAAAGTTAATGGTCAGAGTAGGTAACACAAATAAAAAACCAGATTTATTTTAAAAACTGTAAAAAATTAATAATAAAAGAGTTTCTTTGTAAAACAGGAGGTGCATGACTATTCCCTAAATCATATTTGGCATAAAACTTATCTGGCCTGAATCTAATTTAGCATAAATCTTATCTGACCGAAATCTTACTCAGCCTAACTCTTATCTGACCTAAAACTTATTTAGCCTAAATGTCATCTGGCTTAAATCTAATTTGACCTAAATCTAATCTACCTTAAATCTTATTTGGCCTAAATCTTATCTGGCACAAATCTTATTTAGTCTAAATCTTATCTGGCGTAAATCTTATCTGGCACAAATCTTATCTGGCGTAAATCTTATTTCGCCTGAATTTTCGATGGCCCAAATCTTATTTAGCCTAAATCTTCGGTGGCCCAAAACTTATTTAGCCTAAATCTTATGTGCCCTACATCTTAGTTGACCTAAATCTTATTTAGCATAAATAATATCTACCCGAAATCGTATGTGGCCTAAATCTTATCTAGCACAAATCTTATTTAGTCTAAATCTTATCTGTCGTAAATCTTATTTAGCCTAAATCTTATTTAGCATGAGTAATATCTACCCGAAATCGTATGTAGCCGAAATCTTATTTAGCCTAAATGTCATCTGGCCAAAATCTTATCTGGCCTTAATCTTATTTGTCCTAAATCTTATTTGGCCAAAATCTTAGTTGGCCTAAATCTTATTAAGCATAAATCTTATCTGGTCTAAATCTTATTTAGCCTAAATCTTATATGACCTAAAACTTATTTGGCTTAAATCTTATTTAACCTAAATCATATTTCGAATAAATTTTTTTTATCTTAAATGTCATCTAACCTAAATCTTATCTGACCAATATCTTATCAAGTCTAAAATTTATGTAACTTCAAACTTATTTCGCCTAAATCGTATTTGACCTACATTTTATTTAGCCTGAATCTTATCTGGCCTAAATCTTATCAAACCTAAAATTTATGTAACCTAAAACTTTTTTCGTCTAAGTCGTATTTGACCTAAAATTTATATGGTCTAAATCTTGTTTAGCCAAAATCTTATTTGGCCTATATCTTATTGGGTCTTAATAGCACCTGGCCTATATTTCATCTGGCCTAAACCTTATTTGGCATAATTTGTCTATTGTACATTTTTTTTCAATTTTTTGTCATTGTTAAATTAGGTCATATAAGATGAAGGCTAAATAAGATTTCGGCCAGATGAGATTTAGGATAAATAGGATTTAGGCAAAATAAGATTTAGGACAAATAAGTTTTAGGCTAAATAAAATTAAGGCCAGATATAATTTAAAGCTAAATAAGATTTAGATCAGGTTAAGATTTAGGCCAGATGAGATTTACGCTAAATAAGATTTAGGTTAAATAATATTTAGGCCAAATAAGAATTAGGCCAGATGAGATTTAGGCCGGAAGAGATTTAGTTTAAATAGGATTTAGGCCAAATAACATTTAGGGTAAATAAGATTTAGACCAAATACGATTTTGACTAAATAATATTTAGGTAAAATAAGATTTAGGATAAATAATATTTAGGACAAACAAGATTTAGATTAAATAAGATATATGCCAGATAAGATTTAGGCCAAATAAGATTTTATCTAAATAAGATTTTGTCCAAATAAGCTTTAGGTTAAGTATGTATGTTAAGTATCATCGACCCAGAAGACCCCCTTACTAAAGATTTAATAAATTATAAATAACTTTGCTTCTTCATAGAGAAAGCTTTGATGTCTAGGAAGTCAGAACAGTTAAGGTCGAAATTCAAAAAAACAAAAGTTGTGCTGAATACAAAAATTCAAAAAACTTAATGGTTTTTTGAAAAAAACTAAATAAAAAAAAAATTATTTTTCAAAAAGCCCCAAAAAAAAACATTATTTTCAAAAAATGAAAAACGGTGCTTTATTGTGCTTGTAAAAATAAACATTTTTGTTCCTTAAAAAATTTTGTTGTGCTAACCATTTTGAAAGTAAAACTCTAGAACTTTAACAAAAAAAATAAAAAAAAAAGAATATTTTTGAAAAAACAAAACTTGTTCTGAATTGTACTTAAAAAGGGAATGAACAGCTGATCCATAGTAGTAATCATTGTACTGATACACAGGAGATAAGAGAAGTACATATGTATAAATTCAAGGTCTATACATGGATATTATATTTGAAATATGAAATAATAAAAGCAAAAATTGGTCGCGTATAGCGTGACGGGAATGTTGCGTCGTGCTTCGCACTCCGATCACTCACGACACGCGCCGATGAGAATGTGACGGAACGCGATGTCAGATTTTTTTTATCAATATTGCAACTTTTTATGCTTGAGAAAACTAACAATAAACAGTAACTTGGAAATTTATTTCCAATTTCAATTTGAAATCTGTGAAAAATATCGTACACTTAGCTCCGCCGGGATTCGAACTCGGGTTTTTCAATTTCCAGTTGACTGCTCTAAACCAACTACAGAGGTCCATTTAAAATATAATTTCAATCCCGGCGGAGCTAAGTGTCTGATATTTTTTCACAGATTTCAAAATTTAAAATAATTTAATCTGAACGATTTCAACTTGATTTAAAAGATCATTTAATATTCCTTGAATTGTCGAAATAAAAGTCGGTATAGTAGGTTTTGTCACATAAACCAAGTGGACAACTTGCTTACGTTTGAAAAATGTTTGACGTCATAATTCTGGAAAAATTTAAATTCTTTATCTTTGTTGAAATTTCCACTTTTCAGAAGTTAACTATATCGTAGTGAAATTTTTTTTCCGTCGGATTTTGGTTAATTTGCATTAAGGCCAGGTTCCTCCAAAAAACGTGTTTTTTTTAAACTTATTTTATTGATATTACAAAAAAATTTTTGAATCAAACTTTTTTCATATACAAAGACACATAAAAATACTAATTGAAAAAAATTATTATATATTTTTTTTTTAAAATGGCGGCACCGAAAATGGCTGTTCAAAAAAATCCCTTTTGTTGGTGGGTGTCACGATATCTCTGAATCCATTCAATTGAAAGCAAAAATCAAAATGGTTTCTTATTCTGTATGACATTGGCTATGGTGTGAACTAGAATGAAACATTTTCACAAAAAAAAAAATAATAAAATGGCGGGACTTTTCAATTTTTAACCCTTTTTTTCACTTTTAATTGTTTATAACTTTTTTAAATAATGATGAATATTTTTGGTTCTAGTTCACACCATAGAGAGATATTTGAAGAGTAAAATGACGTTTGGTTCATGTTGATAAGTGCAATAGTTTCTAAATAAGAGTGACACCCAGTTCAAAAGACGTTGTTTCGAGAAAAACGTGGTTTTGAGAAAAAATCGATTAAAGTTTTTGTTCGTGAAAAATCGTAAAAAAAAAGTGAATTTTACACATGTATCCAATCCGGCTGCGTACACAACTTCTTCCTGGTTGTCATAGGTGTCATTTTCAAGAATTTTTTTATTTCTTGCTGCAGTCCTGTAATCTTTAGACACTTATGTGGCCTCTCGAGCGGCCGGATTTACCGCTTAGCGCTCACCGCTCTCCCCTCTTGTACATCTACTTCTCGGTCGTGCGGACCTTCGGGACTAATTCTATATTATTTCTAAAAGTATTTTCTAGCAATTTACGGGGGAAAAAAATTTTAGATTTTTTAAAAATTGTTTAGAGGAACCTGGCCTTAAAGAAACCTAAATTTAATATTTAAAGTGATTTACACCGATATTAATCAATTTTTTCTGTGAATTATATCTGTGTTGCACATCACCCTAACTTTTTTGCAAAATGCCAAAACGGGTGTTTTTGAAAATGCGAACATTTTTTAAGAAAAAATTTTAAATTTTGTAAATCTAATAATTCAAAAATGTAGTATTTCTCTTCCTCTACATTATTCAATCACGAAATATTCAAGAATTTGATAATAGGCGTGTTTTATGAGCAGCGAAAAAAAGTGTTGCACATCACACCACAACACCCTATATAAAAAGAAACAATCCAAGTAACGATCAAATTTACTAATAATAATTAATTTTAAAAATCTTGCTTGTCAAACTTGTTTAGAAGAAGATTTTTTAATGAACAATGGAGTGTTGTTCCAAAGTTTTGTTATATTAAGGTTCGGGCAAACAAAAAATCGCATAAACATCAATTCTGCAATAACTTGGAAAGTTAAAAGGGACCTTACGTCAAAAACATCGATTTTTTGATGTTTAGTTCATTCAAAAGAGTGAACTTTTCTCTTTAAAGTATTAGTCGCGTAAAATGCCTTTCGTCAGATTTTTTTAAAACTTTGTATCTGAATTCATGAGGTATATATCTATGAAATGAGATCTATCCTATCAATTTTGACCACTTCTGAGCTTCAAAATATAAATTCAAAGTTTATACCTTTTACATGCAATAGCACAAAATGCATGTAAAAAATGTCTCTTGTATTCATTCATATAAAAACAAGTCGTCAGATTTTCAAATAAAACTACAAAGTTACACATTGAGATAAAATAAATCCTTTAAAAAAAAATTAACTTTATTGACCACGCCGAATAAAAAATACAATAATTTAAAAAATCAAAGTTTTTAATTTTTACGTGGTTTCATTGAAAAATGTCGTAAACGTTTCAGCAATACATCACGATAACTTATAGTGCATGACTCAAAATCATAAAAATTACATCATTAGAAGAGGTTACAAAGAAGCAAGTGAGTTGATATAAAAGTTTATTTGTTGATCTTTTTATTTTGCGGGAGTTTTGCGGGAGCATTTACGCGACTAATACCTTAAGAATCACCTATCAGTAAAAAAAATCGATTTTTTGACGTAAGGTCCCTTTTAACTTTCCAAGTCACATATATAAACTCTAACAAACGGAAATTTTGCTAAATTAACGTTGTGTTATTTAAAAAGCAGAACAAATGAAAGTTCGATATCATAGACTTTTTGTCAAAAATATATTTTCGTAAATGAACGTTCTGACAAATGGTACTACACTTGAATATTAATTCCGCTATACAAAAATTCCACTAAATAGACATTCTATTAAATTAAATTTCGCAAAATAAAATTCAATATTATGAAAATTTTGCATAACGATCTTTAGGGAATATTCATGTGTCTTATATTAGACAAAGATGGAAAAAAGATGTCGGCTAAACTTTCAGCAAAATAAAAGTTCGATCACATGAGTTGTCAGACAGTTAAAGATCTGACATGTGGAGGTTCTACATAATGAACATTCAGATACATACAGATTCTATCACATTTTAATGCGATAGAATCGTATTTCGGGTTCGTAAACCGTATGTCACATGAAAATTCGGTTGCATGAATTTTATGTTATATTTAAATTTTCATGAATAAAAATTCTGCTAAATAGAGATTTTATTAAATAAAAGTTGAGATAAATAGAAATTTGGTTAAATATAAAGTCTGCAATACACAAATTCTAACTAGTGGAAATTCTATTAAATAACATTAGTAAAAAATAAAAATGGTTATAAACGAAATTTCGAATAATTACACATTCTGTTAAATAGATATTGTGTTAAATAAAAATTCCTACTATTGGTATTTCTGTTAAATTGTAATTCTGGCATATTGAAATTCGGCTAAATGGATACTTTATCAAATAAAATTTCTGTGGTGTATAGAATCTGTCAAATTATATTTTATTGGAATAAAAATTATAAGATATGAAAATAGATTATATAAAAATTCTGACTCACGAAAGTTAGATTATCTGACATTTATATTAAACGGTCAATCTATTCAACAAAAATTCGTCCAAGTGAAATTTCAGATGAGAAAAATGCCAATTAAATTAAATTTTGTTCATTTAAAAATGAAGTTAACTATATTTTTGATTATTTACGAATTAATGTTAACGAAAATACAAAGTATCATCTATATATACGCGTTTTCACAAATGCTAATTCGGGAAAACAAACATTCGGTAAAAGAAACATTCTACCTTATGAAATTCTACATATATCTAACATTCTAGATAATCAACTTTGGGAAACATTCATGCGTCTCGAGTGCATTAGGTAGTTTAAAATTGAGAGAGACAAGAAACTGGCTATGCACTGCAAAAACAGGTGTCTTAAATTGGTCAAAAATGTCTTAAAATAAGACATTTTTCGTGTCTTAGACACCAAAAGTATCTTAATTTAAGACATTTTTGGCCAATTTAAGACACCATGTTTTTGCAGTGTGGATATTCTTCTCTTCTTTTTTGACTTTGCTTTTATCTAGAAGGAAATTTTTGTTGTGTAATTTTATTTTATTAAGTTCTTTAAATTGATTTTCTGTTTGGCAGTTATTAATTGTTTTTTTCTGTTTTTTTATTTGGTTCAATTTTTGTTTATTAAATAATCTGTTTTTGGTTAGTTTATTCCTGATTTTTGGTTTAATTAAATGTTTTTTAATTTCAATTTCCAAAAAATTTAGTAATTTATTTTTTAGTTTAATTGGTTAATTGTTTTTTTAAAATCTTTTTGACGGCAGAAATGATGAAATGAAATGTGAAATATAATGTATAAAGTGATATAAATGATTATAAAAATTATGAAATGATATAAAATAATGTTAAAAATGATAATTAAGTGAAAAATGACATAAAAATTGTGGCAAAAGATTGAAAGTAGGAGATTCTTTTGAATAATTATAATATTTTGGAAGTTTAAAAATTTAATAAATAATATTAATATAATATAATATTTATTACGTAAGATTTAGATAAACCCCTTCCCCCCTTTTTAAGATATCGTAAAATTTTCCAGACCACCCTTCCTTCTAAACATCTTACGTAATTTATGGATGACCCCTAACGGACTGATTTTTCTATCGGCCTATATATATATATATGTGTGTATTAAGCTCATAAATATTTAAATTTCGACACAAGGATTTGCCCTACTTTCTAAAAATGTTTGACTTTTTCATGTGCGCAAAAAAAGTTTTATTTTCTCGGATGGTGTAATGAATGCACTTGTTTTTATAATAATCTTATTTTTGATAAAATGTAAAATAGACAGTTATTCGGTATTACTCTTTAATGTTTGATTATTTTTAAAGGAAAGAGTACACCCAGTTTTTAACTGTAGTCATCCGGGATAATGATAGTACCAAAAACGCAACTTTGGTATTCTATGTTCGATACAAATTCAGAATTTTATGCAAAATTTTTATAAACCATTTAGTCAGATAGTGTAAGTGTTGAACGAAGCTTAGAAAGCTCAAATTTGGTACACATATGCATTTTCACGATTAGATTAAAGGAAAATTATAGAGAACATGATTGAAGGTGTAGATGTAGATCATAACGTTGGAAAGGAATTGACAAGATTTTTTGGCAAAACTCGTCGAATAAAGACTACGTTTTTGATGAATTTGTAATTTTTCGGTGATAATGCATTTTAATCATGTTATATATATTTTTTATATAATCTATAGTTAAAAATATACCCTTATAAAACATAAGCATAAAAAATAAAATGTTATGATTGTTATGTCAAACAAAGTTTATAATTCTGACATATTTTTATAATTAAAATCATTCCCCATAAAACTTGAAATATTTTAAAGAAATTTAGATTTTAAAAGACATATGTACATATAAAAACATAGAACTTACCAACAAATTTTGTAAGCTTTAGAAAAAACACGTTTCGAAGTCGCTCCATGTTCTCTTTGATATTACTGGATTAGGTGAGAAAGTTTTTATGCTGCATGGTTGCAATATGTGACTGTCCATGACAAAACGTGCCTTAGCTCCAAAAAATAAATTTTGATTTTTTTATGCTAACCGACAGATTTTTATTTGCTCTTTCATTTTCAAAAATAAAAAATTGTTATTTTAAAGAAATTTCGTCGTTATTAAACAAGAAGCGTAGGCACGTTACATTGGTTTCAATGCATTGCTGCAACTTTAAACGCTCACCCTGTAAAGTTGACGTTTGGGAGCTAAGGCACGTTTTCTCATGGACGGTCACATATGAGTTTGCAGTGTGTGGTACATTTGCCCATGATAGGTTACCTACTTTCTTACGTTTTGTGCTTTGTTTATAGATCTCACGTGCTTAACAAATCAATGATATGCCAGAAGTGTAATTCAGCGTGTCATTCTGGGTGTGTAAAAAAACATCCCTTAGCTGTCTGATGGAAGTTTCAAAAAATGCTGAAATGCTGACTTTCCCACTCTCTCGTTGTAAAATTCTGAGAAACAACTGCTGCCTATATATGGTGAATTTCACGGAAAATGTCCTGCCTCAAAAATAAAATATGTCCAATCTATTGCAATTTTTTTTTTTTTAGTTGTTCTATTGGATAGTAATTTATTCTATAAATATTTTTAAATTTTTTAAAAAATTGGGGCAGTGGAAATAGGAAAAGAAGAGTGAATTACCAAAAAACGCCAAATTTTTTCCCCCTCCCACTGCCCCAATTTTTTAAAAAATTTAAAAATATTTATAGGAGTGCAAAATTCTATTTCGAGTGAAAGTCAGTTATTAACAAATTCTTTGGTCTAGATAAATCATTAATTACAAATTCAAGATGATAGAATAACGAAGTGTGAAGCTGGTGTTTCCAATATTAATCAACGTGTTAATGAACCTAATGTAAGAAGTACTAATAACTGTCCAGGTGGAAGCTGAGCGGCAAGAACACATTTGCATTTGTCAGGATGAGTGGGAAGAGCGTATGATGCATAGAAATAATTTGATGATTTTTTGATTAAGTGATAACTTAGTTAATAATCTTAGTAATGTAGCTTTGCAAGAAGCTCATAAATCTAGTGTCTTACATGTTTTTAAAGTGATTTGCCCAGACAGTGAATTCTCACAATTTATTAGGCTAGTTAAACGTTTGGGTCTTTTTTCACAGAATGTAAATCGCATCAGACAGATACAAATTACACAGACCCACAAAAGAATAAAAGTGTCGTGCGCAGCGGACTAGACTAGTCATTGCCTATGTACGGCCTATGTACGGCCAATTACATATTGCCTATGTAATCGGCCAAGCACGACTAGGTTTGACCCTAACCTTAAAATCAATAAAATGACACTTTTCGTTAATTAGAATCTGAACCCGACTCAACTTTAATACATGCCTAGAGCCAATAGAAAGCTTGATTTATGACCTTTAAAACGCTTTTTTAAAAATTGTTCTACTATGATTTTTAACGAAGTTATGATGTTTTACTTAAAATCATTTTTTTCCATTAAACCATAACACATCAATAATTATTGATGTGTTATGGTTGTTATGTGTTATGGTGTTATCATAACACATTAATAATATGGTTTAATGGAAAAAAATGATTTTAAGTAAAACATCATAACTTCGTTAAAAATCATCGTAGAACAATTTTTAAAAAAGCATTTTAAAGGTCATAAATTAATTTAAGTTGGTGAATGGTCTGAATGATTCGCCGGATCTGCTGTAAGACTAATAGTCCAGTCAACAGGTACTTTTAGACGGTAATAACTCGGAAGGTCGATGTTTTTGGCTTAAACCCTTTATTTTGGCATACAATTAAAGACCCTAAGTTTTCGGCAGGCGTGGCGACCGGGAACCAGGGTAAATTTTTCAAAAAAGGTGCAAAAAATCGCGTTTTCTGAAATTGTCAGTTTTCTGTGCATTTTACGTAAGAAAAATGTTACATAAAAGAAAAAGAATATAAAATTTCAAGTTTTTTAAAAAAAAGATGAACTAAATTGGACAAACAGTTCCCGAGTTATGCCTTTTCAAAGTTTACTAATTTTTCATCATTTTTGCCCGAAAAAACCTTGTTTTCAAAAAATAACGCAGAATTTTTTTTTACTTAATCGGATGAAAAAATAATGTACATAAATGTTGTAGTAGACTATATTAGCTTTAAATTCCCGTTTAGAAAATTAAATTCGGTCTACTAGTTACCAAGCTATGACCTCCTAAAGTACACCAGTTTTTACGTTTTTTCACATAGTTGCAAATTTTTTAATTCGGATCCATTGCTTTTGTATTTTATTATTGTTAAGTGCATAATACAAGTTTGTTTCTATAAATTTTTGCATTATTTGAATAATTCAAAATGGCGGATCCAATATGGCAGACGATATTTTTTAAAAATTGGCTAAT
Organism: Ganaspis brasiliensis; assembly: GCA_037103525.1. Taxonomy (NCBI): domain Eukaryota; kingdom Metazoa; phylum Arthropoda; class Insecta; order Hymenoptera; family Figitidae; genus Ganaspis; species Ganaspis brasiliensis. The sequence continues at coordinate 2,838,392 of JAZKLR010000266.1, read as the reverse complement.
TTTTGTGACACTTGGTATCTTAGAGTTTTTGGGGTCGCTGATTACGAATTTTCAATTCGATTTCAAAAATTCAAAATGTCGGATATAATATGGCGGACGATATTTAAAATTTTGTTAATTTTCAAGGTGCATCCAATATGGCAGACAATATTTTTAAAAAATTTGTTGATTTTCATAAGACATTGAATCTATGGGCTTCTAGGGTCGCTGATTACGAATCCATAGTTACATTTTAAAAATTCAAAATGGTGGATCCAATATGGCGGGCGATATTTTTTAAACCTTCGTTAATTTTGTGAGACTTGGTATGTAGGAGTGTTTGGGGTCACTGGTTACGAATTGCAGTCAAATTTTCAAAAATTTTAAATAATGGATCTAGTATGGTGGACTACACTTATATAAAATTGGTTAAGTTTCATGAGACTTATTATCTAGGCGTTTTAGGTGTCGCTGATTATAAATATGCAAAAAGATTTTATTAATTCAAAATGGCGGATTCTCAATTACTGCCAATCAGTGCCTCCTTTCCATCCCAAAAAATTAAAAATAAAAGGTAAAAAATACAGGAACTAAATGTGTACCATGTCCACGTCGTGAGTGCCGAGTAATGTTAAGAGTAAAATAGACTTGACTGATAATATTTTTTATGATCGATATTTCCAGAACTTAAGAAACCAAGGCTCACGAACGAAAGTTAGTTTTTAAAAAAATATAGTCCGCCATATTAAATTTTTAAAATCTAATTGCAAATTCGTAATCAACGACCTCAAAAATTCCTAGATACCATGTTTCACGAATATAAGCCAATTTTTAAGAAATATCGTCCGCCATAATGGATCCACCATTTTGATTTTTTTAAATAATGCAAAAATGTATAGAAACAAACTTGTATTATGTATTTAACAATAATAAAATACAAGAGCAATCGATCCGAACTAAATAATTTGCAACTATGTGAAAAAACGTGAAAACTGGTATACTTTAGGAGGTCATAGCTCGGTAACTAGTGGGCCGAATTTAATTTTTTAAACGGGAATTTAAAGCTAATGTAGTCTACTACAACTTTTATGTACATTATTTTTTCATCCGATTAAGTAAAAAAAAATTCGGCGTTATTTTTTGAAAACAAGGTTTTTTCGGGCAAAAATAATGAAAAATTAGTAAACTTTGAAAAGGCATAACTCGGGAACTGTTTGTCCAATTTAGTTCATCTTGTTTTTAAAAAACTCAAAAATTTATATTCTTTTTCTTTTATGTAACATATTTCTCACGAAAATGCACAGAAAACCGACAATTTCAGAAAACGCGATTTTTTGCACCTTTTTTGAAAAATTTACCCGGGTTCCCGTTCGCCACGCCTGCCGAAAACTTAGGGTCTTTAATGGTATGCCAAAATAAAGGGTTTAAGCCAAAAACATCGACCTTCCAAGTTATTACCGTATAATACGTTTTTCCCGACGTATTGACTGGACTATAAGATTTTAAATTGCGGGAAATATTGACTAGCTCGAATAATGCCAAAGTTAATTTAAATTTATTTAAGTTGGTGAATGGTCTGAATGATTCCCCGGATCTGCTGTAAGACTAAGATTTTAAAGTGCGGGAAATATTGACTAGCTCGAATAATGCCAAAGATAAAGGAAAAAAATCTTTTCTCGAAAATTTGCAGTTTTTACTTGACAACGCTATGACCATCAATCCAGATCATGTTCGCTATAATTTTCTTGAAAAATTAACCTAAAAATACACCAGTACACCAAATTTTAATTTCAGTACCAAGTTTTATAAAAATTCGTTAAGCCATTCTCTTGTTTTCATCATGACGTGTATACACGTCATCCACAGTCAAGAGGTTAAGATGTTTTGAAAACCAGAAAATGCTATCAAAACATAACCTCAACTTGGTGGTGACATGTTTTACTTTTTATGCTACACGGAGAGAAATAGATGCTACGGGGTACCATCTAGATGGTACCAGATACCATATCTGATCTTAAATATACGGACAAGAATCTAGATGGTACGGAATAGCATCTGGATGGTACGGTGTAGCATCTCTGATGGTAGAGTGTAACATAACCTCTCTACCATCAAAGATACTAAAGTTCATACCATCTATTTCTCTCAGTGTATGAATTTTGATACTAACGTATTTACGATCCCTAAAAAATTTGTATTTTTCATTAAAACTATAAATAGGGTAATGTCACTCTGAGTGGACTGCCTAAAAGTTTTTAGTGATCTGACAGTGAAAACTTGAAATAAATAGTTCGAACAGCAGCGCCGCACCCGGAAACAAAAAGAAATTATGTTTTGCGGTGAACAAATACGTTACTGCTTGACAAAACGAATATTTAAAAAAAAACTGTTAAAAAAGTCGCTGTTACAGTTAATGAAGTGATTCTGAAGTGTAAAAATAGTGTTGAACTCGAGTTCTAAAGTCTAATTTATGTTTTTGCTGTTAGTTTGGACATTAAAATTGATTATTAATATTTTTTGTGAATTCTAAATAGGTATTGTCGAAAACAGTATAGAATAACAAGGAGTCAAAACTAAATAATTTACTGAAAGAAATTAAAAATTTTAAAAAACTTTTGCAATTTTTTGAGTTTTTATTGATTTTATGACTGTTTCTTGCAATTTTTCAAAAGTGGTCCACTCAGGGTTACATTTTTTTCATTTCTCAAAAAAATGCATATTTTTTTACAACAATTATATTTTTTCTAAATAACAAAATCAAAGCTCTCATAACATAAACCCTTATCTAGGGATCTAAACTAAAGCTTGGAATGGAGAAGTGCAATTAATTTACTTTCATAAAGAATTTATTCGAAAAAAAGATTAAGCGGTCCATTCATGGTGACAATTCCCTACATTTTAGGTTAAATTTTGTTTCAAATTTCAAAAACGTTTTTTTTTTTTATTTTTACACGGTAATTATTTATATTCTTTTAAAAAAACATTGTTAGGTTAACTTATTTTATTTCTAAAATCTTATTATAATATGCTGAATTACAATTTTAAAATCATTTTTTTTTTTAAATTCAAATTATCTATATGCCATTATCTACTGTTGGGTGGTCACCCTTACATATATTTTTGGTTCCCCATATAGGGGAGACATAGTAATCAGCTTTCATTTTAACCTAGTGTTCCTCTTCAAGAAAAATAGAATTAAATTTGTCGTCTATATAATCAAAAACATTTAACGTATGTTTGTATAGGTCACGCGATAAATTAGTTGTAAAATTTATCACTTCAAGTGCTTTTGGGAGCAGGAAAAACAAACTCGTGTTACTAGATCTCACCTGATTAATGCCAAGTTTTTCTGCCTCAGACTACAGGCGTTTCATCTCCTTATCCGGGTTCATAAAATTTCCCAAAAATCCAAAAGGTCGAATCTCCAAATGGTCGAATTTCAAATAACCGAATTTCTAAATGGACAAATATCGAAATTGTCAAATCTTTAAATAGTCGAATTTCCAAATGGCCGAATCTCCAAATTGTCGAATGTTAATTTGGTCGAATTTTTAAATTGTTGAATTTTTAAATAGCCGAATCTTTAAAATGCCGAATGTCCATTTTGTCTAATTCTCATTTTGTAGAATTTCTAAATGATCAAATATCTAAAAGGTCGAATATCCATTGTGTCGAATGCCTAAATTGTCAAATAACCACTTCGTAGAATTTTCAAAATGTCGAATGTCCATTTTCTCGAATTTCAAAATGATCTAATATCCAAATGGACGAATATCCATTTTGTCGAATTTCCAAATTGTCGAATCTCCACATTATCGGAAGTCCATTTCGTCGAATTTCCAAATTGTCGAATACTCATTTTGGCGAGTTTCCAAATTGTCAAATATTCATTTTGTAGAATTTCTAAATAATCGAATATCCAAATGGTCAAATATCCATTTTTTCGAATTTCTAAACTGTAGAATCTCCAAAATATCGGAAGTCCATTTTGTCGAATCCACAAATTGACGAATAACCACTTTGTCGAATCCCATTTGGAGATTCGACAAAGTGGATATTCGGGGAAGGGATGATTCGTGACAAATAATATTTAAGTTAAATTTGCAGACTTTTAAGTAAGTACGATATGAATATTTTAACCTCAGATCACCTACAAGAGGTTCTGAATATTTGCAAATTTTTATTTTTTTAATTGGCAGCAGGGTATAGGAAGATAACTACTAATCCATAAAAAGTTGGAAATCAAATTAATACTGCTTTAGTATTTTGTCTCGTGTTTGAAAAATATAAAAATCCTCAAAATAAAAAAAAAATTTTCTTATGTGTTATTAATGCTGTAATTGGAAGTCACTTCGGTTTTTGTTCTTGTCTAATTTATATAGTCTGCCATTACGCCGCGAATTCGACAAGTTTGGGGTAATTACGGCCAGAAATTTAAATGATTTTTTTTTTACTAAAAGCAGGACAAACTTGCATCTTTTTTACCACTACACTATTTCTGCAGTGTAAAATTACAAAAAAAAATGTTTATTATACTTTTCTCGAGTTTAAGTACAATATTTACGCATAATATAATATTTCACAGTGCAAAGTGGATAGTTATTTTTGCAAATACGTTAAGTACTTACTTCAGGTAAATACGTTTAAGAGAGAAAGTTAGTGATTGAGTGAGACAGAGCAAGAGAGAGAAAGAGAGAGGGGGGGGAGAGAGAGAGAGAGACTTCAAATTCGTATTAGATAACCCTTGGGTGTCAAAATTGAAGCAATTTAGATCAATTTTTACGATTTTTTTTTAGAATTAACGGCCCTATTGGATCCGCCATTTTTAATTTTAAAAGTCAAATTTTAGATTAATTTTTAGCAACCTCAGAAAAAATTTTTTACCAAGTTTAAGATAAATCCCTTAAAATTTTTTCAAGTTATTTAATTTTTCACATTGCTTCTTACAGTAAAGTTGATTTTTGAACTTACATAATACATTATCATTCAACTGATTAAAGTATCTTATATCTACTGTGAATTTTTTTTAAGCTATTTCATCCCTTAATAGTTTTTTCTTAGAAAAAACTCTGTCCGCCATTACCCCTAAATTTTGCAATTTTGTCAAAATTGTTGGGGCAATGGCGGACAGCAGTTTTTCGGGATTCAGGGTCACCTATAAAATCTACTAACTCATACAATTATTCTAGAGAAGTTACGTAACAAGTTAATGCAAAAGAAAACCGAAAGTGTTGCCTTTTAAAATAAAAAAATTACGTTATTAGTGAAAATTAAGAATTTCTTCCGGAATTACCCCATATGACCCTATTAGACATTTTGGAAATTCGATAATTTAAACATTTGACCATTTGGAGATTTGGCCGTTAGGATATTCGATCATTTGGAAATACGACAAAATGTACATTCGAAATTTTGGAAATTCGACAAAGTGGATATTCGACATTTTGGACATTCGACAAAATGGATATTAAACCATTTGGAAGTTCGGCCATTTGGATATTCGATCATTTGGAAATTCTACAAAATGAATATTTTTGGCTTCGAAGCGTAGTAGGAAACTAAAAAAAAGTATAAAAAGTGTCCTCAAAATTAAGAAAAGTGTCAAAAAATGTAAGAAAAATAGCATATTAGGGGAGAGTCGCTAGTTGTGAGACGGGTTTTATTTTTGACTTATAAATTGGAAATAGGTAAACGAAATCATAAATAAAATACACCGTTCAAAAAGTAACTTAAATACGCAACTTTTATTCATAGAAAGTGTAGTGTTCAGATGAACTCGAAAAATTTTATGATCAATTTTCCGAGCACATCTTTTTAGTCAAAAAAAAAAAAAAAAAAAAGGTGTCCAGTTGTGAAACACTTATAAAAAAATGCTAAAATTTAACAAATTTGGCATGAAACATTATGTTTAATATAAATAACTAAATATATTGATAATACATATTATTATATACTTAATAAAAATATTTATTCTTTAAAATATGACTATCAGTTTTCTTCATCGAAATCGCTGTCGCAAGGTAGGCAAATGAAATAAATTGTGCGCATGTTCCCACACTTTAAATAATTGTTGTGTTATCAAATGTACGTAACGAACTAAACTGAACAGAGCGCTTTATGCTGCATAACGAAAAGTATAGGCTATTCCAGATGGGCGGCGCCACCGTCTCACAACTGGTGACTTGCTGTGTCTCACAACCGGAAATTGGCGCTATTTTGAAAGAGGAAAAAGAAAAAATTTCCAACTGTAGATTGAAACAATGCAATATTGCATTACAAAATATAAGGAAAATACTAAATAAAAATGCATAACATTTAGCTTTTCCAAATGATTAACTTAAAAAAAAAGTACTTTGCACATATTGAAAAAAAGTTTTTTAGTCGATTTTCACACACAGTGTTGGCATCTAACACAAACAATACATATATCCGCTTCGGTGTACACGCAAAAGTTGGCTCGTATAAAAATAAATGTTTTTATGTATACCAATCAGCCTTTTTATATTTCGTGTTAAAAAAAATGGACTGTCTCACAACTGGAGCCGTCTCACAACTGGCGACTCTCCCCTATATATTAAAATAAAAGAAAATTAGCGTTTAAGACAGAAATGCGCATGAAAACTAATTTTTTTATTTAAAAAATTGAAAGGAAACAAAAAATAAAATATGAATTGAAAACTTTCATATTTAACTATCAATTCAGTATAATATATATACATATATACATTAAATTTGTAGGGCACATTTTTTCCTTCCATTCTTTATATGTATGTAGAGAATAAGTGATTTCGGGAAGGCAATGAAAAAATTGAAAACACAATTTTTTGTATTGTCACATCAGCGAAGTTTCGTCAGCTTGGTTTGCTAGCCTCTTCAGGCTAAATCAAAAAATGACAGATAATAAATTGACGTTTATAAAATATAAAAATAACACTGTTAATGTTTTTGTAAAATTAAATATGTACTAGTTCGTTGTATGTTCAGGTAAATAGTTTTCCATGTGTTTCAAAAAATATTTTTGTTAAAAAAAATCAGAATTATTGTTATATCGACGTGGTGGTACGAAAAAAAATTTTTTTGTTGAAATTCTAACCAAAAACACAGTTTTTATTTGATGTTTTCCATAGAAAGAAATTAGTTTTGTTGATATTTTTCTTTTGTATTATAACATTTATTTTGAAAATAAATATAATAAATGTGTTTTTTGACCCAAAAATTTGTTTTTAGGATTAAAAAATCAGGAGTGTCAGTTTTTGTGCAAGCGCACAATAGAGTTGTTTTTTTTCGTAACACCCGTCGATATAGTGTTGTGATTAAAAAAATTGGTGTTTTTAAAATAAATTAGCCTGAAGAAGTCAGCCAACCAAGCTGACGAAAAGTCGCTGATGTGACAATACAAAAAATTGTGTTTCAATTTTTTCATTACCTTCCCGAGATCCCTTATTCTCTACATATATATACATTACAAATAAAATTATCAATATACTTGAAAAATAAAACGAAATCATTCACAGTATTTTCATTAGCGACTTTCAAAATGTAATTTTCTGCATCCAAAGAAACACCTTTATTAAAATTTTCTTAACCCCTGTATATTCAAAAATATTTCAATCAAGGCTAAGCGAGGTCAGCGCATTTCATCTCACTATTCGTTTAAAAAGTATTAAAAAAAACATTTCTTTTAAAATCAACCCTTATTTAACAAAAACAACTTCCAAAAAATTAAAAATCAAATTAAGTTTTCTCCTCGCTGATTCCAAATTCAACAAATTGCTTTAGAAATACAGTGAAATCCGTTTATAACGAATCCGGATATAACGAGAGGTCTGCTATAACGAGGAAATTTTTGTGATTTTCGCATTTGGTTGGTTCCAATGTTAACAGGGCTGATAAAAATCATGATTTTTAAAAAAAATCAAAAAAATCAGATATAAAAAAATTAGTATATAAAATCGCCAAACGTTTATTTGCAAGAAGTTTATTAAAGAAATGAAGAAAAATAAAAAAAAACAACACAAGAATGAAACAATGACATAATTATATATAAAAAAATAATATTTAAAGTTATATATAAAAAAAAACTATTTCCGGACATTTTTTTAAATTAAAATAATAAATAAGAAGATAATTAAAAAAACGTTAAAATATATTACTAAAGAGAACAGAATTCTAAAATTAGAAAAATTAGAGATTTATTTTACAAATTGAATAAAAAAAGAATGAATAACATTTTGTAAAATTTAAAAAAAAATTTAAAAGAAAATAAATTTTATGAAATACAAGAACGTGATATTCAAATGAGAATATTTAGTACAAAATTAAATTCACATAATATAAAATAAAAAATAAAAGCTTTCAAAAAAGTAGAAAATTGGGAAATTTAAAAAATATAGATAAAAGCACCAAATAAATGTTTTCAAAAATTCGGAATTATAAGATAAAAACTAAACAATTAAAAAGAAGAAAAATGTTTCTTAGAAATGGAAAAATGATGACAAAAATAAATTGAAGAATTAATTAAAACGCAAATAACTAAAACAATAGTGAAACGTCAAAAAAATTAAATAAATAGGAGGAAATAGAGAAATCTTTTTTTCCTTAATCTATTATACTAAAAAAATGTATAAAGTACAAAAAAATAAAATTAAAAATATATATATTAAGATAAATAAAAAAAAGTTCACAAAGAAACTTAAAAATCCTTTAAAAATAGAAAAGTTTTAGCAAATTAAGCCCAACACATTTTTTTATTATTACACTTAAAATAAGTCCAACAATAAGTTTAGAAAAATAAAGAATAAAAAGAGGAAAATTAAAGAAAATCCTAAAATAAAAAGAAAAATACAAAATAAAAATATCAAAAGTAAACGTAGAAAAAGACTTAAAATTTTGTAAAAATAAGAAGTTATGAAATAAAAATTAAACATTTTTGAAAAATTGATATATCTTAGAAATTTTGTAAGAATATTAAAAAAAAATTATTGTGAATATATAATACCCAAAATTTATAAATCATAGGTATTTTTATCATCTGTATTAGCACAATTTTTTAAATTTTATAAAGATTAAAATATTAAAATAAATTTTTTTAAGATTTATCCACAAATTTGTGGGTTTTTCTTTAATGTTTGCGATGTTTTACATGCAGTTTTAGACATCCAGAGAATTGTAAAGTTTTTTTGATTTAAATCATGATTTTAATGCAAATTTTCCAATGATTTAAATCATGATTTAAATCAAAGTGATTTAAATCAATAACAGCCCTGAATGTTAATAACACCGTTTATAGCGAGATAGTCGGATGGATATAGCGAGCAAAACTTGTGAACATTGTCGCTAAATAAAGTCGGTTATTATAATAACAAACATATCAACCTCAAATTCAACTTTGCTTATAGCGAACTTCGGCTATAACGAGCAAATTTTAACGATCCCTTGAAGTTCGTTATAAGCGGAGTCCACTGTATATAAATTTTTGATCATGTACATGCTAATACATTATTTTTTTCAAAAAAGTGTCTTCTAGTAGCTTTTGACCAAAAATGGTAGTAAAAAAGTGTATATGCACAAAAAAGTGTTAAAGTGTAGCACTTCGAAGCCTGCTTTTTTTGTATCTAGTACAGGGTTTGAGAAAACTTTCAATTTTCTTTTCTTAACAAGGAAAATATTTTTTATTCTTCTTCGGGAAGCGGGACTTCAATAAATTCTTATAGAAATAAATCGTTATACTTCAGAAAGTAGTAAAAAATCGAGAGAAAAAAAACGCTGGGGATTTAAAAAAAAATTTATTTTTCGAAAAAACGCCGCCATTTTGTTAAATTTGAAAATATTTTAAATTCACTTATGGAATTTAAAAGAACATGAAACCTCTAATTAGACGCAGAAAGGAACATTTTAATATATACAATAGCCAAAAAGATATAATTTAATAATTTTAAAAAATTTTAACGTTATTTTCTTGTAATCTCATTTTTCAACTTAAAAAATTCAAATCCACATAATTTCGTTAAATTTTTTGTTTTTTTCACCAAAACATGTAATTTAAAATTGTCTGAAAAATAACATATTTCAATGGGAAATGATTCCTTAACTTTAACATACACAGTTTGTCTGGATTGAAATGGAAACGACCTTTACATGTTTTTTTTTCAAATAGGGGACAAAATACTGAAACCGTGATTATTTTGCTTAACATTTTTTTATCGATTAGGAATTATCTTCGTATATCCTGCTCCCAATTAACAATCGAAAAATTGGCAAATATTCAGAACCTCTTGGGGGTGATCTGAGGATAAAAAATTGATATTGTACTTATAAATCTGTAAATTAAACTGAAATATCTTTAGCTTCTAATTACTCCTTGTTTTTCATTAACTCAATTTATCCTAATTATTTAACATTTAATGTTTTTTCTTTAAATTCGATGAAAAACTGCAATTTTCATCCAATTCTAACAAATTATAGTCCATTTTTCTTGTTCAAACTTTCTCTACAATTTTATTGTTATATAAAATTTTTGTTTAAAAGTTATTAAACAAATAAAATGTGTTCTTTACATATTTTTTAAAGAGAATATTATTCAACAAAATCTAACAAATAAAATTGTAGAAAATTTTTCAACGAAAAAATTGAGCTATTATTTGTCAGAATTGGATGAAAGTTGCAGTTGTTTATTAATTTTAAAGAAAAAAAAAAGTGGTTAAATAATTATTATTTGACAACAAATTTTAGTCTAATTTTTTCTGAAAATGTACAACTAGATCTTTCAGAATTTGGTGAGATTAATTTGAATAATATTTTTAATTGGGGTAAAAAACGATTTTCTAGTTGAAGTTATGTAAATGGAGATAACTTCCTTAAACTTATTCTAATATTATGCTAAAATTATATCGAACAGTGACTCATACTATTTGTAGAAACCCTAAATGCAATAATGATAAATGAAATAATAAATAGATTTTTCTCCGTGCAGATCCATTAAAATTTGATGAAATAATTTTGTTTCTAGTTTTATTTGCTGTTAAAATTATTATGTCAAAAAGTTTAATAAACTGTTCCACACATATTTAGTAACTTAAAATATATTCATTTATTACTTGGAATTTTACTTTTGAAGTCATTTTTTATTTATTGAAAATATAACCTCTCGATAATAATGAAAAAGATTTTACCGATTAAACAATAATCGGAAACAATTCCTAAGCGGGCTAAATAGTTAAGAAGTTTTATTGGTTTCAATCAATGGTTGCAAACATACTGTCATCATACGGTACCTAGCTAGCGGGAGAAATAATCTACTGTAATAATTCGTCCCGTTTTGTAATTCAGCTAAAAACTGGATGTACACAACACTTAAGAATATATATTCAACTTTTCTTCTCATTAATTCCACACCAGCCATGTCTGACTATATGATATTCACATACAATTGCAAAACACTATAATTATTCCACCACCGCAAAGGCGCCACATTCGCAAGAGGCCTAAAAATGTGTTCTGACGTATCTTTCTGAATAAATAACAATTTGAATAAACGACTTATTTAGAACTATTAGGGAACTAATATTTAATTACCTGAAAATGTAATTTTTTAAATGTGCTAAAAGTGATTAAGAGTCATTTGACAATAAGTAAGTATAGAGTAATACTAAACTGAAGATAGTGTATAGGCATTGAAAATGAAACTGAAATTTCATTGAAATCAAAAACTTTGATTTCACGGTTTTAGAATTGTGAAATTATTTTTATTAGTTCTTGATTATTGATATCTTGAAATTGCTTTTATTATCTGCATAAATAACAAAGATTAGTCAAAAGCCGCAACCTGTCAACAGGTCTAACCTATAAACTAGATATATATTAATAATTCAACCAGCTTTCAACTTGAATTATTCTATATTTAGACAACTATTTCTATTACCTAATTCTATAAAAAATCTATTTTATTCTAAGTTAAAACCTTAAAAATAAATTTTACCAAATGTATTTTGTACACAAATTTAAGTTTTTATTCCGTAAACTTCTTTACTTTCTCTGAAACTAATTTGTTTTCAAACTATTAACGTGTATTTGAGAATACACTTTAAAAAACGTTGTTTTAAGAAACAGAAATATTTATTTTATTTTACTAACTGACAAACTCTTATAACTACTAATAAATATTTATGTTTTATTATTGTAAAATTTTTCTAAACAACTTATTGCATTCCTAAGCCTCTTGCGAAAATGTCCCCTTATATCGGTTTTAGTTCAGTGGAATAATTGTAGGTCCACGAGTTTCACGCACTGACAGATAGAGCTGTTTAACACCATTTATAATAAATACAAAACACTAACTGTTAAATATTTAAAAGAGTATCCTTATTGAAAAAGATTAAATTGTATATTTATATAAACATTTATAAATGTAATGAAAATCAAGTAACATTCAATGTATTCGAATCTATCTTGCTTTCAAAATGTTAAACTTTTAGAATTTTATTGAGGAATTTTGAATTAAACCCAACTGCAATTTTTAATGAAAATATACTCACTGTCGAAGATAAAATCTCGTGTGGGCAGCAAGCCAACAGGAAACTCTTGCAGACTTTCGGATCCGAGTACTTCACTTGAAACTTGTTATTTTCACCTGTAAATGTAAAAAATTAATAAAATTATATGTAGTTTATTTTATAGTTTAACGATTGATATGGAGAACTGAAGGACACCATTTTGTAGCTTGGTTAAGAGCTTCATGTTTTGAAGTCAATGTGGCAAGTAGTTTGTCAAGTTTATCAGCTAGTCATAAAATTCATACTTACCATTTCGTCCAGTGCCCATTAATTGATCGAGCATAGCTCGCATTTGGTCGTGAGCCGTCATTTTTTAAAAGTAAGGCTGAATTTCAGCCCAATCTTTAAAGACAATCAGCCTAAATTAATGCGATTTTTTTACGCAAACGCAGCTGCAAGAGCACCAGTGATGGGAAGTGACGCGTCACTCGAGTTTGTTACAAGCAGAGATCGGGAGGTAAATTACTCCATGTAATCTACGTAGATATGAGTAGAGTATTTTAATGTGCCACTGTAAAAATTTTCGTTCTATAGGTCTAATGGCCTGTTTACACCTTCGAAAAAAAAAATTTTCGCATTGGAGGGAAGAGGACAGACTGTGTATCTGCCCTCTTTACTCTCATGCAAAAAAAATTTTTTTTCGAAGGTGTAAATAGGCCATAAAGTCCCACAATTGCTTTTTAACATCCGTTTTGTAACTAGACCATAAGTGCAAAAGTGACAACAGTATATCTGCATCTCTTTTGCACTCATGGTCTAGTTATAAAACGTGCGTTAGGGTGCCGTCTCATGTTATAGATTAATGGATCAGGAATTAGAATAGACCAATCAGAAAATGCTTTCCAATGTGACCAATTATCTGATTGGTCTATTCTAATCCCTAATCCATTAATCCCTAGCATAAGACGGCACCCTTAAAACGCAATCATGGGACTGCGCCCTCATACGAAGGACTAGGGTATCAGTGGATTAAAATAGACTAATCAAATAATTGGTCACATTGGAAAGTATTTTCTGATTTGTCTATTCTAATCCACTGATATCCTAGTCCTTCGTATAAGACTTCATCCTAAGCAGATAGAAATACGGATACGGGACCAAAGCATGAGACAGAAAAGGACAGAAACAGTCTCCGTCCTTTATTAACTCATGCCCTGCTCCCGTAACCGTATTTATTGTGCTTTGGGCACGAAGGAATAATAAGGAGACTGCACTCGCTAATTTTTAAGTGCCAAAATTCTGTCTTGGTTTACGTGTTGGAATTAACTCTGATATGAGTACGCATGCGCAGTACGCGATTACTATCGATATATCGATGCATCGATACTTGTTTACATGTATAAACATAACCTCAAATATCAATTGACGTTTCGATTCCCGCCATAATAATTTTCTCTCTCATTCTACTTTTGGGAGCAACGAAGATAGCAACAGTGCGCCGCGCATGCGTACTCATATCAGAACACTTGAAGGCTTAAGCAGATAGAAATATGGTACGGGACCAAAGCATGAGACAGAAAAGGACAGAAACAGTATCTGTCCTTTATTATCTCATGTCCAGCTCCCGTAACCGTATTCATTGTGCGTTGGGCATGAACCAAGACAGAATTTTGGCATACTTTCTACAGGGCTGAACACTACAGTTCGGTCTCCTTATTATTCCTTCGTGGCTTTGGGCTTATTTTTACATCGTGACCAGAGATCGGAAATTGACATGTCATTTTAGATTTCGAGGTAGAATACGCAAAATAGGTAGAAAACTGTAAACAACCTAGGTATTTTACAATTTCAACATAGCGGTAGTAGAGAAAAACTTTTTTCTATAATTTTTTGATTCTATGAATGACTTTTATTAATTTTTAAGGGTGTTATTATATATTTCGGCTAGTTTTAAAATAAATTATGCAATTATTTTGGTTTTAGATTTTACTTTTAGGTTATGTTGCATACGTATTTTTGTAGATCACGTGATATTTATAAGGGATGTAAATTAAGTAGAATACTTCTCCTGTAAATTAGAGATCCTATAAAGAGAGTTGAGACACAGTTGTTTTCTGCACATCGCCATTAAACCGGAACCAGAAGTTCCAGTTAAAAGACGCAAAAAATTTACATTGAAAAATTTGAACTGATGTGATCGTCTAAGATTTGAGGTTTTGTTGCAACATTACAAAATCACTTCTGGTTCCGGTTTAATCGCAACCAATTATATTAGGGGAGTGGGCCCCAAGATGGACAGGGCCCCAAGATGGACATTTCGTATAAAATTATTGTTTAAGGTGACAGCGCCTTATGCTTTCTGTCATTTTTGTTGTTTGTATAGACGAACATTTTGATGCACATTTGAAGAAAAAAAACCAGTTGGTTTTTCTTCTACACATACCACGTAATTTTGTGTCTAAAAAAGTTTTGTAACAGTTTTTTCTAAAGTTGGTAAAGTTATTTAAATTTATGATTTAGAATGAGTACTGAACGTTATAATATTCTTTATTTGTCGTATAATAATATTCTAAAATGATTTTACTAATTCAGTATTCATATATATATTTTTACTGGGGATTAAAAAATTGTGTCATGTACCCTAAGATGGACAGGCCTTAAATCTCAATGTATTTTTTTGCATATTTTCGATTTTACACTTTTTTCAATAATTTTTTGAACCAATTAATTAAAATTTTTTATTTTTCACCATAAAATGTGATTTTATCGTTAGAGAATTTATTATATTGATATTTTTCGATATTTTATTACTTTTTACTGTTAAGCTATTAAATTGAAGTTTTTAGAAATTTTATTTCTTGATAAATTCCGTAAAATGATTAAACCTAGTTCAAGAATTGTTACACGATGTTAATTTTTTATTTACTACCATTTTCAGAGAAGGTGTCCATCTTAGGGCCACTTTTTTTTAGACCGAAACTTTACAATTAGAAAAAATGCTTTAAAAATGTTTATGTTCAAAATAAAATTTTATCTCTGTGGCCATAAGTTACCTTATAAATTGTACTTTCATCCGGTATAAAACATTTTAATATATTTTATTCGGTTTGGATTCTGTAGCAATAAATCGATAGGGTGTCCAACTTGGGGCCCTCTCCCCTATTTATAACATATTTTTATATGTTATTATTTTATATCTGTCTGCTTAACAGACTGCCTAACAGATCTTAACTGCTTAACAGTTAAGATCTGGCATCTTAACCCTCCGGTAGCTTGATTTCGTGACAGCCAGCATGAAAAAAAAGAGAGTGAGGGGGACAAGGTACCGGGGGGTTGAGGTGCCACTAAGCAGACTGATATAAAATACCCCGATCCTACGTATTAGTGGCACCCCAACCCCCCGGAAGCTTGTCCCCTCACTCTCTCTTTTTTTCATACTAACCACCAGGAAAACATTCGGCCTTCGGCCGTGCTGTAATTTCTGTTTCGTTGACAATAATTATTATTATATAATTTCGGTTCTATGACGGTCATTGGACAGTTGCCGTCAGTGCTGCGTCACTACACAACTCTGGCCTTAGGGTGAAGTCATATACGAAGGAGTAGGGTATTAGTGGATTAGAATAGACCAATTAGATAATTGGTCACATTGGAAAGTTTTTTCTGATTGGTCTATTCTATTCCTCTGATACTCTACCCTGTCGGCTTGGCGAGAGACAAGCAGAGACAAAGTTTGTCCCCGTTTGTCCCTCGTTTGTCTCCGTTTGTCCCTATTTCGAAATTCGTGTAGAAAAATAAAAAAAGAGTGAAAAGTGTTTTCGAGATTTCTTAATTAAGTCCTAGTGCACATTTGTACGTGTTTATTTATTGATAAAAAGTAAATTAATTGATTATTTCGATAAATGAGAGTTAAAGAGAATGTCGATAAATGTGTTTGCTAAAAGTAACTAGATTTTTTCATTATCATAAAATGCGAGAGATGGCGCGACATGGTACTTGTTATCGTTTTTGAAGAATAAAGTGACAGGTGAGAGTGAATAAGTTGTTTATCGTTATTTTCATTTAAGAAAAGATAAATAATAAACAAGTGTTATGAAAAGAAATGTATAAAAGAATATAATAAGGAAGTTGTGAAAAAGGTACGTATCGTGTGTGAGGTAAGTTTTGTTTATATATTTGCAAACGAACAGTTTTCAAATTTGTATTATTGTATAAAAACAAATAATATTTTTGTCATGAGCTGTTTTGTATTTAATTATTTAATTTATTATTTCATAAGTATATTAATATTTTTTTTTGTTTAAATCTTATCCTTTTTTCTCGATTTAATTTAAATAAGAAAAAGTAAACACTAAACACACTTTATATAACCTCAAAATGTCACAAAGTTTTATATATTTCTAACTATCATTAATAAAAGTTAATTTGAACAAATTAGTATCTTTCCAGTAAAATTAGGTTATACATGTGTCTTTCCGACTTGGGAAGAAAAAATCAATTTACAAAAAAATTATAAAAGTTTCAAATTTTTCTGGGAAAAATGAAACAAAATGTTTTTCAAAATTATTTAATTGTATCTTTTTTTGTATAATTAAGATAATTAGTTTTATTTTCTTGATTGTTGGTAGGTACTCTTATATTATACTCACTCTCACCTGTCACTTTATTCTTCAAAAACGATAACAAGTACCATGTCGCGCCATCTCTCGCATTTTATGATAATGAAAAAATCTAGTTACTTTTAGCAAACACATTTATCGACATTCTCTTTAACTCTCATTTATCGAAATAATCAATTAATTTACTTTTTATCAATAAATAAACACGTACAAATGTGCACTAGGACTTAATTAAGAAATCTCGAAAACACTTTTCACTCTTTTTTTATTTTTCTACACGAATTTCGAAATAGGGACAAACGGAGACAAACGAGGGACAAACGGGGACAAACTTTGTCTCTGCTTGTCTCTCGCCAAGCCGACAGGGTACTCATTCGTATGGGTCTTCACCCTTACGTAAGTGATCACTTTTAAAAGGATGCGTCACTGCCTGTCTTAGTGCAGTTAGTGCATAACCCTGAGCATATTGACAACTGTCAAATTTTGAGTTATTATATAAAGTTTAATTAAATTCTTAAATCTAAAATTCATAATTTATTAATTTAAAGGGAATATTTTTTAGATAGTGAAAAAATATGCTTTATTTCTATTGTTAAAAAATTGATTTTTCTAACACACGCACCGAAAGTACAATCTTTTTTACCTGTGAAGAGGTCAGAAAGTGAGTCTTTCCCGGCGACAGGGAAAAAACCCTGTCATTAACAGGGAGGGAATGTACATTCCCTCCCGGTGACGCCATTAACAAGGAAACAAGTGTTTCATGATAAATCCTTATGAGAAATAGAGTTTTATGACAATTACGCATGCAAAATAGCGTTTTATGATAATCACGCATGCGGAATAGTGTCTCCTGAGAATTACTCATGCAAAATTGTGTTTTATGATAATGACGCATGCGGAATGGACAAAAGCTTAAGCACATTTTCTGCTGATTGTCACTCTGCGAATGTTAACTAATTTTTATCAGCAAATGTTTTTATACTTTCGGTATACGTGTGTTAGAAAAAATAGTATGTATGTACAACACGGGAGAAAAGTGATTATCGACTCGTGTGTTTGCATCCCTCGACTTCGGCTCGTGCTACAAACTCACACTCGCGAAATCACTCACTTTCCTCCCTAGTTGCACAATATACTATTTTTTACTATTCACATCTAATTTAATATTTTATCATTCATTTAAGTAAGGGTAAAATCTCATGTGAGCAGAATGCGTAAAACCGAAAGCAGAAAATATGAGAGTAAGAGAGTCAGTGATATATGCCTGTCTCTCTCACTCTCATGATTTTCTGCTTTCTATTTTGCGCTTTCTGCTCACATGGGATTTTACCCTGAAATCATGTAAAATAACTGGTAATTATTTGGAAAATTAACCGGTAGAACAGTATTTATGTGTGAGGGCGCAATTACATGTCTGCGTTGAACGTTGCGTTTTTGCGTTGAATGGTGAGAGGGAGAAAGATGTGACTATATTTCTGTCTTTCTCTTTCTTACTATTCAACGCAGAAACGCAGCGTTCGACGCAGACATGTAATTGCGCCCTGAACTGCAGTCAAAGATATTATACACCTAGATGCGGCGATGGATAAAGTGGGGGTAAAGCGATATATATAGCTAACCATGTTTTCTTGCCTATTTCACTGCTGCCCTCTCCGTACTACTAAGTTCAGCAGGTAACTTGAGGGTTTTTTGGTGCGCTATGTATTATGGTAAGAGAAAAATGAAATTTGTTTTCGACTTACCGACGCATCGGTAAGTCAAAAATAAATTCTTTTTTCTCTTCTAATAAATTATTATCAATATTAATTTGTGGAATTTGTCATACTGTACTGCATACTTTAGTAAAATTAATTTAAAAAAAAAATGTTTTTAAATCTTTTTTGGATGTCAGGTTTTTTTTGTGACTCTGTATTTAATTAATAAAAAAAATTTTTTTAATAACAAAAATATAAACGGTAAAAATAATATTATATACAGATAGGGGAATTTCATGCCAGATTAAAACAAGTTGAGAAAAAAAAATAATTATATTTTTATTGAAATCAAATATATACTAAATAAACTTATAAAAAATAACAAAAAATAAGGTAGGTCATACAGTGAAACCCACTTATATCGGACCCGCATTCATCGGAAACTCGCTTACATCGGATGAACTTTAAAAATCCATTCACTAAATGTAAATAAATGATTTAAACAAGTAAAAAATAAACAAGAAAATGCAAGTATGTATATCGTAATTGAGTTTAATATTGATAAGCTTTTAAATTGAGATTAGAATTTTATAACTTATAAGTATAATTTTTAATATAAATATAATATCATTTATTAATTAAAATAACTTTTGAGAATAAATATCAAATAACTTTATAGAAAACAAACATTAAAACGTTTAAAAAAGAAAACTACATAGTATTCTACATAATTTGAAACAATACATAAATATTTACTCAAATCGACAGTCTAAAGTGAACAGAGTAATATCTGACTTATTTTACTGACAATATTTAATTTAAAAAAATAAATTAAAACTTTAAATAAAATATTAAATATACATAAAAACATCACTTTTAATGCTTTTAAGTAATAATTTAATAAAAGAAATCACTTTCAATGAACATTTTTGGTTATAGCGTTTTCCCAGGTGTATCGGATTCCCGAATATATCGGATATTTTTCCCGGTCCCTTCAAATCCAATATATGTGGGTTTTACTGTATATGTAAAAAACATATATATTTATTCAAACCTTTCATAACAGGCATTTGCGCAGGATTTACTTCTGGGGACAGGGGGGGGGGGGCTACAAAAATTCGTGAAAACTTCCGTTTAATAAAAATAATTTTTTAATCAAAAAGATTGAAAATTTTAAAAATAAGTTTACACCTCTCTAGGAGGAGGGTATAACCCCCCCCCCCCCCCCTGTGCACAGGGGCCTGTTTCATAATAATAATAATGATAAATAAAACAGTTTTGTTTTAATATTGAAAAATATTTATGGAAGAGAATAATAAATTAAAAAAATTTGTAATAGATAATTGAAATTTACATTAATAATAATTACATATTAAATATATTTTTATTACAAAAATAAAAAATAATTGAAGAATATTATTTTTTGGGTATTAAATACACTGAAAAAAAAACAATTTAAAATTTATTTGAGAATTAGGTAATATTTACTTTTTTTACTTAAGCAATGCAAATAAATTAAAACTTGCTGTGAATCTAGGTAATTTTTACATTGTTTTCTAAAAAGAAAAAAAACAAATGACACTTTTGAAGAAAATTTGACGTTTTGTGTCAAACTCTTCGAAGTTAAATTTTAATTATATTCCGGAAGATTTAATAATGGAAGTATAAATAAAAGTAAGTAGAAAAGTAATTTATGTATTAATTTATTATTTATTTTTCTTTAATTTCTCCAAATATTCGTTTCAAATACAAAACGTCAAATTTGATTCGAAAAGTGACATTTTTTTATCCTTAGAAAACAAAGTAAAAATTACCTGGTTTCACAGCAATTTTTAATTTGTTTCCATTGCTTGAGTAAAAAAGTAAATAATACTTAAAACTCAAGTAAATTTTAAATTGTTTTTCTTTCAGTGTAAAGACAATTTATGTTAAATGTTCGTATTCAAACATTTTTCGACTATTAAAGAGATGTATACCTACAAGAGTTTATGCTCTGAATACCTGAATTTGCCTGAAATGAGTCATGTTTATTACAAACGGTCGCCTATTATTTCCTCGAATTTGGAGGCTCAAGTCTACACTTTGCAGGCCCATTTTCCAGTATTATCTATCAAAATCAATGTTTGAAATTGGAATTGTCTGTTTTCATCTATAAATAAGCGATTTAAAATTTTCGATTTTTCAGCATCAGTACTGGCATTGTACTGCGCCATGTGTTAATTTTTTATTATGTTATTACTTATACATAGTATATTTTATTTTTAGTATTTAGTCCTGGTTGATTTACATAGCCGTTTTGCAAAAAAATCCTAAAATTTCAGAAGAAACGAATAGACATTTTAATATAATTACTTTTAATCTGTTTTTACTTTATGCTTAAATTTTAGAACACTGAAAAAAATGTTTTGTCATATCAACAAAAATTTGGTTGAGCCAACAAAATTTTTGTTGAAATGACTAAACATTTTTTTCAGTGAACATTTGAAGCTGCTCTGCCCACAAGTTTGCAAATCATGCGAAACAGAATATTTTACAACATTTACCCAGAGAAATAATATATTTACAACTAAAAATATTGAGCTGACAAGTTTAGTCATCATAGCTCAATATTTGCTAAAGCAGCTGACATGCATTTGCTAAATATATAATTATGTTGTGATGCAAATTTCATTATGTTTTCACTATAACTTATAGGTGTTTCAAATACACCCCAAGCAATTCTATTCAGAGTTTTCAAGGTTTTCAAAATTTTGAATAAAATAAAGTTTTATATTATATATATTTATATATTTTATTTGACTCAGTGAAATCGATAATATCTTTTCAATAATTATTAACTGAGTGATAAATTCATAATATTATGGAAATAAATTCATAATATTACAATAAAATAAAGTTTTGTTGTTTTTTTGCATCTTATTTAAATATAAGTTAAAAATATTTTTCATCTATTTTGAAGACATTTAAAAAACGCATCAATTAAAATTTAATTAATATTTAAAAATTCCTTGTAACCTATTAATCATAAATTAGTGACATTTAAACAATAAAAAGTTTAAGTTTTTGGATTTTTTCATATTTTTTTAAAAGAAAATTTAGCTGCTTTCTTAAGGCTGATCGAGGCAGTGAACAAAAATGCTCTCACCTGATTTAAATGTTGACGTTTTTCGCTTTTAAAAAACAAGATAAATTAGAATATTATATGTCGATTTATGAAAAATAATATAATGGCACAAGTGGGGTAACTATAATTTTTTTGCTATAAATAAAAGCTTTATTATATTTTTTATAGTTAGTTTCAATATTTGGAATAATTATTTAAAAATAAAATTTAGCTCTTTTTATAGCAAAGAAATGTTTGTTGCCCCGATTGTGCCAGTCTATTATTATTTCTAATAAATCGACAATTTATGATATGTAATTTATCTTGTCTTTTAAGAGCGAAAAACGTCAAAATTTAAATCAGGGAGAGCATTTTTGTTCACTGCCTTGATCAGCCTTAAAGAAGCAGCTAAATTTTCTTTAAAAATTCTTTTCAAAATGTTTCAATTTTGAAAACCTTGATAACTCTGAGTAGAATTGTTTTACAAAGTTCGTAAATAGCTTATCGATGCGTGCTTTTAAGATATACACGGAAAAAATGAGTTAGCTGTGGCAGATAAAAAATGTAGCTGATACTTATTTTTATTTAGTCACCACAGTTAAATATTAGCTAAGTTAGCTAATACATTTGCTACGACACCTAAAAGATAGCTGTGGTTCCTAATAATTGTAGATACTTTAGCTAAAAAAAGGTTTAGCTGTCCCTATAGGATATTAACTATGTTTAGCTATGGTATTCATACCTGTTAGCTACCACAGCGAACTTTCAGCTGACGTATTAACTGCCTTAGCTAATATTTAGCTGTGATGACTAAATAAGTGTCTGCTAAATTTTGTTAGCAGCAGCGGCCAACTCACTTTTTTCCGTGTATCTCGGGGTGTATATATAATACATTGCAAAAACTGCTGTTTTCTATTAAGTGTCTTATTATAAGACGTTTTGGTGTCTAAGACGCACAAAATGTCTCATTTTAAGACACTTATGGCGTCTTTGATAAAATAATAAAGACACCAAAATGTCTTAAAGTAAGACACTTAGAAGACAGCAGTTTTTGCAGTGTATAGTTCAACATTCAGTTTTCGCATATGATTCGCAAACTTGTTTGCAGAGCAGCTTCAAATGTTCTAAAATTTAAGCACAAAGTAAAAACTGATTAAACATTACATATTAAATATTTTATTAGTTTCTTCTGAAATTTTAGGATTTTTTTACAAAACTGCAGTGCACGCATAAAAGAAGTTTACTGTGGCAGTAAATTATTCGCTGCCACGTCAAAATAAGTTTGCAAATATAGGGACAGCAAACAAATTTGCTGTGAGAGTAAAAAAGTTTGCTGTGAGAGTAAATTTTTAATTTTTTTTCTAATATTGCTTATTACAGCAAACTTTTTTCATTACCACAGCAAATATTAGTTACCCACTGCAGACAATTCATTTTTTTCCGTGTGTAAATCAACGTGGCCTGGATATTGAAAATAACATTATACTATAGGTAACAACATAATAAAAAATTAACATCTGGCGCAGTATAATGCCAGTACTGGCATGGCAGATATAGCTATCCGAAAGCTATAAATGTCCAATATATGTTATATATGCTTAGAATTTAATTTAGAATAAATAGTGGTGGAAATATATATACATAAATGTTTTGTGATTGATTCCTTAATTTCAAGATAGAATTATATATATAATTTATAATTTATTAATTTGTTTTAAAAAAGTCTTAGAAAAAAGTGACATGTAATTCTCAATTAAACTAAGTTTTATTGCAGGTATAATTGTTTTACAATTATAGAAAACATTTTATTATAGAGAAAAATATGGGTATTTGGATAAACTACATACAGTCAAGCAGGGCTATTTTGTGCATAAATAAGCTTTATTAAAATTCAGAATTTGAAAAAAAAAATGTTAATATTCAGTTATGTTGTATGGGCATCCATCCTTTCTATAATAAAGTTATATACACGCATAGTTTTTAAATATTCTAAATTACAATAAAGAAAACCAAAGCTAGAAATATTTTTCTTTTGTAGGAATTATTAAACTAATTCGAAAATAAAACACTGAAATTTCACAAAAATGTAGATTTACAAAAAAAAAGTTATTTTCTTAAGACAATATTACTTAATATTACTTCTACTATACTTCTTAAGTTATTTTAAGAGAAAAAGTATCAAAATTAACTTGAGAAGCATGTAATTATTAATATCATTTTTTTGGGTTTTTATGGCACCGCGTGTAAAATTCAAATTTAATGCTTATTTCTTGTCTTTTATAACAAAACTAATAAAAAAATGTTTCAAAACGAAACACTAGAGTTTTTTTTACTAACTAGAAAACAAATTTTGGAAAAAAATTTGATTTTAAAGAATGAACAAAATAACCCAACAAATCCTGGTTTTTCAGTTTTTGGCACTTTTTTCTTAAAATATACAATAAAAAGTTAGCGTATCATGTATACACCATCAACAAGTATTATTTTTATAGTTTTAGAAACACTTTTAAACTTCCGGACTTCTGAACAGAATTTTGAAAATTTTAAGCTTGTTTTTTACGGCCTTACGATTTTTTTTCTGATTTCTGATAAAGAATTAAGTAATTTCATTTAGTACTCTCTGTAGTCTAGATATCACAAAATATTTATACCAAGTAGCACTCTCTAAATCTGAATTAGTGGTTTTCTACTAATGAATTAGCGAAAAGTGAGCTACTATTAAAATAGTAAGAATTTGACTAATTCTTAGTAGAAAACTACTAATTTTGTAGTAGAAAACTACTAATTTTGTAGTAGAAAACTACTAATTTTGTAGTAGAAAACTACTAATTAAATTAGTAAAAAAATCTACTTTTTTTAAAAGTAAAGTTTCACTATTTCAATTAGTAGTTTTCTACTATGAATTAGTAGTTTTCTACTAAGAATTAGTAGTTTTCTACTATATGAATTAGAGAAAAATGAGCCATGAATTTGACTAATTCATGGTAGAAAACTACTAATTCTTAGTAGAAAACTACTGATTCAGATTTAGAGGCAAACTTAAACAACTCAAAATAATGATTTTATTCATTAAAAACCTCGCGTGCACAAAATAACCCCCAGGCGCACAAAATTTTTCTTTGAAAAATTGGAATTGTAAACATATTATTATTTTAGGCTGTTAAACTAAACTTATTATTTAAACGAAGAGTAGTCGGATATACCTAACTCAGGAAAAAACAGTGTTTAAGCTCAAGATATGAGAAATTGAAACTGAGAATTAATATTACTGAAAAATCGACAAATTTAAATCCCTCATTTCAATTTTAAACATTGTTTTTGCTGGATAACACTGCAGACAATGGGCCTGCAAAGTGGCCTGAGACCTGAGCCTCCAAATTCGAAGGAATATAATAGGCGACCGTTAGGAATAAACATGCTTTATTCTTTCAGGTTTGTTTCAGGTATAAAGAGAATATGCTTTTGTATATCTCTTTAATAGTCGGAAAATTTTTTTAAATGAAAACTTGTAATAAATTGTTATTAACTATTATCGCGTTTAGTCTTATTACATATACTAGCAAAATATACGCGCGCTACAGCGCGCGAGAATGACGTTTTGCATTTGTTACTAATTTAAATATAAAAAGTATGAACTTTTTTATATTAGATAATTTATTATTAAATTAAATAAAAATATAACTCATTTTTTACTGTTACATAATTATTATTTAAATTTTATTAAATCAGAAAAAGAGTTTTGTTCTTTAAACTATGATTTGTTCCGTCAAATGCATTTCTTAAAAGTTAATTATTATTATTAATATACATCCTAATACATAATTGATTTAATTATAAAATAATAATAAAAAATTTTTAAATAATAAAAGTAATCCGATTTAGTTTAAATTAATTTTATTAGATCCTAAACAAATTAAACAAAAATTTTATTTTAACATATAATTATTATTTTAGTCCAGTTTAATAAGAAAGATAAGGTTTTTTAAAAGAGGTATGATTTTTTTGAGTTGAATGTTTATTAGCATTTCTTGACCCATAAATGCAAAAAAATGATTAATCAAAAAGTAAACAATAAAAGTTTATAGCAAAAAGGAAACGAGAAAAACGTAATGAATTATTTATTTTGAAATATACTAACATTATATTCAAAATTCTATACAAATTTCAATTGTTCCAAACGTCTATTAATCAAAGTTTCTTATTCTTAAATTTTCTTTAAACAATATAAATTTCAATTACTAACTTCTCTAGGTGCAAATTAATCGTCAAAACTTTTATCAACACAGATTTTAATTTTTCCAAATTTAAAATATTTTCCAACTTTTATACTTAGATTCAAACTCTAATTATTTTAAACTTCAATTAAGCAAAATTTTAATATTTAACCAAAGTTTTAAGAGACATATATAATCCAATTTCACTTTGATTCTCAACAATGTAAACAAAATGTATTTTAACTTTATTATATATTTATAAACTAAATATTTTAAATTTAATTTTATTAATGCAATTTTAAAATGTGTTTCAAACTTTAAGAGCTTGTGATGGAGAATGATGTCAGTATAGTCACATGACCCAAAGCCAAAATTTCTCAGCGATTTTTCTGTATAAAACTAATGAATATTTTTATATAAAACTTAGTATAGAATTATATAAAATATCAACCGGAAGATCTTTCTGACTCTAGCGTGTGTTCTCATTTTGACTAAAAAGTTAATTTTATAAAATTGTTCAAAATTAGAAAAAACTCAAACAGTTAATTTTGGGTCAAACTCCAAATAAGTTAGGAGTACGCAGACCTTTCAGGTGATATTTTAGGTAATTCGACAAAATTGCATTGAAAAATATTCAGTACCTAGTTCTAGAGAAAACCGCTGAAAAATTTTGTTTGTGGGTCATGTGGTCAATGATCAATCTATCACATCCTCTTAATTCTTAGGAACTTGGAATTATTTGAATTTTATTATTAATAAATTTCAATTATTATTAAAAACTTTTAATGCTTCAATTTTTAATCATTCTATGTTTTAATTATTATATCAACTTTAAATAATTTCAAATTCTAACAATATACATATTAAAATAATTTCAAACTTAAACCAATTTCTAAAAACGTTTTAATTGTAAAAAATTTACATACATTAAAACTAAAATAAATCCAAATTTTCTGATTAATTTTATAATTTTAGTCTTTCCAAAAAAAGTTAATTCTTTTATAGTAAAAACTGTATTTCAGTCTATCTCATTTTCTGTTAATCTAATTAAACTATAATTAGATTTATAATTGTCTTTAATTTTAAATGTATAATTAAATTGAATATTAAAGCAGTTTAATCATTTACTCACGCAATAAAAAATAATAATTTTTAGATAAAAATACTAAATTTTTTCAAAAGTAATTTAATGCAGTACCCATTTTTCTTTAAAAATTAATAGCGCAAAAAAGCTTCAAGAGTCAAACCACTGTCTTTCAACTAAAGCTCGTCGCTGACATATTTTAATAAATATTAAAACCCATATTATATGTATTATTGATGTGTCTAAATTCAAGTTCTGAAGTTGTTTTAGATAATTTTTTTATTTTCCAGCCGTAAATTGTAATTAAAGAAGCAAGTGTCAAGAAAAATTGGCGTTTTTAATGCATATTTCAAATATTTTTTATTTAGAAAGAAAACATTTCATTCTCATATTGTAAAGAAAATATGTTTAATTAACATCCAAATATTTATTTTATTTAATGTTATTTTGTATATAATGAATAATGATAAGAATAATAATAAAATCAATTTAAAGTTGATCAAAAGGCTGTCACTTTTAACCATTTTTAAAAATCTATTTTTTAGAAACCTTCTTAATAAATATTATTCAAACTTACCATAATTATTAATTTATACACTTTAATCATGTTTTCACTAGATTCAAGACAAATATTTATTTTATTACTAAATAATACCATCTTAAAACTTGAGAAGTAACCCCAAAACACAAAATTTTTAATCTTATATAAGTTTTTCTGGATGCAATTAACAAATTATTTCTTTTCACATATCTAAGTTTTTATAAAATCTTCAACATATTAAATTTTAGAGAGAGTAATTTGCTCAGTTTATGAATTATTATTCAAGTTTAAAATGTACAAAATACACTCTAAAGTTTGACAATCTGTTATTTATTTTAAATTCAAAATTATTTTTGTCAATAATTTTAACGACAAATGTAAGAGTGTATTTTGTTCAATGAAAAATATGGTTTTTTCATTACATTTTTAAACTTTAATAATTCATAAACTGAGCAAATTACCCTCGCGAAAATTTAATATGTTCAATATTTTATAAAAACTTAGATATGTAAAAAGTGTTAATTTTTTAATATCATCCAGAAGAAACTTATATAAGATTAAAAATGTGTTTTGGGGTTAATTCCGGAATTTTAAGGTGGTATTATTTAGCAATAAAATAAATATCTGTCTTGAATCTAATGAAAATATAATTAAAGTGCATAAATTAATCATTATCGTAAGCGACCACCTTTGGTCGAAAGTCAGTGGTTTGACCCTTAAACTAAAGAAAAAAAAGTTCTCAAAAGGAAAGCAAATAATCAAAAAGGTAATTGAAAACCTTAAGCAATGTTTAAAACCTGTGCATAGCTTATTTTTCAATGATATAATTCATAATATTTCATTCTTTATTATTATTTTTATTGTATTTTTTAGAATTAATTAAAAGCTCGAAATAGGTGTAAACAGAATCAAAGACTGAATGAATGAATAAATGATAATAAAATTTTATTATTTCATATCTTCAAATCATTTATGAAATTTCATAGAAATATTAGATTTTCTGAATTAAAAAAACCAATATTCAATTTACTCAAAATATTTAAGAAAAACTTAATTTTACATAATAAGAACTTAAATAAATTTTGTTTAACATAAATTAAATTAAAATTGTAAAAAAATGTTAAATACAAAGTAGGTTATATACCTGCATAATGTATATATTTTAATCTTGTTTTCTTTTTTAATCCTATTATTAAAATTTTATTAGTTTATTTTAAAAATTTACCAATTTTATAGTTATGTAAGTCCATTGACTTTCGTCTGAGGACTGTTGCGGACATATTATTAAAAAAAATTGTTCCACAACACTTGAAACTTGAATATTTCCTGATTTTATTGGTCATAATATTATAGTGTAAATTGTATTTCTTATAATGTAATTATTAATCAAAAACCTTAAATTTTTGCAAATTTTTAAAAACATTATTATTCAAAAACTATTTGATATTATCTATTGGAACTTACCAGAAACATAAAATGCTTAATTTTTAATATATTAATGTTGATATTTTTATTAAAAAAGGATTATTTTAAAATAATATCTAAATTAGAAAAATTTTTACTTCGAAAAATTTCACAATCCTTTTCAGCTTACAAATTTTTTGTGGAACCTCCTACAAATGGAGAAAATGGAAAAGAACTGGTGGTATAAATATCTAGATTTCTATTTTTCAATTGATATTTTAAACTTTAGGCAGGTTGTAATAATGCTTGTCTAATTTGAATTACAAGTTGAATAGAGCGATGTGAACTTGGTCTATACTAACTTCAAGTTTTAGAAATAACCTTTTTAAGTATAAAATTTCAATATTTTATATCTCAAAAACGAAGTAAAACACGTTCATAAAATTTTAATAATAAGTAAATTTTATTAATATGTAATCAAATATTTACAAAAGCTGAAATTTGTAGGAGGTTCAGTAAAAAAGTTGTAAGCTGAAAATAATTGTAAAATTTTTCAAAGTAAAAATTTTTCGAATTTAAATATTATTTTAAAATAATCCTTTTTTAATAAAAATATCAACAATAAAATATTAAAAATTAAGCATTTTATGTTTCTGGTAAGTTCCAATAGATAATATTAAATAGTTTTTGAATGATAATGTTTTTAAAAAAATGCAAAAATTTAAGGTTTTTGATTAATAATTGCATTAAAAGAAATACAATTTACCCTTTAATATTATGACCAATGAAACCAGCAAATATTAAAGTTTCAAGTGTTCTGGAACAATATTTTTTTTAAAATAAGTCCGCAACAGTTCTCAGACGAAAGACAATGGACTTACCTAATTGACACAAACGAAAAACGTAACCTATTTTCAACTACATAACAAATTTCAAAACCAAGAAGCAAAACATTATTAAAAAACAATTGAATAGAAAAACGACCAACTTCAGGTGTGGACAGAATGAATGAAAGAATGAATGAAATTGCGGATTATTATTATAGATAGTTTGAAACTATAAAAAAAAATTATTTAAAAATTTTTGATTCTTCAACTTTTTTCCTATAATATAGGTATTAATATCCCTTGAAGAGGAAATCGATTAACACTAAGTATTTGAAACGATTAATATCTCTATTATTTTAAATAGCCTTTCTTTACTGAGAAAAATGAGTTAGCTACATACAATATGGATTGATCATTTTTAGCTAAAATTTCAGCTAACCATATAATATAACAATTAAGGTTAGCTAAGACAGAAAAATTTTTTTTCTCCGTGTTAATTGTGTAAAAACGATCCATTACAATTGATTTTTAAATTATTTCTAATAATAGTATACAACCGTTTTTAATCGTTCAATTGCTACAATTCATTTAAAATTGTGGGGCACTTTTTCAAAAGTTGATAAATCCCCATTTTTTTATTTCGAAAAAATTAAACTAATTAATGCAGTTTTGCACCTAACCCCCAGAGTTAATTATAAAGTAGAACTATACGAAATTATTGAAATTAGAATGTTTTTTGAACATAAGACGATTTGCTGTTAATTAAATTTTACGATAATTATAGGAAATTTGAAGGGTTTTGTTATTTTTACTATAAAAAAAACATGAAAATTTTAAATCATGTAGGTTAAGTCCAGATTTTTTGTTAATACAAATTATTTCTTAAATTCAATAGTGACAGATCGATTTGTAAGGTTTTTAATGTTAAGTTTGTTTTAATCTCTACTATTTTAGAAAATAGATATAACAACTTTTTGAAAAAGTGCTCCTCAATTACCTTTACGGTTCATAACAATTAGAATGATTAATAATTCAATATAAATTAATTTCTTCTACAAGGGGGATGTAAGAAAAAATGGCGCGGTTCAAATTCTACACTAAACTCTACTGATAAATTCTACAGGTTAAATTCTACACAGTAAAATTCTACAATACGATTTTTTGTAAAACAGTAATAACATATTAAATCAAAGTTCTAGAATTTAGAATTCTACACATTTAAACTGTACAGTTCAATTCTACACGATATTAAATTTTTATTTATTTTTTTTAATTCTTTTGTCTAAAGCAAGGAATACGATTTTTTTAATACTAAAGGATATTAATTTTTTTTTAAATTGTAGAATTTAACTAAGTAGAATATAGTATTAATGTATTATAAAAAATCGCCTTTGAGAATTTTAATGTGTAGAATTCTAAATTATAGAAGTTGGATTTAATATATTTTATAAAAAATCGTATTGTAGAATTTTAATATGTAGAATCTAACGTGTAGAATTTAATTGTGTAGAATTTCAAGTTGTAGAATTTAACTGTAAAGGATTTACGAAAAAAATTATACAACATAATAATGATAAATTAATCATAAATTCATAAATTCTACTCAAAATTATAATACATATTTAACTATTGCCTTATTCTACTTAACACATATATGTATGTTTTCAAAATTGACGAAACTATCTCATCCAGGGATAATTTTATTTATTTAATTTAATGAAAAACAGATTTATAGGTCCCTTAGAAAACTGCATTACCTACAGAAATTTTACCACTTTCAAGCATAAGTGACGCTTATGGTAAAGTGTTCTGCAATCTGCTTACAAAACGAACTCGTGGGTCCCTTCAGCGGGTAGACGGGTAAGGGAGGGGCGCGTAAGATTATTTTCTAGTGGCGACAACTATATTTATCTTACGGAACTAAATCTATGGCCGCATCTAGGTGTATAATATCTTTGCTGCAGTGAACACACTTTCACATAAATTGTACGTTACTACCCATCCTTGCGCTTGAGTACACAACTCTGACATTATTTACAGCTGTCAAAATGACAGTTGTTATTATAAATTTTATTATAAATATGCGATTGCAGTTAACATTTAACTGTTTGAAATATTTTAAGCTCAAAAAAGTAACTAAAAACAGTCTATTTACTTTGGTTAAAAAATTGAAGTTTTTTGTAAAAATAAAAAAGCAGGTAAACTTTTTCAACCTCCCCCACCGGATTATTTACTTTGGTGCTAAAATACACCACTTTGGCTTGGTCCCGATGAAAAAACTTGAAAATTCGCAAAAGCAGCGATTCTAAATAATTTTTTATGACAATTCAATAAAAAACTTTTAAAATTAATAAATACAAAAGATAAAACATATTTTTTTACGCTTTTGTAGTATAATCATAATTCTTATCAGTTAACTGCTTTATTTTTAAATGCAAAAAAAATAGTGAAAAATTCAAAATGGGTTAGAAAGTTCTTTCAGTGCGATTGATGAATATAAAAATGTAAAAAAACATATTCTATCTTCTTATAGCAACAATTTATGGAATTTTTTAATAAATTAGTCTAAAATACCTTTTATATTAGAATTCCCTTTATAACTCAACGTAAATTTGGGTCTGCGCCTAACCTTCTTGACAAAATGACCTAACCTTCTTGATTTGTGACTTCACATTAAAATACTCTATTCTAATCCACTGATACCAAAGATATTATAGAGATAGATGCGGCATGAAAATTAGTTGCGGTGAATGCACCTAGATGGCCCGGTTAGTTGCGGTGAATTCACCCAGACGTCGGGTCAGTAGATTTTGTGACCCTCCTCTCTTGCCTCTCTACCCGCTGCTAGTACCCATCAATTCATTTTCAAAACTGCTGCCTGGAACAGGATCGAAGGGTAACCCATTTACTACAGATAAAGTAGTACTCTAGAAATTTTAATATTTGGTTGGTAGCATAGAAACCAACATTTTCAAAAGTTTCTAGATTTTAGCGAAAAAAATTACTTTTATTGTTAATGAAAAGTGCCACGGGTAAAAAAATACAACTGCTTCAGTTAAACTTTTCTCCATAATGGCATAACATTTAGTCAAAAACGAACGAGCGATATTGCCAATATCACTGTTTTAGCGAAATTGAAAATCGTCGCTCATTTTTTCCATATTAACGAAAGTGAATTATTAATTTATGTATTTGTCACTTAAAAGAAAGATATTAAAAGTCTTAGATTCAAATATTCAAAATGTATAGCTAGAGACTTGATTTTGATAAATAGATAAAAAATAGCAAATGAATTTGTTTGTGCAATTGTACTTAATTTTACAAATGGTTATTTAAAATTATGTCAACTATAGTTCTTCGTATGAGATTTCACCCTAAGGGTAAAATCCCATGTGTACGGAAGCGCCTATGTGCCACGTCAAGGCGCGTACTTATGTGTTCTGTTTTGTTGAAAAACGAACCAACGAACGCGAGAGCACGTTCATGTGTTTCCTTTCGTAAATTGAGTCCAGGGTTGGTTAATTACAGTCGGATTTGCCAAAATTCATTTAAGAAGAAGAAAGAAAGAGAATAATTTAATGACGAGAGAAAAATTGAGAATTTAAAGGTAATTGATTAGGGGAGTGGGCCCCAAGATGGACATTTCGTATAAAATTTTTGTTTAAGGTGACAGCGCCTTATGCTTTCTGTCATTTTTTTTGTTGTTTGTATAGACGAACATTTTGATGCACATTTGAAGAAAAAAAACCAGCTGGTTTTTCTTCTACACATGCCACGTAATTTTGTGTCTAAAAAAGTTTTGTAACAGTTTTTTCTCAACTTAGTAAAGTTATTTAAATTTATGATTTAGAATGAGTACTTAACGTTATAACATTCTTTATTTATCTTATAATAATATCCTAAAATGATTTTACTAATTCAGTATTCATATATATATTTTTACTGGGGATTAAAAAATTGTGTCATGTACCCTAAGATGGACAGGCCTTAAATCTCAATGTATTTTTTTGCATATTTTCGATTTTACACTTTTTTCAATAATTTTTTGAGCCAATTAATTAAAATTTTTTATTTTCCACCATAAAATGTTATGTTATGTTATCGTTAGAGAAAATGATATATCGATATTTTTTGATATTTTATTACTTTTTACTGTTAAGCTATTAAATTGAAGTTTTTAGAAATGTTATTTCTTGATAAATTCCTTAAAATAATTAAAAATTAGTTAAAGAATTGTTACACAATGTGCTGTTTTTATTTATTACAATTTTCAGAGGCTTTTGAGAAGGTGTCCATCTTGGGGCCACTTTTTTTGGGACGCATAAATTTATACCGATTGACATTTGATCGACTGGACATTTGGACGAAGGGCATTTGGACGAATTGACATTTGGACGAAATGACATTTGGACGAATCGACATTTGGACGAAATGACATTTGGACGAATCGACATTTTGACGAAAGGACATTTGGACGAATCGACATTTTGACGAAAGGACATTTGGACGAATCGACATTTGGACGAAAGGACATTTGGACGAATCGACATTTGGACGAATCGACATTTTGACGAAAGGATATTTGGACGAATCGACATTTTGACGAAAGGACATTTGGACGAATCGACATTTTGACGAAAGGACATTTGGACGAATCGACATTTGGACGAAAGGACATTTGGACGAATGGACATTTGGACGAATCGACATTTTGACGAAAGGACATTTGGACGAATCGACATTTTAACGAAAGGACATTTGGACGAATCGACATTTTGACGAATGGACATTTGGACGAATCGACATTTGGACGAATCGACATTTTGACGAATGGACATTTGGACGAATCGACATTTTAACGAAAAGACATTTGGACGAATCGACATTTTAACGAAAAGACATTTGGACGAATCGACATTTTGACGAAAGGACATTTGGACGAATCGACATTTTGACGAATGGACATTTTGACGAAAGGACTTTTGGACGAATCGACATTTTGACGAAAGGACATTTGGACGAATCGACATTTTGACGAATGGACATTTGGACGAATCGACATTTTGACGAAAGGACATTTGGACGAATCGACATTTTAACGAAAAGACATTTGGACGAATCGACACTTGGACGAATCTTTTTTGGCATATAAGTTTACTCTCTATGTTGTAATTGTTCATGGTTTCAAATTATCAAATATTCCAAGTGTTGTTTCTCCGTGAGATGGAGCTAGGGGTATTAAAATTTAGGTAATCTGTAGGTAAATTACCTAAAAATTATCAAAAAATATAAAAATTTCATTTTATACACAATTGTAATTCTCCTAGCTCCATCTCTCGGATAAACACTGAACCCTATCAACACTTGGAATATTTGATAATTGGAAACCATGAACAAGTACAACATAGAGAGTAAACTTATATGCCAAAAAAGATTCGTCCAAGTGTCGTTTCATCAAAATGTCGATTCGTCCAAATGTCCATTCGTCCAAATGTCCAATCGTCAAAATGTCGATTCGTCCAAATGTCCTTTCGTCAAAATGTCGATTCGTCCAAATGTCTTTTCGTCAAAATGTCGATTCGTCCAAATGTCCATTCGTCAAAATGTCGATTCGTCCAAATGTCCTTTCGTCAAAATGTCGATTCGTCCAAATGTCCATTCGTCAAAATGTCGATTCGTCCAAATGTCCTTTCGTCCAAATGTCGATTCGTCCAAATGTCCTTTCGTTAAAATGTCGATTCGTCCAAATGTCCATTCGTCAAAATGTCGATTCGTCCAAATGTCCTTTCGTCAAAATGTCGATTCGTCCAAATGTCCTTTCGTCAAAATGTCGATTCGTCCAAATGTCCTTTCGTCAAAATGTCGATTCGTCCAAATGTCTTTTCGTCCAAATGTCGATTCGTCCAAATGTCGATTCGTCCAAATGTCGATTCGTCCAAATGTCCTTTCGTCAAAATGTCGATTCGTCTAAATGTCATTTCGTCCAAATGTCGATTCGTCCAAATGTCCTTTCGTCAAAATGTCGATTCGTCTAAATGTCCTTTCGTCAAAATGTCGATTCGTCCAAATGTCCTTTCGTCAAAATGTCGATTCGTCCAAATGTCATTTCGTCCAAATGTCGATTCGTCCAAATGTCATTTCGTCCAAATGTCAATTCGTCCAAATGCCCTTCGTACAAATGTCCAGTCGATCAAATGTCAATCGGTATAAATTTATGCGTCCCCTTTTTTTTAGATCCAAAATTTTGCCAATTAGAAAAAATGCTTTAAAAAGTGTTTATGTTCAAAATAAAATTTTATCCCTGTGGCCATAAGTTACCTTATAAATTGTACTTTCATCCGCTATAAAACATTTTAATATATTTTATTCAGGTTGGATTCTACAGCAATAAATCGAAAGGGTGTCCAACTTGGGGCCCTCTCCCCTACTTTATTTTTCGTTCCTTTAATTAATTTAGACATTTTCATATGTACTTTTATAAAAATAAACTTTCTTGACGGACATAACCAAAAATTATTTTCAAAAACATTTTATTAAAGTATTTTATTAAAGTGCTTTTCGATATAAATTTCACGTGTTGTATTTATATTTATTAAAAAATTGTTATTTTTAAATCATATTTAATTATTAATTCAATTCTATACAACATTTTTCCAACTTGAGTGTACCTTTGAAAAAGAATTTGTTTATATAATTTATAGAAAAGGACAACAAAAGTTAATTATTTTGATAAAATTAGCATATTTAATATTATTATTTTAAATATTTAATAATTAAGAACTTTATTTCTTAATAAATAAATGTGTTACATAGACATAACCAAAAATTATTTGTAATAAAAGTTTTGTATATAAATAAAAATATTGAAGTATTTCTAACTAATAATAAGTATACAATAAATTGACTTGTGGTACACTACTTGTAAAATAGTTATATTATTTAAAATTTTTCTTCATTTTGTTATTCAATATTGTGTTTAATGAGCTGAAATTTTCATTTCTATTTGTGGTAATGAAATTCTTATTTGCAAAAAAAAAAAAAATAATGAATCGAATGAACTTTGCAAGCTTATATTATTATTATTATTACCTATAATTTTAAAAGATCATAAATTTCTTTATTTAACATTTCTATAGGATTGTTGGTTTATATATGTAAAATATAAATATTTTGTCTTTAAAAATTAGTATCTAGACGTTATAATTGATAAGTTTATTTTAATTTGTAGATGGAAGCGAAGTCCAGCAGACAAATTAAAATAAAATTAAAGGACGAGGTGCAGAACGTTATTGTCGAAAATAACGTTCTTAAAAAGTGTTTTATTAATGATTATTATCCCAAAGGAAGTAAACTCCATTATGCCATTAATGGAGAATCATTCTTATTAGAAAGTGACGAAAATCACATCTATTTACGTCCTGAGATTTACCTATACGACATCGTTGTACCAAGAGGACTTCGCTTCCATCTACAAATTAAAAGAAA
Organism: Ganaspis brasiliensis; assembly: GCA_037103525.1. Lineage (NCBI taxonomy): Eukaryota > Metazoa > Arthropoda > Insecta > Hymenoptera > Figitidae > Ganaspis > Ganaspis brasiliensis. Next base: position 2,800,951 of record JAZKLR010000266.1, on the reverse strand, counting down.
CTTATCAATTATAACGTCTAGATACTAATTTTTAAAGACAAAATATTTATATTTTACATATATAAACCAACAATCCTATAGAAATGTTAAATAAAGAAATTTATGATCTTTTAAAATTAAAGGTACAATCAAGTTGGAAAAATGTTGTATAGAATTGAATTAATAATTGAATATGATTTAAAAATAACAATTTTTTAATAAATATAAATACAACACGTAAAATTTATATCGAAATACACTTTAATGAAATACTTTAATAAAATGTTTTTGAAAATAATTTTTGGTTATGTCCGTCAAGAAAGTTTATTTTTATAAAAGTACATATAAAAATGTCTAAATTAATTAAAGGAACGAAAAATAAAATAATCAATTAGGGGAAAGTCGGATAGCCCCGGACAGCGGGTAGCCCCAGACACTTGCTATTTCACGTATAATACTGCATTTTTATAATTGACACAAATTACAAACTGTGTATAATTCACTTGAGCTTACGTTTTTTAATATATTAATTCATTTTTTCATTTCTTCTTTTTGAAAATAAGTAATTTCTAAATTTAACCTTAAATTGTCTAGACAATTTAACAAACGTGTATCGTATTAAACGTCATATAAAAATTCTATTATATTTGGACTTTCTGTTCCTATTAAATAGATGTTTTAATTTATTTCTAAAAAATAATTTACGGTCATTATTTAAGACACAATTTATTCGCACTTTATCAAATTAAACAATTTAAATAAGCACTTTTATTTTCTCTGTTCGGTGACACCCGACTAGTTTTTGGAGGCTTACATTTTACTACTCATATATGATCTCGTTTTTCTCTCAATTAATGTGTTTATTTTATGATCGAATTTATTTCAAAGATGGACAGAGGTCATGTCTTTGTTATAAGATGATTTAATTAATATTTCAAAAAAATTATACAAATTTGTTAACAAAAAGGCTTAGGTGTCCGGGGCTATCCAACTTTCCCCTACCTTTAAATTCTCAATTTTTCTCTCGTCATTAAATTATTGGTTGGTTGGTTATTGGCCTTAGGCCCCCGAAGGTCCAGTAGCCATAAATAATCATTAAATTATTCTCTTTCTTTCTTCTTCTTAAATGAATTTTGGCAAAGCCGACTGTAATTAACCAACCCTGGACTCAATTTACCAAAGGGAACACATGAACGTGCTCTCGCGTTCGTTGGTTCGTTTTTCAACAAAACAGAACACATAAGTACGCGCCTTGACGTGGCACATAGGCGCTTCCGTATTTTCTACATCAATAGGTATGTTCTCGCTACCTACACTTTCTACACTTTTCACAAAAGTGTACACTTTTGCGTTCTCGCTACCAGAAGTGACGAGATAGTGTACACTCAAATCCCTAGCTGCCGTTGCACTTTTCCCTATTTCATTACACTCGACTACAAGCGAGTGTAAAAAGTGGAGTAAACGAAATCCCTGGTAGATGGCCGGAACCGTGGGAGAACGAATCTGGGTTCTTTCAGAGTACTCGTTCGTTCCCGTAGGGTTCTTTGTTGAATATTGGCAAAATATAATAAAAATTGGGCAAAAGGGTTATTATTAGGATAAAGTGTAACTTTCTTAATAAGATTGATAAGGTTTTGGGTGGCAAAATAATGTTTTCAAACAAAAAAATAGAAAATTCTAAAATTGATACTTTAAAGGTGTTTCCACACACGGAACGTGTCAACTTTTGATAGAGTTCGCGGCAGATTTAAATATGTCCATCTGATTTGGAAAATTTAAGAGTTAAAAACGTGTACATTTCTATAGAAATGTGCATTTAATTAGAAATGAAAATGTGTAATTTGACGAAGGAAGATAAAAAAGTGAATTTTTAAGTTAGAAATAATAAAGTGTAGCAACATATCCTGGCAACTTAGCCTAAAAACAAATAATGTTTTTTTCCTAAAATAATTGGTATTTAATTAGTTAATTTATTATTTCATAACTATTTTCCTATTTTTTCTTTGAATCTTATCCTTTTTTCCCACTTCAAGTATAATAAGAAAATATACACATTAAATATAACCTCAAAGTGTCACATATTGTTTTTTATATCTCTCCCTAATGTAAATAAAAGTTAATATAAACAAATTAGAATTTTCCAAGTAAAATTAAGAGATATGTGTCTTTTCGATTTATAAAAAAAAATCATTTATACACGAAAGTTTAAGTATTTCAACTTTTTCTAAAAAAAAAACCATTTTCAATTTGACTTTTGTGACATTTGAGACTTTTGTGTGTCATTTATTGTCAAATTATGAAAATCAATTTTCTTTTCTTGATTCTTGTTAGATACTATAAGGTTCTTTAAAAATCCTTATAAACTTTCTGAACATCTTAAAAATTAAAAAAGTCTCGACTAATTTTCCAAAACTAAAACAAAACAATTTTCTCGTAAACACCACCTACGACTCATTTTGCTCAAGATTTAATATTTCTGGTATATTATCTTTCTCTAGTTTATTATTATTTTTTTGTAATTTACCTGACAAAAAACAAGTGCACAAAATTAAAAAATTCTAAATTTTTTCAAGATTTTCCAATTTTTCTTTAAAATTGTTACAATAATGAACTTTAATCCAAATTTTATCGTTTTCATTTCTAATAATTGTTTCGAGCTCTACAAAATAAAGTCAAATTATCGTCATATTGTGACAATTTTAAAGATCAGAAAGCTCAAATCTTTTAAAAATTTCTAGTTTTTTATAAATAGGTATTTTTCTAAAATATTATTTATAATAAACTCGAAATTTTTAAAAGATTTGAGCTTTCTGATCTTTAAAATTGTCACAATATGACGATAAATTGACTTTATTTTGTAGAGCTCAAAATAAATATTAAAAATGAAAAAAAATAAAATTTGTATTAAAGTTCATTAGGGTAATATTTTTGAAAAAAAAATTAAAAAATCATAAAATCTTGAAAACCAGTTTCTTCTTTTCTGGTGAGCAAAATATTTGATTTACAGTTTTTTTCGCAGGTAAATTACAAGAAAATTATAAGAAACTTGAAGAAATTAATTTTTTAGAAAAATACTTATTTATAAAAAACTCGAAATTTTTAAAAAGATTTGAGATTTTTAATATTTGGAATTAACATAATATGACGATAATTTGATTGTATTTTGTAGAGCTTAAAATAAATAGTAAAAATGAAAATTAATTAAAGTTTATTATGATATTATTTTTTAAGAAAAATTGAAAAATCTCGAAAACCAGATTTTTGTTTTCTGGTGACCAAAGTATTGTATTTAGAATTTTTTAATTTTGTGCACTTGTTTTTTGTCAGGTAAATTACAAAAAAATAATAATAAACTAGAGAAAGATAATATACCAGAAATATTAAATCTTGAGCAAAATGAGTCGTAGGTGGTGTTTACGAGAAAATTGTTTTGTTTTAGTTTTGGAAAATTAGTCGAGACTTTTTTAATTTTTAAGATGTTCAGAAAGTTTATAAGGATTTTTAAAGAACCTTATAGTATCTAACAAGAATCAAGAAAAGAAAATTGATTTTCATAATTTGACAATAAATGACACACAAAAGTCTCAAATGTCACAAAAGTCAAATTGAAAATGGTTTTTTTTTTAGAAAAAGTTGAAATACTTAAAATTTCGTGTATAAATGATTTCTTTTATAAATCGAAAAGACACATGTCTCTTAATTTTACTTGGAAAATTCTAATTTGTTTATATTAACTTTTATTTACATTAGGGAGAGATATAAAAAACAATATGTGACACTTTGAGGTTATATTTAATGTGTATATTTTCTTATTATACTTGAAGTGGGAAAAAAGGATAAGATTCAAAGAAAAAATAGGAAAATAGTTATGAAATAATAAATTAACTAATTAAATACCAATTATTTTAGGAAAAAAACATTATTTGTTTTTAGGCTAAGTTGCCAGGATATGTTGCTATACTTTATTATTTCTAACTTAAAAATTCACTTTTTTATCTTCCTTCGTCAAATTACACATTTTCATTTCTAATTAAATGCACATTTCTATAGAAATGTACACGTTTTTAACTCTTAAATTTTCCAAATCAGATGGACATATTTAAATCTGCCGCGAACTCTATCAAAAGTTGACACGTGCCGTGTGTGGAAACACCTTTAAAGTATCAATTTTAGAATTTTCTATTTTTTTGTTTAAAAACATTATTTTGCCACCCAAAACCTTATCAATCTTATTAAGAAAGTTACACTTTATCCTAATAATAACCCTTTTGCCCAATTTTTTTTATATTTTGCCAACATTCAACAAAGAACCCTACGGGAACGAACGAGTACTCTGAAAGAACCCAGATTCGTTCTCCCACGGTTCCGGCCATCTACCAGGGATGGCGCAAAAGTGGCATCTAATTCAAAATTAAAATTTTGTTAATGATAAAAATTCAAAGTCATTTACTTATGTTTATGATTTTTTCGTAACCTATAGTTTGTTTATAGAAATTATAAAAATTAGTAATTGATAAAATTAACACAAAATGCAGGTTAACCTCAAATAAAAAATATTATGTATATATACATATATATGTTTATTAAACATTTATGTAATTAGTAACAAAAATAAAAAAAAAATTAATTAAAAAAAGAATTATTAAAGAAATTATTTATTTATTAAATTTATTAATTATATACGTAAATAAATAAAACGCTATATAGAGAAATAATGAAATTAATGAAATATATGTAAACAAAAATTTGAATATTTAAAAATGTTTAATTATCATTAAATAATATGAATTAAAATTAATTGATTTTGAGTAAAATCTAAATCTGAAGGGTTACAATTTTCACATTTAAAAGCAGGGCTGTTATAATTGTTTTAAATCATGATATATATATAAATCATTGGATTTAAATTAAAAAAAACTTTACAATAAAATATTTAATTTTTGATAAAATTAAAGAAATTGTGTTAATACTGATGATCAAAATACCTACTATCTAACAATTTTTGGTATGAAGATATATACAGCACAAATTATTATTAAATTTATATACATATATTTTTAAGTCATTATAATTTTAATAAATTCTAAACGTCAATTAACTCACATTCCAATTTGTTCAAGCTTTTAAATTTCACTTAATTCAAATTTAAATGCATATTAATTAATACAACATAATTTACTATTTTTTAGTCATTCCTTTCGTTTTAATTAATTCTTTAACTTTTGTCGTCATTTTTCCATTTCTTATACATCTTTTTTCTTCATTTAAATTTTTTTTGTTTCTATCCTGTACTTACGAATTTTTGAAAATATTTGTTCGATGCTGTTATAATTTTTTAAATTTCTCAACTTTCTACATTATTTTGTAGACTTTTATTCTTTTATTTTTTATTTTGTAAATTTAGGCTTTTACTAAATATTCTTAATTTAACATCGTTCTTCTATTTCATAGAATGTTTTTTCTTTAAAAATTTTCCCAACTTTGCTTCATTTTTTTTTCTTCAATTTGTGAATAATTCTCTAATTTTTCTAATTTTAAAATTTTCTTCTCTTTTGTAATATATTTTAACGTTTTTATAATTATCTCCTTAATTATTTTTTAATAAAAAAAATGTCCGTAAATAGTTTAATTTTTTTAAAAGAATTTCTGCTTTTTATATATTTTTATGTCACTGTTTCATTCATGTGTTGTTTTTTTAATCTTTTCTTCATTTCTTTAATATTATTGCCATGACATTTTTTATTTAAAAGAATTTTCTCATTTTTTTAATAGACTGTTTTCTTATCTTTTTACGATTTTTTTTTTTTTTTTTTTTATAATTTATTACCTTTTTGTTGCTTTTACCTAATTTTCCTAAGTTTGCATTCATATAAATTTGAAGGTGTTTTTTTAAAATTTTCTCATTTATTCGACATACTTTATTTGATTTTGATTAAATGTTTTATTATTCATTATTTCTTATTAAATATTCTATATATAAGTTTGAAAAATAAACTACTTACAAATAATCATTTGAAGATTTTATATACTGATTGGATTTTTAAAAAAATCAATTTTTGGTTTAAATAAAGAAAATCCGATTTAAATAAAAAAAAATCGGATTGTTTGACTTTTTTAAAAAAATTATGATTTTTATCAGCCTTGTTTAAAAGGAATATAATAAAAATGTTAATGAAATAATGATCTTAATTAAAGAAAATAAAGTTTCATTCATATTGTTAATTAATTTCCAGTAAAAGAATTGCATATTTATCAAGCAACTTAAACAAATGTTGGTAAAATTTTATTATTATAAATTCAATATCTATGCTTTCTAACTAACCATTCACTGTTTTTTATTTATGAACCTTCTTAGATTTTTTGTTTTAAATATATATATTTTTAAGGTAATTTTATGATGTAATAAAATAAGTTCAAAATTTGACAGTATAACTACTTTTAATGTCTTACATAATTTGAAAAAAAGTGTAACAGATCTACACTATTCTGTTCTCGTTAGTTTCTGTACTTTACTTTAATGCGCATGCTCCGTTTTACACCTTCTTACACTCGAGTGTAGCAAGTGTAGGTAGCGAGAACATACCTAATGTATTTTTAAGGGAGTGGGGGGTTTTATACGTATAATACGTATTTTACATAATGTAGAATACCATGTATTATACGTCGAAAACTCCGTGTGACGTGACGTTTACCCATCTCTGCGTACATGTGAGCAGAAAGCGCACACCCGAAAGCAGAAAACCATGAAAGTGAGAGAGACAGTGATATCTAACTACCTCTCTCACTCTCACGATTTGTGCTTTCGGTTTTGCGTTTTCTGCTCACATGGGATTTTACCCTCACATTGGATTGTACCCTTAGGGCGCCGTCCCATGGCTGCGGTTTTGCAATGCGTTGTAATGAGAGAGAAAAAGACACACATATACTTTATCCTTTTCTGTCTCATTACAACGCAATACAAAACGCAGACATAGGATGGCACCTTTAAGGTACGGTTACAGCTCTTGGCTGCCTGCAGCTTACCATGACAACGCATGAGAGTAGGCAAGAGGGAACACATTCTCTCTCTTGCTCACTCTCATACGTTGCCATGGTAACCTGCAGACAGCCAAGAGCTGTGACCGTACTTTAAGGCAGGCATTTATGCACTTAGGTGTACACCTAGGTGCATAAATGCCTTACCCCCAACCTCTCTCTCTTACTCACGTATTCTCATGCGCAGGGACAACTAGTTGGGGGTAAGGCATTTATGCACCTAGGTGTACATACATCTAAGGGTGCAGTCCTATGATGTGGAATAGTAGAATAGTGGAATAGATTTTAGCCAATCAAAATTTAGTCTCTGGCGGTAATGTAATGTTTTCTGCTGGACACTAAATTTTGATTGGTAGAAATCTATTCCACTATTCTACTATTCCACACCATCTAATGGCCTGTTTACACTTTCGAAAAAAAAAATTTTTCGCATTGGAGGGAAGAGGACAGACTGTGTATCTGTCCTCTTTACTCTCATGCAAAAAAAATATTTTTTTTCGAAGGTGTAAATAGGCCATAAACCTCTCTCTCTTACTCACGTATTCTCATGCGCAGGGACAACTAGTTCTGGGTAAGGGTGAAGTCTTATACAGTCGAACTTCCCAAGAGTTAATTTTGGTGGGGATTAACTTATTGGCTGATTGGTCCATTCCAGTCAACTAATACCCTGGTCCTTCGCATCAGACGTCACCCTTAAGGCTTAGGCCTTAAGGGACCAGAGCATGAGACAGAAAAGGACAGAAATAGTCTCTGTCCTTTATTATCTCATGCCCTGCTCCCGTAACCGTATTCGTTGTGCTTTGGGCTTTACCCAGAACTAGTTGTCCCTGCGCATGAGAATACGTGAGGGCGCAATTACATGTCAGCGTCGAACGCTGCGTTCTTGCGTTGGATGTTGAGAGTGACAAAGATGTGACTATATTTCTGTCTTTCTCTCTCTCAACATAGAACGCAAGAACGCAGTGTTCGACGCAGACATGTAATTGCGCCCTTAGTAAGAGAGAGAGGTCGGGTGTGAGGCATTTATGCATCAAGGTGTACAATATAGATGTTAGTTCATCTGTTTTTCCGACAGAGCGACAATGTTTTCAAATTTCAAGACAAGAATTTTACATGGAGTCGACCTAGCCTGGGTTATTAGTTCTATCTCTATGGAGTAAACAAATGGTGTAAATAAAGAATTAATTTTATTGTGTTTTATGTAAATTATAATTGTATATTTCATTTAGGCCACTAAGAGTAATGGATGAATTTTAGGAGCTTTTGAACAATCAGGTTTATAAATTTGTTTGACTTTATTATGTCAAAGTTTCGAAATTATTGATTCCAAACCTTTGTGTTTACAAAAATACTTTCTCTTAAATTCATCTTAAATTATTTATTATAAGTTGAATAAATGTAATTTATATTTTTAAAAATAAATATATATTAAGGTTGATCGAACTCTAGCACAAAAGAGTTTTCTGATTTCAATCTTGGCATTTATCGGTTTTAAAAAACAACGTTTCTAAATAGAGTAAACTGGCTAAATAGACAAATTGAACTGGAGTGGATATTTAACCAGTTTACTGGCGAAATAAGGTATTCATTTTAATTGGCCAGTTATTATAGAGAATACACAGGGAGAGACAAATAGTTTTTATTTATTATTATTATTCAAATAATGAGTAATTATTTAGCCGGTCCGATTTTTCGAATATTAATTAAACGTACATAACCTCAATTTTTGAATTCCTTATATTAGCAGAATTTATTATCAAAATAAGGTATATGATGCGGTAGTATATGGGTGATTCCTCTGAAAGGAAGATGTTTTTACTTGAAAAAGTAAAAAATGAAATTTTTAAATTTTCGGAATTATTTTTTGTTAAATAAGTTTCAAAGAGGTTCAAAAAGAAAAACATAAGTTGCGCAAAATTAATTTGCAAATTTACTGCCTGCAAAAGCATTTTGTTGTTTGTCACATACCTTACAGGTTAAAAAAACTAACTCCAAGTCTGGTCTTAAATTTTTTTATTTTAATTTTCTAGATTTATAAATTATAAATCTTTGTCAATTTTATTTTTCCCGAAATTGAGTAGCAAAAATCTTCTCTTCATTATTTTATAAACAAATATCACAATTGACTAAAGGTTAGATTGTTCAAAACAATTAATCTTAAATCAAAAACAAAACAAGATCGTTTCATAAATTTAAAAAAGGCTTCGCAGATGAAAAGTTTCGTAAAAAAAAATACACATTTTTTAATATTTAAAAATATTATGACACGATGAAATAAAATTTTCGATTTACATTTTCTTTTATTTAGAAGTAGCTTACATATAATGTTTTAAACGTTTAAAAGTATGCTTTTATTAACGAGAGAAGGCTGCTTCGGAGATGAATCTGAATTTTTACTCGCACTGATAATACAACTTCAATTAATAATTTAAACAACATTTTCAATCTTATATGGAAAAAATAAAAGTGAAAAATAAACTTTCGATTCTGACCTTTAATTTCTTATATAATAATACTAAATTAACATTTTTTAAATAAGATTAAAATAGAATCGTAAAATGCTTAGTAGTTTTAACCAAAACCATAACTAGAATTTTTACAACAACATGTTAAGGTACATAAATCTTCACAGATTAATAATAATTTTTGTAAAAATTGCAAATTGAAGGGAATTTCAATAAAAAACTATTGTAAATTGATACAAATTACAAATCATTGGAAAATCATTAGAAGCTCATTGCTTGAATAAGCTACCGGCGGTATTCCCACTAGTTAATTTTTATGAAAAGAGTGCTTTCTTTTATTTTGACATTTGTTGTCATTTCTAGTTCACACTTAACCATAAATTTGGTTATTTACTATTATTATATGTAAGTAAATTTTAATTATGTAATTCGCAAAAGGTTCATCTTAAATTTTTAAAATTTTAAAAACAAAAAAAATAATTTTTTAAGTAATAGTCTAAACTTAAGGGTGTTGCAAACAGGCACGTAACCAGGGGGGTCAGGGGCCCCCCCCAAATTTTGTTTACTCGTTGAAAAAAAAGTTTCATCGAAAAATTTTTTTGCTACGGGCGCTACTGGTATCTAATTTTGGGGACCCCGAAAAAATTTTCTGGCTACGGACCTGTGTTGCAAGTAGAAAATTAACATATTCTAAAACTAATTTGACATTTTAGAAATGGATGTGTCTATTCGTACAGATAATCTCCACCAATCAGAAAATTGCTTGTATAAGTAGGAATAGCTTATTCTATATGGTCTGGCTATTCGTACAGAAAATTGTCAAAATCTTTCTTTTTGTGAAAATTAATGTTAGACGGGTATCTCTTGGTTAAAAGACCACTGTACGTGACACAAGAACCCCCCCTTAGCATTTCCAACATTTTATTATGAATTTTGACAACCAAAACAAAAGGTATTACGCTGCGAAAGACAGTGTTTCAATTTTCTGTACAAATAGTCACGGCCTTTAGAAATATGCATTATTTTGGCTTGAGTTTCTGATCAAAATATTGAAAAATAGCTTTTGAGCCCGCCTTTGACGGGCATCGAAGTCTAGTGGCGTGCCATCAACAGTATTTTTTGACCAAAAGTATTTTCTGACAGAAAGTATTTTTGGACCAACATGTATTTTCCGACAGAAAGTATTTTTTCTTAACACCCTGGTTGAAAGTACGAACGTTCGGCTTCGATTTCGAATAGGAAAGCCAAAGATTTGCTCATTGTTGGATGCACACGTGCGCCACCTAGATCATCAGGAGTAAAATCAGTTTACGCCTTACGGGAGTAAAAGCAGTTTGCCGGGAGCGAATACATCGCGCGAGCCTGCGCGAGTTTTAAAAATAATGATTTATTTCTTTAAATTTATTTAATATTTCTATTTAAAGGAAGTGTGGATATGTCTCTGATTTTGTGTTAAAGTGCGACTAAAAAAACTTTTTTTGTTCCCTTTGTCGATTCGAGGCGTGCTTAGCTTTATTTGTTTTTTAAATATGTGTTTTTGATGCCTGCCCCCGACCAGCACCAGTCGCACAGTGGGATTAATCTGGAATTTACTTTTCAAAAATGTCCAGAGCCTCCAATTCTTGACCAAATTCAAAGTTTTTTTTTTTAATTAAAGCTTAATAAATTTCTATAAACATTGTCAGAGCCGATTTTAAAAAAAAAATGTTGTTAACGTTTTTATTAATGTTTAAATGCAATAAAAGAGAATAATGTATCAACATTCCACACGCTTAATCTACGTCACTTAGTGATATCTGAGCAAAAAAAAATTAATAACTTTACTTTCAGGAAAGTAAAATTTTATTTAATATTACGTAATCAGATAGAGAAAGACCTTACTTATTGCCTTCATTCTTAATAAATACTGAATATATGTCTCTTGTGCAATAATTTGTTTATAACAATCAGGAGAATTGTGAAATTTTATTTATTAAATAAAAATTTACTTTCCTGAAAGTAAAGTTATTAATTTTCTTTTGCTCAAATATCACTAAGTGACGTAGATTAACATGTGGAATGTTGATAATTTGCTCTTTTATTATATTTAAACATTAATAAAAAAGTTAACAAAATTTTTTTTCAAAAATCGGCTTCGACAATGTTTTTAGAAATTTATTAAGCTTTAATTTAAAAAAAAAAAGCTTTAAATTTGGTCAAGAATTGGAGGCTCTGGACATTTTTGAACAGTAAATTCCAGATTCATTCCACTGCGAGTCGCTCCGCTCGTGCCGTCAAATGTCGGCAGGCATCAAACTTTCACGAGTCTCCGACAGAGGCGCGCAACAATTGAAGATGGACGCGGAATCAGGCTGTCAATTTTGTCATCTGGAACGTTGTTAAATTGTTTTTAATAAGTTTAAGTGAATTTTGAAATGCGCTTTCGACCGAATGTTAAGAAGAATCGTATACCCTACACGGACAAAAAGTTCTGAAGCCCTGAAATGCGCGAAATGAATTAATTGTCGCGCAATACAGGAATTTGTATCGATATTTTTCGATATTTTATTACTTTTTACTGTTAAGCTATTAAATGGAAGTTTTTGGACATGTTATCTCTTGATAAATTCCGTAAAATGATTAAAAATTTGTTCAAGAATTGTTATACGATGTTCATTTTTTATTTACTACAATTTTCAGGGACTTTTAAGAAGGTGTCCTTCTTGGGGCCACTTTTTTTTAGACCGAAAATTTTAACAATTATAAAAAATGCTTTAAAAAATGTTTATGTTTAAAATAAAATTTTATCTCTGTAGCCATAAGTTATCTTATAAATTTTACTTTCATCAATTACTGCATTGTTAAATTCTTCGAAGTACTGGCAGTTTCTTTAAGTTTTTAAAACAAACCAGGTTGAAATTGTTGGGTTATATATGTATATAATATTAATTATATTTATTATTTTATTATATACTATAGCTTTCGACAGCCATCAACAGTATTTTTTGACAGAAAGTACTTTTATACAAACAGTATTTTCTGACAAAGTATTTTTTTACAAAAATTATTTTCTGACAGGAAGTATTTAACAAAAATTTTTCTAAGCAACATAATTTTCTTTCAAAAGTTATTAAATTCTAATATCTTTTATTTGATATATGGGTGATTCTCCACGAAACCGACAATTTGGTTACTGTTATTTTAGAAATCTTTTTTCTAATTAAAATAAAAATGGTAATGTAACTTTTAAGTATGATAGTCAAGAATTAAATATCTGTGATGGGCCTGACAAATTGTTTATAATTATATTGTATGTTTTAAACAAATTTGCTGTTACCGCATCCATGTACTATAATTGGTTGCAGTATAACAAAATCGATAGTTGAGTTTACAGGAAAGTGAAATAAAAATCATTAGCATTTTAACTTTCAGATTTTCTATTTGTTAAACAATATTTGTTTAAACAAATTATAAAAAAATTAGGGCTGCGCACGATACGATACGATATTTGACAGAGTCTCGTCTCGGTATCGCCTTCATAATTGTGGTCTCGTCTAGTCTCCATCTTAAAAAGATCGAAAAAATAAAACATAGTAATTGCAGAATACAATTGTTAACTTATTTATTGTAAAAAGATAAGTTTTGCAAATCAGTTGTTAATTGTTAAAATGTCTTGGGTTTTGTTGATTTAATAGTGTCGCTGTCGCTTACAAATTCTCAGCTAAATAAAATTAAAAATAAGATGTTGTTTAAAATGTAAAGCTGACAAGCAGCAAAATTAACAATAAGTGAAATGTTAGACAGTACTTTTAAACCGATTCTTCACATTCTTCTTTAACAACCTCGAGTTCTATACTTGCAACTAAGAAATGATTTTTGGTGTTAAATCATCAGTTGATGAATCTTGTTAAAAAAAGATCAGTAATCTACATTTTCATTTTCCGGTATGATTATTTTTTTATAACTATAATTGGATATTTTTTAAAAAAGTTTAGTCGAATTATACATTATTTAACTTTTAAAAATAGATATCTATATTTATTATCGATACACTGAGAAAAATGTTTAGTCATAGCAACGAAAATTTGGTTGAGCCAACCAAATTATTTGGTTGTTATTTAATCAACCAAACTATTTGGTTGAGACAACTAAACTATTTGGTTCAGTGTTGTTTGTTGGCATAACAAAAACTTTTGGTTGTCACAACTATATTTTTTTATTCGGGATAACAAAAATTTTGGTTGTCATAAAAAATTTTTTATTTGGGAGCTAACTAACCAAGGTGCGAATTTTCTGTCTGCCAACACATATAATTACATAATTCGCATGTTATAAATTTAATTACACAAATATAATCAGATGAGAATGTAGAAATTTCATATTAATGAAAACCTGAAACAGAAAAATTTCATTAGTCATGAAGATTCGAACCCGGGTTTTCCAGCTGCCAGTCCAGTAGGCTAACCACCAGCCCATGAGAGATATGAATGACCAATATGGAATAAACCTTATAGCTAGACAGTTCAGTAACAGACACCGTTGGCTCAACTATCAGACCCAGTTTTGGCCGACCGTCTGGTATTGGTTTTTATTTAGATTTTATTTATATTATTATCGACAGCTTACTTACAAACTAATCACCAATTCTTTTTAATAATTGTTTGGTTGTCACAACCAAATTATGTTTGGATGGCACAACCAATTTCTGTTTGGTTGTCACAACAAAATTATGTTTGGTTGTTACAACTAAATTATGTTTGGTTCAACCAAATAAGAGCAACAAAATAATATGGTTGTCCCAAACATCTTGATGAGTTACGCCAACCAAATCATTTTGTTATACCAATCAAAATATTGTTGTTACAACCAACAATGGTCAACTAAAAAATATTGTTGGTAAAACTAAACCTTTTTTCTCAGTGTAGTAAAGAGTTCATAATTATAGTTACTTCCCTATTGCGGTCGCTTTTTTCGTGGTATCGTCTCGGAAATTTTTTTGCGGTATCATTTCGATATCGTTTCTGAAAACGAGAGGTATCGGTATCGTGCGCAGCCCTAAAAAATCACATTTAATTAAAACTATGGATGCCAATCGATTCTACAAGAAAAATTAGAACGATTTTGTTATGATCATATCGTCACCTTAATAAGCAAACCTCGTAATTCCACTTTTGGTCGAAATTGACTTTTTGATGTTATTCGATTCTTTATTAATGAACACATTTGTACTTTCAATGGCATAACTCTCAAATGAAAAATTTAGTTAAAAAATTCGATCCAGCAAACCTCGTAACTCCTTCGCGAAAAATTGTTAATGGCAAACCTCGTAACTCCGACTATATGAATATGTAAGATATCAGAGACATTTATTTAATACTTTATACTATCCTGCTTGGACAAAAACGCATGCGGAATAGTGTTTTATGATAATTACGTATGCGGAACGCGGAATTTCTAAAAAAGACTATTCCGCATGCGGAATGCGGATTTTTTTTAAAATCTACGATTCTGCATGCGGAATGTGGAATTTTCAAAAATCAATTCCCCATGTGGAATGCTGAATATTCAAAAAACACCATTCCGCATGCGTAATTTCCAAAAAACACCATTCCGCATGCGGAATTTCCATAAAACACAATTCCGCATGCGGAAAAGTTATAAAATATCATTCCGCATGGGGAATCTCCATGAAACACTACTCCGCATGCGAATTGCTATAAATCGCTATTCCGCATGCGTAATTAATAATTATCTTAAAACACTAGGTAAATAATTTTAACCACTGGGGTCATTTTGAGCCCCGGCGGAATTTTCACTCTTGGGGGCATTTTGCCCCTTGGGGTTGCTTTAACTTATGGGGGCGTTGAAGATGGTTGAGTTTAACCTCGCAAAAAAAAATTGTAATAATTTTATTTTAAACATTTTAAACCTACTAACCTCGTCACTCCAAAAAATGTTTCTTTACCTTCTTTACTTGAAGTACTAACCTCTTAACTCCATTTTTAAAAGGAATAAACGTGATATAAATATCGTAATGTAAATGAAATATCTGATTTTCACACTAATACACAAAAAATAATCGTTACGCATCTAATGAAACTTTTATTTCCGCTTGAACATCCAATTGAATGCGTATAAACAGTTTTTTTGCTCTCCTGTAAAGTAGCGTTAAATGGAGTTACGAGATTTGCTTATTAAGGTGACGATATTTTATTTTAAGGCATAATTTGTTGATAAAATCGCTATAAACAAAAAAAAAATCTATGGTAATATTTTATGCGGTAATTTATGAAAATATTGAGGTAATTTATAATAATAATGCAAACGAAATTCAGGCTTTGAAAAACTGTGTCATGAAATTTATGTAGTAATTTATGGAAATTTATGGTAACTTATGCGATAATTTATAAAAAGTTTGAGGTAAGTTATGATAATAATACAAAACAAAATTCAAGATTCAAAAAACTAATGCAGGAAATTCATTTTATAATTTACGGAAAATGGTAATTTATGCGGTAATTTAAATTTTTTTGGAGACAACTTATAGTAAATAAAAGAAAATTAAAAAAAAATTATTTTGGAAATTTATGGAAATTTACAGGGTAATTTATGGAAATATATGTGGTAATTTACGGACATTAATGTGAAAATTTATAGAAATATATGTTGGTCGTTTCCATTTCAATTCAGACAGGCTATGTATGTTAAAGTCAGGGAATCATTTCTCATTGAAATATATTGTTTTTCAGATAATTTTAGACGACACGTATTTTCCCGATTTGGTAACAAAATTTTTTTAACGAAGTTATGCGGATTTCAATTTTTTAAGTTAAAAAGTGAGATTACAAGAAAATAACATTAAAATTATTTTATCTTTTTTGCTATTGTATATATATTAAAATGATCCTTTCTGTATCTAATTGAGGTTTTTATGTTCTTTTAAATTCCATAAGAGAATTTAAAATATTTTTATATTTAACAAAATGGCGGCTTTTTTTCGAAAAAAAAATCAGATTTTCTCAAAAACCCCACCGTTTTTTTCTCTCAATTTTTTTTACTACTTTCTGAAAGTATAATGTTTATTTTCTATAAGAATTTATTGGAGTCCCGCTTGCTGGGGAAGAATAAAAAAAAATTTCTTTTTAAGAAAAAAAAATTCAAAGTTTTTTTAAACCCTCTACTAGATACAACAAAAGTCCAAATAGAAAAAATGTTCTTCTTAAAAAGTAGAGTAAAAAAGTTTAATGTCTTTTACCTCTAGCTTGCGAATCTTTCGAATTATTAATTATAACACGAATTAAATCCATAAATTTTGCATTTTGGCAAGTATAATTTATACTTACAAAAATTCAAAACATTTTCTCTCCATTTTTTTACTGCTTTCTAGGTTTTATGGTTCTATAATTTAAAAGAAAAATTTTAGCATTTTTGCAAATATAATTTTTACTTGTAAAGATGCAAAATTTTTAATAATTCGAAAGATTTGAAAGATAGAGATAAAAGTCATAAGACTTTTTTACTCTACTTTTTAATAGGAACATTTTTTTTATCTCAACTTTTATTGTATCTAGTAGAGGGTTTAAAAAAACTTTGAATTTTCTTTTCTTAAAAAGAAATTTTTTTTTATTCTTCCCCAGGAAGCGGGACTCCAATAAATTCTTATAGAAAATAATCATTATACTTTCAGAAAGTAGTAAAAAAAATTGAGAGAAAAAACGGTGGGGTTTTTGAGAAAATCTGATTTTTATTTTATTCGAAAAAAACCGCCTTTTTGTTAAATTTGAAAATATTTTAAATTCTCTTATGGGATTTAAAAGAACATAAAAGCCTTATTTAGACACAGAAAGGATCATTTTAATATATACAATATCAAAAAAGATATAATAATTTTAAAAAATTTTAATGTTATTTTCTTGTAATCTTACTTTTCAACTTAAAAAATTGAAATTCGCATAACTTCGTTAAAAAAAATTTTTCGCCAAATCGGAAAAATACGTATCGTCTAGAGTTGTCTAAAAACCATATATTTTAAGGACGTTTATACCCTCAAGCGGTTCTCATTCTATTGGACCATGATAGTCAATATTTTTTTAATTTCATTTCTTCTTATAATTTTTAATTATTTAAAAAAAAAAAATTATTTAAAAAAAGTGAAGAATTACTAACCGTAAATAAAATTTTCTCAACAACGGTACGGTAAATTAATTAAATATTGTTGTAAAAGTTGTATTATATTACAGTTTAAAATATATTAGTTTTTATAAAAAATTTGTAGAACCGTGCTTTTTTAATTTATTAAAATATAGTCATTTTTCGCGTTTTGTTACTGTTTCCATGTAAAAGTCTCAACTTTATAAATTTATATCTTAAAAACAGAACGGTAAAATTCAATAAAATTGTAACAGTATATGTAAAGTAATGCATTAAATATGTCATTAAAATTTTATAAGAATCTGTAGAAATTGGTTTTTTGGATAAACCTCCTTAATGAGAAATGATTCCCTGACTTTAACATACATAGCCTGTCTGAATTGAAATGGAAACGACCTGATTGTAATTTTATAAATTATTTTAAAAAAATTTATTATAATTTATTAACACATAATTTAAAATTTGCAAATCAGTTGCCAACAATTTATACAAATTTATACAGTAATTTATAAAGTAATTATTGATAAACTTATTAAAATTATGACAGGTTAAGTAACTTTTATTTGTTTAATATTATTTGGACACAATCACTAAAATTGTTTTAATTGTACACTTAGTTAAATCACAAATTCAATGAAAGAAAGCCAAAAGGCTTCATCATGACGCAAAGGCTTCACCATGACGCTGAGGCTTCACCATGACGCTGAGGCTTCACCATGACGCTGAGGCTTCATCATGACGCATAATGAATAGGGGAGTAGGCCCCAAGTTGGACACCCTTTCGATTTATTGCTGTAGAATCCAAACCAAATAAAACATATTAAAATGTTTTATATTGGATGAAGGTACAATTTATAAGGTAACTTATGGCTACAGAGATAAAATTTTATTTTAAACATAAACATTTTTTAAAGCATTTTTTCTAATTGTTAAAATTTTCGGTCTAAAAAAAAGTGTCCCCAAGATGGACACCTTCTTAAAAGTCTCTGAAAATTGTAGTAAATAAAAAATGAACATCGTGTAACAATTCTTAAACTAATTTTTAATCATTTTACGGAATTTATCAAGAAATAACATGTCTAAAAACTTCCATTGAATAGCTTAACAGTAAAAAGTAGTGAAATGTCGAAAAATATCGATATATCATTTTTTCTAACGATAACATTACATTTTATGGTGGAAAATAAAAAATTTTAATTAATTGTCCCAAAAAATTATTGAAGAAAGTGTAAAATCGAAAATATACAAATAAATACATTGAGATTTGAGGCATGTCCATCTTAGGGTACATGACACCATTTTTTAATCCCCAGTAAAAATATATATACGAACACTGAATTAGTAAAATCATCTTAGGATACTATTATACGATAAATAAAGAATATTATAACGTTAAGTACTCATTCTAAATCATAAATTTAAATAACTTTACCAACTTGAAAAAAAAACTGTTACAAAACTTTTTTAGACACAAAATTACGTGGTATGTGTAGAAGAAAAACCAGCTGGTTTTTTTTCTTCAAATGTGCATCAAAATGTTCGTCTATACAAATAACAAAAGTGACAAAAAGCATAAGGCGCTGTCAACTTAAGCAAAAATTTTATACGAAATGTCCATCTTGAAGCCCTGTCCATCTAGGGACCCACTCCCCTACTGTTTTTTAAACAAGTTATTAGAATTTTCAAAGAGTTTCGCATTCCTGACATTTAAATTCACTGAAATAATACAACCATAAAACATTTAATAATTTTTTTTTATTTATTGCGAAATATCTAAAGGCTTCACCATGACGATTAAGGGGAGGTTCTCATTGCCGTTGATTAAAAATTCGATATTTATTTTTTCCGTATTTTGAAAGCTATATGTGTTTAGAATATGTCAGTAAAAGAGTATTTGAGTCCAAAAAATATTTACGTTTTTAAAATGTCTGGATCGCACCAACGTCCTGTACGTATTTACGTGGTTTCAAAGGTTTTAACATGCTTTTCTCGAAACAAGTTTTTTTACTATTCCATAATTTGAAAGCTATATGTGTCTAGAATATGAGGGTAAAAGGATATTTTAGTCCAACAAATAATAACGACGCACCAGAATTTTGAAAACATCAATAGCCCGTGCGTTCACAAAATAAAACGCATTTTTCTTGAAACCAGGTTTCTCAAACTGGTGGGCATTCTAGCATCTAAACTTTTCAACCAATAAAATTAGCCTTTTGGGTACTTACACATAACTATTTTCTACTGGGGTTATACCTATAATATGTTATATTTGTTAACATTGAAGATTTTTTACTAGGGGTCAAAGATAAAAAAGTGATGTGAAAAACGGCTATTTGTTTGAAAGTATCCGGTATTTTATTATTTTTCTAATTTTTTACTATATTTTAGGTATAACCTATTCTTTAGGATGTCTACTTTCTAAAAATTTTTGGTTTATGGAAATAGGATAGAAATTGCAGAGTAGAGAGTGCTCACCACGTGTATCATTTTGAAAAACATCGCTCAGGAGATTCGCTTTATTAGCCGACATTTTTAAGTTTTATCAAAATAAAAAATATTTTTTTAAAGTTCAAAAACACGTGTACATTTGCAAAAAAAAATCTAGATCTTTAAGTCTTAACTGTTCCCCGCAAACGAATGTCAAAATTTTTGCTGTTTTTCGTCTCCGCAATGAGAACCTCCCCTTAAGTGATCCCCTACACAAATTTGCCCTTCAAATGTAGCAAAAAAACAAAACTTTAATTATAAAATTTGTTTCTGTCGTAGTGAATCTCTTGAGGGAAGTAAATTGTTATTTATACTAAAGTATAACTACATTCTGATTTGATTTTAACGAAATATTTTAATTTTTTAAAAAGGCTTCACCATGACGCTCAAAACTGGGTGGGGACAAGATATAACATCTAACAAGAAAACCTACGGAAGTGTAAATCTCCGATTTTTTTGTAACTTGGTATATTAGTAGAACTTAAAAAAATAATAAACACGTATTTTTTTTAGCGGCCATGATTCACTTTAAAGGGTAGAAACTACCCCTTGAAGTTATGAGTGTGTAATCACTTAATCAAGGCATAGGCTTACTTACGAAAGCAAGTAATTAAATTCATCTACATATTAATTAAATAATGGTTTAATAATATGAAACAACAATAATTTCATAA
This sequence comes from Ganaspis brasiliensis, assembly GCA_037103525.1. Classification (NCBI taxonomy): domain Eukaryota; kingdom Metazoa; phylum Arthropoda; class Insecta; order Hymenoptera; family Figitidae; genus Ganaspis; species Ganaspis brasiliensis. The sequence continues at coordinate 2,780,181 of JAZKLR010000266.1, read as the reverse complement.
ATAGTTTAAACAATAACAACTTTTATTGTATTTAAACATAATCAGCTTCTTATTTTTTCATATTATCAATCCATTATTAATTTACTAGCTTTCGCATAAGTATATTGCCTATAAGCCTTAATTAAGCTATTGCACCCTCATAACTTCAAGGGCTAGTTTCTACCCTTTAAAGTGGATCATGGCCGCTAAAAAAAATACGTGTTTACTATTTTTTTAAGTTCTACTAATATACCAAGTAACAAAAAAATCGGAGATTTACACTTCCGTAACTTTACTTGTAAGAAGAAATAAAAAAATAAAATTTTTTACAACCAATTTTTTTCTAAATTCTACACACTTAGACAATAAAAAAATGTTACAATTAATAAGTTTTATTATTAAAGTTTACTAAAAATATTTATTTTTGTTTCGAAACTGACCCTGGCGACATGCTTCACCATGACGATTTGGCTCTTAAATGTGAATTTAACAAAAAATATTTAATCTTATAAATTAAGGAGGATTGCGACTGTCTTTGAGGGGCAGGCGGTAAGAGAGGTTTTTCTATGCTTTTAGATGAGATTACAACAACTATCATCAAGTATTTAAATATGAACTTCATTAATAAAAAAACAAATATTTAACATCTTGGGCATCAAAAATTATTTTTTAATATCTTTAATTTATTTTTTTTTATTAATATATTTAAAGAAAATCATTCAATTGTCTGAAAAATGTTGTTAGAAATTATAGTAATACAATGTTGGTTACACTGCTTTGGAGTTGAATTTGATAGAAGGAATGATTCCCGCGCAATCAATTCACATTTGAATTTATGTGCGCAGACTCGAAATCACATGACGTGAACTTGCGACGTTGTCATATTTCATAGAATTTGTTTGTTATGATTCAAAAAATGTTAGGAAATCATTATTCCATATTCAAATTTTATTTTATTTCTCCAAAATGAAACAGAAGACTCAAAATTATTTTTTTTATCACACTTACATCAAAAGTTAGATTTTACGGCTTGTTTGGGAACCTTTAAGAACTCATTTCTCGGCCTAGGCCGTGAAGTAAATGAAGTCGCAATCTGATTGGCTGATGCTGCTCAGCTGACCTTTACTTTATGGTACAGCTGCCTAAAGTTCACGGCTGTTCACGGTTTCGCCGTCCTCCGGGGGCATTTCTAAGTCTGTCGACCTATTCCCATCTAGAAATGTCCCCGGAGGCCCTTTTTTACTATAACCACCTTTCCCTAGGTTCGAATTCTTAATTTTTGGTGTGATAAAAAATGTTATATGACACTTGGACCCTTTCGGTACTTACGCTCTCGTGTATCGTACAACTCGCCAAAGTCACATCAGAGCCTCGCTACTTTTCGGTGGAGCATCGGCTTCATATCTTCACTTCACCTCGGCTACGTTCGATGAAACCTCGTCACCACCTCTACTTCGCCTCGGCTGCGATTGGACTTAGGCTCGTATTACGATACATACTCGTACTATAAAGTGCCATTTAGGGTCCTTGTGTCATAAATAACTATTTTCGATGATAATTACAAAAGTTTTAAACTCTACGACCGTGGGTTTTTGAAAAATAGTTTATCATTTTATCACAAGTTATAATTAAAATAGAGAATTTGACTGAGTCTTATCCATGAGAGCCCATGTAAATACCTGCAATTTTGTTATTTAATTTCTAAAAAGCGGGACAGTGAAAAAATAAAAAAAAATTATTCTGGCTTCCAAATATTCTAAAAAACTTATTTTTATGGATTTTAGAATGATCTTATCATTTTTGTTTTGGTCACCATCCTCCTTAAAGTAGCTACTGGCTTTGGTTTGTGATCACTAGAGCTACTTTTTCACGTTGGATTCATTACCATATGTGCATAATATGCTTCTTAAAAAACACAAGGGACATGGAGTTGTCGGTTTCGTAGAGAATCACCCATATTTCCGATTAGAACATACTTTCGATTTCTTTGAAACTACGTATCTATATTTACGCATTTTGATACGCTGATTATGAATATCATAATGAAAATGGGCGCAAATTTGATTATAATGTTAAAAAATAAAGAGTAACCACACTGAGAGAAAAATACTGTTGAATCAATAGTGCCGATACTATTGAATTCCATACCTTTAAAATAACAGTTTTTCTACACGGAAAGAAATCTGGTAGAATTAAATCAGTTGATAGTTCGATAGATTTTTAGTATCAATAGACAAATAGAATTTTATTATCTAATGTGACTAATATTAATATGAAAACATGAAAATATTCTAAAGAGCTTGAGATAGAAAGAAACCAACAGCCATTTATAAAATTTCCACACTGAGAAAAAAATACTATTGAATCAATGACATCTGTCTTTGGTTCATTCAATAGTGTCATTGCGGGCTGCCATTAGCATATGCTATTAAATCTAAAGCACTGCTTTTATGATTCTAAAGTGTCGCTTCTATTGAATCAAACCATGATTAGTTGCATTATCAGCAAATTGTTTTGAAATATATGTATATGCTGTAGATTTAATAAAATAAGTTCTATTGTATCAATAAGTCATTCCTACAGAAGAATAGTATATAATGTTACCCCTAAAGTAGCAGTTTGTTACATTATATACAAATGCTTTCAATTTGATAGCATGGTGCTATCAAATCGAAAGTATCTGACTTTGAAGCAACAACACCATACTTTTGGGAGATAAATATAATGAGTCAAAATAAATATTAATTCTCATTAACTGGTAACATCCTATCAGTTGTACGGAATCTTTTTATTTATTTATTATATTTTATATTTATTATTTTTACTATTTTATAACATTTTTACATTATTTTTATACATATAACATATACATCTTAATTCTAACGCACAACTTATAAATTAAAATATTTGACGCTGAGAGGTCTCGAACGCGCGACCCCTGGGCCTAAAGCCCGACGCTCTAACCACTATGCCATACGCTCGCTGGTAGCCGTTTCACGAACCTCCCATATAAGCTACAATCCAAGAGGTGGGGGAAGAACATTGCCAAGACCTACGCGCAAATGGGCCGAATACAGTGCCTAAGGATTCAATAACATCTGCTATTGGCAGTCCGCAAATACACCGTTTATTCGAAACGAAAGCATATGCTATCAAATCTAAAGCAGGGTGTTTACAATTCTACAGTTTCTTATATGATTCAAATACTCAAATATTTTTTTCAAAAATACCATGACAACATTTTAAGAGAACTATGTTAAATAAATATTAAAATATGCTATTGATTTAAGTAAATTAACAATTGAGTAGATAGCAGCGATTTGATAGCACCATGCTATTATTTCAAAAACTTCAGACTTTTGCTTTAAAGGTTTATGCTTATGAACTAATAAATCTGTCAATGAAGTAATGACATGGAATTCAATAGCATGAATGTATTTGATTCAATAGCATTTTTTTCTCAGTGCATCTATTTGATATTAAAAATGCTCGTAGGCCTTATTACAATTCCATCACACACCAGCTAATATTATTCTATCGGACACCACTAATTTTCAGGCGAAGTTTGTACAACACAAGCTAAGCTTTATATACATGTATGAACACACACACGCAAGCAATACATAGGCTGACGGATCAGCCAGCAGGCCTTCAGTCGATGCATTGCTTGTGTGTGTGTGTTTATACATGTATATAAAGCTTAGTTTGTGTTGTACAAAATTCGCCTGAAAATTAGTGGTGGCCGATAGAATAATATTAGCTGGCGTGTGATGGAATTGTAATAAGGCCTACGAGCATTTTTAATATCAAATAGATGGAAATTTTATAAATGGCTGTTGGTTTCTTTCTATCTCAAGCTCTTTAGAATATTTTCATGTTTTCATATTAATATTAGTCACATTAGATAATAAAATTCTATTTGTCTATTGATACTAAAAAAATATATCGAACTATCAACTTATTTAATTCTACCAGATTTCTTTCCGTGTATAGATTCAAACAAATTTTTCATTAAATCAAAAAACTGTAACTAATGATTTTATAAATCTTTTATTTTATAAATAATGATTAAAAATATGGTACTTTGAATTGCAATACCATTAAAATACAAAAGAAAAACTTTTAACAAGTTGTAAACTTGATTCAAGAAATATTGATTTGGTTTAAAGAAAACATTCTTTTAAAACAGTAAATATCTTATTAAATTAATGGAATATCTTTATAGATCAAAGAAAAAAATAATAAATTGAAACAAATATACTTTAAATTTAATAGTATCTAATATATTAATAGTATATTTAATAGTATCTTAATATATATTGCAACTAATAAAATTTTTGAATAGATGCAAAAGCGGATACCTTTGAATCCATAGTATATTTAATGGAAACAAAGAAAACATACTTCTAATGCAATAAATATTTTATTAAATTAATGGAATATCTTTGTTATAAAAAAAACAATAACACTGAGAAAAATGTTTAGTCATAGCAACGAAAATTTGGTTGAGCCAACCAAATTATTTGGTTGGTATTTATTCAACCAAACTATTTGGTTGAGACAACTAAATTATTTGGTTCAGTGTTGTTTGTTGGCATAACAAAAATTTTTGGTTGTCACAACTATATTTTTTTATTCGGGATAACAAGAATTTTGGTTGTCATAAAAAAAAAATTTATTTGGGAGCTAACTAACCAAGGTGCGAATTTTCTGTGCCAACACATATAATTACATAATTCGCATGTTATAAATTTAATTACACAAATATAATCAGATGAGAATGTAGAAATTTCATATTAATGTTAATAATTGTTTGGTTGTCACAACCAAATTATGTTTGGATGTCACAACCAATTTCTGTTTGGTTGTGACAACCAAATTATGTTTGGTTGTCACAACTAAATTATATTTGGTTCAACCAAATAAGAGCAACAAAATAATATGGTTGTCCCAAACAACTTGATGTGTTACGCCAACCAAATCGTTTTGTTATACCAATCAAAATATTGTTGTTACAACCAACAATGGTCAACTAAAAAATATTGTTGGTAAAACTAAACCTTTAATAGATTCAAACAAATATACTTTAAATTTTATAGAATCTACTGTTATTGCAACTAATAAAATCTTTGAATATAGGTTGAAAGGCGGATACCTTTGAATCCATATTGTATTAAACCCTACTGAACAAACGTGCGTGAGATATGTCGTAAGATATGTTCTTACATGTATACGCGTATAAGATCTCAGGTGACACAGCCGAGATCTCGTATAAGATCTTATGTGAGAACGTAGGGACGAACGCATGTAAGTTCTTATATTAAGTTCCGTCATGCGCCGCGTATAATATGTTACTCTATATAAAATTGAAACAGCGTTCTTATATGAGTTCGTATATGAGTTCATATGTAAGAACGTATATGAGTTCATACCCTTATGGAAAAGTGTGACATGAAAATAATGACACAGATGCGTGTCATTACTTCATAATGTCATTGCGTGTCATCATTTCGCGAACACACGAAAAAAATCACATGGCAAAGAATGCACCATTAAAAAACTTTTTATTATTATTAATTTTATAATAATTTTGTATAAACATACATCGTGCACCATTTTGGGGAGGAAAAAATTTACTGCGCAGCCGTAGGTGCTGTAGAATAAGTAGAATACGTCTGCGCATCCTGGCATTTTTATGTATGCTTTGCCGTGTCATTTTCTCCCGTGTCATTTTTTTCGTGTGGTCGCGAAATGATGACACGCAATTACACGAAAGTAATGACACGCATCCGTGTCATTATTTTCATGTCACACTTTTCCATAAGGATATGTAAGAAAGTATGCAATATCGTGTCGGTTATTCAACGAAAATTTACTTATTACATATTTCAAGCAAAAAGTCATATACGAACACACGTAAGAACCCACATGAGAACTCATGTGCGTATACATGTACGAACTCATGTGCGAACACTCTAAAGTAAAATATTAAATTAAATATTTTAAACAATATTAAATAACATTTAATCTTGATTTAAGGTGATGTTCATAGCGTTGTTAAGGAAAAGGACAACCTTTTTTTGCAAAAACGCATTGAAAAGGGACCATTCCCCCCCCCCCCCTTAACTTCTAAACTACTTAACCTAGAGCTGTAAGAGTTCTAAAATTTGGTACACATATGTATTTTCACGTGTAGATTACACGAAAAATATAGAGAACATGATCTGGATTGAAGGCCATATCGTTTTTTTTTTTTTTTTTTATTGAACTTATTTAAGGTCGCGTCTACAACATGGTAATTAGCGACCGGTACATTTATTTAATTCACCGGTATAACATAGTATACTGGTTACATAGTAACATAGTACTAACATAGTAACGTAGTGACATAGTAACATTATATATTATAACATAGTAGGAAAAGGAAAAAGAACTATGCAAATTTGAAAGATAAAATAGTAGTCGCATGGTAGGTTTACAATTTACATAAGATTGTTTAAGTTAGTGTCTTTGAGAAAATTTAGAGTCTTTTGAACCTGTGTTGGATCTCCGATGGCTTGTTGCAGTGAGCCTGGAACTTGAAATTTTCTTCTAGGGGTGTTGTATTTGGGGCAGTCCATTAGAAGGTGTTGCACACTTAAGGTAATGTTACACTGGTCACATGTGGGGGGGTCAATTTTGTCAAATAAATATTTATGAGTCAGTTTGGTATGTCCTATTCTTAGTCTGGTAAGTAAAACTTGGTTTCTTCTGTCTAGAGACTTCCATACTGGGTGGTTGGGATTTTTCTTGATAATGTGAGCACTGTTTTCCTTTCTTATAGAGTCGTTCCAGATTTTTTTGATGATAGGTTGGAATATATTCTTAGCTTCGTTTGTTGATATTGTTGGGGTTGCTTTGGCAATTGGTAGAGTGGTCGCGAATTTTGCCAGGAGGTCAGCCTGTTCGTTTCCGTGTATATTTTGGTGGGAGGGAATCCATATAGCCGTGATTTCTTTGTTTTTTAGGATACATTTATTATATTCTTCTTGGATTTTTTGTATTTTGGGGTTAACTGGTTGTTGATGTTGGATAGCTTGGAGACTACTAAGAGAGTCACTGAAAATTGCGAACTTTGACATTAAGGACTCGGAGCAAAGTTCATAAGCCTTCTGAAGTGCGCAAATTTCTGCTGTGAAGCTGCTGGCTGTTTTATGGAGGTTAGCAAAGTACTCTGTTTGGCTCGAGTAAACTGCAAAGCCCGTTCCGTTTTCGGTTTTTGATCCATCAGTGTAGAGTAAAATGCAGTCGTTGAAGTTGAGAAGGAGGTCTTCGTATTTTTTCTGCCACTGACTTTCTGAGAGTTGGTTTTTGGAGCAGGTTTTCAGAGTAAGATCAATTTTAGGGAGTTTGGTGGTCCAGGGGGGAGTGATAGGATCAGTTGGTTTATCAATTTGTGGCAGTTGTAAGTTGTGTTCATTTAGGTAATATTTTGTTATTTCACTAATTGTCAAGGGATACTTATTTGATTGGGTGGGAGCGGGATCGGTTTTTGGAAAAAGAATATCGTAGGAGGGGTTTTTTGTGGATGCTGATATTGAGATTGCCTGGTTAATTGTGAGTTTTATTCTCCGAATATCTAGTGGAGGTTCGTCAATTTCCCGTTGCAGAGATATATTGGGACTTGTGTGAAAGGCTCCGAGGCATATTTTGATGCACTTATTATAGATTGGGTTAAGAAGATTAAGGGTACCCTTTTTTGCTGAGTTGTAAATAGTAGACCCATAGTCAAGTTTGGATCTTATCAATGCTTTGTATGTTGTCAGTAGTATATGAGAATCAGCACCCCAGTTTTTATTTGCAAGTACCTTGAGAAGGGATATTCTTCTTTGACATTCTTTTTTTAATTTGAGGATATGGGGTCTCCATGTAAGTTTTCTATCAAATAGTAGTCCTAGTAGTTTTATTTCCGTTGATCTTTTGATGTTTTGGTTGTTGATTTGGAGGTCAGGTGTATTTTCTGGGAGTTTTCGTTTGCGAGTAAAGATGATGTATTCTGTTTTGGTTAGGGATAGTTTATAACCATTTAGTAAGGACCAGCTATAGATTTTGTTTATTGCTTCTTGTAGGAGGTTGATGGTTGAGGTTAGATTTTTCCCTTTACAGTAAAGAGTAAGATCGTCAGCGAATAATGTCGAGCCTACTGGTTTGTCAATATCTTTTGTAATGTTATTAATGGAGATTAAAAAGAGAGTTGGGCTTAGTACTGATCCTTGTGGCACTCCGTTATCTAGAGTAAATTTATTTGATAATTCATTGTTGACCTTTACTTGAATGGTTCTACCATCCATGAAATTTTTGATAAATGACAGCATATTTCCAGTGATTCCAATTGTTGCAAGTATTTTAATTATTTGATGTTTCCACGTCATCTCAAATGCTTTTTCTATATCTATGCAAACTGTTATTAAATGCTGGTTGCAGAGGAAGGCTTCACTTATTTTTGTTTGTAGGTTTATTAATGGATCGAAAGTTGACCTTTTTTGTCTGAAGCCGGATTGGTTAGGGACTAGAAAATTAGTTTTTTCAAGGCACCATCGTAGTCTGTTGTTGATAATTCTTTCAAGAATTTTGCATAATGTACAGGTCAGAGCTATTGGACGATAATTTTCTGCTTTGCTGTGGTCTTTCCCTATTTTTGGAATGGGGACGATTATTGCTTCTTTCCAGATAGAAGGGAATTTGTTGTTTTTCCAGATGAAGTTAAATAATTCTAAGAGAAATTTTACTTCTTCGGGGGGTAAGTTTTGGTATAGGATGTATTGAATGTTATCTGGCCTAGGGCTATTTCCTTTTGAGTTTTTTATGGCGGTTATAAGTTCATCCTGACTTATGTCATTATTGATTTCTGGGAAGGTTTCAGGCATGTCTGGTAGGGGAAGTGCTTCTTCATTTTCTTTATGTGATTGAAAAGATTGTTCTAAATTTTCGTTACTGGAATTGTGGGCAAAATTTGTGGCTAATTGATTGGCAATATCTTTTGAGTCGGTGGATAGGGAACCGTCGGGACGAATTAGTCCGTTAATTTTTTTATATGAAGAATTGCCTGAAATTCTTTTGATTTTGTTCCAGACTGTGTTGGTCGGTGTCTTGTTGTTTAGGGTTGCTAAGAATTCGGACCAGTTGTTCCTGTTGCTTTGTATGTAGGTACGTCTTGCTAATGCTCTTAGTTTTTTAAATTGGATTTTACTTTCGAGAGTCTTCTCTTTTTTGTATCGATTAAAAGCTTTGTTTTTTTTAATTCGGGCATCTTGGCATTCGTTGGACCACCAAGTTGTATGATTTCTATTGGAGACAGGGGATGTTTTTGGTATGGAAATGTTGGCTGATTCAAGAATAATATTTGTAAAGTCGGATATTAAGGGATCAATATCCATGTGAGGTTGTAGTGTGATCGTTGATAAGGAGTGTAATTTATCCTTGATGGAGGTCTGATATTTGGTCCAATCGGCAAGTTTAAAATTCCATTTTGGAATATGGTTGAAGCCAGGAGTGGAATTGTTTAAATTAACTTTTATGGGAAAATGGTCGCTGTCATGTAATTCTGATAAAGTTTCCCAGGACAAATGGGTTGCTAGATCAATGTTGCAAAATGTGAGATCTATTGCGCTAAATGTGTTGTGTGCTAAGCTGAAGTGGGTGGGGTTACCATTATTGAGAAGAAACATATTTGAATTAGTGAACAATTTTTCTATCATTCTGCCTCTTGGACATGTTTTCTGGTCACCCCATAAATCGCTTTTGGCGTTAAAATCCCCTAGCAGGATGAAAGGGGTTGGAAGTTGAGTTATTAGTTTTTCTAATTCTGGAAGTTCAAGATTTTTGCTATTGGGTAAATAGACATTACATACGCATAGCTTTGTAGGGACAGTAATATTTACGGCTACAGCCTCAAGATTGGTTGAAATTAGAATTTCGTGATACTGTAGATCGTTCCTAATATAAGTGGCTACTCCACCACTTGCATTTACCCCGTCTGTTCGATTTTTTGTTATAGCATTGTATGAGTTTAATTTTCCAGTGAATTTATCACTAAAATTTGTTTCTTGTAGTGATAGGATAGCTGGTTTGTGTTCCTTGATTATAATTTGTAATTCTTGATAGTGTGAACGAAAGCTATTTATATTCCATTGTATTAAATTCATGGTTATGTTATTATTATTCGAGAAGGTTGTCATCAGAATCTGAGGTCATGTTCGATTCTTGCTGTTGTTGGGTATTGGTGGGGGTGGAGTTAAGTGATTCTTCTTGGTATGTTGTCAATTTGTTTATGACTTTTGTAAATTGTACTTTCATTTTTCTTTCTAGAAGCAAGGGGTAGAGAGATTTTAGGGAAGTTGTTAGTTGAGGAATGTCATTGGTGTAGTCTTTTACAATGCTGTAAATGTTGGAGGAACCTTTGCAGTTTTCTAGGAGGGATGATAGTTGATTGAAGTTTAGAGGGTGTTCGGTTGGATTTTCTGTAATTGTTTCTTTAATTGGTGTGAGCATTTCTTGGATTGAAAGTGGAACAGGGGGGCCAGTTGCTTCTTCTTTTGAGTTTTTGAGTTTTTTATTCTTTTTCTTAGCAGATTTTTCTGGATCGGAGGGGTTATTTTCTGAAGATGTCGATGCAATTGTTGACGCAGTGCGTTTTTGCTTGTTAGGGGCTTCTTCCAGATTGGGAAAATCAGTTTGTGAAGGAACTTGGTTTATTTCGTTCGAGTTCATTTGTGTTGGTTGATTGTTATCAGTGGGCTGGGTTTCACAGTATTTAGCCAGGTGTCCCTGTTGCTTACATAAGAAGCACGTGGTTGACTCAGAAGCAAGGAAAATGCGATATGACGTATCTTCGTAATGTATTAGCATTGTGTCGGGAAGTTTGTCAAGGTCATTTGGATGGATGAATAATTGACGGCGAAAACTAAGTACATGAGAAAAGCCTTGTTCGGTTATTCCGGCTCTGAGAAAATTTATTTTATGCGGGGTTTCGATCTGTAGTTTCTTTAATTCTGATTCGATTATTTCGTGGGGAATAATCGGGGAGACGTTTGATAAAATTATTCTTTTGAATGGATTTACTAATGGGCGAATTTCGAGTTTAAAATTTTTTATAGTTACCTCTTTGTACTTCTCAGTTAATTCCTTAAGTATTTTGTTATTCGAGAGGAAAAGGCATATTCTTCCGTTAGATATCTTTGATGCGAATCGGATATTTTCGGGACCAACTAGACCACCTATGGCTTTTACGTAATCTGTGAGTTCAATACCTTCTTTGGATTCAACTATTAGTCCTTGATCCTTTTTAGGAAAATTGTCTGAGCTGGCTGTTGCATAAGTTTTGTTGGAAAATGATGACGTAGGTGGTTGTTTTTCTTGGCTGGTATTCATGTTTGTAGATTGTAGTTGTTCTTGATTTGGATGCATTTTGAAATCAGTTTGGGAGGAAGGGCACCCTATGGCCCTTCCGGATGTTTTTTATTTAAAAAAAAAAACTTTTGCACTTCTATAGGGTTCACACGTATATTTAGTCACTCAACACTTAAATAAGACACTCTGATGAAAATATAAACACTCGCACAGTAGACGAACGTAGTAAACACCCGTTCTCGTCGGCTGCCGAATTTGGACTGCCATATCGTTGTCAAGGAGAAACTGCAAATTTAAAAAAAAAAAAGTTTTTTTTCTCTTACTTTGCCATTATTTCAGCTAGAGGGCTAAAATTTGGTATACTAGTGTATTTTAACCTGCAGAACATGAAAAAAATTATGATTGGAATTGAAATTGGATATTACAAGGTCACAAAAAAAAAATCAAAAAATGACCAAAAAGAGGGTTAGACTCCAATGCTAGAGCTCACCCTAATTGTTCTACGGTACCCCTCAAACCAATAAATTTTTATTTGTATACTCAGAGTTTAAGGGGAATGGGGGGGGGGGGGGTAGGGTTAATTCGTGCAAAAAAGGCACTTTTTTGTGAATTTTTTCTGATGACACAGTTAAAATCAGTTCACTAAAACTTATTGGACATTAATGTACAACATTTGAAGAATATTGTGTCAAATTTTTACTGAAAAATATCTGAAAATAGAGCAATGGCAGCAATTATTGTGAGGAACCTCAGAGAAAAGATAAATTGCGGTGACCCTCATAACTAAGTGCAAAATCATCTGAAATGAAAAAACCAAAGATTTTTCGTTAGAAGATAGATTTCCCCAGGTAATGTCTATGGGGATTTTCGAAATTTTAATTTTTCGATTTTTGGGAACACTTTGAAGTGTAAAACGTGATTTTAACCCAAAAAATCGGCTTATTTTTTATTGTAAAAAAAAAGAAAAAAAGAAAAATTAAAAAAAGGGCTTCGTCAATACCTCGTAAATTTTATACAGAAATAGTGTTCCAAATTTCAAAAGGATCGGTTGAGTAGTTTCGGAGTTACGAGGGGCACCGACTTTGAAAATGTGACTTTTGGGAAAAACGCTTTAAAGTTTTGAACACTAAAGACGTTCATAAGCGAGTTTTATCGGCTTACCTCAAACTAAATTATTGATTCCAGGTTTATAAGGTATGTTTCCATCATCCATGATGTCTAATAGTATATTAAGCAACAAGGGGTTAAAGGCAGCCATTTGTTTACGCTGATACCCGAGACAAAACGAGTACACAAACATCATTGTTTGTTTTTTTTTCAAACTGCCGGATGCAATATGGCGGGCATAATGTTTAAAAAATTAATAATTTTTTGTGAACTTAATTATGTAATAACTTATCCCAGTAGCCAACAAAATTTTTGTAAATGTTCTATCTAAATTTAAATTAGTTAGAAATAACTATTTTAAAAACAAAAAGTCGATCACTGATTGAAAAATTAACATTTCTAATAAATCGGCTAGTTAGACTGCTAATTACTGTTAATTAGAAATGAGAAGGTTAGTAGTTATTAGCTAGAGAAGGTTCGTTTACAAATTAGATGACACGATTTTATAGATGGGTGATTCTCCTGAAAGGAATTACTTCACGTGTGTCCAACGTGAGTTTTTTTAATTGATATTTCCTTGTGTTTGCAATTTTTAAAAAACCTCCAAAATCCTATGATACCAAGTTTCATAAAAATTTATTAATTTAAAAATTTTTATGTCCGCCATATTGGATCCGCCATTTTTAATTTTTAAAATCTGACTTCAAATTTGTAATCAGAGACCCCCAAAACCCCCTGATACGAAATTTTCTAGAAATTGATTAATTTTAAAATTTTCATGGCCGCCATATTGGATCCGCCATTTTGAATTTTTGAAATATGACTTCAGATTTGTAATCAGGGACATCAAAAACAATAGAAACCATAATTAGTAGTTTAAATTTCTCGTTTTTTTTTGGAATTAATATTTTTTACCAATAATAACCTATTTTAGTTTTTTTTTGGTCAACTTTTGGTTCCTGTAAAAAATAGTAAACTTAACAAATTTCATAAGTTAAAAATGGCATATTATTCTTTGAAGATTTATGAAGAGAAACAGAGTAGTCCGGTCAAAAAATATTAATTTCCAACGATTTTACAGGAAATCTACGAAAAAAAGTTTTTTCCCATGCAAAATACATGCAAATTTTCAATAGCCTACAGGCACCACTAAATATTAATTTAAAAAAAAAATGAAAAAATACGTATCTTTTTTTTTCAATTTGTGTCAAATTGAGACCCGGAAATGGACAAAATTCCAAAATGTCATTATTAACGGCCACCCTAATATATATTTATATAATATTTTAATCTGATTTCATTTTTTTTTATTATTAAAACACAGAAGCTAGACAATCACGATCTTTTGTACATAAATAAATATTTGACTGCATTTTTTATAATACAGTGGAACCTCGATTAACAAATCGAATCGAAAGTTTGAATAATACAAATTAAAAGTATTTTTATATAACTGTAAAGAAACATGATTAAAGAGATAAACTTTACATTTCTTAAATTTAATATGTTTATTTTAAATGCATATTTAATTAATGAATATATTTATAAAACATAGTATTTAGAATTTTGAAAAATTTTTTGACAGTGGGACGTATGGCGACATTGAAAATGTGTTACGAAAATATGAATGATGAATTAAATATAAAAAATCAATTTTAAAATTCAAGACATGGAAAATTTAGGATAATGGAAGATTGGATAAAATGTTTTATTATTCGGATAACCGGTCAAGCGTCCGTTATTCTGTGCATTTGTCAAAGCATTTGTGTGTCCGTTAACAGAGGTGTCCGCTTTTAAGAGGGTCCGCTATTAAGAGGTTTTCATCTCATATAAAACAATATAATTTTGCCGGGACTTTTCAATTTCGTCCGTTAAAGGAGGTGTCCGCTATTGAGAGGTGTCCGCTAAGAGAGGTTTCACTGTATATTTGAAAATGTTCATAAACATTATAACAAAGTATTTAATGGCTCTATTTAGATCCATGTGTTGACATAGGACACTTTTTTTCGAACACTTTTTTCACATAAAATCTTAATTCTGAAATTGTCATTTTTGAGAAAATGACCCATATTCTAGTTTTTTCTTGGCTACAATTTTTTCAAGTCACAAAAAAAATATTTTTGGGCAACCCTACCCTTATGGAAAAGTATGACATGAAAATAATAACAGGCATGTGTGTCATTACTATGCGCGTCATTTTCTTCGCGGCCGCACAAGAAAAATGGCATGTCAAAGAATACATAAAAATGCCATCATGCGCAGTTGTATTCTACAACACCTATGGCTGCGCAGTACATGTTTGTCTGCCCCACAATGGTGCCCAATGTATGTTTACATGAAATTGTTCTAAAATAAATAATAATAATAATTTTTTCAATAACGCATTCTTTGCCTTGTCATTTTCTTCTGTCATTTTTCTTGTGTGGTCGCATAAAAATGACACGAAAATGACACGAAAGTAATGGCATACACCTTGTCCTTATTTTCATGTCACACTTTTCCTTAAGAGTAATACAGTTTGACCTGTAGATTCCCGGTAAGAAGCGAGAAATTAAAAAGAATTGGTAAATTTATACCTCTTCATAGAAAACAGTAAATTATTCAATCCTTATAAATTCCATTTCTGTCCAATGCTTTTGTATCTTGTGTTGAGACTAAGTTTCGATAACTCTTCAATCCTTTTCAAATGGCTATAGGCGATTGAAAATAATTGAAAAGTTAGTAAAGTTAAGTAAGCAACCCGATTTACGGAGAAAGTTAAAAATAGATATTAAACAGGGGTTGATCTGAAAATTCTAGCATGAATTAAAATTATGAAATTCAAATATTTCCTAATGAGTCAGAATTTCTGAAACGTGCCACCTAAAATTCGATAATTTTCTTTTTCGGTAAAATATTTTTTTCCTTGTAACATTTTATGCTAAAAATTACTGCCTAAAAGGATTTTGCAAAAAAAAAATTTTTGTTCATGTTATTAGCAATTGAATATTACTACCACTTTTTTTTCAAAAATTAATATCTCAAAAACTTATTGACCGATTTTGATGATCCAAATGGCATTCTTTTTGTCTTGAATCAAAGTTTATTTGAAAATTTTTGTTATGTAAAAATTTTGCTTTTTACTTGTTTAAAAAATTGTTTATTTATAAAAAGTTAATAAAAAATCATGTTCATCATCGAATTTCTAAATGAAAAAATACCACATTATTCTTTGAACCTTTCTGAATAATATTCCGTTGAGAAAAAAATGGCACGCATTTGATAATTGGTTTATTTAAATGTTTTGCTAATTCGCAAGGTGCGATTCACGCCTACCGCCAGCGCGACGTTTCTTAAAACAATTGAAATCGCCCCGTTCTAATAGAATTTCTCAGAGAGCATTAATTATTTAGCAGAACATTAAATTTGGTCACTGGAAAGAATGTTAAAAAACATAATTAAAGTTATATTTTTTGTCGTATTCTAAGTGATGTTTCGATGACAAAGATTTGTTATCATCTTTAGGTTACATTTATTGAAAATTAAAAAAAAATACATAAATTAATAAATCACTTCTAGCAGAAACATTTTTAGTATAATTGAGTAAAGGACAAAATAGTCAAAATAGTTTACAAAATAAATTGCAAAATATCTAATTAGAACTTATTTTTCTGTTATTAAACGATTAAATTCATGAATTCTCGTTCTAATATAAATTACACTGTGTAACAGTGAAAAATTACTTTGAATTGGACCTAGTCTAAGTTGTTTGTCATGAAAATCTAAAATAAAAAATGCGTATTAAATGCCCCCCTCCCCATAACTAAAAAATTTCATCTTACACGGAGAGAAAAAGTCTATTTAAAAAAAAAACTATTTTTTTTAATTTTTAATAAATGTAACCTAAAGATGATAACAAATCTTTGTCATCGAAACATTACTTAGAATACGACAAAAAATATAACTTTAATTATGTTTTTTAACATTCTTTCCAGTGACCAAATTTAATGTTCTGCTAAATAATTAATGCTCTCTGAGAAATTCTATTAGAACGGGGCGATTTCAATTGTTTTAAGAAACGTCGCGCTGGCGGTAGGCGTGAATCGCACCTTGCGAATTAGCAAAACATTTAAATAAACCAATTATCAAATGCGTGCCATTTTTTTTCTCAACGGAATATTATTCAGAAAGGTTCAAAGAATAATGTGGTATTTTTTCATTTAGAAATTCGATGATGAACATGATTTTTTATTAACTTTTTATAAATAAACAATTTTTTAAACAAGTAAAAAGCAAAATTTTTACATAACAAAAATTTTCAAATAAACTTTGATTCAAGACAAAAAGAATGCCATTTGGATCATCAAAATCGGTCAATAAGTTTTTGAGATATTAATTTTTGAATAAAAAGTGGTAGTAATATTCAATTGCTAATAACATGAACAAAAAATTTTTTTTTGCAAAATCCTTTTAGGCAGTAATTTTTAGCATAAAATGTTACAAGGAAAACAATATTTTACCGAAAAAGAAAATTATCGAATTTTAGGTGGCACGTTTCAGAAATTCTGACTCAATACGAAAACAGATAATAAATATAAAAGAGACAAACTCTAATCGAAAAAAGGTTATTGAATAATTGTCTGGAGTCCAATTAATACATAAGTAAGTCTCAAGTTACATATCTTCAAAATGGAATATTCAAATATATCTCTGGTAGCAGTTGGGACAAGGCGTCTAACTTCTGCGCTGGAAACCTGAGTTCCAATCTTTCAAACCGACAATTTTTTTTCTGTATAAATATTTAAAATGCTATTGAAAAATATTGGATTTAGCTTATTTTCAATGGTTTTCGATGGATACAAAAGAATTGGACAGAAATGGAATTCATAATCATTAAAAATTTCCAAATCTTTCTAATTTCTTGCTTCTTACCGGGCTGCACGGAAAATATAGAGTACCTAATTACACGAAAAATAATTTAAAACATAATTGGAGATAATAATTATAACTTCAAGCAAAAGCCATTATTTTTTTCCTAAATTGTAGTAAAATGTATGCCTCCCCCTAGCGGACAATTCCAGGCCTGTAGCTGATATAGTTGAAAAATTATAAAGGTACAAAACCCTTCGGTTTTAGAGCGAGTTTAACTCGCACTTGCCCGACTTTTTTATTGTTAAGTAACAAATATTTATATTATTAATATTATGTTTATTTAATAATTACTTATATTGTTTTCATTATTACTTATACCACAATTTGTTTTATTTTTTCAGAAATGACAACCAAGAGCAGTACAAATATTACTAACTGCATTGATAATAACACAACTATGGACAATAGGATCTCAATGTCTAAGGACACTCGTAATGTTAATATGAATTATAAACTAATAAATAATTCTATAGCAGGAATTGCTGATAAACTGGATTTGAAAATTATACGAGAATTATCTCTTTGTTTTAATAACGTGATGTTCATTCCAAATAGTTTTCCGGAACAGCTTATTAACTTAGAAAAATTGGATTTTTCGAATAACAATCTTGAAGATTTGCCAAGTTCTTTCGGTTTATTATCAAAATTGGAACACTTAAAAATGGATTATAATAAATTCCAAACTATGCCTGCAGTTCTTGCAGAAATAAGATCTCTAAAGTTTTTAAGCATGTCCCACAATACAATAGACAACATTCCAGAGGAGTTAGGGACTGTAGTTAATTTAGAAGTCCTTAATTTAAGTTATAACAAATTATTAAATCTACCAAATTCATTTGTAGAACTGAATCGCCTGAAGGAACTTAATCTTGCAAGCAATAATTTTGAAATTATTCCAGAGTGTGTAGTGTATGGTATGAGAAATTTAGAAATTTTGAATGTTTCTGTTAATTTGCAGATAAAACTTAATGTTCCTCCTTGCAGTAAGAGATTAATCAAATTTTATGCTATGAAAAATGGTACTTGTCGTACATTTCCCATATGGGTATTGACATCTGAATATTCTTCACTTGAAGAAATTAATTTTAACCAAACCGAATTCATAAAATTTTTATTTCCAAAGGAAAATGTTACCTTAAACGTAAAAGTGATTTCTTTCACTCAGTCCACTCTATCCGACAACATTCTAGAAATGTTAACAAAAAATATGAGGAAGTTGGAAAAATTAATTGTTGGGAATGATAAACCTTCAGTTCAAGGCAACGTCTTTTGTAACGTACCTTTTCAAAAATTTAAAAGTCCTCAAAAGATTAAAGAAATTTACATGAAGGGTACTGGACTTCCTATGGTTGTTCGATCAATTAATACGTTAACTAACATCAAGTTAATAGATTTTAGCAACAATACAATAGCTTGGTTGCCTGATGAGTTTTGTCACTTAAAAAACTTGGAGGTTTTAATTATTAATGACAATAACCTGTCAGTACTTCCCGATGATTTTGGAAATTTGGTTGCACTTAAGATACTACTTATGAGTCATAATCATCTTTCAATTTTACCTAACTCTATGAGTAATTTAAAGGAATTAAGTCTATTTGATTTATTCGAAAACGATTTGTCAGAGGTGCCATGGAGTATTGTTAAAATGGAAAAAATAATAGGGCTCGATATAGACAATAATTTCATATCTACAAAAAATTTAATGGTGAGTAAAAACTCTATTTTACAATATAATTTATGAATTTTTAGTTTGAAAGAGGAACTGTAATAATATAACACAAATTAGACATATTTAAATTTAAAAGAAAAAATGATCTGGACAGTCGAAGCTTGATCGATGAACTTTCAGTTGAGGAAATTTTGTTTACTAGAACTTCCAAATCGCGCTACGTGCGCAAAATTGTGCTCTTCTCGTTTTTTTATTTTCTAATCGTCCAATTTTATACTTAACAATTTCTTTAATAACTGGATTTTTTCGGTCAATATCTTCAGGGAAGTTAATATCGACTACTCTAAAGTACCCATGTACCCACCTGATGTCGAGGTCATTTCCGGTCAACTTCTTCAGGGAAGTTAAGATCAAAATAAAAAATTTCCTTCTCAGAAGTACTCCAGTACTCAACTAATGTCCAGGTCTCTTCCGGTCGACTTCTTTAGGGAAGTTAACTTCAAATTGGGAAAATCGACTTCTCTAAAGAAGCTAAGTTCCCAACCAATGTCCAGGTCACTTCTGGTCAACTTCTTCAGGGAAGTTAACCTTAAAATGTGAGAATCGACTTCTCTGAAGTACCCAAGCACAAAACTGATGTCTAGGTCATTTCTGGTAAACTTTTTCAGGAAAGTTAACCTCAAAATGTAAAAATTAATTTCTTTGAAGTATACAAGAACCCAACCGATCTCTAGGTTATTTCCGGTCAAGTTCTTCAGGAAAGTTAAACACAAAATAAAAAATTCGACTTCTCTGAGGTTCCTAAATACCCAACCGATGTCTACTTCATTTCCGATCAATTTTCTCAGTTAAGTAAACCTCAAGATGTGAAAATGAATCTTTTTGAATAAACTAACATAAGTTCAAATGTTTTAAATATAGGGACTAAAAGTCTCAAAACAAGACATTTGGTTTTGAAGTGTCAGTATGTTGGTTTATTCAGCGTTGTTTATTTTCACACTATAAGGTAAACGTCCTTAAGAAAGATAATTGGAAATAAATAAACAACGGTTTGGTACTGGGGTAATCCTGGGAAAGCATATTTATACATTTTGAGGTTATCTTCCCAGTACAAGTCAACTGGAAATGATCTAGATATCAGACTGGTACTTGAGTATTTCAGAGAAGTAGATTTAACATTGGGAGGGTAACTTCTCTGCAGAAGTTGTTAGGAAATGACCTGGGCTTTGATCGAATACTTGGGTCTTTCAGAGATGTTGATTTAACATTTTGTGGTTGACTTTCCTGAAGAAGTTGACTGACAAGACCTAGATATCAGATAGCTACTTCAATATTTTAGCAGAATCGATTTTTTCATTTCAGGGTTAACTTCCCTGAGAAAGTTGGCCGGAAATGACCAGGACATTGGTTAGGTAGTGGGGTACTTTTAAAAAGTAAATTTCTTCATTTTAAGGTTGACTTTCCTAAATAAGTTGTCCGTAAATGACCTGGACATCGGTTGAGTACTTCTGTACTTCAGAGAAGTCGACTCTCACATTTTGAGGTTAACTTCCCAAAAAAAGTTGACTAGAGGTGACCTAGACATTGGTTGGAAAATGGAGTACTTCTAATAAGTTAATTTTTTCATTTTAATCCTAACTTCCCTAAGGAACTTGTCTGGAGATGACCTGGACATCGGGATGGTACTTGGATACTTTAGAAAAATCGATTTTCCCATTTTGAAGTTAACTTTCCTAAAGAAGTTGACCGGAGGTCACTTTGAAGTTAACTTTCCTGAGGAAGTTGTCTGAAGATGACCTGAATGTCGGGTTGGTACTTAGGTACTTCAGAGGTGTCGATTTTTATATTTTGTGGTTAACTTGCCTGAAGAAGTTGTCTGGAGATGACCTGGACATGACCTGGACATCGGTTGAATACTTCGGTACTTCAGAGAAGTCGATTTTCACATTTTGAGGTTACCTTCCCTGAGGATGTTGTCCGGAAATTATCTGGACATCGATTAAATACTTCGGTACTTCAAAGTGGTCGATTTTCACATTTTGAGGTTACCTTCCCTGAGGATGTTGTCCGGAAATTATCTGGACATCGATTAAATACTTCGGTACTTCAAAGTGGTCGATTTTCATATTTTGAGATTAACTTCCCTGAAGAAGTTGACCGGAAATGACATGACATCGGTTGGGTACTTGGGTACCTTCGAGATTTCGATTTTCACATTTTGAGGTTAACTTCTTTGAAAAAGTTGTCTGGAGATGATCTGGACATTGGGTTGGTACTTAGGTACTTCAGAGATGTCGATTTTTATATTTTGAGGTTAACTTTCCTGAAAAAGTTGACCGTAAATGACGTGGACATCGGTTGCGTACTTGGGTACTTTAGAGATGTCGATTTTCACATTTTGAGGTTAACTTCCTTGAGAAAGTTGTCTGGAAATTACCTACACATCGGTTGAATACTTTGGTACTTCAGAGAAGTCTATTTTCATATTTTGAGGTTAACTTCCCTGAAGAAGATGATCGGAAATGACGTATTCAGCGGTTGGGTACTTGGGTACTTTAGTTCTTACAACTTCATAGAAGGATGCCTTAGAATTTTCACACCGTTTAAAATCTCTTTTCTCATTTCTCTCTCTCTACTCTGCCTTTATCTATCCCAGACACCTGTTATACCTTTTCCTCTTTCACATTTTGCACGCCATTGTTGTCTTTATCTATCCCAGGTAAACTTATATTCTCTCTTGCTTCTAGAACTACAACTGTGAACTCTCCATGCGTTGTGCACTCATTTGTTGTCTTTATCTATCCCAGGAAAACTTATATTCTCTCTTGCTTCTAGAACCACGACTGTAAACTCACCTTGCGTTTCTCACTTATTCTTGTCTTTTTAGGCCAAAACCAACCAAACCAACCAACCAAACCAAATCTATCCCAGGTAAATTCTATAACTTATTCTCTCTTAATTTCTAAAAAGCATAGCAGTATACCTATATCTATAACTAACTGATTTCTTATATAGGACTTATAGCGTAATCGGGTATCCCCTGGTTAAAATAGTTATTTATGGTACACCCCTGCACATAAATGCTGTCCTTCCGGTTTATTGTTCGAACAATAGACGAACAATAAACCGGAAGTTCAGCATTTATGTGCAGGGGTAAGGCTTCTAAACGGCATATTACGGTACGAGTGTAATTTAGCAAAACGAAGCTACATTTAGCGGCGCAGAGGAAGCCGAGGCAGATAAGACGTAGCTGAGTTTTCCTAAATTACACGAGTACCTAAGTGCCGTTTAAAGAAGCCATGTATCATACAAAATTTTTTGTCAATTCGCACGATGAGAACGAGTTTATGGACGATCAGTGACGCTTGAATGTTTTGCTTACTGTACGAGGCGTAAGGCCGCCAACCAATCAGAACGCAGTTCTGATTGCTTACTGGCCTTGGCCAGTAAGCAGAACATTAAAGCATCGCTGACTGTCCGTAAACTCGTGCTTATGGTGTGAGTATGACAAAAAACATATTAGAAGATAGTAGAAAAACAATAGAAAAATCATAGAGACACACTATTATTTTAAGCGTTTCTAATGTCTTTTTAAGAGGTAATTTTTTTAAGGAGTTTTCTTATGTCTCCAACTGTCGTTGTAAGAGTAAAAAAAAAATTTCCTACTACTTTCTAAGAGCTTTTAACGAGCTTTTGTTTGAAGAAAAAAAGTATTACATGTTTTTTAAGAGTTTCTAAGAGCTTTCTAAGAGCTTCTAGTGACTGCAAATGTTATAAATATTTTCAATGATCTTTGACTGAGTTTCTAAGAGGTTTCTATGAGCTAATGAAATAAATATTAATTTCCGAAACATATTTTTTTAAAAATTTTAAAAGCTTTTTTAGAGTTTCCTAAAGCCAAAAATTTATAAAGTAACCAATGATCTTTGAAAGAGTTTCTAAGAGGTTTTTATGAGCGAATAAAATAAATATTAATTTCCGAAACATATTTTTTTAAGACTTTTTAATAGTATATTTCGTAACATGCGTGACAAGCAGTCGTTTCTGAAACGAGAGCAATGTTTTTGCAACGAGTGAAACGAGTTGCAAAATTGCGCGAGTTTTAAAACGACTGTTTTGTTCACGCAGTTACGAACATAACAGTTTCATAACAAAGTCATAAAAGGCGTGATTCGGTTCTCTGTATAGATAACCAGAAAATTGCAGAATGAAGAACGATTCACTATGTCACGTCAGAGTGCACACAAATACAATCCAAATTGAATGTCTCACACTTTTTTACTTGTCAACACGCCGCGCTAGTGATACTGTCAGGTTAGATTTTGAAGCTGTACTACTCACGCTAAAGACATCGACTCTGTTCTGTTGGTCAAACAGTGCGTGCAAGAAAAGTAGAAAAGTGGGAGACATGCAATTTGGACTGTACTTGTTTGCACTCTGACGTCACATAGTGAATCGTTCTTAAATCTGTAACTTTCTGGTTATCTACAGAGAACCGAATCACGCCATTTTTAAGACTGCGTTATGAAATAGTATATTTCGTAACATGCGTGACAAGCAGTCGTTTCTGAAACGAGAGCAATGTTTTTGCAACGAGTGAAACGAGTTGCAAAAATTGCGCGAGTTTCAAACCGACTGCTTTGTTCACGCAGTTACGAACGATACTTTTCATAACAAAGTCATAAAAGGCGTGATTCGGTCCTCTGTATAGATAACTAGAAAGTTGCAGAATTAAGAATGATTCACTATGTCACGTCAGAGTGTACGCAAATACAATTCAAATTGAATGTCTCACACTTTTTTACTTGTCAACACGCCGCGCTAGTGATACGGTCAGGTTAGATTTTGAAGCTGTACTACTCACGCTAAAGATATCGACTCTGTTCTGTTGGTCAAACAGTGCGTGCAAGAAAAGTAGAAAAGTGGGGGACATGCAATTTGGACTGTACTTGTTTGCACTCTGACGTCACATAGTGAATCGTTCTTAAATCTGCAACTTTCTGGTTATCTACAGAGAACCGAATCACGCCATTTTTAAGACTGCGTTATGAAAAAGCTTTTTAAGAGTTTCCTAAAGCCAAAAATTTATAAAGTAATCAATGATCTTTGAAAGAGTTTCTAAAGGGTTTCTAGGAGCTCTACTCGGTTTAGATTCTTATTTTCATACCGATAATAGCTGCGAGCGTTAATCGTTAGATAGGTCTTAGGTTTAGGGTTCGAATCCTCTCGTCGCGTTTGGAATTTTTAATTTGTTTTAAGACGAAAAAAATAAAATGATAAATAATTCTAATAAAAATTAATAAATTTAAAAACTAAAATTTTTTTGCTTCAAAAAACTTATGAATATTCCAATGGAATATTCCTGCAATGTTATATTGTAATGTTCCAGAGACATTACAATTTAATATTCATGGAATGTTCCACTGAAATATTCCCTGAGTCGGACATAGCAACGTTCCAGTAACGTCACTGCAATATTCCATTGGAATGTTCCGAATGTCACAAAAAAATATTCCAGGAATGTCCCTGGAATATTACGTGTTATGTGGGCTGAGTGGTTACGGAAACACCCGAATGGTTCCGAATACACCCGAATGGTTACGGAAACACCCGAATGGTTACGGAAACACCCGAATGGTAACGGAAACACTCGAATGGTTACGGAAACACCCGAATAGTTCCGAAAAACAACCGAAAGGTTACGGAAACAGCCTAATAGTTCCGGAAACACCCGAATGGTAACGGAAACACTCGAGTGGTTCCGGATACACCGGAGTGGTTACGGAAACACCCGAATGGTTCCGAATACACCCGACTAGTTACGGAAACACCTGAATGGTTACGGAAACACCCGAATGGTTCCGAAAACAACCGAAAGTTTCCGGAAACACCCGAATGGTAACGGAAACACTCGAGTGGTTCCTGAAACACCTGAGTGGTTACGGAAACACCCGAATGGTTTTGAATACACCCGAATGTTTACGGAAACACCCGAAAGTTTCCGGAAACACCTTAAGGAGGGTAGGGTTTTCAAATTTTTTTTTTTCGTTTTTTTTTAAATTTTTTTATCTGAATGTATAATATTTCAACAATATTGTGTCAAAATTTCAAGTCGATCGGAAAAAAAATGACGACGTTATGAGTATTTTTAGACCTGCCTGATTTTCATATCTGTCCAGTCCGAGCGCGCTATTGTTATCTGGCAGTTGATTCGATTTTTATATAATACCTTAAAACAGGAGTAAAAAATACTTTAGACATCATGGATGATGGAAACATATCTTATAAACCTGGAATCAATAATTTAGTTTGAGGTAAGCCGATAAAACTCGCTTATGAACGTCTTTAGTGTTCAAAACTTTAAAGCGTTTTTCCCAAAAGACACATTTTCAAAGTCGGTGCCCCTCGTAACTCCGAAACTACTCAACCGATCCTTTTGAAATTTGGAACACTATTTCTGTATAAAATTTACGAGGTATTGACGAAGCCCTTTTTTTAATTTTTTTTTTTTTTTTTTTTTTACAATAAAAAATAAGCCGATTTTTTTGGGTAAAAATCACGTTTTTCACTTCAAAGTGTTCCCAAAAATCGAAAAATTAAAATTTCGAAAATCCCCCTCGACATTACCTGGGGAAATCGATCTTCTAACAAAAAATCTTTGGTTTTTTCATTTCTGATGATTTTGCACTTAGTTATGAGGGGCACCGCAATTCATCTTTTTTCTAAGGCGCCTCACAATAATTGCTGCCATTGCTCTATTTTCAGATATTTTTCAGTAAAAATTTGACACAATATTCTTCAAATGTTGTTCATTATTGTCCAATAAGTTTTAGTGAACTGATTTTAACTGTGTCATCAGAAAAAATTCACAAAAAAGTGCCTTTTTTTGCACGAATTAACCCTACTCCCCCCCCTTAATGGTTATGGAAACACCCAAAAGATCACGAATACACCCGAATGGTTACGGAAACACCCGAAAGATCACGAATACACCCGAAAGATTACGGAATTACCCGATTGGTTCTGGAAACAATCTTATTTAATACATTAATACCTTAGATTTATGTATTGAATTTGAGACAAAAATATGTTTGAAACCGTTAACGTTTTTTTCTTTGATTATTACTACTTGGAGGCGAATTTTAAATTGAAGTGATAGTTTGAGACATTGATATTTCACACACTGATCCTTGTTATTTGTTTTGTTGTTCCTTAAGACCGTTTCAAACCTTGATACATGGAGATAAAAATTAAAAATTTATTATGTTCACCAATGTATGTCATTGGTATTTAGCCAATATGATTGTTAAAAAAAGCCACGAAACCCTCAATTGTAGGCGCATTGCGCCTGCGTTTTGTACTGTTTATTTTTTCATTAGTTGTATAGTAATTGCGTAAATAAATAATTCAAAAAATATATATCAACTTTAACTTTATTCAAAAAGTTAGATCCCGTAAACGCCAATGTTTAAACCGTTTTCAATGAATTATTTTTTTTTTTTTTGTAAAAAGTAACATTCATATCTCAGAGTACAACAACTAAACATACTATTCATATAGTATTTATATTTTTTTAAGACACAAAAATTTTGACTTTTGTCCAGCTAGATTTGCGATTCGTACCACTGTGCGACATAAGGAAGCGTGTAAAAAAATAAAATACACAAAACCATACGAAGTTGTCGACGAAAACTGGCGTTGTCAGTACAATCCGCATTTTAATTTCATGTCAAAATATAAAAAAATTAAATATATTTTTTATTAAAATAAACTTGTTATTAAATTATTTAAAGATTATCTGAAATCAAGCAATGAAATTCATGCGCTTAACGCAAAATCAAAAATTGAAAGCACGTAAGAAAATTTTTTTTTTAAATATTCAAAAATTCGTAAATATTTCTTTAAAACAAACGCCGAAAAAAATGTTCGTATTAATGTTTCGTCGACAAACCGAAAAAAAACAAATAAAAGATTTTATTTTTCTCTTGCCAAAATTAAAAGAAATTCCAAATGTCGTCTCGAATAAAAAATCATTCTCAAAAAAAATTCAAAAAAACAATAGTTTGAGAAAAAAATATTTTTCTAAAAAAAACTATTCAAAAAAAATATTTAAAAAAAAATGTTTCGTAAAAAAATTTTTTTCGGAGACTTACAACAACATATATGCAAGTGCACAGACATAAATCATAAAAATTCCATAGGCGATGAGACGATCTTCGGAGAAGACACGGCAGGTGAATCGGACGACGAACTCCATGTCCAGCAGAACCTTATGTCAGCAATCCTTACAGTTTGGCAGGTCCCTGCATACACCACGGCGGCGATGAACTCTCACAGGAATAGCCAAGAATCCCATGAAAAAAGGGATCTCATAAGAGACAGCAGACAGCTCAAAGAACTGTTAGTTTGCGGAAGGCATAAAAAAGATAAGTACCTTAAACATGGGCAAGAATGTTCTGCCCATGCGCCGTTCAATGAAAGCGTTTGTTTAAAAAAAGAAGTCTGGAACACTCGGAAAATGGTATGTCAAATCCACACCAGGTTTGCCTCTCGAGTCGTGGTTCAGGAAGTCAAGTCCAGATGCAAAACTCAGGAACAAAAAATCCAGAAAAATACAATAAAATCTACGGCAGCAGACAAAAAAGACATCACAAAAAATTCCGTCAGGACCAGAACATGGGCGGTCGGTCAATGTAAGAATTCAACAATTTCGTCCAAAAGTAAAAATGCCGGCAGCGTCAGTGACCACATGGCACAAACACTCACATTGATATATCTGTTGATTACAGATAAAGCTCGATTTAAAATTTTACACTCGACACGTGCTTGACGACATCATTACATCACGATCACATCGGGGTCACCAATGAGGAAAATAGTTATCGATTATTTATAATCTTTGGTTTCAGAAGGTAATCCCACTGAAATCTGACTCCACATTTAATATAACACCTTATTTAATAATAACAAATTGAATTTACATAAGTATATAAATTATATAAAAAATGTCAGTGAACAAGTCTTTCACAAGTGACTGCCGGATTAATACTAATTTAATCGATATCATAAGGAATCACATGATTACACATACAATTACTCTTCACGTATACATACACAATTCCACCACTCATTCAAACCATGGAGAGGAAACATCGTCTCTCGCTTTAGGGTAAAATCATAGGCTACGAACGCAGGAAGCAAGGATGGAAACGTCGAGCCTACGAATCCCCACAGCATCACACGGCTGCGGTACACCAAAGTATTAATCACCCCATCCTGACAAGCGAACAAAAATCCCTCTGTCTCCGATTTTAATCCAGCCGATTTAAGGAATGCAAAAGACAAACCTACAGACAATCCCATTTCTCTGACGATATTATAAAATTGTCCGTGAACAGGCTTAATAACATGTTTTTCTAAAAGAAGTACATGTTCTGCATTCTTTACATGTTTTTTGAGCATCAAAGGTGGTAATGACGCTAATCCATGTTCGGTATTATTTGTATCAAATCGAAGATGAAGTTCTTTTGCCGCTCTATTTGCCGCTTGATATAAAAATGCCCCATTATTTGCAACTTCATGATGATGGACAAATTGCATTAAAGGATCCGTACTATTCATCACTGAGCATGCCGCAGCCAGTACAATACGGCGATAAAGACATTCTAAACTTTGTAACCCTCTTCCTCCCTGATCTTGTGGAAGGTAAATTGTAGTTACGGAAGACCTTGGATGATGGCATCGATGTACTGTCATCATCTTGCGCGTTTGTCTATCCAGTATCTTCAGCTCATCCACATTCCATTTAATAGCCCCAAATGTATAGAGTATTAAAGGAATGGCTAATACATTTGTGGCCTGTATCTTATTCTTCCCTGATAATTCGGATGACCAAATTTTCCTGAGAAGACCTCGATATTTAATTTGTAGATGATCTTTAAGCCCACGCACATCTTGAGTTTCCAATTGTGGAATTCCAAGATATGCGTAAGTTTCTCCTTTGCCTAGATGATGAATGGTGTTACCACCAATAAGCTTAAGATCGTCTAAATCGCCTGATGTTTCAGATGTTTCCAGTCTTCCTCTATTCATATGAACAACAGCACATTTATCAAGTCCAAAGCTCATTCCAATTGCACTGGAATACTTGGCCACTGCAAACACTGGAATTTTCAATGCTACTTTACTGGAGCCATAGAGCTTAAGATCGTCCATGTAAAACAGGTGGTTAATCTTGGTTAGCTACACAAGTATCCAGAGTGTTTTTCCCGAAGCACAACAGACAGAGGCAAGAGGGAGATACAAAACAATAGAGGACTAAGAAAGTTGCCTTGGAAAACTCCTCTTTTGTAGATGATGACGTCAGTCATTACCTGTTGCTTGTTTGATGTTAATACAAACCTTATTCTCCATAAGAGCATAAGCTCTCTTAAGCATCTCACTATGTCTGGATGTACCGCAAGACATTCAAGAAGCTTAATAATAAGCTCATGACTGGTGAAAACAAACGCCTCACGGTAGTCAATCCAAGCCATGGA
The DNA here is from genome assembly GCA_037103525.1 of Ganaspis brasiliensis. Taxonomy (NCBI): domain Eukaryota; kingdom Metazoa; phylum Arthropoda; class Insecta; order Hymenoptera; family Figitidae; genus Ganaspis; species Ganaspis brasiliensis. The sequence goes on along the minus strand of JAZKLR010000266.1, from coordinate 2,750,589 downwards.
CAAGTTTCGTCGATAAAATATCGAGTCTTGGGTGACACACCTATCAATCAGTTGGTTCTCTCTACAATAGGGTGGTCCAAAAATGCATGGGAACACAAAAATATTTTTTTTTAATGCTCTCACCCCCTAGGATTGTTCTATATCGAAAAAAATACCCCTATTTTTTGTTTTTGTATTTTTTTTTATTTAGATGGGGCTCAAAGCGCTCACAGTTTCCCATGCAAAATGCATGGGAAAAAAAGGCTTTTTCGTAGAAATGGAATAGAACCGTTGAAAATCAATATTTTTCAATCGCCCAACTCTATTTCTCTTCAAAAGACTTCAAACAATAATGCCAAATTGTTTATTTAAAGATTTTTTAATATTAACTATTTTTTAAGGACGCTTATACCCTCAAGCGGTTCTCATTCTATCGGACCATGATACTCAATATTTTTTTAATTCCATTTCGTCTTATAATTTGGTTTCTCTATAGTATTTTGTAGTTAAAATCAATGCACAAACAAATATTATTGAAAGAAATTTTTTTTTTGAAAATTACAAGTTTTTAAAATTTTGTATTCCAGATTATTTCAAAAAAGTGAAGGATTTCTACCCTTAAATAACATTTTCTTAACAACGGAACGGTAAATTAATTAAATATTATTGTAAAAGCTGTATTCTATTACAGTTTAAAATATATTAGTTTTTTAAAAAAATGTGTAGAACTGTGTTTTTTAAATTAATCAAAATATAGTCATTTTGCGCGTTTTGTTACTTTTTCCATGTAAAAGTCCCAACTTTATAAATTTATATCTTAAAAACAGAACGGTAAAATTTAATAAAATTATAACAGTACATGTAAAGTAATGCATTTATTATGTCATTGAAATTTTATAAGAATCTGTAGAAATTGGTTTTTTGGATAAACCTCCTTAAAGGGCCTCAAAAAAACCCCATAAATTACAAAATTACGAAAAAATCGTTGGAAAATATTTTTTACTATTTTTATGCAAGTTTTTTCCTAGATTCTGAATAATAAAAATAATTATATATTTTTAATCATTATTCCATGTAATTGCTAATTTGTTTAAACAAATTATTATTGTTTATTTACAACTTTTTATCAAATTAAGGTAGAGAGTTGCAACTTTTTCCTAATTTTGCAACTTATCGAGGCCATTGGAGCCAAACACGAACAAAAAAGTTAAAATAATAATTTAAACAACTGTTTAAACAAATTAAATTGTTTATTATCAACTTTTTGTTAAAAAGAGGTACAGAGATGCAACTTTTTCTTATTTTTGCAACTTTTCGAGGTCAGTCTAAGACTAAGAACTAAGAGTACTAAGTTCTAAGAACAAACTAAAAGTAATGATTTTTATAATTGTTTAAACAAATTATATTGTTTATTATCTACATTTCATGAAATAGAGCTACAGAGATGCAACTCTTTCTTAATTTTGCAATTTTTCAAAGTCAGTCAAGCCATGTACTAACAACAACCTAAAATAATATTTTTTACAATTGCATAAATAAATTAATAATATTTATTTTCAACTTTTTTTTAAGTAGAGCTAAAGAGTCGCAACTTTCTCTTAATTTTTCGAGTTTTGTTTTGTGGAGAGGTAGGAATAACTGTAAGACATAATAATTAAGTACAAAATTCTAGAATATTTATTTTTTTAATATGATAAATACATGGGTTGGTTATTATAAACTAAAAAAAAAAAAGCAACATCGAAATACTACTAAAACTGAATATAGAATGAGCTTCTAAAGGTAGAAATGGATAAATTTATAAAAAGTTGCAATTCTCTAGCTTTATTCAATAAAAAGTTGAAACTAAATATTATTAATTTATTTAAACAATAGTAAAAAATATTATTTTAGGTTCTTGTTAGTACATGGTTTGACTGACCTCGAAAAGCTGCAAAATTGAGAAAAAGTTGCATCTCTGTACCTCTTTTTAAAAAAAAGTTGATAATAAACAATTTAATTTGTTTAAACAATTATTTAAATTATTATTTTAAATTTTCTGTTCGTGTTCGGCTTCAATAGCCTCGATAAGTTGCAAAATTAGGAAAAAAAAATTAGGAAAATTGTCTAAGACAAAAGCTACGGAAAAGAGGCAAAGAAGCGTCTTCTTCATTCAACGAATATGAGGTTTCATAGATGTTTTTCCAGAAGTTTTCGATCTTTTCGCGACATGGTGGTCTGTCAACGACCAGCGATGTTATACCGAATAGGCGGGAAAGATTAGTTTCGAAAACATTATGTTGTTTTATCCACTTAACCCGACGTTCTAAACGTTCTCTTATGACCACAAGAGAACGTATCTTCTCAGTCTAATGCTCCTTGATGGTCTGCAGCTTAGATTCATTCAAAGTATGATGTAATCTTTTCAGAGATCAGGATATTTCTAACACTCTAGTTGTAAATCTCCGATTCGTCTCTAGATAAGCAGTCACACTCTAAAGGTGAGAAGCATTCTGTCTAGCCACCCCAATTTTGAATTGAACCTGCCTAATTCTTTTACAGGTCTTGGCAACGCGATCTGAAACAGATTTTTTGTTACTGTCACGAACTAAGGAAACGGCTTTTTCATAGACTGCACAGTTCAATGTCCAGCGATCTACATCCTCTGGAAGTAATGAAATTTCTCTATTTGCTTCAGACATTTTGTCCATTTTAATGGAAACTTTAAGATGGATTTTGGTTTCCCTTTGCTCTTATTATTATTATTATTTTTTTTTTCTTACAAAACAAGTTTAGGAGTTTATTTTTTTTTATTTTTTTTTTTTTACAAAACAAGTTTAGGAGAGGAAAAAATGCCTTTTTTTCTTTTGCTCGAGGTGTTTTCAGTTCACTGTTCTGTAGGTGTTCCTGTCCCTTGCCCCTGTTGTTCTTACGCTTGGTATCTTTTTCATTTGGCTTACAAATGAAGCTTTAATCCCTCCCAAACAGACTAGTATGAGAACAATTAATCGAATTTTATAACCTGGATACATTTAGCTCAGTTCAAACATAAGATCTTGATATTTCGTCCGTTTCTCATCCTCCTTTTGTATGATGTTGCCCTCAGCAGGAGCCGAAAACTCTATCACACAAATGATCTTACTTTTATGATCCTGGAGTACAATATCAGGCTTAGTAGCTCTGATACGATGAGTTGTAGGAAAAGAAAAATTTCAGTAGATCTTACACTGTTCATTTTCCACAACGGATTCCTGATCCCCTTGGGCATACGGCAAGATGGGTTCCTTATCAATAGCATACTGGTGTCGAAGGTGATAATACAGCACTTAAGAGCAGCATTGAGTCTTTCTACATACCTGTAACATGCATACTTCGGACACGCACTTAGAATGTGACCAAGTGTTTCCGGGTATTGCTTACATGCTCGACAGTTGTTATTGTCGACAGGTATATGCATTACGCGACTGCGGTACACCAGAGTAATAATTACACCATCCTGACAAGCGAACAAAAATCCCTCAGTCTCTGATCTCAAACCAGCAGATTTAAGAAAAGCAAAAGTCAAGCCTTGAGACAATCCTATTTCACTTATGAGATTATAGAACTGCCCGTGAACAGGTTTGCTTTTATGTTCCTGTAACAAAAGCGCTTGTTCTGTCTTCTTGACACACTTTGTAAGCATCAATGGTGTTAACGATGCTAACCCGTGCTCCATATCACTGGCTTCAAATAGGAGACTAAGTTCATTTGCAGCTCTTTCTGCCGCACGATATAAAAACGCCCCAACATTTGCAATTTCATGATGGTGGACAAATTGCATAAGGGGATCTTTACTGTTCATCACCGAACATGCTGCAGCCAGTACAATTCTTCGATGAAGACACTCTAAATTTAATGGACCTCTTCCTCCCCGGTCTCTTGGAAGGTAAATTCGTTGCACGGAAGACCTTGGATGATGACTACGATGGATTGACATCATCTTGTGGGTTTCTCTATCTAGTATTTTCAACTCATTCACATTCCACTTAACAGCTCCAAAGGTATAGAGAAGTAAAGGAATGGCTAATGTATTTGCGGTCTGTATTTTGTTCTTCCCAGACAATTCGGAAGACCAAATTTTTCTGAGAAGCCCACGATACTTTGTTTGGAGTCGATCTTTAAGCCCACACACATCTTGAGTCTCCGACTGTGGAATTCCAAGATATGTGTAAGTCTCTAGGAGTTTATTATTATTATTATTATTATTATTAAGCTCTATAGTTTGGGAATCAGTGGTAAACTGATAAGAATCCTGCGCCAGTTCTATGATAAACCCAAAGTCACTGTAAAATGTGAGAGTTATTCGTCACCAATAGCTATCACCGAGGGCATCTTGCAAGATGATAAGTTTGAGTCCGCTATTATTCATTTTATTTTTGAGCGATATGGTTGATTACTTTATGAAAAAGGGTATGGAGGGTATTTTTGTAACACACATAAAAGATATTTTACTACTTCTGTTTGCGGACGATTTAGTAATTTTCCCAAAATCTTGGCATGATGCACAAAAGAAATTAAAGATATTAAAAGAGTACTGCGACCTAAATAATCTTTAATTAAATGTAGAAAAAACAAAAATATTACCTATACGAAAAACAGGAAAATGTAAACGTTTAAGACGGCTGTACTATGGTTAAGAAAAGTTGGAGTATCAAAATATCTATCACTATCTGGAAGTTCCATTTTCCAGCTCAGGTAAATTTTATGTAGCTTCGGAATTTTTTATATCAAAAGGGCTGACATCGGTGTCTAGAGTACAACAAATTTTATATTCTTGCAAAAATAGGTCATGGAACGCTATTATTAAACTACTTAATTCTGTTGTTAATGCAACTTCCTTATATGACTCAGAAATTTGGGCATTAAGATATGCGGATTTAATAGATCGTGTGCAAACAAACTTCTTTAAAGGCCAATTTTACTGGCCCAGGAACACGCCGAATCATTATATATGGTTAGAAACAGGAATGATGCCGATAAAATTACCAATTATAAAACGCACATTGAATTGGTGGAAAAATGTATTAAAAATGTCGAATGATAGGATTCCAAAGATCTGTTATAAAGAACTATTAGAGCTGGATCAGCAAAACAAACTTAAGTCGTGCTATAATTGGGCTACTTAAATTAGGGAAATTATAGAATCAGTTGATAGCAACGAAGTGTGACTTCAACAGTGTACCCTGAGCGATAAAGAAATTGACAGAGAGAGCAAATGTATTATAGCAAGATGGGAAATTAAGTTAAAAAGTGATATTATTCATCTTATCAATAACTCAAAATGCAGTAACATTTATAAACACATTAGTAATTTGCAATTTAAAACCCAAAATATTTAAAAACTAACTTAACATTAAAAAACTGAGGGTAATAAGCCAACTAAGATTGTCATACCATTCAAGAATAAAAATTAGTCATAATAGAATAATCTATCTAATAAATTCAAATCAAATTTGCACCTTTTGCAATCTAAAAGCTCACGAGAATCTGCAACATTTTTTGTTGGAGTGACCAATTTACGCACCTCTTAGGAACAGATATTTGAAACATGTAGGCAATAATATTGTACATAACAAAGTCGAAATGACTGAGATGCTTCTATCAGTAAAATGTGCGGAACAAATTAATAATTTATACTATTATACGGTAAATGCGCTACAAATCAATATCTATCAATATCTATCAATATCTATCAATATCTATATATCTATATATATCATAATCAATATCTATTATTATTATTAACGCCTTTTTTCTATTATTATTTCGATTATCATTAAGTTTTTTAATTTTTAATTCAATTGCTCAATTATTAGCTTTAATTTTTAATTCCATTTTTCAATTTTTATTTCTATTAGTCAATTTTTAAGTATATTCCATAAATTTAAATTTAATTAATTAATTTCTAATTATTTTTTTTAATTCTCAAATATTTTCTTTAATTTTCAATTATTTTTATAATTTACCATTGAGTCCTCAATATTAAATAATTCTTGGATATTTTTAGGTACTTTTTTCACTCATCAAAATTGTTTTAAAACTTCAATTTAATTGTTATTATTGTTATTATTATTATTATTAACGCATTTTTTCTTTTATTATTTCGATTACCATGAAGTTTTTTAATTTTAAATTCAATTGCTCAATTATGATCTTTAATTTTTAATTGCATTTTTCAATTTTTATTTCCATTCTTAAATTTTTAAGTATATTCCATAAATTTTAATTCAATTCTTTAATTTTTCTTTGCTTTCTTCAATTTTTAATTATTTTTTTAATTTTAATTATTCTTTTTCGATTTTTAATCCATCCAGTTGTTAAATGTGCAATTGTTTCCAACAATTCTGTGGCTGAAAAGTAAAACAGCACAACTCCCATTTTATCAAATTTGAGATAACATCAGATTTTTATATATGTAGATATAATTTTTAAAGATTCATAATTGTAAATTGATTAAAATGTTTATTTACGTAGAAAATATTAAAAAACGTAATCGCATAAATACATTAAAATCGAGAAAAGTAATTGAAGTTATACTCTGAAACCTTTAAATTGCATTAAATTTGTTAAACAGATATAAAAACTACATTAGAAAACAAGATTAAATATCAAACACCCAAAATATTTGTTTATTTTTCGATATCACAGAAATCAGAAAAAAACAAAAACACGTTTTACTCGAAACCATGAATATGTCGCTTGTGCTGTTTTACCTTTCAGCCACAGAATTATTCCTTCAGTTTTCTGAATTTTTCAATTTGCCATTATTTTCTTTAAATTTAATATTCCTTGTTTAATTTTTTCAATTTTTTTTTAGTTGTCTATTAATCTAGTCAGTTTTTGAATTTTGTTTTTAATTGGCAGTTATTTTCGTTATTTTTCACATACGTTCATCAATTTTTTAATTTTTCTCGTCATTTTTAAACTATTTCTTTTAATTATTAACTATTTTCCACAATTTTCAAATAATTTCTACAACTTTTTCAATGTTCAATTATAATCTTGAAATTTTATAATTATTCTTTGATTACTTAAATTATTTTCTTCGATTGTGTATCAATCTAGACATTTTTTAAATTTTGTTTTCAATTGTTAAATATTATAGTCACTAGCAAAATTAGCGCGCGCCTATGCGCGCATGAACTTTACTTTTTTTATACGTCATTATAAAAAGTTTATTGAAAAAAATGTTGACGGATAAATATGAAAATCTCTTATTTGTCAATTATAAAAAAAAATCATTTTGTTATTTTCTATGTCCGCCCCTTTCGGTCCATCAATTAAAATTTTTTGACATTAACTTCATATTCGTAATTTGCAACCAAAAAAACTTTAAGTACCAAGTTGCAATATCTTATATTACATAGAAAAATGATTGCACGTATGGGTTGAACCTCTACGCACTAAAGAATTAAAAAACAAATTAATGGGTTATGTTTCCTGTTCTGGAATGTTCACAGCAATAATAGAATCTTACACACAGAGAAAATTATAGTTATGAGTAACATAACGATGTTCATGGTAACTTTAATGTTACAAATACGGACAGCTTTCTAAATAGTAACAGTTAACACCAAGATTATACGGAGTAACATCTTGATAGTACCGGCTAGAATAACAATATTTTTGTAATATCTTCGATGGTAGCCAGTAGCATAATTATAGTACCGTATAACATAACCTTGTTAAGATCAAAATGTTACTGTCCATTTCTCTCAGTCTAAAAATAAAGACTTGGCTTAAATTCATCAAGCCCTGCTATATACATGTTTATGTGAAAAATACTATCTTAATCATGCTGAATTTGCAATAATTATAAATTAACATTTTTAAATTAACCACTACTTAACGTTTTTATGCTTGAAGTTTTCAATATTTTTTTGCACCGTTTGAAGTAAAACAAAAATCTATAAATTTGTTTACAGATTGGCATGAAAGAAAATCTCATTAGAACACTAAAATTCTGAAACTGCTAAGTTTAATGTTAAAGTTAGTTTGTTTTATTAAATTTAATTAAAAAAAAAAGTAAATATAGTAATTTGTACAAATTTTAATTTTGAACAAAAACTTCATGTCCGACATATTGGATTGTATCATACCGATTGGTAAAGTTAATACATTTTTAAAACAATTGTTTATCCTTGCTACAGAAGGTCGGCTTTATAACTTCAAAATTCAAAATATAGACAGAAAAGAAAAGAAATGTGTATGTACAAGAGGTGTTTAGGTTTGTTTAAGATTTGTGCACATTATTTAGAACAATAAAAATAAAAAGTGCAACGTTATGGAGTGAGGAAATCAACTGGGGTTATTAACCATCCCGTAAAGAAATTGGGTGCTTCATATTCTCTAAATCGTATTTGTCTATAGTAAGCGGTTTTTTAGATGCACGTTTTTGTTACATGAGAAGTATTTATATTTCCTTCACAATAGTCTCTTCTTATAGATTTCTTAACTCATGTCATCCATTAATATCTTACTTGAAGCTTGTATCAAGCTTCGTGCTTGTAACAAGTACTAAAATAAATAGCATCAAATGAATGAAAACAATTGTGGAAACAGGTCATAGTCTTCTAGTGATAGAAACTAATGTACGGACCTGATTCACAAGTACCTAAATTTCTATTAATTTGTAATCTCATAATTAACAACAAGTATAAATTGATTCTTGATTGATCAGAGATTAAATTCATTAGTCCATTTCGAAATTATAAGAGCTCAGGTTTCAATTGGAAGCTTCGTTGCTTCATATTGAAACCAAATAGCTGAAGTTAGCAGGACAAAGTCCGTTTATTAAGTTCACTAACTGACACAGGTGAACTGACGTCAAGTGAAATTTTTGCAAAACTTGCTACTTGATGCACATCACCTCATCATCCCTAGCCAATCACAACCTTCCAACTCTTTAGTTTCTCCACCCGGAAATTTCAGTCCGAGTTAACAAAACCGATGCACCTGCAATGAAAATCGCATCTTTCGCGGTAGTTCCTCGGGTTTACCAGGTCGTCGCGGAGTTGATCGTCTGCAGGATTCGGGCAGATGTAAAATAAAGTCCGTTTCCAAAATAAGTGCTAGTTCGAAAACGAAGGTGGGGTGGTCCGTGCTATACTTGACCGCGCTCACCATTTACCGAATAAACGACAATCACCATTGTCGTAGATTCGGTGAAATTCGGATTTCATTCTATTACGTAGTTGTCGTTCGTATTTACCTCCTCGTGTACAGTGTCGTAGTGTCATCTCAATGAGAAAGGTCCCTCTGGCAGAGCCGCGATGCCATTTTGTTTTGAGACCTGTGACGTGAAGTTGTAAAAAAGTAGAAAGTCGGTGAGGTGTAAGTTAACTGAGGGGCGCGATTAAATCGGTAAGTCCTACACTTCCATTTAAAATCCGATACGGACATAACGGGTAAGAAGTGTTGTTGGTTTAATGCCGGAGGCGTGAATTTGTGAGGAACAAGAAAGTCGTTGAGACGTAACCAGATGAGGTATGTATCTCCGGTTCAGACCGGTAAATTCCTGAACTGTTACGTTAAAATACGACACGAACTCAACTGTGCGGAAAAAATTGAACAATGTTCCTTTGCTGACTGTTCGGTACTACTCCACTAAGACGATACAGTATGACTCTACAAAATAGAAAAATCACCGAACTGCCCTTATTAAAGACATTTAGGAAGTACTTATCTCAAGAACTTCTGATTAACAAAACGTAAGCCCGCCCTGAAAGGAAGGATGAGAAGCCTAGTCTTTCCTCACTCTATTTAGTGCGGTAGTAAATAAGGATTGAATTATTGTAAGTATTGTATCGTTCCAATTTATACTTTCGTTTTCAAAACTTCTTACGAAATCTGAATGTTTCAAACCTGGTTAATTCAAAAAATGAGCAATTGTCTGATATAATTGTATTGTTTAATTGTTTATTAAATTTTTCTAAAAACTCCTAAAATACAAATGAAGATACGTAGCAAACATACTTTCTACCAGTTAGAGAGACCAACCCAGAAATATAATAAACTTAATAAATTGAGTAAATCTTAATTTTATTTTGGCTGTTTGTTCCCAAAGAGGGATAAAATTAAACAAAGTAATTTTGCATAATTTAACCCGTATGTAACAGGATTCATCATTGTAAATTTTTTTGAAAATGACATTGGATTCGTATTCAGAGACCCAAAAACCTTTATTATATCAAGTTTTATAAAAATTTGTAAAAATTTAAAAATTCATGTCTACCTTATGGGATATACATTTTAAATTTTTTAAGAATGAGCGGATTTGTTTTTAACAACTGCAAAAACCTTTGAATACGGAGGATTATAGGACTATAGGTTATGTGTAGCAGATACTCATGTTTGGGCTTCAGCTACCCATTCATGGGTAGCATCTATCTATACATGGGCAGCTGAAGCCCAAAAAATAGTGTTGGGCGCTGACCGCTCTTCGTTTGTAAATTAATGAAAATTTACGAAATTTACCGTAAATTTGTAAATTTACCGTAAATCCAGTAAATCATGTTATTCTGCTTTTTTACATAAAATTTTTTATTTGAAATAAAGTCATGATAATAAGAAGTTTCTAACTAATCAATTTTGAATTTTCTAAGTTTATTAATAATGCAAAACACTTCGCTGTAAATCATTTTGTCACATGCGACGAGATATTTAACCTAGAAAATCCAAGCATTTTCTTAAAATCTGTAAAAAATTTGCCTTTTAATAGAGCATTTTTGATAAAACTAATCAGAAAAATCGTTTAAAATAGTTCCTTTTTTAAAAACACTAGTATATAAAACAAGTATTGGTAAATGTTAATAATGTGATTGTAAAAATTTATAAATCATCAATTATTCTACTATAAACTATACTTAAAAAAAATTATTAAAAATTTGTTTAATCATTATTGAGAGTTTCCATACCAAAAAGATCATTGTAAGTCAAGTTTTTGATTTTGATCAAAGTTGGTCAATTTGTAGAAATAAGGGGTAGTAATAACTTAGTCAAGTATTTTAGAAAAATTTCCAAAATTTTAGGAATTGTGTCACTTTGAATTTTTTACCCTTTTATTTTTTCAAATTCTTGTCATTTAAAGAGTTTTCACCGATTTCAATGAAATTTACAGGGTGTATTTAGAAAACTGTAAGCTTTTAAATAAATTTGAAGTAGAATTGAGAACTTCAAAAATTCATATTCATATTTTTTATTTTCGTCACAATATAATGAAAGCTTTTTATTTTACCTTTATTTAAAAAAAAATTGATGGAATGTCCCTTAGTTCTCGAGATATCGGCAAAAGAGTATTACACTTCACGTGTTCTATCCTACAAGCATAACGATTTTTGAGTTTTATTTGTTTTTAAAAATATTGTAAATGAATAAACTACAATGATTTATTCTTGACAACTATCTATGAATATTATAAGAAAAAAATAAATATTTTTGAATAAATAACCAATGGTAGTGTCAAAAAGTTTAAAAGTATTTTTCATTCAATTAATTTTACCGCAAGTAAGACAGAAATTTAAATGCAATTGAAGGTGATAAATTTGACGATCTGAATTAATAGTCTAACAATTGTGAAACAATAAACAATGTATAATACAAATTTTTCTTTGTCGACAGTAGCAGGTACGTAGCTAGGAAGGGCCCAAGAGGACCGCCCCCCCCGAAAATTTTTTCACTCGTTGAAATTTTTTTTTGCTACGGGAGCTGCGGAAATGGAATTTTACCCCCCCCCCCCCCTCGTCAAAAATTTCTGGCTACGGGCCTGGACAGTAACTCAAAAAACTGTAAGGCATAGAAAAACGTTGCACATTAATTTAATCTTACTTTACTACTAAACTCCAACCCTTGGTTTTTTTGTGATTTACACTTTAAGCCTAGTAGTTATTTCTATTAATTTATTATTAAAAATTGAAAAAAGAAAAAACTGAAACAATTTTCTGGTTTCGCTATTGTTGAAGCTCATCAATACTACGTACATTATAGTTAACAATAGACCAGAACGTATTTACAACTATACATATATATACATATTTATAAGATTATTCGACTTCATGTGGTTGCCGGGACTATTTCATCGTTTTGCTTTTCGAGTAAACTTCTTTTTTAGATCAGATTTCTGTATATCAACAGTGTTTGTGTCAATGAAAGCAGAAAATCGTTTGCAGAGATTCTTCAAAATCGTTTGCAGAGTATCTTCGAAAAATTTTTGCAATTAATTTTCTGCTTCCATTGATTTAGACACTGTAGATATCCAGAAATCTGCTCTAAAAAAGATGGTTGCTTGAAAATCAAAACGTTAAAATGGTCCTGGCAACCACATTAAGTCGAATGATTTTGTGAATAAGTATATAGTTATAAATGTATAGCTGTAAAAATTTTCTGGTCTACTGTTAACAGTTATTTAGGGGATACTGACCTATTTTGGATAGCCATTCTAACAGTACATAAGTATAAATATATTACAAATTATTCATTTTACCGAAACCAACCTTAGAATTTAGAAGTAAATTTAGACTAAATTAATCTGCACCACTTTTTCGTACCTCACTGACAAAGTTAAATATTATGTATTGTCTTTACGGCGATTGGAAGGTAAATGATTCGAGCTAGAACTTCAGTGATCTTATATCCAGGTGGAACGACAGGAAAGAATTCATGTATAGTATGAACTTTTTGATTATTTATATACGCTCCAGTTGTAATATTACATTTAACACGTAGAGTATTCACTTTTAATATAGATACAGATAAATCAGATTCATGACTTTTATCAGCTTTTAGTTGACGAGAAGCAAATCCTAATAATTTATCAATAGAATCTTTGGGATGAAAGTTTATGTCACGATTTGATTTAATGTGACAACCTAATGTATTGTTGTTAGGTTTAATAATTAATGCAAATTCAATTGGCAATTTTGCTTTAATATATGATTCAATATCTTTAATTTTATAACTACCTGTTGGTATAGTCACTACAGAATTATTTATGTAAAACTTATTGCAACCTTTATCAATGCAATGTTGGGAATTGAATTGAATGTAAACAGATCAACAAGTCCAAGTACATGATTCTTGTCTTGTGAGAGCTCATTTGGTGGGAAATAAGTAGTTTCGAGATCTGATGTGTTTCCCGTTAACGTTAAAGTAAATGAGTCATTCGTGATTGACATTTGTTTTCATACTGATGCTTACAACTTTATAACTTGCTCTTATATAGACTAAAACTGTTCATAATATTAAGTTGATTGCATAGACACTTTAAGCATAAATGTCCGCATATGAATGTATCAAACTTTTGATATCTCTCATAATTATTTTATACTAGAACAAAAACTGCGCGCTACGCTCGCCCTATCAATATGTTATTTTAACATATGAATAGATGAAGGGCAGCTTATAGAGTATAATGTAACGGGAATAGAGTTGTAATAATAATATTTCGTCGCTTTGGACTTAACAGTCCTTACAGCGACAATTTTTCCATACCCGTGACCTTCCGGTGCAACTCGGATGATTTCGATCATCCGGGTTTCATTATGTAAAGGGCAAGTGGAGTAAGTAACTAGCGAGTGGATAGGCAGCCGTAGGAGTATAGCCCTTGGGGGCCTAGGTATCCCTCGGGAGACTTGTCTCTCGAGAAAGGCACAAATCTGTAATAATAATATCACTATTGTTCTGAATTCTATTTTATATTTTGTCACGAAAATCGTTGGAATTACCTGAACGGTCAATAGAAAGGTCTGTTTAACTTGAGCTTCCTTAAATGTTGACTAAATATTTACGGTATTTCGCTCCGAGAGCGATTGGAGCTCAGGGATTAGACAATCTCTATTTAACATAACTTTTAGCTACAAGGCAGTTTTGAAAACCGTGATTGGTTGAAAGGAGAACATTGTGAAGAAATTTTAGATTTCGTAAGCTTATTGTATGTTTTTACCAAAAAAGGGGTGTGAACTAACCATCTTTGATCTCTAAATGTGTTTTTCGTCTCCTAGGACCGAGCGAATTGAGCAAAGAAAAACATGTATGATTCCTTGATTATACTAATTATGAAAGAAAATTTTGAAACTTTATGGCTATAAACATCTATTGACAGCAACGTTTTATTTAATGACGGAATAGAAATAAATTAAATTTTTAGAAACAATATAAATAAACAAAGAACATATAAAAATAAACAATTATTTTGCATAAATAGGTTCCTCTTATTCTTTATCTGTTATGGATTAATTTATTTGACTCCATAAACAATTAAATTGAATTTAACAAATTTTTAAAATTTAGGTTATGTAAACACTTTTACTTGAAATCAATTTTGGCCACTCAATTTTAACTACATACATTTACAAATTTGTTAAAGTTAATTTACCTTGTATTCAATTTTACTAAATTGTGATTAATTAATTAATTTTAAAGAAAAAATAGAATACGTTTATCTTCCAAGTATGGTTTACCACCCCTAAGCTCCAAGTGCTTTTGGAGATAAATACCGTAAACACCAGCGACGCAAAGTTTAACGTTTCCGTGTGATTTCATCTTCCAATTACATGCCTGCAAGCATGCGTTGAACGTTCGTAGAAGAAAGCACATACCAAAACTGTTTGTAAACTAAGTCGAAATATATAAAGTAAAAACACAACATATATATATACAATATATATATCTAAGGAAAGTGAAAATATTACTTATTGCTAAATAAAAAGTTTACTTGTTTTTAATTTAAAACATTGTACATTCATTAAAAAAAGTTATGTTTTACTTAGTCATATATTTATAGAGCAGTGAACTGTCTGTCGTCAAACATCGACAAAAAGTAAGGTGCGCGATAAATTAAAATAAGTTTTGAAATCAAGTTTTATTACATATATTTACCTTGAAATAACAGCCACACTTTCACGTACGTATATTACTGAAGGTGCGGGCGGAAGCCGACAGTTGCCGAAGCTCAATCGTGCAGTTTACAATGGCAATTTTCAACCGTGTAGCTGACTATGCTTTTCATTCCTAATGCACGAACAAGACGCATGTTAGGCCGAAAAAGAGGGGCTAGAGGTGCTCATTTCTTCTGAGTGGGTTAAAATCCCAGTAAAAAAAAAATTAGGCACACACGAAAATAATTGGGTATGAACAAGACCTGTACTCGGTCTAGTGTATAGACCGAACTGTAATGTTTTCCCGTATTATTTCCGATTGTGTGGAATTCAATTCTGTTGCCGCGATTGAATTGAGGTTATATAAGCAGATTTTATAATGTAATTTGAAAGCAGGGGTGTTTTGACGTGTAAAAATGGCGGTTATGAACATAATTTTGATAGTTTGTTAAAATATTAAAAAGTAAAATGTGACAGGAACGGCTGGATTTACAATGCGATCAAGTCAGGTTCGTATGGTAAATGTGATTCAAATGGCTGGATTTACCATAAGAACCTGACTTGATCGCATAGTATATCCAGTCGTTCCTGTCACATTTTACTTTTTAATATTTTAACAAACTATCAAAATTATTTTCATAACCGCCATTTTTACACTTCAAAACACCCCTGCTTTCAAATTACATTATAAACTCTGCTCATACAGTACCGTCGGAAATTGTCAGTCCACCCATTTTTTAAGGTTTGAAAAACATCTTTAAACGTACAAAGTACATATATTAAAATTTTTCTGTGTTTATTTCCTTAAAGTAGATAAAATTTTCAGGAAAATAAGGTCTGAGTGAAGTGAGTTAGTCAATTTTTCTTTGAAATATGTTAAAAAATGTTAAATTTTTAATGTTTTAGAAAAATTAAAATTACTCTTGAAATAATAAAGGTTTTTTAAAGTTCCTATGCTTGTTTTAAAGGGAATTTACTGGAGAATAACATTGTTGTTTAAGCATTAATATGCAATTTTTTTCATAGCATATGCAAGGCTCGGATGTTGGACCAAAAAATTTATCAAATTTTGAAGACACTATTTTGACATAAAAAAAATTTTTAAAATTCCAATATATATATTATATTACTTCCTTCCGAAAGTTATTGACAATTATGACCTTGGTATATTTTATATAGCGGTATTTGATATCAAGATATAAACAATAATTTTTTTATATTTTTTGGTCCAAATTCCGAGCCTTGCATATGCTAGGAAAAAAATTGCACATTAATGCTTAAACAACAATGTTATTCTCCAGTAAATTCCCTTTAAAACAAGCATAGGAACTTTAAAAAACCTTTATTATTTCAAGAGTAATTTCAATTTTTGTAAAACATTAAAAATTCGACAATTTTTAACATATTTCAATGAAAAATTAACTAACTCACTTCACTCAGGCCTGATTTTCCTCAAAATTTTATCTACTTTAAGGAAATAAACACAGAAAAATTTTAATAATTATACTTTGTACGTTTAAAGACGTTTTTCAAACCTTAAAAAATAGGTGGACTGACAATTCCCGACGGTACTGTATAACCTAAATTTAATCGCAGCAACAGAATCGAATTCCACACAATCGGAAATAATACGGGAAAACATCACAGTTCAGTCTATACACCAGACCGAGTACAGGTCTCGTTCATACCCAATTATTTTCGTGTGTGCCAAATTATTTTTTTACTGGGATGAATTTCTTGTTGGCCCTAGCGTGAACAGGGAATTATTTTAGACCGCTCAGGAGAAATGAGCTGCGATTCGACACGACTTCGAGGCATAACATAGCGTCGAGTTCGTGCATGTGGGAAAAGTGCATGAAAAACGTGCATAAAAAAATGTATGAGCATTAGCATTACGTTTATTTAAATTGAAATAATCAGATAACTGTGTATTTTTGTTAAAATCAAATGATATTTCTTGACTTCCTTCTTTTTGTTGAATAAAAACATTTGGTTCATTCAGTAAATGCGGCGGTAAACGACATATGCTATGACTTTTTTGGATAAATGTTTACTTAAAACTCTCCATGCAGCTTCAACTGGACCTACATATCTATTTTGTTCAAAATGATTTATTTTATTATGATTAATAGTATATTATCCATTACTTTTGGTAATATGATAATTGATGCGGCATCATCATCTTTTTAAATATATATTTATATAAATATTTCACAGACTTTATACTCGATTCTACTTCAACATTTTTTTGACAATTAAATTTTTTGCCAATTTAGGAGAATAAGGTACAACAAAACGATTGTCAACAACAAAACCATTTGGCTTCATATAAGTTTAACCTGCATCTCTTTGACGATATGCATCATAACAATTATCTTCTACGGTAGTTTCTTCTTGTAAAATTTCAGGAAAATTTTTCGAACTTTTTCCACCAACTAAACACCAATCTCCACAAGGGCCATGAATATTATTTGCCATTGTAATTTCATGCAATGGGAGATTTACAGTCTTGTCAGGTAATTCAGCTGAAATGTAACGATCAACAACATCTGGTGTAAATATTTTAGAATTAATTGCCATTATCACCAACAAATAAATATTAAGTAATCCCCATTTTTTCAACAAAGAAAATACAGCTACTTATATTAAGTTAAATGTATGTAAATACATGTAACTAAAAAAATAACTACAATATACAGTTTGGAATTTAAAAAGCAATTAGTTAAAAATTGCAGAAATATATATTTCAAGAAACCTAATAAAAAGCAAATCGATAATATTCAACAATAAAAACATATTCGCACAGCTTTCTATCAACTCTACACCTGCGCGATGGCTCCCTAAGGTAGCTACGCATGCGTAATAGATGTCTTTAAACTCTACACATCGCAGTTGTTAAAATTTCGAGGATAAATGACAGTTCAACTATGTCCAAGCGAAAGGACATACAAAACCACATTGACAAAAAAGTTACATACATTGTGTAAAACATACAATTTTTA
The DNA here is from genome assembly GCA_037103525.1 of Ganaspis brasiliensis. Lineage (NCBI taxonomy): Eukaryota > Metazoa > Arthropoda > Insecta > Hymenoptera > Figitidae > Ganaspis > Ganaspis brasiliensis. Next base: position 2,732,717 of record JAZKLR010000266.1, on the reverse strand, counting down.
AAAGTAAATTGCACATCCAGCATTTTGCACATGGAAAACAATAAGCTCTATTCATAGAGCTTCTGAAGGTTGTTTCTTGGATACATTAGCACCATATACAGCTTTTACTATACCACCAATCTCTCCGCTAAGAGCTCCAAGAGCACTAAGTCCAGCAAAAATTGGAATAAGTGGTAAAATACCACCAACTTTTAATGGTACAGAAAGAATTCTAGGTGTTGAAATTTTAGATTTACCACCAAACTTTTTTATAACATTCTGTGCACCAATCATAGCACTTCTAATAGTAAATAGAATTACCGTTTGACTTAATACATTTTTTAGCAGCATGAACAACTTTATTTAATGTAACTCTTTTTTTATTCTTGGAAATTCTCTTTTTCTTCCTCTGCATTTTATTCTTCTTTATTTTGTCCATCCTTTTATTTGTATTTTCATTAATTTTTAACCCCATACCGAATTTAGATTTAACTTTCATTATATTAGTAACAGCTAATGCAGCAGCTTTTTCACTAATACTAGCGTCCTTAGTAGAGAACACGTTGCCAAGCCTTCTCAGCTAAGATTTTATCTGCAGAATTTCTTGCTTCTATATTTTCCTTTTTTTTTTGCACATGCAATATCATGTGCCTTACAAGCTGCATCCAAAGAATTTCAGTCCAATAATAATAATGAAGTTAAGCGCCATTGAATTCTGTTTTCAAATAGTATTCGCGCAGCTTTTTGCGGTCCATCAAATTGCGGAAAAATAAATGCTCTTCTTTCTCTGCTTATACATCCGATTAGCTTGAGCTTTGAAAATATTTATTTATACTTAAAGTCATTACAACAGCCTAAATATAAATTTTTAGAAAATGTATTGAGTAAAGTTGATGGAATCAAGTACTTTCCATATAGTGAGCATAAAGAAGTGGTTTCGCCTAAAGATGCTAAACCAAATTCAATCTTTATTTTTGATGATATTGCTTGTGAGAAACAGGACAATGTAAGAGCCTTCTTTTGTATGGGTAGATAAATTAACGTTGATAGTTTTTATCTGTGTCAAACATATGCTCATATTCCTAATCATTTGTTAGAGATAATGTTAACTTACTTGTGCTTAGACCCAGCAAAGGCCAAATTCGCCGAGATGCGAGAAGCAGACTCGTCGAAAGATGGCAAGCAAGATGGAGCGGGGATGAGAAAGGTCGATAGACACATCGGCTCATACCTACACTCGCCACCTGGCTAGACCGTAAGCACGGAGAAGTCACGTACTACCTCACCCAAGCTCTCTCAGGTCACGGGTGTTTTAACTCGTACCTAGAGCGCTTCAAAAGAAGAGAAAGTTCAGAGTGTGCGTACTGCCAATCCCCAAAGGATGACGCAGAGCACACACTCTTTACATGCATACAATGGAACCACGAAAGACAGGTCATGTTCGCCGGTGTAAACTACGAAGTTACACCGGGGAACATGGTCCTGCTAATGACTAGTTCCAAAGAGAATTGGCGCCACATCGAGACCTTCATCCAACAGGTTATGAGGGTTAAGGATCTTGATGGCCGCCAACAAAGGTAGTTTCCGTAGGTCGAGGGAAGATAGCGTCTAGGCGATAGAGTCGGGATATGAGACCACTCCTGAAGGCGATACGTCAGTAAACTGGCTCTACCTAAAAGTGGTCCTAAGGTACCAAATAAGGGTATGTTTTTAGCGGGTCGGCAAATCGCCACCCCCGCACAACCCCGTAGTACGGGCTACAAGGTACCTGAGAGCAGGTTTTCACATCCTACGCAAAAAAAAAAAAAATTACTTGTGCTTTTTAAACAGGATGATAGAAACTTTAAGCATGTTTATAATAATCATGTGAATACTGATATGACGTACAATCAATTTCGAGATTTATTAGTCTGTTTGGGAGGGATTAAAGCTTCATTTGTAAGCCAATTGAAAAAGATACCAAATTTCGAACTTCAAGCTGAAGCATTGCAGGTTCGTACGCAAAAGGCTGTCCTTTTAAGTTCGCTTAATCTGGTTCAGCAGCACTCATCTTCATAATATAATATCACAAAGGTAGCTCTAAAAAAGTATCTAATAGCGTTCCTGGCCACCGCGTAAGAACAACAGCAGCAAGGGACAGGAACACCTACAGAACAGTGAACTGAAAACACAAAAGAATCGCGCTCTTGCCTACCTTTCAGGGCGGAAGGAGCAAAAGCGGATACAAATACGTAAGCTAAGAAAGGGAGAGGTCGTTTTAGTGAGCTATTACCACAGCAAGTGGTCGAATCCCACACAAACAAGGGCGTAAATGCATTTTTTCTTCTCCTCAACTTTTGCATTGTAAAAAAATCGACATCTCTGTGGTAAATGGTAACATCTGTTACCAAAGATCACAGAATTGCCTGGCCAGCTGAGTTAGGTTAGATGCCCTCTTCCGAATACCAAGGGAATGCTTTGTTCACTTGGCCAAGTGTTTGAGTGGTAACTAAGATGGGGTTTCTGACATTTTGAATTTGATTTTTTTTTTGTAAGAAATTAAAAATCAGTAAATTTAAAAAATTGCATTTAAACTTGGTATATGGGTGCATTATAAGTTGGTAGCTCATATAATATTGAATCTTATAAGACTCAAAATAAAAACTGTAGTTTTTTCAGAAAATTTTTTAAAACATAAGTAAGTTTGTAAATAATAACATGCCTGTTCCCTTTTGTACCCAAATAAAATACTGAGCATTATAGGGCCCAAAATAAAAAAATAATTTTTGCACAACTATATGTACAAAATACAATAAAATATCAGAAACAAGTAAGGGGTGTAAATCCGAAAACGATGTACCTCAGATTTTAATGAAACTTGGTATACTTATGTATTTTCATGCGTTGATGATTACGAAAATGATTGTTGCGAGAATTAGAAAGTGACCAAAATTGTAAGAGAGAAAAAGGACTCGGGTTTTGCGATGTTTTCTGAAAAGGGTCAAATGACAAACGGAAAGACGAATGCCGTGTGCATGATTAATTAGTATAGATTATACTTTTGTAGAAGAAGTGAGCCAGATGCTTTGAATTTTAAAATATATTTGATTATGATATAAAGTTTTGTCTCATCTGTTTCTAAGTCTCATTCCTCACGCCTATTTCTATTTTTTCTGTGAGTCACCGAACTATCTGGTTACTTAGTTTTGTGACAATAATAGTGGAAATTAGCGCAACCTTGGTTATCATAGTAAAACCCATGAAAAATTACCATAATAATTAACGGTTTTTTGATGAAAAGAGAATGAAATGAGTATTTATATCAGATATATGGTGGATTTCACGTCAACTGTCCAGCCAAAAAAAAAATTTTGTTTAATCCTTTCCCAATTTTTGTTATGAGTTGTCTTATAGGTAAGTAATTTATCAGCCAAATATTTTTGGATCATATAAAAAATTGCCCGAGAGGGAGGGGGTTAAAGTTTTGAACTTTTTGTTAAGACGCTCTCATTTGTTTATTTATTGAGCTTAAAAAAAATGATACAAAAATTTTTTGGTACATGATTTTTCTAGATTTTTTCATCATCTTTCGATTGGCGTGGTCTATTTTAAATTTTTTTTTATTTTGACCAAAATTTTTGAAAATTAAAAATAAATTTCTCTTTTTTTCGTCTTCGGGCTCGTTTTATTTTTTTTATTTTATTTTTAAAAGAAAGCTGAGATTTTTTCCTACAAAATATGTAATTTTCAAAAAACCCTTTTTTTTGTTTTTGAGAAATTTAATGTTGAAGTTAGCGCGCCACGTCAAGGCGAAGTCTCACTCTACCGCCCCGCTTGTTGCTGTGCGCTGTATGCATCAGTACGTGGATATTTAATTATTCTAATTCTTAATTGAACTTTTCTCTGCATTTTACAGTGCTGAGACTGAATGAAAACAATTAAGTGTCTGCACTACAGTTCTTTTGTTTACTTTTTTATGTTTAAATTTTTTTGGTAATTTTTTGATATTGGTTTCTCATAGAGAAAGTATTGTTTTACCTCCACAGGATCGATTGAGATTTTCTGAAATATCTTGACATATTTTGAACTCAGGATGTCAAAAATGATGTTTTTAAAAATGTCTTGCTTATGTGTGTATGTAGTTATGTATGTTAAGATTATGTTAGGTTCTATATTTCGAAAACAATAATTTAAAACAATGTTTTTTTTTGAGAGATTATAGGTCTTTAGGGGGGACAAGTTATGTATACCAATCGATGTGGTTTTAAACTCTCCGCAAAATAGTTGTATATATATTATATAATTTCTTATAAAATGTAAATAAGATTCCGTAAGTTACGAAACTCAATTTTTTTTTTAAACAATGATAACTCTGAAAAACATTACATTAGACCGTTCGCAAAGAGCTCATTTAATTAATTTTTAGTGACCTACAAGTAGTCAGAAATATATTAAAAAAGCAACAAAATATAAAATTAAAATTGTTATAGAACATAATTTTCAATATTTTTTGTTTATAGAATATTAATAACTTTTTATCAATTTGCACTAAAAGGATCGCTAAGAGCTTAATCGATGCATTTTTAAAAAGATAAAAAAAATAAAATAAACTGATTTTACTGTTTTCAAAACTATGTAAATTTTTGAAAATTTTTTTATTCAAAATGTTTAAATTTCAAAAAAATGTAGTTAAAAGTGATAGATCAGACTCAAAAGTAGGGCATAATTTGTCCCCCCTATAGACCTATAATCTCTCAAAAAAAACATTGTTTTAAATTATTGTTTTCGAAATGTAGAGCCTAACATAATCTTAACATACATAACTACATACACACATAAGCAAGACATTTTTAAAAAACATCATTTTTGACATCCTGAGTTCAAAATATGTCAAGATATTTCAGAAAATCTCAATCGATCCTGTGGAGGTAAAACAATACTTTCTCTATGAGAAACCAATATCAAAAAATTACCAAAAAAATTTAAACATAAAAAAATAAACAAAAGAACTGTAGTGCAGACACTTAATTCTTTTCATTCAGTCTCAGCACTGTAAAATGCAGAGAAAAGTTCAATTAAGAATTAGAATAATTAAATATCCACGTACTGATGCATACAGCGCACAGCAACAAGCGGGGCGGTAGAGTGAGACTTCGCCTTGACGTGACGCGCTAACTTCAACATTAAATTTCTCAAAAACAAAAAAAAAGGGTTTTTTGAAAATTACATATTTTGTAGGAAAAAATCTCAGCTTTCTTTTAAAAATAAAATAAAAAAAATAAAACGAGCCCGAAGACGAAAAAAAGAGAAATTTATTTTTAATTTTCAAAAATTTTGGTCAAAATAAAAAAAAATTTAAAATAGACCACGCCAATCGAAAGCTGATGAAAAAATCTAGAAAAATCATGCACCAAAAAATTTTTGTATCATTTTTTTTAAGCTCAATAAATAAACAAATGAGAGCGTCTTAACAAAAAGTTCAAAACTTTAACCCCCTCCCTCTCGGGCAATTTTTTATATGATCCAAAAATATTTGGCTGATAAATTACTTACCTATAAGACAACTCATAACAAAAATTGGGAAAGGATTAAACAAAATTTTTTTTTTGGCTGGACAGTTGACGTGAAATCCACCATATACAACTTTTGTTTAAAACATTTTTTGAAATTAAGAATATTTTATTAGATAACAGCAAAAAACTTTAATTTAAATAATATTATATATTTAAATATTATAAATTATGGTAGTTCTTTGCTTTTTAACAATATAATCAACTTTGCGCTAATTGTCAGTATGAAAGTCATAATCTACACATTAAAATATGTAAGTATGCCTGGTTTCAAAGAAATCGTAAATATGTGTAAATCTAAATTAGTGTGTTGTAGGGTGATATGCAACACTTTTTTTCGTTGCTCGTAAAACATGTTCAATTATCAAATTCTTAAATATTTCTTGATTGCGAATAATGTAGAGGAAGGAAAATACTACATTCCTGCATTAATAGATTTAAATTTTTTTTAATTTTTCCCAAAAAAATGTTCACATTTTCAAAAGGCCCATGACTATTCGTACAGAAAATCTGTATAAGTAGCCAGACCAAGATGGAACGGCCAGTCGTACAGGAAATTCAAACGCTGCCTTCAGAAGCGTTTTTGTGCCATATACAGTGGTTTTTTACCAAAAAATACCCCAGCTAACATTAATTTTTACAATAAGAGAGACTTACAATTTTTTTTACGAATAGCCGCTCCATTGAGGCCTGTGAACCGTTCGTACTTATACAAGCAATTTTCTAATTGCTGAAGAATTTCATTAGAAAATCCTGATTAGTCAAGATTTTCTGTACGAATAGACACTTCGTTTTCAAAAACGTCCGTTTTGGCATTTTCAAACAAAGTTAGAGTGATGTGCAACACGTAAAGTTCAGAGAAAAAATCCATACATTTTTTATTTTCGTAGGGTAATAATAATAATAAAATAATAAATAATAATAATAAAATAAATTTTTGTACATCACCCCAAATAAGATATTTTGCGCAAGCTGGTGTGACAGCAAAACAATGTAAGGGAATCACATAATCTCTTTAAATATTAAAAGGCACTTAAAAAACAAACAATATAAACAAACTCATCTATAAAATAATTCAAAATAATTCACGAAATAACTATAAAAGTGAAAATCGAAAAATACTTTGAACTCGACGAATTCATCTCGCTTTACGTACAGCAAACCAGAGTGCGTGCTGTTTCATGCATTATATATCAAAAACAAGTTTTGTGGACACAAACAGATATCAGTATACGATTCTGTTTAATATCAAAATGTAGATCAGAAATTGGTGGTGTTGCACATCACTCCATATTCTAAATCACTCCACAACACCCTGTATATTCTTCAGTTATATGTGACAATCTTTTTTTAGGTGTGGAATTTAATAAAATTTATTAAAATAGAATAATTTTTTTAAGAAAATTATGTTGTTAATAAAAGTTTGTTTAAAATACTGTCAAAGAATACTGTTGGTGACACGTCGTCAGATTTCGATTTCAGAACTAGTAATTAATAATTAAAACTCCCCAATTATTTCTGTATCTTCCGTTCTTGACCAAGTTCTAGAATTATTATAGTACTAATGTAAATCGTATAATTTAATGGACAACAGACGAGTTGCATCTTTCAATTGCTTTAAATTTTTAAAAAATACAGTTACAAAAGGTACATATGCATAAGCATAAAATATTTCATACGACCTTGTTTGTTTTGATCTCACAACTTGTCAGATATGCTTAATTAATAGAAAGACATCCCTGAAGGTCTTCGATCAAGCTTCGAATGTATGTTTTATAATTTTCAATATCTCATAATAATTATAGAAACTTTAGATCAGAAGTACATCCTATGAAGTATTACGAACAACAATTCGTGGAAAATATGCTAGTTCTTCCCGAAGAGGCATTGGAGCTAGAATTCCTCCAGAAGATAATGAATATTCAGCTTCTGAAAAGTCTGTTTCAAGTTTCAAATCTGAAAATTATTCCGAAAGTGATGAAATTCAAGCGGGGCAGTAAGTTTCTTTTTCTATTTATTGACTATTATTTATTTGTTTTATGTAATAGTATATTTCGTAACATGCGTGACAAGCAGTCGTTTCTGAAACGAGAGCAATGTTTTTGCAACGAGTGAAACGAGTTGCAAAAATTGCGCGAGTTTCAAAACGACTGCTTTGTTCACGCAGTTACGAACGATACTTTTCATAACAAAGTCATAAAAGGCGTGATTCGGTTCTCTGTATAGATAACCAGAAAGTTGCAGAATTAAGAATGATTCACTATGTCACGTCAGAGTGTACACAAATACAATCCAAATTGAATGTCTCACACTTTTTTACTTGTCAACACGCCGCGCTAGTGATACGGTCAGGTTAGATTTTAAAGCGGTACTACTCACGCTAAAGATATCGACTCTGTTCTGTTGGTCAAACAGTGCGTGCAAGAAAAGTAGAAAAGTGGGGGACATGCAATTTGGAGTGTACTTGTTTGCACTCTGACGTCACATAGTGAATCGTTCTTAAATCTGCAACTTTCTGGTTATCTACAGAGAACCGAATCACCCCATATTTAAGACTGCGTTATGAAAAAGTCAATTTTTATTCCGTAAAAACAATCATCATCAACTCCATGACAAGAGGGACCTTATCTTCTAAAAGTGAATTTTACAGGGTAAGTGTTTGAAGGTCCAGCATTGCATTGAACCAATTCATAAACCAAATTTTAGTTTTTGGAGCTAAGGTCCCTTTTGTCGCCATGCGTCACATATACTTTATGATAGTAATTTAATTTTTATTTTAGAAATGACATGTACAAAGAAGAAGAAAATTGGGATTTATCGGACGATTCGACTGAGGAATTCGAGCCTACTTGTAAGATTCTGTTTTTATTTTTAATCGGGGTGTCTACTAACCGGGAAGGCCGTAAAATCTTCTTTAAATGTTAATAAGAAATCTTATTATTTTAATGTAATGAAGAAATTACACTGTTCGACAAAAAATAATTTTTTTCTGATACAAGCGTTAGACTAGACTTTTTTTGTAAATTTATTATCAGTGAACATCAAGCTGTCCTTCACGTCGAGATTTTGAGAAATAATGGTTCAGATATTCAAACTATCCTGTTTTTTTAAAATTTTTATAAACTGTAGCAAATAAAACTAAGGTGCTAGTAATCTCTTATTAGCCTTAACTTGAAGCTTAAAGCTTCAACGCCAAGAATAAAATTGAAAACTGTTAGAATCCATCATGGATTTTAATTCACCACTACTTTTTTTGTGCCTACATTTTATTACAGAACAAACAAAACAAGCTGCTAGCGTTCACACATGTAAAAAATCGTGCTTCACCAAAATCCATAATTGATTCTAAATTTTTTCAATTTTATTTTTGAAGTTGAAGGTTTATTTTTTAACTTAAGCCTGAGTTAGACATTATTAGAACCTCAGTTTTAGATGCTACATTTGATAAAAAATGGTAAAACAAAGTTTTTGAGTTTTTTTTAACCCTTTATCCCCAAAATCTAAACGTGATAAACAATTTTTCGGATAAACAATAAATTTTTAAAAAAATTTACTAGAAAAACTTAGTCTGATGTCTGAATTATTTTGCGTGTCAATCTGTGTTACAGAGCTGAAAATTATTTGATTTTTAATTATTTATAAAGTTAGTTTAACATGTGTGTTAAATAAAACTGTTTGAGCTGCAGACATAGAAATGTAGGCATTTTTTTTAAATTGCTTAGGACTTGGAACGCTAAAGAAATATGAAAATTGATTCTTTTTAACATTCACTGGGAGACGGTTTATCTGTAACAAAATCCTTGTTGTACAACAGTACCTCCAACAGTTTAGGGGTTTAGGCGAACTGAATATCTCGTTTGTGGTCCAAGTACTGTTTCGATGGGAAGCAACTTTCCCACTATTGTACAATAACGCTCTCACATTTGTGCTGTAGCAGACCCAAACTGTAGTTTCATAACTTACCGATGGAGTGGTCAGCAGTACCTCATTTATCTCAGAAAATATAAAAGATATAAAGAAAACGTTGCAAACAAAAGTTGTAGAGCTCATTGAAATACATCTTTTATATTCTATGCCTTTTTTACCGAAAGTAATACTTTTAACAAGTTTTTAGCTTTTTCTAAGTGATAATTTATTAATTTTTTAGGGTTCGGTACCGTTCAAATGGAGCCCTATCAAAATCACTATTTATGTTCTTTTTCGATAACCCTCTAACTTTCAAACTATTTGAGATAGAGACTTAAAATTTGGTACACATATGTGACTGTCCATGAAAAAAGGTGCCTTAGCTCCTAAACGGCAAATTTGCAGGGTTAGCGTTTAAAGTTGCAGCAATGCATTGAAACCAATGCAATAGGCCTACTGTTGGTAGGTCTACGCTGAAATTCGACTTTATTGAGATAGAAGTAAGAGGAGCGCCTTAGTAAAAATTACCGGCTTCAAACTCTCCAGAAATTAAATAAGTTTTTTGCAATAAAAAATATTTTACATGCTCTGTAAAAGTTTGCCGAACGATTTTATTATATAAATGTCGTTGAAAGTTAATAATGTTTCAGTAAATTAATTATACTGATAGCATCGGAGCAAGTAGCAGACGAAATCAAGTTGGAGCCAAATGCCTGTTCTGGTTCACAAGTAGTAATGAACTCTAAATTTACTGAGTTTGCGTATTGCCTATTCCCCGGTAACAAGGCTTTAATTGGATAGAATTGAATATTCCATGGTTGTAAGGTGGAAGCAACGATTTTTGTATTTTATTTAATACCTGATTTGAATCCTAAGTTCCATTCCCATAGAAGAATAAGTTTTGTGAAGAAATCAATTATATTCTATTCGTTTATTGTATTCAAACTGAAATTTAATTCTGTAGAGAGAATTGATAAAATATGACTTTGAATAACGTTCAATTCTAGCAAAAAATATTTCTGCTCTATTACATGATGAAGAATTGATAATACGTTTCTTGAATTCCGTCCAATTTCTGTAAGGAAAAAACGATTAAAGGATTCTTCAATGTTTATGTAGGAAAACATTTTTAGGGCATTTAATTTCAATGAATCACATTTTAAGCCTGTGATTGATTAATTATATTGAATTCAATTATTTGATATTGGTTTCTTATACATGTGTTTTCTCATTAATTTTGTCAATACAACAGGTGTAACAAATTTATCAATTTTCATGTGGGAATAAGTCTTAAATGCATTTAATTTCAATGAATTACATTTTAAGGACACAATTGTTTCATTACTTTGAATTGCAATATTTGGTATTGCTTTTGTATGCATTTGTCTTTTCCTTAATATAAAAAATTAAATATAATACTAATTATTCAAAATTAGCAATATTAAATGTTGCACAATTTTTGTAGTGTTAAATAAATGTCTTCAAGAAATTAAAAATATAAAGTAAAAATTCAAATTTTCTCAGAATTTTTGATGTTAAACTATATTTGCCAAAAAGTAAGCTCTCACACAATTCGTGCATCTAAGAAATCTGCTATATCGACACTTAGCTCGAAAATGCAGGAAGATTTTTTTCGATATTTGACTAAATTAAACAACGCTAGTGTTCTAAAATTCTCGGTAAAATATAATCAGAGAAGGAAGGGAAGAAAATTGGGCAGGGACTCAATTGTACCTTTTCCGATTATACATTTACCAATTGTACATTTCCTATTCTACAAAAAACCGATTATGCAAAAACAGATTCTACAAATTGCCGTTTCTTCAATAACCGAATAAACAAAGACCAATTCTACAAAGACCGATTCTACAAACACCGATTCTACGAAGACCGATTCTACAAAGACTGATTCTACAAAAACCGATTCTACAAAGACCGATTCTACAAAAAACGATTCTACAAAGACCGATTCTACAACGTCCGATTCTACAAAGACCGATTCTACAAAAACCGATTCTACAAAGACCGATTCTACAAAAAACGATTCTACAAAGTCCGATTCTACAAAGACTGATTCTACAAAGTCCGATTCTACAAAGACCAATTCTACAAAGACTGATTCTACAAAAACCGATTCTACAAAGACCGATTCTACAAAGACCGATTCTACAAAGACCGATTCTACAAAAACCGATTCTACAAAGACCGATTCTACAAAAAACGATTCTACAAAGACCGATTCTACAAGGACTGATCCTACAAAGTCCGATTCTACAAAGACCAATTCTACAAAGACCGATTCTACAAAAACCGATTCTACAAAGACCGATTCAACAAAGACCGATTCTACAAAGACCGATTCTACAAAGTCCGATTCTACAAAGACCGATTCTACAAATACCGATTCCACAAAGACCGATTCTACAAAGACCGATTCTACAAAGTCCGATTCTACAAAAACCGATTCTACAAAGACCGATTCTACAAAGACGATTCTACAAAGACCGATTCTCCAAACACCGATTCTACAAAGACCGATTCTACAAAAACCGATTCTACAAAGTCCTATTCTACAAAGACCGATTCTACAAAGACCGATTCTACAAATACCGATTCCACAAAGACCGATTCTACAAAAACCGATTCTACAAAGACCGATTCTACAAAAACCGATTCTACAAAGTCCTATTCTACAAAGACTGATTCTACAAAGTCCGATTCTACAAAGACCGATTCTACAAAAACCGATTCTACAAAAACCGATTCTACAAAGTCCGATTCTACAAAGACCGATTCTACAAAATCCAATTATGCAAAAACCGATTCTACAAAGACCGATTCTACAAAAAACGATTCTACAAAGACCGATTCTACAAAGCCTGATTCTACAAAGACTGATTCTAGAAAGTCCGATTCTACAAAGACCAATTCTACAAAGACCGATTCTACAAAAACCGATTCTACAAAGACCGATTCTACAAAGACCGATTCTACAAAGGCCGATTCTACAAAAACCGATTCTACAAAGTCCGATTCTACAAAGACCGATTCTACAAAAACCGATTCTACAAAAACCGATACTACAAAAACCGATTCTACAAAGTCCCATTCTACAAAGTCCGATTCTACAAAGACCGATTCTACAAAATCCAATTATGCAAAAACCGATTCTACAAAGACCGATTCTACAAAAAACGATTCTACAAAGACCGATTCTACAAAGACTGATTCTACAAAGTCCGATTCTACAAAGACCAATTCTACAAAGACCGATTCTACAAAGACCGATTCTACAAAGTCCGATTCTACAAAGACCGATTCTACAAAGACCGATTCTACAAAGACCGATTCAACAAAGTCCGATTCTACAAAGACCGATTCAACAAAGTCCGATTCTACAAAGACCGATTCTACAAAAACCGATTCTACAAAGACCGATTCTACAAAAACCGATACTATAAAAACCGATTCTACAAAAACCGATTCTACAAATACCGATTCATATGATCAAACAAATGAACGACATCCAATTCCTGTCATCAGGTATCTAAAAGCGCCTTGTTTGTGCCTTTGGAATAAAAAGTATCGTATCGAGTCGCCCTCGACTCTACTCGTACTGCAAACATCAACGTAAACAAATGGCTGACTTTATGTCCTTGTTACTTAATATACTATATTAAATAACTGAAATCTTAAAAAACACTATTTTCAACATTATCGAACAAATTCTTCAAAAAAGTTCTCAGTCATCATCCAAAATACCTAGGTTAAGTTTTCTGATAAAGTAGGAAGATTAAAAATCATTTACAAATGTAGAATCGGTCTTTCTAGAATCGGTTTTTGTAGAATCGGTTTTTATAGAATCGGTTTTTGTACAATCGGTCTTTGTAGAATCGGTCTTTGTAGAATCGGACTTTGTAGAATTGGTCTTTGTAGAATCGAACATTGTAGAATCGGTCTTTGTAGAATCGGTCTTTGTAGAATCGGTCTTTGTGAAATCGGACTTTGTAGAATCGGACTTTGTAGAATCGGTCTTTGTAGAATCGGACTTTGTAGAATCGGTCTTTGTAGAATCGGTCTTTGTAGAATCGGACTTTGTAGAATCGGTCTTTGTAGAATCGGTCATTGTAGAATCGGTCTTTGTAGAATCGGTCTTTGTAGATTCGGTCTTTGTAGAATCGGACTTTGTAGAATTGGTCTTTGTAGAATCGAACATTGTAGAATCGGTCTTTGTAGAATCGGTCTTTGTAGAATCGGTCTTTGTAGAATCGGACTTTGTAGAATCGGTCTTTGTAGAATCGGTCATTGTAGAATCGGTCTTTGTAGAATCGGTCTTTGTAGATTCGGTCTTTGTAGAATCGGTCTTTGTAGAATCGGTTTTTGTAGAATCGGTCTTTGTAGAATTGGTCTTTGTAGAATCGGACTTTGTAGAATCGGTCTTTGTAGAATCGGTCTTTGTAGAATCGGTCTTTGTAGATTCGGTCTTTGTAGAATCGGTTTTTGTAGAATCGGTTTTTGTAGAATCGGTCTTTGTAGAATTGGTCTTTGTATAATCGGTTATTGAAGAAACGGCAATTTGTAGAATCGGTTTTTGCTTTAATTATATAATTTATTAATTATATTATATAATTGAAACAACGAATATGTACATAAAACTGTAAGATCAACGTTTCTATAAACAATTAAACATATATCACACTTTTAACAGTATTGAAACAGTCATTGCGATTTGCACTTTCCGTTAAAATTTAAATAATAGGAAAAAAGAGATAGCCATGCCAAAGTCATTGAAAAAGTTACTTTAAGATTAATTTTATTGACTTAAATCTATAAAAATCTGGTAACTCTCTATAATATTCTTAAGTTTACGCCCAACAATAAATGAATGCGAAAAGTAAAATAGAATAGACCAATCAAAAAAGGTATTCCAATGTGACAAATTACTTGATTCGTCTATTCTATTTCACTATTCCTCCAATCCACTGGAATTCAGTGGTTTTTTTGGGAATTAATTGTGAAGAAACTACTGAATATTTTTTGACAAATTTTTTTTTATTTTCAAGATACATCCTTTAACTTTGAAATTTTCTTATTCATGGTGAAAAATAAACATGGTGGTGATCTTGAAACGCCCTTGCGTAAACGCGTTTCAGAAATGCAGAGGTCCCGCTTGAGTCACGGTTTTGGCACTGGGACAATCCAAAATCAAAAAACGAATTTTTTTCATGTGTATAGTTGCGTTGACTATTTTTTCCCGTGGCAGATTTTTTTTATTTTTTGATTTGTCAAAATTATGCGAAAATTCGCAAAAATTTTCATTTTTTTCTTTTTTTTTTTGACTTTAAGGGGCTATAAAAAAAAACGAAAAAAAATTTCAAAAATCGTACACGGAGAAAAATAGCTGCATCATGTCTGAGTAATTTAAAAAAAAGAAAATTAAAATCGGACCATTTTTACTATAAAAAGCGTAACTCAGTAGCTTAAAAAACACTACTTTCGGGGAAACGAGTTTAAAGTTAACACATGGTGTATAACTTGATTGTAGTAACTTATGAGTTAATCTGCTAATATCGGGTCCGAACAAGGTTTTTTGTTTTTATAGGGGTCTTTGGACATCAGCAAAGATAAAAAAATTATAAATTGGTAATTTGTTGATAATGAAATCATTTATAAATAAACAAATGTTAGAAATGAATAAAAATTCGTGGGTTTTTTCGGTTCTCAGCAACATGCAAAAGAACGTGATTCTCACAAAATCCTTTCTGTGGCGTATTCTCAGATACATATAGATTGAAATAAAAAACAAAAACAAAATTTTTTTTTTTGAAACCCCGAGAGTAGAAGACCTCCTTAACAGTGTGACGTGCAGGGGCGTGTCCAGGGGGAGGTCACGGGGTCATTACCCCCCCTAGAAGACTTAGATTTATATGAGAGTGAGAGAGATAGCGCTACTGTTGACTATAGTGTTTCTCTTTCTCTCTCATTATGACCCCTCCTAAAAAGCTTGTCTGGAAAGACGCCTGGTGACGTGTGTCTATCACAGTTGAATTTCAAGGCTAATCTATTAGACAGGTGCAACATAGAAAATTGCATTGCTATCAGTATCAGTTACAAAAAAGTTTTAGCGACTATTTTTAATTCCATGTCTTCTTTAATTATTTTTTTTAATGTTTAATATTCTAGTTTTAGGTTAAATAAAAAGTACTCTTCAAAGAGTGTCTGAAAAAAAACTACGGAAAACCAGATAATGAAACTATACAATATCTTTGATTTTTTAAAAGTCACTTACTTTTAATAAACAAGTAATACTGGTTAATATTGGTTTATTGGTTTGATTTTTTAAAATATTTTATTCAAAAGTTATTGGATAAATAAAATTTGATTTAGATATATTTTTAATGACAATATTATTTAACGACAACCAACAAATAACGTTTTGAAGGGAAAAATGAGCTATTATTTGTCAAGATTGGATAAAAATTACATATTTCCACTAGATTCAAAGAAAAAACATAAAATGTTTAATTATAATTTGACACAACATAATTTTTTCTAAGAAAATCTAGTGTATTTTTTTAGAAAAATAAAATTTTTCTTTAAAAAAATGAAAATGATTTATTTTTTCTTTACGAAAATCGGACACTTACTATGACGACGATTTCCAAAAAAAAAACTTCAACCAAAAAAAAGATGGGGTTTTTGAGTAATTGCAATTTAAAATTTTGTAGTAAAACAGCCGCTATTTTGTGATTTTAGAACACTTTTAAAAATTTTCAATGGATTTTTAAAGAGGACTAACAACTCTTTCAGGCCGTAAACAAGAATAAGATATCCAAATTATTTAGAAAGTTATTACACTTATAAGGTTTTTTTTAAATTTTTAATAAACGAGAGTTCCGACTTTAAAAATTAAAATCTTTATTGGGAACGGTGGTCGTGACGTCAAATGACAAAATGGCCGGAGGAAATAGGTCGTATTGACAGATTTTGCCGGCAAATTGTTGAAAAAGTGAATTTTTTTAAATTTAATGTTAAGAAAAACGTCTCTCCCCACCTGGAATATGTTCCCTTATAAATTTTACACCTTTCAGTAAATATTTCATTGAAGGAGAAAAGCTTTTAAACGCCGAACATGCTATTTTTTGTGCGGAAAAAATGTTAGGTTATGTTCAGTGATAGTTTTATCTTGATTAAAAGTTCCTCTTTAGTTATATAAATAAATTAGAATCAGTTTTTATTGAATATTTTGGACAGAATGAAGAATAAAAAATTAATGGTTTGTATTGAAAATTGATCCACTTTGTGAATTTTCATTCCGCACAAATCACAAACATAACTTAAAATTTTTTCTTATAGATTTAAACAAACTATAACATGGTAATTTCTTTTACTAATTATTAATACTCTTCCTAACAATAATTTCTTGTCAATTTATTCAATGTAACACCAAATTTATTTTCGAAATCATTATTTATATCTAAAGTTTTTGGAAACTTATGAAAACTGACACTTGAGTCCCTGCACTTTTTGCTATTATAATATCAAAAACTGATAAAATATTTTGCTTTTAGAGTTCGTAAAAGTGAATTTTATTCCAGGCTTCATATTTACTTTCAATATTCTTATTACCAGTGATTAATAGCATACAAATAATAATTATTTTAATTAAATATTCACATTTGTTACATGTATTTGATTGTCAACGACCTCGTTCCTCTCATTCAAAGCTCTGCTACCAGGTGGCGTATCGCAGTTTAACCGTTCCCAATAACTCCATGAAAATTTGTTTTTCAGAGACAAACAAAAAAATACGTGTAGTCTGAATTTCTTTGAAAAAAACTTTTTGGAGATACTTATTTAATTATTTTATTAATAATTTGCTAATAACTATTGGTATACTAAATTTAACTAGACTAAACTTTTGTCAATTTTTACCAGAAAGAAGTTAATATTGTTCCATAATTTTATAAAGATTAGACAAAAACTAAAAATTCCTCTTGAATTCAAATATTATTTCACCTCAACAAAATATTTTCAAATTTTATTTTGATAAGATTCTTCACTATTATTTTTCCAAAAAATATCTGTATCTCTAAAATACGTAATTAACAAAAGATTCTCGAAAGGAATTGCCATTTCCCCTTTTGGTGAAAATTTGTTTGAATGACACATGCCAGAACTAGAGGTCACCGAGTACTTCGAAAACCAAATCTTATAGCCTCAGTGCTCGGTGGTCAGTGCGTCTGACTCGTAATATGCGTTCGGTTTAGAAAATCAGGGTTCGAATCTCAGCGTCGCTAGGATTTTTTAAAATATTCGTCTTCCATGCGTTTACTTGCGTTTAAGGTATGAATAAAATATTAAGTTAATAATGTATGTATGTATGCAAATCGTCAACTTTCGACCAATCACCTTGCATCCCACCAACAACAGTAGAGATACCACTCCTACTAGTAGCCAGAGAAGGGGAAGCGTTCGCAGTCTAGAATTCTACAATTTTCCCGATAGAGATACTATTTTGCTTCATTTTGTATATTTTTGATTCTTCCTCTAAGAAATATTATAAACTTCCTATTTGTACATTATGCAAACATATTCAATAAAATTAACGGAATTTGGGTATCATATTTATGAAGGAATTTAGTAATTCATACAAATTATGCTATAAGAACTTTTTTTACCGTGTGAAAAGCGCATTGAAACTTTTTTTCTCTTAACAACATTTTCCAAAAGCTTAATTCCCTCTAATTATTTTACTGAATGATAAATCAATTCCAGAAAACGTATTGACATTTATTTTGTTTCAACTAGATTTCTGATTTTTCAATATCCTTCAATTCCTTTCTCGCTTCGGTTTTGTAATGAATTGAATCGAATAAGATTTTGTGTTTCTTTATGTTTGCCAGTGGAAATGAGCATGGGATTCAAATCAGGAATTCAATAGAATTAAATTTTTTAATTCTATTCTATTCCAGCCTTCTTACCGGGTCACTATCTTCGTCGCTCTCAAAAGTAGAATGATAGAAAGAACAGTTATGGCGGGTATCGAGACATCAGCTGATATTTGAGGTTATGGTTATTAATGTAAACAAATATCGAACATCGAGATATATTAATAGTAAGCAAACACTGCGCAAACTCAGTAAATTAAAAGTTCATTACTACTTGTGAACCAGAACAGTCATTTAGCATGAGAATATATACCCTACTGTAAAAACTTGCGTGTGATCTGTCGTAAGAAGGTAGGTATGTTCTTACATGTGCACCCATATAAGATCTCAGGTGACACAGACGAGATCTCGCATAAGATCTTATATGAGAACGTAGGTACGAACGCATGTAAGTTCTTATATTAAGTTCCGTCATGCGCCGCGTATAACGTTACTCAATATGAAATTGAAACAGCGTTCTTATATGAGTTCTCATCTGCGTACGTATGTAAGAACACAGGTGCGAACACACTTACGAACTCATGTGCGAACACACCTAAGTATTAAATTAAATATTTTAAATTAAATATATTATTAAAAAAAAATTCTCGCCAACGGGATTCGAGCCCATCTAACCTGAGCCTAAATACGCCTTAAACCTCTCGGCCACCGTAGTTATAGAAACAGCTTTACAAAATCTTAGTCATGTCTTTCCGAAGAAATTTATGTATTAAACATGACTAAGATTTTGTAAAGCTGTTTCTATAACTACGGTGGCCGTGGGGTTTAAGGCGTACTTAGGCTCAGGTTAGATGGGCTCGAATCCCGTTGGCGAGAATTTTTTTTAATAATATATTTAATTTAAAATATTTAATTTAATACTTAGGTGTGTTGGCACATGAGTTCGTAAGTGTGTTCGCACCTGTGTTCTTACATACGTACGCAGATGAGAACTCATATAAGAACGCTGTTTCAATTTCATATTGAGTAACGTTATACGCGGCGCATGACGGAACTTAATATAAGAACTTACATGCGTTCGTACCTACGTTCTTACATAAGATCTTATGCGAGATCTCGTCTGTGTCACCTGAGATCTTATATGCGTACACATGTAAGTACATACCTACCTTCTTACGACAGATCACACGCACGTTTTTACAGTAGGGTAGGAAGTGCAGTCTCCTTATTATTCCTTCGTGACAGCAAAACATAAGCTTACGTTATTTGTTTTTTTATACAAAAATGTTTTAGGTGTTAAGGCGAAAAGAAGAATTTCTCTCTAACTCCTAAAAACGTAATTAAAAGTTGAACCAATTAAAAAGTTAATTAAAGTTCATTAAGTAATTAAAAGTTAATTTTTAAGAAATTTTTTAAAATTGTTTATTAAGGCTGATCGAGCCAGTGAAGAAAAATAATCTGACCTGATTTGAATATTGAGGTTTCTTGCTTTAGGGGTCGTCCATAAATAGATATGTAGATTTATTATAAGTACAATGTTGTACAACTGGGCAAAAATATTTTTTTTAATATACGAAATGTTAAATATCATTTATAAATTATATTTCAAAAATTCGAAAATAATTTAAAAATAATATGCAGCATTTTTATAGTACAAATATTATAATCGCACCACTTGTGCCATTCTCCCATTTTTAAAAAATCGAAAGGCCGTAGCAGGATAAGCATGTAAAAAGTGCCCCCGCTGGGATTGGGTCGCCAATTGGGGAATAATTTAGTCCCATTATGAAACAAATTTACACCAAGTACCAACCCAAAAAAAAAATTTTTTTTTTAGTTATAAGCTTTTTTTGAAAAAATTGAAAATGTTAATTTTCTTCTGATTGGCTGAACCGATTTTCATAAAAAAAATATATGTTGTACAACTAATGAAAGCTATTTAAAAAAAAATTTGGCGACCAAATCCCTTTACTAAAAGAAGTCAAAAAAATTATTTTTACTTTAAAAGATTTTTTTTTGGTAGAAATCGTTACCGCACCACCGCCATTTTTTTTCTACAAAATAGTCTTCTTTTATGAAACAACATAATTTATTGATAAGATAATCGAAAGGGGTCAACACATGTTTAAAAATAAAAAAACTATTTTTTGGCCCATAATTAGTATGCTCCTCTGTATAAATGAGGGGCCAAGATTTTTTTCAATTGAAAATAAAAGAAAAAGTTAGAAAATTATACATATCCAATGTTTGAGAACATTTTTCAACCAACTGTTTAAATAGTACATTTCGTAACAAGTGTGAACTGAAGGCGCTTTTGAAACGAGCGCAACTTTTTTGCAACGAGTTGTAGGTGACGGCGCCGGAAGCGCCGTTCGCCGGAAACGAGTTGCAAAAACTTGAGTGAGTTTCAAAATGCAGTTCACACGAGTTACGAACGATACTTTTTATAACAAAGTTCTAAAAAAAGGCGTGTAAAAAACAAAAGAATTATAAATATTTAGATAATAGTAAAAACTTACATAGCACTATTGACAATGAGTATGTATTCCAGAATGAAATAACTGAGAAACTAATAGATTTGTTCCTAAAAAAATAACGGGGAAATAGTAAAAGGCAAAAACGGGGGTCCAGGGGTGAAACCCGAAACAAAAAAACCAACTCAAAAGATATTAAATGTCAAAAAAATATTTGAGGTTAGTTTTTCACTCTCAACGATTGCAGAAAATTTAGACACAAAAAAATTAAAACAAGATGCCACACCGAACGAGGCAACTAATAACATTAATTCATATTAATTTTATTTATCGCGGCATTCACTTTTATCTCTGCTTCACTCAATCGAAAATATGTAACGATGTAAACAAACCAAACAAACAGACGTATGTGACCGGTATGACTGGCGACGAGGCGCATGAATATTCCCTAAATCCCAATGTGCATAATTCCCAAAGTGCATAATTTCCAATGTGTATAATTCCCAATGTGCATAATTCCCAAAGTGCATAATTCCCAATGTGCCTAATTCCCAATGTATATAATTCCCAATATGCATAATTCCCAATGTGCATAATTCTCAATGTGCATAATACCCAAAGTGCATAATTTCCAATGTGTATAATTCCCAATGTGCATAATTCCCAAAGTGCATAATTCCCAATGTGTATAATTCCCAATGTGCATAATTCCAATGTGCATAATTCCCAATGTGCAAAATTCCAATGTGTATAATTCCCAATGTGCATAATTCCCAAAGTGCATAATTCCCAATGTGCATAATTCTCAATGTGCATAATTCTCAATATGCATAATTCCCAAAGTGCATAGTTCGTAATATGCATAATTCTCAATGTGCCTAATTCCCAATGTATATAATTCCCAATATGCATAATTCCCAAAGTGCATAATTCCCAATGTGTATAATTCCCAATGTGCATAATTCCAATGTGCATAATTCCCAATGTGCATAATTCCAATGTGGTTAATTCCCAATGTGCATAATTCCCAAAGTGCATAATTCTCAATGTGCATAATTCTCAATGTGCATAATTCCCAAAGTGCATAATTCCCAATATGCATAATTCTCAATGTGCCTAATTCCCAATGTACATAATTCCCAATATGCATAATTTCCAATGTGCATAATTCTCAATGTGCATAATTCCCAATGTACGTAATTCCCAAAGTGCATATTTCCCAAAGTGCATAATTCCCAATGTGCCTAATTCCCAATGTATATAATTCCCAATATGCATAATTCCCAATGTGCATAATTCTCAATGTGCATAATACCCAAAGTGCATAATTTCCAATGTGTATAATTCCCAATGTGCATAATTCCCAAAGTGCATAATTTCCAATGTGTATAATTCCCAATGTGCATAATTCCAATGTGCATAATTCCCAATGTGCAAAATTCCAATGTGTATAATTCCCAATGTGCATAATTCCCAAAGTGCATAATTCCCAATGTGCATAATTCTCAATGTGCATAATTCTCAATATGCATAATTCCCAAAGTGCATAGTTCGTAATATGCATAATTCTCAATGTGCCTAATTCCCAATGTATATAATTCCCAATATGCATAATTCCCAAAGTGCATAATTCCCAATGTGTATAATTCCCAATGTGCATAATTCCAATGTGCATAATTCCCAATGTGCATAATTCCAATGTGGTTAATTCCCAATGTGCATAATTCCCAAAGTGCATAATTCTCAATGTGCATAATTCTCAATGTGCATAATTCCCAAAGTGCATAATTCCCAATATGCATAATTCTCAATATGCATAATTCCCAAAGTGCATAATTCCCAATGTGCATAATTTCCAATGTGCATAATTCTCAATGTGCATAATTCCCAATGTACGTAATTCCCAAAGTGCATATTTCCCAATGTGCATAATTCCCAATGTGCAAAATTCTCAATGTGCATAATTCCCAATGTACATAATTCCCATTTGACATAAAAATTTTAGTGGGGTAAAGAAAATTTTCTTTAAGATAGGGAAAATTTTATGTCATTTGGGAATTATGCATATTGGGAATTATGTACATTGGGAACTATGCACATTGGGAATTATGCACATTGGGAATTATGCTCATTGAGAATTATGCACATTTAGAATTATGCACATTGGGAATTATGCACATTGAGAATTTTGCACATTGGGAATTATGCACATTGGGAATTATGCATATTGGGAATTATATACATTGGGAATTAGGCACATTGAGAATTATGCATATTACGAACTATGCACTTTGGGAATTATGCATATTGAGAATTATGCACATTGAGAATTATGCACATTGGGAATTATGCACTTTGGGAATTATGCAAATTGGGAATTATACACATTGGAATTTTGCACATTGGGAATTATGCACATTGGAATTATGCACTTTGGGTATTATGCACATTGAGAATTACGCACATTGGGAATTATGCATATTGGGAATTATATACATTGGGAATTATGCACTTTGGGAATTATGCACATTGGGAATTATACACTTTGGAAATTATGCACTTTGGGTATTATGCACATTGAGAATTACGCACATTGGGAATTATGCATATTGGGAATTATATACATTGGGAATTATGCACTTTGGGAATTATGCACATTGGGAATTATACACTTTGGAAATTATGCACTTTGGGTATTATGCACATTGAGAATTACGCACATTGGGAATTATGCATATTGGGAATTATATACATTGGGAATTAGGCACATTGGGAATTATGCACTTTGGGAATTATGCATATTGGGAATTATATACATTGGGAATTAGGCACATTGGGAATTATGCACTTTGGGAATTATGCACATTGGGATTTAGGGAATATTCATGCGCCTCGTCGCGAGTCATACCGGTCACATACGTCTGTTTGTTCGGTTTGTTTACATCGTTACTTTTTTTCGATTGAGTGAAGCAGAGATAAAAGTGAATGCCGCGATAAATAAAATTAATATGAATTAATGTTATTAGTTGCCTCGTTCGGTGTGACATCTTGTTTTAATTTTTTTGTGTCTAAATTTTCTGCAATCGTTGAGATTAAAAAACTAACCTCAAATATTTTTTTGACATTTAATATCTTTTGAGTTGGTTTTTTTGCTTCGGGTTTCACCCCTGGACCCCCGTTTTTGCCTTTTACTATTTCCCCGTTATTTTTCTAGGAACAAATCTATTAGTTTCTCAGTTATTTTATTCTGGAATACATACTCATTGTTAATAGTGCTATGTAAGTTTTTACTATTATCTAAATATTTATAATTCTTTTGTTTTTTACACGCCTTTTTTTAGAACTTTGTTATAAAAAGTATTGTTCGTAACTCGTGTGAACGGCATTTTGAAACTCACTCAAGTTTTTGCAACTCGTGTCCGGCGAACGGCGCTTTCGGCGCCGTCGCCTACAACTCGTTGCAAAAAAGTTGCGCTCGTTTCAAAAGCGCCTTCAGTTGACACTTGTTACGAAATGTACTATTTAAACAGTTGGTTGAAAAAATTGTTCTCAAACATTGGATTTGTATAATTTTCTAACTTTTTCTTTTATTTTCAATTGAAAAAAATCTTGGCCCCTCATTTATACAGAGGAGCATACTACCCTAATAGCACCAAACGTTTCATTAACGTTGCTGCAACGTTTCCGTGTAACGTTGCAAACGTTGCATTGCAACGTTACCAGCCAAGAAAAATAACGTTGCATATGTCATGGGGCTAGAAACGTTGCAGGGAAACGTTGCGGAACGTTAATTTGGAACTTTGAATAGGCATTCGGAAAATCGCAGTGCGGGTTGCGGAAAAATGTTGCGGAAAAGGCTAAATATTTTTTTAATTATATTATTCGATGTTGATAATATGATTGCTTCTGTAGAACAATGGTCACTAAAATTAACTGCGCAGCTCTAATTGCGATAGAAAACTACTGCGCACAATATCAACATTATTAATTTTTAAATGGTCATTCAAAGTTCCAAATTAACGTTCCGCAACGTTTCCCTGCAACGTTTCTATCCCCATGACATATGCAACGTTATTTTTCTTGGCTGGTAACGTTGCAATGCAACGTTTGCAACGTTACACGGAAACGTTGCAGCAACGTTAATGAAACGTTTGGTGCTATTAGGGTAATTAGGGGCCAAAAAATAGTTTTTTATTTTTAAACATGTGTTGTCCGCTTTCGATTATCTTATCAATAAATTATGTTGTTTCATAAAAGAAGTCTATTTTGTAGAAAAAAAATGGCGGTGGTGCGGTAACGATTTCTACCAAAAAAAATCTTTTAAAGTAAAAATAATTTTTTTTGACTTCTTTTAGTGAAGGGATTTGGTCGCCAATTTTTTTTTATAGCTTTCATTAGTTGTACAACATATATTTTTTTTATGAAAATCGGTTCAGCCAGTCAGAAGAAAATTAACATTTTCGATTTTTTCAAAAAAAGCTCATAACTAAAAAAAAAAATTTTTTTTTGGGTTGGTACTTCGTGTAAATTTATTTCATAATGGGACTAAATTATTCCCCAATTGGCGACCCAATCCCAGCGGGGGCACTTTTTGCATGCTTATCCTGCTACGGCCTTTGTTAATTTGTCTTGTCTTTCAAAATTAAGAAACATTTATATTGACAACGTGGGAGCATTTTTGTTTAGAGGCTTTATAAGTTTAAAATTAAAAGGAAATTTATCTTTAATTACTTTTCTATTTGTAGAGCGTCAGAAAAACATGCTGAAATTCGTTTTTCTACTTCGTGCTTTGTAGTCTCATTCTCTTCAGATAAAATGCCTTCTGCTAAATCACTTTGTAAAGGTAAAGGAATTACGGTTGCTAAGATTGAAAAAGACTTTAAACACCTAATAAAATAAGAAATTCATCATATTTACTTTCTCAGCTTTATCAGTAATCGATAAATTACTAGAACCGTTTCTCGACGGTCAAGTGTCAGCATCACCATTCGAATTAATGTTTTCTATATTTTCTTAACTTCTTTTCAAAGACTCTTTTCTTCTTTTTCTCTCTACTGTTTTTGTGACTGTTTTAACATGGGAACTGCGTCTTAATGATGTATTACACTCATTTATATTATTATACTAATTTTAAATGTATGAACATTTTCATTATGAATTTTTCACTTATGAAAGTATAGTAGATTTTGTATTGAAAGTAAACTTTCAACTACTCTTTTTAATTGTTCCAAATAATCTCCTTCACAAAAATATTTATATTTATTATTATTTTGCTCTTCCATGAGTCATGGCTTATTAATATTTATGTCGTCTGCTAAACAACTGCAAAGCAGTTCTTTTTTATTTATTCAGTAATTAAATTAATGTGAATATAATAAATATTTTTTATATTTATAGTAACACCAAACTATATAATTGAAATTTGCTGATCCAGTAAGAAAGACTTCTTTTCGTATTAATTAAAAGATTACCAATTATGCAATGCTTCACCCGTTATTACCTGTAAAAATTCAGTTTTACGCGGTAAAACCGAGCACAGCACACCACTAGTAAAGAGATTTCAGAAAGAAAATCGGAAAAGAGCTTTCTTAGAAATCGATATAATTTCCCTAATTTTGCCAAGGAGCGCCTCAAATAATCCCAAAAATTGTTGAAATCTTTAAATTCGTCCAGGTAGATGAATTAAAAAATTTTTGTCAAATTTGGCATTTACGAGTTATCTCCAGGAAATTATAAACTTGAGAATTTCTGATGGGAGCACCCAACAGAATTTCTCTGAGATAACGACAATAAATATTTTAAAAAATCAAAATATTAAATGTGTTTCTGATTTTACATGGAGAGCCTAAGAGGTGCACCTCAAAGGCCCCGTAGGGGCGATCTGCCTCGATCCGGCAGTGGACTCTCTTTCCATAGTCGACTGCCTGCCCAGCTAGAGAGAGCAATAGTGGGGCGGTACGTAACCACTAGATCACTAGCTCGACTCTCGTGATCAAGTAGCAAGTGATAATTTAAAATTTAAATTATTAAATTATTTAAAATCATAACCTAAGATATGAAACATAGTCTAGAATAATCTAGCTAACTTTTTTTTTACTTTGTTACAAATTGTAGGGTAAAATTTAATTACCTAAAATTAGCGAAATTTTTTTTTCCGAATTTTTTTTAATCCGAAAAGTTTGTCAAAATATCCATTTTATTTAATTTGTAGTACAACAAATTCATTTATGGCTTTTTAATCTATTTGCGGAATTTAGGTCGGAGAAACGTCTAAACCCACAAAAGTAATATTTACCGAATTTCTCTTTGCTACTCTATTTTATAAAAAGAGTATGAAATTGTTCAAAGAAATTATTATTGTAACCAAAACACACGGCTCGAGTATTTCTCCCGCGCGGTAAAGACTGTTCTACATGGGTGCGAAACTCAGTGTTGCGGCGATTTATCGCACCCCCCCCCCCCCCCCCACCATGGGTATCTTGTCGCCTGATTCTGAGGATAGCGCGTAAGAGGAAATTCGTGAAGCAACCACTGACAACCGTTGCAAAGTTTCTTCATCCATTACCCGTTTAGAAAAAGATTTATATCTTATTTAGACCAGGTAATAATATTTAAATGTTTAATAAATAAATATGTTATACGCAAAATACCATAGTAATGGTAAATGTTCATTAACGAAAAATGAACCAATCAGGTTGATTCTGAGAGAAGGTTAAAGTTAAAATCTCATGTAAGCAGTAAGAGAGACAGATAGATATCAGTGCCTCTTTCACTCTTACATTTTCTGCTTTCGGTTTTACGCTTTCTGCTCACATGGGATTTCACCCTAACTATAAATATTAATGACGTTTGCGTAAACACACTACGTCCATAAGTTTAAGACATGAACCAATTATTTTGCTTCGAGCATTAACTACGATATTCTGATGTGATAAAGATTTTTATATATCGGGTTAAGTTAAAGTATTCTATTTTTGCTGCAAATGTCATGTGGATACATTGTAGCAGGGAACAATGATCACCTAGGTGCATAAATGACATACCCAGAACTAGTTGTCCTGCGCATGAGAATACGTGAGTAAGAGAGAGAGGTCGGGAGGAAGGCATTTATGCACCTAGGTGTACCACCACCTCTTATAAAACTAGGATGTTCTAGGCATGCGTACAGCATGTTACAACCATTGTTATCAGTACGCTTCTCAATATGGTAAAACTAAGATGTCTTTTTTGCTACTGAACTTGACTTTGAAGTATAGTAATTTATTATTTATTTACTTAATTGCTCGTATACGGGATTACGAAATATGCCCTTTCGTATTTTCTTGGAAACGGATTGGTTTTTGTAAAAAAAGCAAACGACATAAAATCTGTATTTTAATGAGCTCTATAACTTTTATTGAAATCGTTTTTTGAGATCTTTGTTATTAAAAGAGATAAATACGAACAACTACAATTTTTATGGCTTTTTACGGTTTTTACCATGAAAATTATCTAGTCGCCAATTTTCACTATGATTATCGTAACCAGCGCATCAAATTACGTAAGTATATGAAGTATCAAAAACATTTGACGTTCGGGCTTTTCGTTAGTTTATTTATAACTTCTTTTTAGTTCTTCCATGAAGATGGCAAAAAACCACATGATTCTAGCTAAATTTAATGAAAAGTTGATTTTAAACAACTTTAATTGTTTAAACAATCAATTAAATTTTTTTCCTTTGTCATTTAAAAAGTTGTAAGCTTTTGAGATGTTTAATGAAAACAAAAAATATGAATAAAATTGTTTAAACAATTAAAAATGAATTAAAAATGTAGCTAGCCTTGTATTTTGTTAAGTAAAAAAATTATAAAAAAGCGTCGTAAGAAAATAATATTTTAGACCCATTTACTTATAAATGTTGAATTTATGTTTAGGGGTTGTTCGTCAAGGCACCCCTAGAGAAGTTAAGTTTGCAACAAAAAATAATAAGCACCAGTTTCTTTAACTTTGAACATTTATCGAGGTCTCATTAACTTCTGTGCTTTTTTCGATAAAATTAAGAACAGTTCTTCGCAAATTTTGAAAAAGGTACACTTTTCCCATGTATTTCTAATGGGAAAATAGGGGGTGCAAGCGGCACCCCTTAATATTGTCAGATCAAAAAATACAACAAAATGTTTAAAAAACATTTTTACATGAAACACTAATTTCCAAGTTCTAAGCAATGTACAGACAAAACTGTCTTTTTATTAATATAGATTGTATACCTACTGTGAATGCAGAATTGTCTAACTAACTTTTATATTAACTAGAAATTAACAATTTTTTTTCTTTTTTGTTAATGAATGCAAAGTCTAATGACTTAAGGGTTTTCCTCAAACCACATAGCCATATTTTGGACGATTTCTGACCCCCTCTCCCATTGTGGGACGTAGCTTAAAGGATACATTTTTTAAGAACTGAATAGACTGTTTTTACAAATTAACATTTATATAAATTTAAAACAAAAATAATTTTCTTATAAGGGGTCATCCATATATTATGTCATACTTTAAGGGGAGGGGGGAGGGTCAAACAATTTGTGACAACAAGCAGAAAAAATGGCGCTAATGTATGGAACAATGTGTGACATGGGGGAGGGGGGGGGGTTTAAAATGTTGAAAAATAGTGTGACGTAATATATGGATGGCCCCTAACAGAGATAGAGATCAGAAATAATTATAGGGGGTATACAAACTGTTACGTAATTTAGAGGGAGGGGGTTTCTTCTAATGTTAATTCGTGTGACAAGGGTGAGAGGGGGGGTCAAAAATTGGCTAAAAACCTGTTACATAATTTCTGGAGGAAGCCTAACTTACCCGACTTCCTTCTATAGATATTTTTAACATATCAAGGTTTTACTGTACATATTTTTTTATTCATAATGATTTTATTAACGACGTTGAACATTAACACCTTTAAAAGTTACAAAATAAAACCTGGAATTATCTAAATTATTATATTATTTTTTACAGCTTTATGTCGAAAGAAGCATAATTCATCGTACGTGCCGACCAAACTTCACAGCCAATTCTTCTGTCCTGAAGATCTTCATGCTATTCCTGTTAAACAGGAGGTTCGTCTTATGCGAGGTGATAAAAGGCAATTTATTGATAAAATTGTCGAAGGCCAATTCGACGATGCAGAATGATAAGATTATTTTAACATTTAGTTAATATTCTAAGCAAAGTATTGAAAAAACTGAAATTAAAATCAGTATAATTGTAACTTTCAATTCATGTTTAATATGATATCTATAAGACATGGATTTTAAACATTTTAGTTAACATATTATAGTTTTAAATTTAAGGCGCTGTTTAAATTACTTTAATGCTGTTCAATTAGGAAAAATTTACGAAATTATCTGCAAAGTTCCAATTTAAAAAATACAAGTCATATCTTAAAAAACAGGAAACACGCATATGAATTATAAATCCACAAAAATTTGGTTTCTCATTAAACATTTTAATGGGATCATAACAATAAATTATAATTGTTCCGTAGTCAATCGTTTAATTAAAACAAAAAAACTATGACCAAATCAATTTTTTAAATTCTAATTGTAAAAACTGTTTATAATACAAAAATTTTAAAAAATTTAAATTCTAAATATTTTAAAATTATGTACACTGTAAAAAAATTTTGTGGTAAATTTTCCATACATGTACTGGACGTAAATTAACCCTTACATTACTGTAATTTTTCCATACAGTTGTATGGAAAAAAACCATACATTGTATGGTTATATTAGTATATTTTATTGTTATTTTTCCATACGATTGTATGGAAAAAACCATACGTTGTATAGTTATATCAACATACTTTGTTGCAATTTTTCCATACGATTGTATGGAAAAAAAATCCCATACGTTGTATGGTCAAGTCTGTTTCCACAGAAGCAGAATCTATAATTATTTAAATTGATATTTTTAGATTGTTATTTTTATAATTTAATCTTAAGTGTACATTTAAACACTTAATTATTATAGACCTAAGACTAATTAACAATTTTAATACATATAAACACTTAACCTATGAATTAAAATATCGCACGCTCAAGGGGGGATCGAACCCACGGCCCTATAGACGAATTCGCTCGCGGTGAACGCACGCTATTAGTACCACTCGGCTATGCCGGGTAGTTGAGTGTCGATAGAAATAACTTTGGGAGGTTCAGGCCTGGATTACATGCTATTTAAATTATAATAATTCTGGAACGTATTAATTATCTAAAATAAATTAATAGAATTTATTTATCTTTTGTATATACTGATACACAGTTTATACAATCCAATCTCCTAACTTCTAAATATTTTATAAATAAATATTCTAATATAATAATTGCAATATATGTAAACAAAATTAACAAATAATTATTATTTATTAATTTTAATTTTAATTTAATATTATTATTTAAAAATAAAATATTATTTAAATAATTAATTTCAATAATACTTAATACAAAAGTAAATTATAAAAATTATTTACATATAATATATTGAGGGGGATTTTTATTTAAATAAATAGAATTTATTTAATTTATATGATTAAAGTTTTTTAGAAATAAATGATTTTACAAAATTACGCTATCTAGCACGTAATAATAGGTATATTTTCTTCCAATTATATCATTAGCTTTTTATTTTATTAACTATTGTAAAAATTATGCACTTATAATTACATATAATTTATCATTATTACTGTTTTAAAAAAATTGGAATTTTTCCAAACACGTATGAAAATATTTTGTAATGTATTGTAATTCTTCCATCCCCATGTATGGAATTTTGTCGTAAGGTAATTTTTCCATACTCAAATTGGGTATTTTACTATAAGAATGAATATTTTCCATAATGTCATGAAATTTTTCCATACTGATGTACTGAAAAACATATTTCCATACCAAGTATAGAAAAAATTCGTTACTTTTGTATGGAAAATTTTCCATTATTTTTTACAGTGTATTTATATAGGGTAGAGTCAGAAGTAGCAGGACAGTGCGGGTGGTGGTTTACTGCAATTTTCTGAAAAAATACTAAAAAAAGATTCCAAATAGTATAGATATAATCGAGGTATGCGAAAACACATGGCATCCAAAACTTTGAGCCACATTGATTTATTAATTACAAAAAAAAATAGAAAAAAACTGTTTTTGACGTAGCGGAGAAAAAATTTGCTTGATCTACAACATTAATTTTTATAGAAATAGAACACTTATAACCATAAGTAAATATTGTGATTTATTTTTTTTAGGGTCTTCACTAAAATATTCCGATGAGTTAACATTTTTAAAAGCATTATTAAATATATTATAATAAACAATTTTGTTGCGTATGACATGTTTTAGTATACCAGTTTGTGTGGTGATACAAGTAAAAAAAAATTATTTTATGACTTGTGAATTTAGCAACCCTGAATATAAAATCCTTCTATCAATCAGACAACTTTTTAAAAAACGCATGCGCCGTGCCGCAGTTGAGCACATTTCTGTTGTAAGGTTCCAATATTGCATAAAGTTTATGTAATACACATCTATAAATTATATAGTATTATTATTATAATAAATTTGAAAACTTTTATTCTTAAAAATAAGAATTCAAAACAAACATTTCCAAAGTTATATAGATTGCTTTTAAATGTCGTTCCAAATATTTGTAGGTTAGGAAGTTTAGTTCTTAAAGATACCAATTTCACTTACTTTTTTCACCTTTCTTCATGACAATTAAACGTCAGAATATATAAATATGAATTATTCAATAATTAGTGGGTTCTTTGCAACATTTTAAAATGTTTAACACTGCATAATAAGTTTATTAACAACTTGCAAATAAAAATATTACCATTAAAATATTTGTTAGGTGTTTTAATAGCGGTGTACCACTACCCGAACACAGAGTAAATAATAGGTAATTATACTATGTTACAAAAATTTTAATTTTTTTAAATTTAAAAAGATATATTCTGTATTCGACGTGTAAATTATTTAGTAAGCATTCTAAGTTTTCTACTAGTGTAAAAAAAATTCTGAAAATTAATGAAATTCAAGTTTTAATATGAACCTGAAAAAGGTGGCCTGCTACCCCTGACTCTACCCTACACACTAAACAAATTTTGGCATATATATACAGGGCCAGCGATGCACCGTCACTTGGGAGATCTGGTGCCCAAACTCGGACACCGGATGCCCGCGCGAGTGCGTCAGTTGCGCCTGAATGGGGCGTCGCACGAGCCGATTGGAAGGGACAAGATTTATTCCATGCCTTGGTACGTCAGATGTCCCAAAATTTTTTCAGTGCAGTAAAACCCGCGTATTACGATTCTCAAGGAAGAATGTCAAAAATGTGTCATAAGCGGGAAAACTTAATAAATGGGAAAGCGAAGAAAAATAAAGAAATAAATTATAATGATAAAATCAAGTAAATAAATCATAAATATCTATTATTTTTAATAAAAAAATTTTTTTACACTACAAATTAAATAACTTTCAACTCATAATAAATTTAAGAAGGTATATAACTTACTAAAAATCGCATCTTCAGTTAAGAGATAAAATATAGCTAAAATTATTTTAATAAAAATTTCTATTAAAAATTGTAAACCCTTAATTCAATTAAAATTGTTATTATTATTATTTTTTTTACAAAATAACTTTAGGAGAGGAAAAAATGCATTTACGCACTTGTTTATATAGGATTCGACCCCTTGCTGTTGTAATACCTCACTAAAACAACCTCTCCCATTCTTGCCTTACATATTCTTATCTGCTTTTGCTCCATCCGTCCTGGAAGGTGAGCAAGAGCGCGATGTTTTTGCTCGAAGTGTTTTCAGTTTACTGTTCTGAATTCTTCTTTATATTATATTATTTATAAAGAACAGTGCTGTTGGACTAGATTGAGTGAGCTTAGAAGGACAACCTTCTGCATACGAACCGTCAATGCTTAGCTTGACGTTCGCAATTAGGTATCTTTCTTAATTGGCTTACAAATGAAGCTTTAATCCCTCCCAAACAGCCTAGTATGAGAACAATTAATCGGATTTTATAACCTGGATACATTCGACGCAGTTCGAACTTGAGATCTTGTTTTTTCGTCTGTTTCTCATCCTCCTTTTGAATGCTGTTGCCCTCAGCAGGAGCCGAAAACTTTATCACACAAATAATCTTACTTTTATGATCCTGAAGTACAATATCAGGCTTAGTAACACTGATACGATGAGTTGTAGGAAAATATTAATTCCAGTAGATCTTACACTGTTCATTTTCCAAAACGGATTCCTTATCCCCTTGGGCATACGGCAAGATGGGTTCCTTATCTATGTCATACTGGTGTGTCGAAGGTGATTATAAAGCACCTTAAGAGCAGCATTGTGTCTTTCTATATACCTGTAACATGCAAACTTCTGACACGCACTCAGAATGTGACCAACTGTTTCCGGGTATTGTTTACATTCACGACAGTTGTTATTGTTGA
Organism: Ganaspis brasiliensis; assembly: GCA_037103525.1. Classification (NCBI taxonomy): domain Eukaryota; kingdom Metazoa; phylum Arthropoda; class Insecta; order Hymenoptera; family Figitidae; genus Ganaspis; species Ganaspis brasiliensis. The sequence goes on along the minus strand of JAZKLR010000266.1, from coordinate 2,698,431 downwards.
CAGGTACACAGAAAAAAATGTCTTGAATGTATTTCAGATTAATTTATTTTTTAAACTAAAATTTATCCAAAGACTAATTTCATGGAAAATAGTGTTTCAAAATTAGTCATTAAAGTCTAAGAAAAAGAAACTAGACCTTAAAAGGACTACTGTCCTGTTTTAAGAGAATTTCAGTTTCAATTTAAGTTTATATTTTGACTCAAAGTTTAATTTCAGTTTTCTTTAGGACTAGTTTTACGACTCAAGTTAGATTTGTTTAAAGATATCTATTATCAGCTAATTTTTATTCTGATAGGTCTATTTTATAATTCACCTAAAAACTAGTTGCTTTTTGACATTGAAATATTACTTTTTTTTCTGTGTATATGCATCCCACTTCTGCGGCACACTAGAATATAATTACACTATCCTGACAAGCGAATAAAAATCCTTCAGTTTCCGATCTCAAACCAGCAGATTTCAGGAAAGCAAAGGTCAAGCCTTCACTTATAAGAATATAGAACTGCCCGTGAACAGGTTTGCTTTTATGTTCCTGTAACAGAAGCGCTTGTTCTGCCTCCTTGACACACTTTTTAAGCAACAATGGTGTTAACGATGCTAACCCGTGTTTTATATCACTGGTTTCAAATAGGAGACTAAGTTTATTTTCAGCTCTTTCTGCCGCACAATATAAAAACGCCCTAACATTGGTAATTTCATGTTGGTGGACAAATTGCATAAGAGGATCTCTACTGTTCATCACTGAACATGCTGCAGCCAGTACAATTCTTCGATAAAGACACACTAAATTTATAAGACCTCTTTCTCCATGACCTCGTGGAAGGTAAATTCTTTGCACGGAAGACCTTGGATGATGACTTTGATGGATTGACATCACCTTGCGGGTTTCTCTATCTAGTATTTTCAACTCATTTACATTCCACTTAACAGCTCCAAAGGTATAGAGAAGCAAAGAAATGGCTAATGTATTTGCGGCCTGTATTTTGTTCTTCCCAGATAATTCGGAAGATCAAATTTTTCTAAGAAGCCTACGATACTTTGGTTGGAAATGATCTTTAAGCCCACACAAATCTTGAGTCTCCGAATGTGGAATTCCAAGATATGTGTAACTCTCACCACCACCAAGATGTTGAATTGTGTTGCCACCAATGAGTTGAATGTCCTCAGAGTCCCTCGGAATTTAAGATCTTTCATGTCCTTTTTAAATCAGATGGTTGATGGCACATTTATCCAATCTAAAATCCATTCCTATTGCTCTGGAATAATCGGCCACTGCAAACACCAAAATTCTATGCGCATCCTTTCTGGATGCATAGAGCTTAAGATCGTTCATGTATAAAAGATCGTTGATCTTATAGACTCTATTTCTTGGTTTGCCACACATGTATCCAGAGTGTTTTTCTCGAAGTGCAATAGACAAATTATTAGATGTTATAACTAACCTTGTCCTCCACTTAAGCATTAGATCTTTTAAACATTTCACGATATTGGGTTGTACCTTTAAATGTTCAAGGAGATTGATGATCTTCTCGTGATTCGTAAAGTCGAATGCTTTACGGTAATCAAATCAAGCTATTGTCTGTTTACGTCGATAAAATATAGAATCTTGGGAACATACCTATCTATCAATAGGTTCTCCCTACAACCTGAGAGGCTTCTCTTACATCCTCGTTGTTCACTTACTGCATTCCAGATTGGTTTAATAGATGACAATATCCTCTCCTTGAGGATCTCAGTAAATAGCTTGTAGCAGGTTTTAAGACAAGAAATTGGTCTGTAATTTTTTGGATTGGATAAATCAGGGGTTCGATTATGTAATTTGATTTAATTCCGAAATGATTTGATTTCGCCTGATTTTTTTTCGACAACAAAAATCAACAAATGTGAAAAAAAGTGAAGTCAGGCGAAATCAAATCATTTCGAAATTAAGTCAAATTACAGAATCGACCCCCTAATTTTGTTGAAGTAAACTTCTTCCACCATAGATTATTAATCTTATCTGGACCAGGTGCCTTAAAGTTCTTAGTTTTAGCAACTGCATTTCTTACCTCCTCTTCAGTAATTGGTGGACATGTCTCTGCACATTGGTCAAACCCCTGTTTGACACAGAAGCTGCGAAAGAGTGGCAAAGATAACCCTTTATTGTTCACTGAATGGGATGTCCCATAGATGTTGCTCCAGAAAGTTTTAATCTTTTTGCGACATGGAGGTCTTTCAACGGTTGGTGACGGTAAACTAAGCAGTCGGGAAGAATTAGTAGCAAAGGTATTATTTTACTTTATCCATTTCATTCTCCGTTCTAAACGTTCTCTTATGACTACAAGAGAACGTATCTTCTCAATCCAGTGTTGCTTGATGGTCTGCAACTTTAACTTTTTTAGAGTGTGATGCAATCTTTTAAGAGGTTGGGCTATCTCCAAAACTCTTGGCGTAAACTTTCTATTTAATTCTTGATATGTAATCACACTCTGCAATTGAAAAGCATGTCGTCGAGCCATCCCAATCTTGAACTGCACTTGTTTGATTCGCTGCAGGTCTTAGCAACGCACTTTCTGAGAGTAACAAGAGTTCATTGTTCCCTTCAGACATTTATCCATTTTAATGGAAACTTTAAGATGAGTTTTGGTTTCCCTCGATTTCGTGTTTTCATGTTCGGCCGTTGGCGTTGGTGTTTCACGCAAAATTTGTCTGTTTTCTGAGGGTCTTCCTGTTCTTGGAGAAAAGCTTCATATCCCCTTTTTCTCAGAGAGGATACCTGATCTCTTAAGTACTGAGGCGTCATTTCCGCGTATTGGAGGTGCATATTGACCCATCGCGCATGTAACCTCTGCATGTATCCTCTTCTGTCGGGAGAATTCTTTTGCCAACACAACAAAATGTTCCTCCGAAGTTGGTCCGTCCATTTTAACATTATTCGAGCTTGTCCCTGGTCGTTGCTTAGTCGTCGCATGGGTTCTATCCTATTGCCATGCCCATCTAAACACTGATCCCCATCCGAGAGAGACCTATTGTGGGGGGCACTGTGCGTTACAGTCGCTGTAAGCGCAAACACTCTGAATGAGATGTTAACCCAACACAGAGTGGACAATTATGGATTATGGATCCAATTATGGATCAAGTTTAAGAATAATTATTCGATTAGAATTAGGAACTCTCTCACAATTAATTAATAATGACCAAATTTACAACAGTATTGTAGCCACTCATACAACAGGAGGAGGAGACATAATTTTATCTTATATTAAATTTTTACAATTCGCTTTTTCAATTTGGTAGGAAATTTTTACGAGGCCTTATATCGAATTTAAACCTCATTTAAATAAAGTTGTTGTTGTGACGGTGCCAATCTAACGCTCGATCGAAATCACGTTTTTCTTTTGAGCAATCTTGGAGTACCGTGCTTGAAGATTCGTTGATGAGTTGGTGAAATGAATTATCAAACAGATTGTTAAGTTAATTTAACTGATTTATTTACTGCAATTAATACTACAAATTTTATTTATGAAAATTATAAGAATTCTGAGAGCATGCTGACGTTACGTGCTCTCAGGTCAAGTTTCAAAAAGTATCTAACTTAAGTCTCGGCCCACCGGGGCGGAGGCAGTCGAAAATACAATAGTTATTGCAAAAGTAGGGATAACAACGACAAAGTGGAAGAGTAGGATTTCTAGGGGTAAAAGGTAGTAGAGGTAATTTACAACATACGATTTACGATAGTGAGGATTATTAAGAATGAGAAGCAATCTCGAACCCTTAATGGATGGCACTACAGATGACAGACGAAGATTATAATAAACTTAAAGTGTTCGACGCTTTCGGCTTATAATCATAAAAATCCTAGATAGAAAATTTTAGGCTAAATTGTTCAATAAAATAAATCCTACCAATTCTAAAAAATGCACGTTTCAAACGAATTCAATAACAGTTAATTTGCTTTCAACATACGTCGGGCGCCTTGAACGGTCATGTTCAAAACATATACCTTTAACAAATTTCATAAATAATTCATTTTTAATTGATACAATAACTCAATTAAAAGTTACAGAATATGAATATCAGAACAATGAAATAAAGGTCTGATTTAGTCGTTATAATTAAGCTAATAATTGACATATAGTATATAAAAATCTTAACATAGTTAAACAATTTTAATATGTTTCAATTGGCAAAGGAGATAGATTTTTTACACTGCGTTTAAACTCGCCGTTGACAGTTTTAAGAGTTACTACACGAATAATTTCATCTGGGCCAGGATGCGTAGCAATAACACGGCCCAGCATCCAACGCATAGGAGGTAGATTATCATCCCAAACAGTAACAATACTTCCGATTTTAATATCAGTGGTGAAGCCCTTGTGCCATTTCTTTAGTACCGTTAATTCATTAAGATACTCCTTTTTCCATCTTAACCAAAAATGTTGCTTCATTTGTTGGACTTGCTGCCAGGACGAGAGTCGGCCTGGAGGCAAATCCTTTAAATCATGTTCGGGCACGCCCATTAGAGACGCACCTGTAAGGAAATGACCTGGAGTCAAAGCGGCTAAATCGTTCGGATCTGAAAGGACAGGAGTTAAAGGGCGAGAATTTAAAATACCCTCTATCTCAGTAGCCAGTGTTGTAAACTCTTCGTACGTTAAAAGTTTCTGACCGATAACACGAATCCAGTGGTGTTTAAATGATTTCACCGCAGCCTCCCAAAGTCCACCAAAATGTGGCGAACGTGGGGGGATAAAGTGCCAGTTAATATGTTGCTCAGCAAGATACTGAGTTACTGCATCGTTTTGTTTTTTAGAATTTAAAATTCTACAAATTGCGTCGATTTCATTTTTCGCACCAACAAAATTGCAAGCATTATCGGTGTACAGATCAGAACATTGTCCACGCCTAGATAAGAATCTGTTTAACGATGCCAAAAAGGCTTCAGTAGTAAGGTCACTTACTATTTCAATGTGCACGGCCTTTGTAGCAAAACACACAAAAACAGCGACATAAATTTTGACCTTATTTCGATTTCGATTTTTTTTTTCTTTTATATAAAAAGGTCCACAATAGTCAACTCCAGAATGGAGGAAAGCTTTTTCAAACGTAATACGATTTTTCGGTAAATCTCCCATTAGGTAATTAGGAACTCGAGGTTTCGTACGACAACAAATTACGCAATTTCGAATAACGTTTTTTACTGTCGCCTTTCCGTTCACAATCCAATAAGAATCGTGGATTGCATTGAGAGTGGCTTGAGTGCCAGCATGTAACAATTTTAAATGTTGATCACGAATAAGAATAGTTGTAAGTTTATGATTTTGTGGTAAAAGAATCGGATGCCTTTGAGAAAAAGTTAGTTCAGCTTCTTTCAATCTACCCCCGACTCTTAATATACCTTCAGAATCAACAAAAGGGGTGAGTGGAGTTAGCCGGCCATCAATTCGACCCTTTTCTTCGAACATTTTTATCTCATTTAGAAATGTTTCATGCTGCAAAAGTTTAATAATGCGAGTAGTAGAATTTTTTAATTCGAGTGAAGAGAGGGGACCACTCACATCTTGTTTATGTATTTTGATATTTATAAATCGCAAACAGTAGGCTATAATTCGTATCAAGTTTATAAAAGACTGTGCGTTTGAAAACAGTGAATTTACTATTGCATTTACACGAACAAGATTTACTGTTACTTTACACTCCTTAGTTTTTTTTCAGGAATTTCGATAGGTTCCAAGTGTGAGAGTGGCCACTCCTCTTCATGATTTTTTATCCATGCAGGCCCATTAAACCAAAGAGAATTCGTGATAAACTCCCTTGGCGATAATCCAGGTGAGATAAGATCTGCAGGATTTTGATCGGTTCTTACGTGACGCCATTCAACTGATTGCGTCAAAGTTTGGATTTCTTCCACCCGATTACCAACAAATGTTTTTAAAATATTTGAGGGACTCTTTATCCAATGCAACACAATAGTTGAATCGGACCAAAAAATTACCCTTTCGATATGTAGCCTACGCAGAGCTCTAATGACGGTTGTAAATAAGTTCGACAGTAAAAGAGCGGCGCAAAGCTCTAAGCGAGGTAAAGACACTGCTTTTAAAGGGGCGACCCGAGATTTAGAGCAAATCAAATGCATCGAATTTGTTCCGTCTTTATTGCAAGAACGAAGGTAGATACAGGCTCCATACGCCTTTTTGCTCGCGTCACAGAATCCGAGTATTTGTAGAGAATGGTATTCTTTAGCAATAATTTTTCGTTTTATTTCAATTTCTTCCAATGATTTTAATTGATTTTTGTAATCTACCCAGGTCGACGTTATTTCAGGAGGAACTACTTCGTCCCAGCTAATATTTAATTGCCACAAAGATTGCATAATTATTTTAGGTTGTAAGATAACGGAGCCTAATAAGCCTAGCGGGTCAAATAATTGCGCAATTTCAGATAAGATATTCCTTTTTGTCACGGGTGCAGAAACATTAGAATTTTTTATTGAATAAAAGAATGAATCCAGCTTGGGATTCCAATAAACACCAAGTGTTTTCGTAGTACTATCTAGATTGAGACTTCGATAAGAATCATTAGATTCTTGTGGCAAGGCAGTGATAAGATCAAACTCATTAGAAGCCCATTGTCTGAGATTCATGCCTGCTTTTTGAGTTACTTCAATTAATTCGTTTATAATTTCTCGCGCTTCTTCAAATGTTTGTGCACCGGTTAACAAATCATCCATGTAAAAATCCTCTTTCAAGGCGGTTAGTGCGTGAGGGTGAATGACAGCCTCGTCCTCAGCTAACTGCACAAGAGTTCTCGTTGCTAAAAAGGACGCAGATGACGTTCCATATGTGACTGTTTTCAATTTGAAGATTTTTACTGGCTGACGAGGCTCATCTCGCCAGAGAATTTTTTGAAATATTTGATGGTCCGAATGAACCCAAACCTGACGGTACATTTTTTCGATATCGGCGGTTATTGCATAAGCGTAAAATCGGAAACGAACAAGCAAAGAAAATAAATCGTCCTGAATATTAGGCCCGATCATTAACGTATCATTTAACGACTTTCCATTCGATGTTTTTGCAGAAGCATCGAAAACAGTTCGAAGTTTTGTTGTTAAACTTGACTGCTTTATTACTGCGTGATGCGGTAAAAAATAGCCGTTAAATTGAGAATTCGATTCATCTTGAGTCATGTGACCCAATGATAAATATTCGTTCATAAACTCTGTGTATTTCTCCCTAAGTTCATTATTTTTAACTAGAGATCTTTCTAATGATAAGAAACGTTTGAGTGCAAATGAATAAGATTCACCTAGCCCGATAGGATCTTCCTTAAACGGCAATTTTACTATGTATCGACCGGTTTCAGGATCGCGACGCGTATTTTTTGTATAATGGATTTCACAAGCTTTTTCCTCGTTTGACATTAGTTTTTTACTGGGACCATTCTCGATTTCCCAAAATTCGCAAATTTTATTATGCAATAGATTAAGAGGTAAGTTGCATTTTTCAGAATTTGGGACAACATCGCCAGGAGTTTTTCCACCCAAGATCCAACCAAGCTGAGTTTGTTGTAATATTAAATCATCAGACAAAGAAATTTGTCCTACGCGTAATAATTTTAAGAATAATTCACCACCTATTAAAATATCAATTTCTGAAGGCTTGTCGAAATCTGGATCAGCGAGGTGGATTTTGGGAGGAAATTTGAGGTTAATTCTATTCAGAGATTCGATTGGTAAATAATCACTAACTATAGGTGTTATTAGAAAATTTAAGTCAGCAGAAAATTTGTTTAATCGTGATTGTAGTATAGTGCGAGTTAATTTACTCACACTCGAGCTCATTTGATTTACCCCACCAAGTGGGATTTCGACGTTGTGCTGTGTCAACCCTAATTTTTTAGCGAATTTCTCTGTCATGAAGTTAACTTGAGAGCCGTTATCCAACAGTGCCCTGCACGCGTGAGGATTACCTTTATTGTCTACGAGATGCACGACCGCGGTGGATAGTAATACCTGAGCGCATACCGGCATCGGCAGATGCGCGTGATTTGTTTGATATGATTTAGTTTCATTAATGTCATCATGTAATAGAGTATGATGCTTTTTGTTGCATGTTTTACAACTGCTTGAGATACAATTATCTACTGTGTGATTAGAACGAAGACAATTGCAACATAATTTTAAATTTTTTACTATTTCGTGACGTTCTCTTACAGTGGCCTTTGTTAATTTCTCGCAATTTTGAGCATAATGAGCTTCTTTACAAATTTGACAAAACGGACGATTATGAGTAAAATAAGAATTTTGTTTTTTAAATTTTGATTGCGTATTAGGTGGTTTATGACTACTCTGAGATTGGTTTTCGTTTCGCACTCCAACCTTTTCACTCTTTTCATTTTTAAAGAAAGCTTTATTCGTCTCTAGAATTCTTTCCCGACTGTGTAAAAATTCGAGTAATTCCTCCATTGTCGGAGAATTATTTAATTGTGTATGTTCTTTCCATTTTATCCGAGTTTGTGGATCTAACTTAGAAACAACAGCATAGATCGGAAAGGATTCTAAAAACGGCTTATCTAGTGCTTCTAACGCGCGATAATGTTTGCTCACATTATTTAAAAGTTCCCCGAGTGCAGCCGCTGATGAGTTAGTACAAGTTGATAAATCAAAAAATGCTTTAATATGATTATTTATGACTGACGTTGGATCGTCATAACTTTTTTCCAAAATCTTCCAAGCTACAAGATAATTGACATCAGTAGTTTGGAGTGATTCGATTTTATCAGCGGCTCTACCCGACAAACATGACCTCAGATATATAAGTTTTTGAGCATCAGTAAATCTAGAATCGACATGAACGGACGATTTAAAGGTGTCACTAAATCCTGGCCATTGTTCGTTTGAGCCACTGAACGTTGGTAAATTTAAAGCTGGTAATTTTAAATTTATTACATTCGCATTAGATTGTTGAAAACCTGACCGCGAAACCGATGTATTTGCTACATTTTCTTGTGGAGGGGAATCTCCTGGAAGGTTCTGTGTAAGCTGCCCGGTAGTTGGTATAATGCTAGAAACCAACACTTTTTCGTTAAGTATCTTTCGCGCCTTACTCGATAAGGAAGATATTTTTTCTTCAAATTCGATTCTTTCTGCATATTCGGCATTAATTCTATCATCCGACACGATTTCTTCTAATTCCGTTTGTATTGATTCAAATTGTTCGAGCACTGATTTCACGTTTTGCAATTTACTGTTTAACTCGATTGAATCTATTTCCGCGATCGGTTTATCTAGCAGATTTTGAAAAATCGTATTTTTTGTTTTTAAAGCACCCCGATTGCGATGTAATTGTGTGATTCGTTTTTCAGTTTCGGACATTTTTTATTGATCTGACTGAGATAGAAAGTGTAAGAAATGGAAGGGTTGATCATATAACGGATCTCACAGGTGAATCAATTATAGACGTACAGAACTTACCCCTTTGATGCTTCAAATGTCGAACCGTATAACAGGCACAAAACAATGACTAACAAATACTTAACACACAGGGGGTTAAAATCCAAATTTGGTTTAGGAATTTTTCACTCACTACAACACACTGTCAATAAGCATTGGGTTAATGACACATGCACATGCACAAGCTGATGAATTTGATAATCCGCTGACTCGTTGACACTGTAGAATGATTTTTCGTTCACTTGTTGAGATACTGGAAAATCTGCTCGTTCCCGTATTCTTTTGTAGGCTCCTTCCTTTGTAGACTCGTTGTTAATTTATTTTATTAATTAGAATTGCACTAAAATAAATATTCGTTTGATTTGTTGATTCTGCAGTAGTCATTCATTGATTTAATGATCTGCAAGAGAGTTTCTCTTCATTTGAAGTTGATGATGAATGTTTTCGTTTGTTTAACTTTGAAGATTTGTACGTTTGATTTTTCATAACTTGTAGCTTTTCGTTCTTGAAGTAATTAACCATTGATGTTGATATTCAGCAACTCGTTGATAGATTGCCATGGATCACAATGAAACTGCAATCCGGCTCGAAGGACCAAAGTGTTGTGACGGTGCCAATCTAACGCTCGATCGAAATCACGTTTTTCTTTTGAGCAATCTTGGAGTACCGTGCTTGAAGATTCGTTGATGAGTTGGTGAAATGAATTATCAAACAGATTGTTAAGTTAATTTAACTGATTTAATTACTGCAATTAATACTACAAATTTTATTTATGAAAATTATAAGAATTCTGAGAGCATGCTGACGTTACGTGCTCTCAGGTCAAGTTTCAAAAAGTATCTAACTTAAGTTCCGGCCCACCGGGGCGGAGGCAGTCGAAAATACAATAGTTATTGCAAAAGTAGGGATAACAACGACAAAGTGGAAGAGTAGGATTTCTAGGGGTAAAAGGTAGTAGAGGTAATTTACAACATACGATTTACGATAGTGAGGATTATTAAGAATGAGAAGCAATCTCGAACCCTTAATGGATGGCACTACAGATGACAGACGAAGATTATAATAAACTTAAAGTGTTCGACGCTTTCGGCTTACAATCATAAAAATTCTAGATAGAAAATTTTAGGCTAAATTGTTTAATAAAATAAATCCTACCAATTCTAAAAATGCACGTTTCAAACGAATTCAATAACAGTTAATTTGCTCTCAACAGTTGTTATTAGTTTATTTATTTAATTACATGTTTCGACATTTTTTTAATCATGTCCTCTATTCAGGTCAATAAAAAGAAATGTTCTAATATAGAATAAATAGAAATCTGCAATAGAACAAATGATAAATTAATTTAAAAGTATAAAACGTATAAAACGTTGACACTTATAAAATTCAAACGTTGAAAATTGCAATGCAATGTTCAGGAAATATTGCAAAAAAAAGATTCCTGCAATATTCTGGCAATATTTCAAAAAAAGTTCAAAATTTTTTTTTATATGCAGCCAAATAGAATTTTGTGACATATATGACATCCGAGGATGTCTAGGAGGTTTAAAAATACTGCGCAGACCTACGGGACATAGGAGCCAAGATCGACCGGTGCGCATCATTTAACGTTGGAAATTGCCTAAATATTACAACGAAATGTTCTCTCAAGTTTCGTGTCAATATTGCCTCACAAGCGGACATTTTACTACTTGCACCAATGTTGCCTGGAAATTCATTGGTATATTCCGAAACTTAGAGCGTAAGGGCCACACTAGTTTCAGAAAATGTATTGTGCTGTGTGGGTAACGATAATTATTGTCATCCCAACAGGAATTAAAGTTTTCAGATGGCTAGCAGCCATATCAGGATCCACAATTAATTATAAATTTTCAACCTTATGAATCCATACGCTTTATTTTCACTAGGAGGAATAACAGAAATTACTTTATCTAATTCTTCAATCGATATTATTATATATGATACTTACTATGTTGTTGCTCATTTTTATTATGTTTCATCAATAGGGGCTGTATTTTCAATTATTAGTGGTTTTATCCACTGATTTCCTTTAATTACAGGAAATTTAATGAATCCAAAATGATTAAAAATTTAATTTTTTTTTAATATTTACTGGAGTAAATATAACCTTTTTCCCTCAACATTTTTTAGTATTAACGGGAATACCACGACGATATTCAGATTATCTGGATAGACATATATTGTGAAATTCAATTTTATCAATAGGATCAATTATTTCAATTTTTCGCACTAATTTATTAATTTTTGTTATTTGAGACAGATTTTATTTTGAACGTTCTATTTTATTTAAAAATTATTTAAATTCATCCATTGAATGACATCATAACTACCCCCTCCTCCTTAAAGCAGGGACTGACACGAAAACCGAAACAAAATATATTACATATTTGTTTCGTTTTTTATTCACAAAACCGAAACAAAATATTATTTTTATTTTGATTTGTGATGAGCCCAAAACATAAATATTCAAGCAATTAAATTTTGTTTCACGCCTAGAATTTCGTTTTCGTCTTATGCCCGAAACGAAAATCGCCTCCGAATTATACATTTAATTTTGATCGATCGATGTCAGTGACTCTTCGCATCATTCTTTTTCTTCATTACCTTAGGGGTTCTATATAAGAAGCCGTGAAAAGGAAACTGGATTTTAACTAAAAATAAATACATGCACACAAGTATTTTCTTGCACAAATACATGCGCACTAGTGTTTTACAGCACAAATTCTTACGCACTAGTGTTCTAATGAACAAAAACATGCGCACTAGTGTTTTAGTGCACAAATACATGCGCACTAGTATTCTAGTGCACAAATACAGGCGCACTAGATTTCTAACGCACAAATGCTTGCGCACTAGTGTTCTAATGCACAAATGCTTGCGCACTAGTGTTCTAGTGCACAAATACATGTGCACTAGAGTTCTAATGCATAAATACATGCTCACTAGTGTTTCAGTGCACAAATACATGAGCACTAGTGTTTTAATGGACAAATACATGCGCACTAATGTCCTAATTAAGTGTTTCTCTCATATATTCTGATTTGGAAAAATACTATTTACGTAATTTATCAATAAAATAGTAAAAAATCAATAAACAAATTTTTATTATTTTTTTTTCCTAAATTTGCAAAAAAATGTTTTTCTCTATTACGAAATACAGAGGTACCTTTATGGACATTAAGCTACCTCTAAGTATTCTCCAATTTCAAAATAAAAATCAGAGGTAATTTATTATTACATTACATAAAATTTGTGGGGTCAGAGCATATGAGTTTTTCCCATTTGCTTTTTTAGACCACCCTAATATTTACTGCCCTTGAATAAGTATCATTAATACAGACTTATAATTAATGCGCATGTATTTGTTTTTCAAAAACAAGTGCACATGTCCTTGTTCCTTAAAACTTTACTATTTATGCATTCGTATACTACAAAAGTTGTGCACGTGCACCTTTTTAATAAAACATTGATTTGTCTGTATGAAAACCTTAAAAATATAGTGCGCATGTATATCTTGTAGTGATAAAATCTTGACAGTCAGAGGTACAAATTGAGTTTGTAGTTTCTAACTATTTCACAGTCAACGATTCCGTCCTACTTAAAATAGTCAAAATGACTTGAAATTAGTCATTATTAACCTATTCATATTAAGAGAATAGAGCCCATTCAAATATTACGTAAGCATATTTTTAGAGTTTTTTGACCTTTCCCGCATCCCATGAAGGCATTTTTGAATGAATAAAAATACTTTGAATGCAGAGTTAGCATTTAAGAACCCCCTCCCCCTCCTTGATGCTTACGTAATACTTGAATGGGCTCAAAGAGCGAATTTAATAATTTAATTTGAACACTAGTTCGCATGTACTTGTTATTTAGAAAACTAGTGCGCATGTATTAGTTCATAAGAAAATTAGTGCGCATGTATTTGCTCATTAGAACACTAGTACGCATGTATATGTGCACTATACAACAAGTGCGCATGTATTTGTTTATTAGAAAACTAGTGCGCATATATTTTGCCTTAAAACACTTGTACGCATCTATTTATTTAAATATAACGTTAGTGCGCATGTATTTGTTTAATAATATACTTGTGGGCATGTATTTGTTTTTAGTCAAAATCCTGTTCTCTAAACAAGGAGAAGATTGATGCAGAGAGCCACTAACGTCGTTTAATCAAAATTAAAATTCAATTTTTTTTGTTTTCCTTTTAGACTCATAACAAAACTGAATTCAATATTCATTTCCGTTTTAGGTCTGTGACGAAACGAAAATCCGAACGCAATTTCATTTCGGGCATAATACGAAAACGAAATTTGAGTCTGATTTTCGTTTCAGACATGAGACGAAAACGAAATTCAGAACCTTTTCGTTTTATGTTCAATACAAAACAAAATTAGTGGCGTACTTTTGTTTTGTAACGACGATTCGATACAGAAACGAAATACGATTTTCGAGTCAGTCCCTGCCTTAAAGCATTCCTATAATGAAATGTCATTACTATTTTCATTTAATAAAAAAAAAAATTAAATATTTAATTAATTATAAGAACATGAAATTCTTTAAATTTTCAAAATTTTGCTTCCCTAATAAAAGAATGATTAATAGAGTTTAATGATTACACATTATTTATAGATATTTTAATTACTATAACAATTTTAATAACAATTATAAACCCGTGTGTCGCCATTATTAAAATGGTGCGGGATTCTGGATTCCCTTCGGGCGTGTCTCTAGATGGCGGATAGGGGATGCTTCCGTACCGAGGAAATGAAATACCCGGCGCGGACCAAATCCACTACGATCGGCTTCATAATTACAGCCCACTGGGAGTGATGAGTCCTGTCATGTATGAGGTCGGAATCTGCATTACTACTGGCGAGTCTATTCCGTCCGTGTATTCCGGAAACGGCTAAGCGTTTTGATAAGGCCTCAGGAAATTGAGGTAGGATCACAGTATCCAAGGATAACTGGTGAAGTTTGTATTACGGATAAAACAGTTGAAAAATTTCTCGAGAAGTTAGTAATGGAAGTAGAGCTCGGTCTTATCTAGCCAGAGACGTCTACTAACGACCTCCCCTCAAAGAGTTCTTAGGCTAGATGATAGATTCCTTCAAGTTTTTTCAAACTTGCCAAAAACTCTTAGTAAGTATACCATAGAGGCCATTGAGGTAACTATTCGGATCGACAAGAAGGATGACAAAGACCAATTAGAACCAAAAGAGTCGGAATCCCATAACACAGAAAAAGGAAACAAGGTGGGTCGTCAGGCGTCCGACCAGGAAGATGCTCCTCCTACAAGAAAAAAGAAAAAAAAGGCACGCTGTCGAAACGCCTCCTGAATTTTTTTAGTGTTTTTTTTTACTTTTTTAAATTGTTAGTAAATTATTCATAAAATTATATGAATATGTATACGTAATTTCTTTATTTTGCTATCTGAGGTCCCGTTTTCGAGTTATGAACTTTCAAAATTTTGATAAAATATACCTTTTTTTAATTGTTTATAACTCGTAAAATATTGAAGTTAAAAAATTAATGTGAGAAGATGAAATGTTTAGTTTTTCCTAGGCTTTTGAGGCACTTTAACTAAAAAAAATAAATTTTTTTTTAAATTTGAGCGTGGAAAAATTTACATTTTCTTTTTTTTAAATAAACGTGTGAATGTTACAAGTGCAATGATCTAAGACCTAATATGGCTCGACCTATAGTTTTGTTTAAATAAAATTTTAAAGTTCAGCGCGCAAGCTCGAAGTCTATTGCGCCTTACGCCGCGCTGCATATCACTCCACGCTTGACTGTACTTGTTCTTGTAGAGTTTAGTTTGAACAAGTACAGTCAAGCAAGGCGTGATATGTAACGCGGCGTAAGGCGCAATAGACTTCGAGCTTGCGCGCTGAACTTTAAAATTTTATTTAAACAAAACTATAGGTCAAGCCATTTTAGGTCTTATATCATTGCACTTGTAACATTTACACGCTTATTTAGAAAAAAAGAAAATGTAAATTTTTCCACGCCCAAATTTACAAAAAATTGATTTTTTTATAAAATTTATTTTTTTTATAAAAAAAATACGAATTTTTTTTTTAGTTAAAGTGACTCAAAAGCCTAGGAAACCAAACATTTCATCTATTCACATTAATTTTTTAACTTCAATATTTTACGAGTTATAAACAATTAAAAAAAGTTACCTATATTTTATCAAAATCAAAATTTTGAAAATTTATAACTCGAAAACGGGACCTCAGATATCAAAATATACAAATTACGTTCCTATATATTATTTTTCTTTAAAGAATTTAAAAATATGTATTAAATTGAATTTAAATTTTGGATAGGTAAATTTCACGTGGAAACGCACATATATTATTTCATTCAATGAAATATTTATTAGTATCCTTTCAGAGTTTGCAGCAGTTTTGCTTGTGCTTGTATGTGTATGTAAATATGTGTGTAAAGTGCATAAAATGTGTATGTGTGTATTGATGTGTAGGTATGTGTGTGTATGTGCAATACGCATTTAAACTAAAATATTGCATTAATCGCTTAAAATCTGGTTTTCAATTTTAATTATTTTTTATGTATCTTGAAAACGCGATCAGGTAGGATTTCGGTCAAAAATGATCTTTAAAGTATGAAACACATAGAAAAAGATGGCACTAGCACTTTTCTTTGACATTTTTGTTAAACTTGTTGGCCGTTGAGGACCACTGTGAGTTGTTTACGTATGCACCTGGACAAATATATTCGTCCAAACATTGTAGTCATTACAATTTGACCAAATGAACTTTTCGGTCTGAAACAAAATGTTAGTCAAAATTTGGGGTTATGAGATTATCATGCACATGATTTTAAGCAACATTTAAAATTTTTATTAATAAATAGTATTATTAAAAAATAGTTTAAAAAGTAGCAATAGCCCAAAATTTTACAAATTTCCTACTTAGATAAATTTTTTTAAAATCATCTTATATTCATAAAAATTGGTATGTAGGGGTTATTGGGGTCGCTGATTACAAATATGATGTCAAATTGACATCTTGACAGTTGACAGTTGTCAAATAAAGTGTCAACTTTGGCAAAAACCTATTTATTTTGCTAAAAGTGACAGGATAAGGGTTTTTAGAGGCGCTGATTACAAATATAATGTGAAATTGTCATTTTGAGAGTTGACTGCTATCAAATTAACTGCCAACCTTGCTGAAAAGTGAAATGTTTTTATGAAAATTTCTGCAACAAGGTTGTTGTGGTCTAGCTGTCAAATCAACTGTCGATTAAACGAAAATTAAATAAAGTCTCTTCTTTACTATGACAGCTGTCAACCATTTTATTGTTAATATGACTATTAAATTCATTAGCAGAGACCCTGCTAATTATTTTATTCTATTTTATAAAAGAAAATCAGTTTTTAGCAAGGTGAAATTAGATACCAATTTGTATTAAATATGACATTATATTCCTAATTAGCGTCTCCGAAAACCCTGTAGCTGTCACTTTCTTAAACATATAAGAGTTTACAGTTTTTGTCAGAGTTAACAATTGATTTAACAGCTGTCAACTGTAAATATGTCAATTTGACATTATGTTCGGAATCTACAATCCCAAATTTCCTTTATCTGTCATTTTCATAAAAATAAATTGCATTTTAAGAAAGTTGACAGTTCATTTGGCAATTTATCTTCTTTGATGTCAGTTATAGGGTTCTCGGGGACGCTGATTACGAATTTAATATATAATTAAATACAACTTGTCATTAACTTCCAATTTTGTTAAAATCTTTTTCTATTTTATAAATTATTATAAAAAAAATTCAAAAGGTCCTTGCTAATGAATTAGAAATAAAATGGTTATTGGCTAGCATAGTAACGAAGATATTTTATTATCTTTTTATATAATTTGAAGTTTATTTGACAGCTAGAACAAGACAACCTTGTTACTGACTTTATCAAACATTTTTTTTACTTTTTTACTTGGGTCGACTGCATTTCCTCCAAAACCCAAATAACCGAACTCGCAACTAACCGAAATAAAAGTGTTCGAAAAGTCACCTACCAGAACTCGCAATTGTCCGAACTTCCAATTGCCCGAATTCGAATTTGTCCAAACTTCCAAGTAACTGAACTAGCATTTGTCTGAACTTTCAATTCCTCTCACTCGTATTTGTCTAAACTTCCAAGTAACTGAACTAGCATTTGCTCGAACTTCTAACTCCTCGATCTCACATTTGTCAAAAGTTTCAACTACCCGAACTCAAAATTGTCAAAACGTTCAACTTCTTGACATCGCATTTGTCTAAACTTTAAATCTCCCAAATTTACATTTGCCAAAAACTCCAGCTACCCAAATTTGCATTTGGCCAAACTTTCAACTCTTTCAAATTGCATTTGTCCAAAATTTCAATACTCCAAACTCGCAGTTTTTAAAACATGCATCTCCCTCAATTTGCATTTGCTCTAAAATTTAACTTCCCGAACTCGCATTTGTCAGAAAATTTAAATTCTCGAATTCACGTTTGCCCAAACTGTCAACACCCCGAACTCGCATTTGTTAGAACAACCAAATCCTCGAAATCTCTTTTGCCTGAACTGTCAACTGCTTGAACTCGTCTTTGTCCAAACTATTAAGTCCCCAAACTCCTATTTGGCCGAACTCTTAAGTACCCAAACTCGCATTTGTCAGAACTCTTAACTCCCCAAACAGACATTTGTTAAAACTTTTAAGTCCCCAAACTCACATTTGTCAAAACTCTTAAGTACCCAAACTCGCATTTGGCAGAACTTTTAACAATCTAAACTTGCATTTCGGCCAACTTTTATATCACCAAATTCGCATTTGTCAAAATATTCAACTCTTTAAACTATCATTTGACAAGTTCCTTAACTCACAAATTTCACAAATCCCTGAATTCGCATTTATCAGAGTCTCGGAAAGTAGCCTCTGTAATGGAGCCTTCTGATTGGCGGGTAACTTTTCCGCAAACATTACTAGCGAAGCAGAAGGCTCCATTAGAGAGGCTACTTTCCGAGGGTCTGATAAATGCGAATTCAGGGATTTGTGAAATTTGTGAGTTAAGGAACTTGTCAAATGATAGTTTAAAGAGTTGAATGTTTTGACAAATG
The DNA here is from genome assembly GCA_037103525.1 of Ganaspis brasiliensis. Lineage (NCBI taxonomy): Eukaryota > Metazoa > Arthropoda > Insecta > Hymenoptera > Figitidae > Ganaspis > Ganaspis brasiliensis. The sequence goes on along the minus strand of JAZKLR010000266.1, from coordinate 2,679,861 downwards.
CGAATTTGGTGATATAAAAGTTGGCCGAAATGCAAGTTTAGATTGTTAAAAGTTCTGCCAAATGCGAGTTTGGGTACTTAAGAGTTCGGCCAAATGGGAGTTTGGGGACTTAATAGTTTGGACAAAGGCGAGTTCAAGCAGTTGACAGTTCAGGCAAAAGAGATTTCGAGGATTTGGTTGTTCTAACAAATGCGAGTTCGGGGTGTTGACAGTTTGGGCAAACGTGAATTCGAGAATTTAAATTTTCTGACAAATGCGAGTTCGGGAAGTTAAATTTTAGAGCAAATGCAAATTCAGGAAGATGCATATTTTAAAAACTGCGAGTTTGGAGTTTTGAAATTTTGGACAAATGCAATTTGAAAGAGTTGAAAGTTTGGCCAAAAGCAAATTTGGGTAGCTGGAGTTTTTGGCAAATGTAAATTTGGGAGATTTAAAGTTTAGACAAATGCGATGTCAAGAAGTTGATCGTTTTGACAATTTTGAGTTCGGGTAGTTGAAACTTTTGACAAATGTGAGATCGAGGAGTTAGAAGTTCGCATAAATGCTAGTTCAGTTACTTGGAAGTTTGAACAAATTCAAATTCAGGCAATTGGAAGTTCGGACAATTGCGAGTTCTGATAGTTGAGATTTCGAATACTTGAGTTTCGGTTAGAAAGCGAGTTCGGTCATTTGGGGTTTGGAGGAAATGCAGGCGACCCATATTAGAGACCTCAAGAACCATTATCCTGTCATTGTAGTAAAAATAAATTCCTTTTTGGCAGAGTTGACACCTTATTTGATAAATGTTAACTGTCAGGATGTCAAATTCACATTATATTTGTAATGAACGCCCTCAAAAACCCTCATACTGTCACTTTCAAAATAATAAATTGCGTTTTGGCAAAGTTCACAGTTGATTTGATAGCTGTCAATTGTCAAAATGTCAACTTGACATTATATTTGTAATCAGCGCCCCCAAAAACCCTTATTTTTTCACATTAAACAAAATAAATTGCTTTTTGGCAAAGTTGACAGCTTGTTTGACAGCTGTCAACTATCAAAATGTCAAATTCACATTATATTCGTAAACAACGCTTTCAAAAACCTTTATACTGTCACTTTTATCAAAATAAATTGCTTTGTGGCAAAGTTGACAGTTGATTTGGCAGCTGTGAACTGTCAAAATGTTAATTTTACATCATATCTGTAATCAGCGACCCTAAAAACTCTTGTCTTGTCACTTTTAGTAAAATAAATAAGTTTTTTTCAAAGTTGACAGTTGATTTGATAGCTGTCAACTGTCATAATGTCAACTTGACATCATATTCGTAATTAGCGCGCCTGAAAACCCTAGTACTGTAACTTTCAGCAAAATTAATTGATAACAAGTTTATTTTCTATTTTTGACCCAATAACAAATTAGTTAATAGCTTTAAATTGATATACATTTTTTTAAATATTTATGCCTCAGATTTTCTGAATATTATCATCAAAATATTTAAAAATCTGACAGTCATTAAATTTATTTATTTTTAATGAAATAAAAATCCCTCTAATTTTTAATACATCTTTAAATATTTTAATTTTCAATTCATTATTTACATTTATTATTGTTACCTTTATATAAATTTCAGAGGTCGTTAGTAAATATTCACACGAGGTGGAAAGTCTCGTGAATAATTTTTATTTGCAGGATTGTTATAATATTGTTTTATCGGAAATATAAAGAAAAGAGACAGTTTGACAATACGATAATTATACAATATTAAAAAAAATTGTAAATTTAATTATATTCATATGAGTGCATACTTACATACGTCTACACGCATAATTACATACATATGTATTCATAATAAGATACAAACATAATTTTGGTAATGACTACATTCCGATGTATTGAATTGTAGTAATTCATATTAAATAATTAGTTTTAAAACATGTGTACTGCAAGTAAGAGTTGTAGGCATTATCATTACGTGTCATACTTATTTTCTTGTTCTTTTCATTTTTTTTTACTCTCGATCAGTGTTATATAGGTCAGCGAGGCGCTTGACCTCAGATCACCGAGCACAGATTTATAAGATTATTACAATTCAAATCAATGTGCTGTTTCATAGAAAATAGAAATAATAGATGTTTATATATTAATGCGTTCATTTGTCATATGTGCTCATTGAGAACATAATTTTTGATGTTTAATAACGGGTCGGGAGTTGAAAAACATAGAAAATTCCAATCTCTCTTATTTCCGTTTCTCCTTCGTCTTTACGTTTTCATTTTTTCGTACTCTTGCACTTGATCAGTGCAAATGAGGCATACATGCATAATTGCACGTACCAAGACGCGCGACATGTACTATTTCGTGTTAGCTGTCCTCTCTTACATTTCTTCTTTCTCAATTTTACTGAGTGCTTATATACATGTTAAATCAATTATAAGATAACAAAATATTGCATCCAATAATCGTTATATAATTCAATATTAGTATAATAGTTATTATTTAATTAATATTGAAATAAATAAATTATTATGGAATAATTATTATAATAATATACTAATATTATTAACAATCATTTTCAATGCAATAATTATTATAAATAATAATTAATATCAATAACAATCATGTATAATACAATAATTGTTATAAACAATATATTAATATCAATGTAAACCATACTAAAACAATTTTACAAATAAATTATGCATATTAATTATTTTAATAATAATTTATATATTAGTTGGTGTAAACGTAACATTATGGTTAATAACTTTATTAGACTTTTCCTAAAGGAGTGGGCCTCAAGTTAGACACCTTTTCAATTTATTGCTGTAAAATCAAAACCAAATAAAATATATATAAATGTTTTATACACACTTATGTGTGTTGACATTTACTAGCACATTTAACACTAGCACATTTATTCAATGTGCTAGTGTTTTTTTACCTACATAATTTGGCTCCCATGGACCAATAAAGCTTTGTCTTATAAACAACAAAAATACTTATGTATTTTAATTTTAAAAACTTTATACTCTTCAGAAACTAACTATAAAAAATAAATCTATAAATATATTTTTAATAAGAATTTGTTATAATATTCTTACCACATGGTAACAATTAGACCATTGACAATTTTAACCTCTTTAAGAATTTGAAACAATCTGAATACTAAATTATAAAATTTACTTTTTATTATTTATAGGCTTAGGAACAATCATTTTATGTAGATACCAACGATGAAGTAATATTATTCGTGAAAGAACCTTCTAAGGAATACATACTTTGATCTTAATTAAAGGAATTAAATTAAGAATAATTTTATTTATTCTTTTAGAATTATAATTTTTTTATTTCTTTTTTTTTGAAGTTTTCTCCATTCCGCCCTTTCTCCAAATATTGAAATTGGAAGACTTTGACCTCCATCAAATATTAAAAATTTTTATCAGTATCAAATTTCTATATAATACAATTATTTTATTATCACCTGAATTACTATCCTTTGAACCCTTTATTCAATTTTAAATAAAATATATTCAAAAAATTGAATATAATGAAGCTTTATTTTCTATAATTGATTCAATTCATAGGTCAATTTTTTTATAACTACAGAACTCTATGAACTTCATGTAATTATTGAAACCATTTTTTTACTAATCACATTAATCCGATTACTTAATAATCATATAACCTTTTTCCATTATTTAGGAAATGTATTAGCCGCATGATATTACCATTTTATTGTTATTATTTGAATCATTGTTTTTACACTAATTTATTAATGAAATTATTAAATTAACTATTTTATTATATAGTATATAAATTACATTTTATTTTCAATAAAAGGAATTAATATTACTTCTAATATAATAAATATTTTAATTAATATTATCTAATATTTTTATTTTTCTTATTTAACTATTAATTATCCTACATAAGAAATTACTTAGCTGTTTTCTGTAGACACTGTGCAGGGGCTTAGGAGTTCGAGCAAAATAGACTAATCAGATAATTGCCCATATTATAAAATATATTATAAAATTACTTTTATTGGATCGCATGTATTACCTCCAAAACCTAATTAACTGAACTTGAAATTGCCCAAAATTTATTTATCCGAATTCGTAATTCTCTTAATTTGCATTTGTCAGAATTTTTAATTATCAGAACTTGCATTTGTTCCAACTTTTAACTTCCGAATTTGTATTTGTTATAATTTAAAAATTACTAAACTCGCATTTTCGATTTGCATTTCTTAAAATTTTCAACTTGACATAACTGAAATTGCATTTTTTAAAACATTCAATTACTAGAAATTGCATTTGTCTGAACACTAAATTTGCATTTTTTCCAATCCTTGAAATCACTGAACTCGTATTTAGCAAAATATTAAACTACCCACATTTAGAACTGTCAGAACTTCTAAATCCCTGAATTTCGATTTGTCTGAACTTTAAAATAACCAAACTTACATTCGTAAAAATTCTGAAACACCTGAGTTCGCATTTGTCCGAACTTTAAAATCACTGAACTCACGTTTAGTTGAATTTTAAATACTCCGAATTTGCATTTGACTGAACTTTTAAATGACCGAACTTGCATTTATTCGAACTTTTAAATCACCAAACTTGCATTTGTCATATATTACATCGATCTATCTTCAATAAATTTTTTTTTTATTTTTTTTTATAAATGCTATTTTCTTTTTTCAGATATTTGCTTACAATTTATTTTTGTTAATTGTCAAAAAAAAAGGAAACTGTGAAAAATTAATATTTAGTCAACATTTAAGGAAGCTCAAGTTAAACAGACCTTTTTATTGATTTATTTATTCATATGTTAAAATGACACCATGTTATGGCGCGCAGTTTTTGTTCTAGTTTTTATTAATTCAATTATCGCAAAAAACCATATTTAATCTGTTAAAAACCCTATCGAAAATTCCGACATCGGAACCAATGTAGTAAACTATGTCGGAAACTATAACGGAATCAATGTCGGAAACTATGTCGGAAACTATGTCGGAATCTACGTAGGAAACTATGTCGGAAAAAGAGAACGGCAACGATATAGTTTCCGACATAGTTTCCGACGTAGTTTCCTACATAGTTTCCGATGTAGTTTCCGACATGGTTTTTTTTGTGAAAATTTTTTTTGAAAATAATTTTTTGTGTAAAAGTTTTTTTTGTATAATTTTTTTTTGTAAAACTTTTTTTTGTAAAAATTTTTTGAAACTGCAAAAAAAACTTTTCTGCCACACATGCACAAAAACTTGAGTTTTTGTTCGCCTTAAGCGGGGCAGAACTTGCAGGGTTCTGAACACAAGGGTTCTTCGGTATATAAGGAACTTGAGAATAATGTTTTCTTTTTTATTTTATTGTTTCCTGGGGCAAGAAAAAGTCGTGAGCGGTAAGAAAATTCTGATGACTTCTCTAACAAAATGTCGTACAAGGTTGCACACGACTTGGAACACAGCACTTTGAGAATTTTTTCCAGAAAACAAAAAACTTTTTTGTCAAAAAGAAGAATCACAAGAATTTTTTTGGTAATAAGAAACCTGAAAATAATATTGTGTTTCTATTTTATTGTTTCCTGAGGCGAGGAAAAATCAAAAGCTGTGAAGAATTTTTACGTTCGTAGTCAGAGACTTGTCTCTCGTGATCCAAACACTGCACTTCAAGAATTTTTTTCTAGCTTTTCTGGCAAATGGAAAAATCACAAGGTTTCTATGGGAAATAAGAAACCTGAAAATAATATGTTTTTTTATTTCATCGTTTCTTAACGCAAGAAAAAGTCGAGAGCTATGGAGACTTTGACGTTCGTTGTCAAACCCTTGTCTCCCGTAATCAAAACACCGCACTTTAACAATTTTTTTCAAATAAGTAAAAACATTTCTGTCAAAAGAAAAAACCACATGGATTCTTAGGGTAATAAGGAGCCTGAAAATGATGTTCGTTTTATAATATAGGTATTGTTATCTGCGGCAAAGAGAAGACGAGAGCGGTGAGAAAATTTCGATGTTTTCTTTAACAAAATGTCGGACGTGTGCTGCCGTTGACTTGTGGGGAGTTGACGAGTCCGCCGCCAGAGTTAACACATCGCGTCATGCGCAACTGTATCCGACATTTTGTTAGAGAAAACATCGGAATTTCCTCACCGCTCTCGACTTTTTCTTGCCCCAGAAAATAATAAATTAAAAAAAGAACATTGTTTTCAAGCTCCTTATTACCCGAAGAACCCATGTGATTTTTTCTTTTGACAGAAATGTTTTTAGTTATTTGAAAAAAAATTTGTTGAAGTGCGGTGTTTTGATCACGGGAGACAAGTGTTTGACAACGAGCGTCAAAATTCTTCACAGCTCTTGATTTTTCCTCGCCTCAGGAAACAATAAAATAGAAACACAATATTATTTTCAGGTTTCTTATTTCCCAAATATTACTTGTGATTCTTCCTTTTGCCAAAGAAGTTTGTTTTCTACAGAAAAAAATTCTCAAAGTGCTGAGTTCCAAGTCGTGTGCAACCTTGTCCGACATTTTGTTAAAGAAGTCATCAGAATTTTCTTACCGCTCTCGACTTTTTCTCGCCCCTGGAAACAACAAAATAGAAAAGAAAACATTATTCTCAAGTTCCTTATATGCCGAAGAATCCTTGTGTTCAGAGCCCTGCAAGTTCTACCCCGCTTAAGGCGAACAAAAACTCCAGTTTTTGTGCATGTGTGGCAGAAAAGTTTTTTTTTGCAGCTTCAAAAAATTTTTACAAAAAAAAATTTTACAAAAAAATGATACAAAAAAAACTTTTTTTTAACACCCTGGTCGAAAGAACGAACGTTCGGCATCTGTTTCGAATCAGAAAGCCTAAGATTTGTGCATTGCTGAATGCACACACGCGCCCTCTATAACAGCGAGAGCAAAATTTTTTTTCCGTATTCGATGCGCGAGACTGTTTCTTTTTGACATTTAAGTATTTAACCTCGAAGTTGCATGCATTTGTCGTTGAGTTGCAAGTGATTAAAATAAATAAAAAATGAATCCAGTGCTTTCATCTGACGACGAATCTTTAGATGAAGAAGAAGTTTTTCGTGATTTCGATGCAGAGGCTAAGCTAATTATTCAGACAGAAACATTGCCACAGAAATCTGCAGACCGGTACAACCTAGTCTATGAGACTTATAAAACTTGGCAAAATGAAAACAAAAATTCTCTGTCTACTTCGCACGAAACTAACTTAATTGTATATTTTAAAAAATTGAGTGAAAAATTGAAACCGACAACTTTGTGGAGCATTTGGTCAATGTTAAAAAAAACGTTGAATACAAGAGAAAACGTTGATATTAGTGGATTTCAAAATTTGAAAAGCATTATTAAAAAGAACTCGAAAGGTTATAAACCAAAAAAATCATTAGTGCTAAAATGGGAAGAAATAATGCAATTTATCAACAAAACATCTGACTACAGTTATTTAGCATCAAAGGTTAACTTTTTCATTACTTTTCATTGATTACTCTTCTAATTTGTAGTTTAATAATTATAATAATTTCAGGTTATTCTTATATTTGGAATATGCGGAGCTCTTCGATGTGATGAAATCACTAATCTTAAGGTACAAGATGTTGAGGATCTTGGCAACAAGTATCTTATTTCAATCAATGAGACGAAAAATGACAAACCTCGTCAGTTTATCATTGGACAACTTTTCTATGGAACAGTTAAAAAATATATTGATTTAAGACCAAGTGAACAATTTACAAACAGATTATTCATTCAATATCACAAAGGGAAATGCCATCACCAAGTCATTGGCAGAAACAAAATTGGTGAAACGCCTCAAATTATAGCGTCTGTTTTAAATTTACCGAATGCAAAATTGTATACTGGGCATTGTTTTCGTCGAACTGGTGCGACATTATTGTCTGACTCGGGAGCAAACGTCACCATGCTTAAGCAATTAGGAGGATGGAAGTCTACCGAAATAGCTCAAGGTTATTTATTTATTTATTTGATTTATAAAATTTACTTAGAGTTTAAAAATAATTTTAGTACATTTAAATTCATTGGAATATAATTCTATATATTAAAATTAACTTATTTACAGGATATGTCGAAAATTCTATTAAAAATAAAGAGCAAATTTTTCAAAACATAACCCATGCAGTATCGGCTACTCAATCCATGCCATCAGTTAATGAAAATTGTTTAACTGAAAGCATAATTGGAAACAAAGATAATAAATCTACAAATACAAAAGAGAATTTAAATAATTTTTTCGATGATTTTGACGTCACTGAAGAAGAACTGACTGCAATTGATCAATTAAATCAATCAAAAGAACCTGAAATTTCTGCACCTTATTTTACAACGGCAAAAAACAGAAAAATACTTATGCCGTGTTCTAACAATTTAAAAGTAGCCGAACATTTTACGTCAAAATCACCTATTAAAGTTTCTTTTAATGCATCTCGAGATGAACCACTGCAAAAAAAAAGTAAAAACCTAGAAGGTAAAGCTCACGCAAAGAAACAAACTTTACAATCACCATCAGATCCAGAAGGAGAAAAAAATGATGATTTGAATTCCGTTTTCAAAAAAAATTCTTTCATTAAGTACGAAAATTGTGTTTTTCACGGAAACATTACAAATAACTTTTATTGTTCATCAAAAGATTAAAGCTAACACAAAGAAACAAACTTTCCAACCACCATCTGATCAAGAAGCAGAGAAAAATGATGATTTAAATTGCGTTTTCAAAAAAAAATCTTTTATTAAGTACAAAAATTGTGTTTTTTATGAAAACATTATAAATAATTTTTATTGTTCACCAAAAGATTAAAAAATTATTCTATATATATTATTTTCAAAATCATCGTTAATAAGGTTTTGTTGACAATTCTACGAGTCTTTAGGTTTTTTACGATAGTTAGATTTTATTAATATATTTTAATTAAGTGAAAATAATAAAATGAAGTTTTTTTATTAAAAGTGTGCATTTAATTGATAAATAATTGTTATAAAAATATTAAACATTCGAAACATTAAAATTAATTAACCCCAATTGTCTCTTCCTTTCTATTAATGTATCAAGATTAAATTTCAATAAAGTTACAAACGACAGAAGCTGTAAATTTTCAAAAATTCATGTTTTAGGTTGGTTATATTTGACTTTTGTAATTGTTTGCGATGCCTGCCTCCCGACCAGTAGCACTCGCTTCGCTCGCGCTGACAAATGTCGGGCAGGCATCGCGAGATTTAAGGAAAACCGTGGGAGAGGAAGAGAGAAAAACTGGGTGAGAGAGATAGAGAATGAGCCAAAGCTTTCAAGAGTGTTCGACAGAGACGCTGATCCGAGCTGCGATGAGCAAAAAATAAATATGACTGCGCAATCAGAGTGTCAAATTTGTCAGCCGAAACGTAGTTGAATTGTTTCTTCATAATTATAAGTGAATTTTAAAACGCTCTTTCGACCGGATGTCAAAAAAAATAGTATACGCTACACGGGCAGAAAGTTCTAAAGCCTTGAAATGCGCAACATTATGCCCTCGGCTTCGCCTCGGGCATATTGTTGCGCGATGCAAGAATTTTAAACTTTCTGCCCTTGTAACGTAATTTACTATTACACAAAAAATTATTTTCAAAAAAAAATTTTCACAAAAAAATTTTCACAAAAAAAAATTATGTCGGAAACTACATCGGAAACTACATCGGAAACTATGTCGGAAACTATGTCGGAAACTATATCGTTGCCGTTCTCATTTTCCGACGTAGGTTCCGACGTAGATTCCGACATAGTTTCCGACATAGTTTCCGACATAGATTCCGTTATAGTTTCCGACATAGTTTACTACATTGGTTCCGATGTCGGAATTTTCGATAGGGAATTGTTTGGTAGTATTTCACAAGTTGTCACAGCACTTTTAGTTTCACGTTATAAAGTTTATTCTTATTACAATTATATAATACGTCACATTTGTACACCCGTTATGAACACAAAATAGAGAAACAGTAAACAATTCGTCGAGAGATGCACGGGAAAACGTGCCCGAAATGAACTGTATAAAGCTAGAATGGAATTGAACTGCATCATCACATCAGGTCCTCGCTGTCTGACCGAAAGAAAGAGAGAACCCCACCAACGATCCCGGCTCCATTCTGAAGAAAGAAAAGGAAAACAGACATGGCCACAGTAGAACAGGGCTACCTCAATAGGAGAGGTACCTCATTTACCCAGAGTAATAACGTTTTTTGTTTTATATTTTAATTTTCTGACGTGCTAAAATTAAGATTGTTTTAACTAAACTCTAAGGTGATTAGATTTGTTGTTCATAGCCAGTGTTATATATAAAAAAGCAAATTTTTATACAGTCAAACTAATAAAAAATTTTTTCTTTGTAATTGACTTTAGCCAGATGAGATCAACAAATCGAATTGGCGAAACGTCGCTTGTTTACAAATTGACAAAATAAAAAGCAAAGATGGAATGAGAAAATTTTTTTTTAAATTTATTTAAAAAATTTTTTGTTTTCTTACACATATTCCTAGGATCCCGTATTGGTGCTCTTTTATAGATTAAGCATTGTTTCGCAATGCCTTCAGAAAGCCATAAAACAGCCGCTTAAATCTTGCCACAAATCCTCCTTAGAACTTTAAACATTTTAAAAGTTCTCCCCCCCTTTTGTTAAAGTCATTTAACGAAAATATCACAACAGAACAAAGGTGAATGGTCAGTACTCTACTGCGACCATCCTTAGCGTCATTGGAAGTCAGCTTAGGATTGAATGCAATGTGACAAAATCTTAAGACCGCCATGACTGAGAGATGACTAGGTTACTCCGTATGAGCATCCAGCCCGAAAGTAGAGTGTATAGCTGGTAGATGTCTCAAGTCCTAGGTAGTATAGTGGCATTGCGCATCAGCGTGGACAGCGGCGGTCAGCGCACCTTTTGGAAGACCGTGGGCATGGCAGGATTGCTCAGCTACAGGCGAACATAGCTCACAGGCGATACATCAAGATGAAAAACCGTTTGGGCACCTAGGAAACGCTAAAGGTCATGCAGAGTGCAAGCCATCGGTGACACAATAAAATAGTTCAGCGCAGCGGTTCATTGCTGGTCAGCTTTGCAAGATGGATTGTAGGAAGCGCTAAAGAGCGACTTCCCGCAAAGTCACCTGGGTAGTGCTAAAGGACGTCTGAAGCTGCTGGCAGCAAGACTAGACCTCAAGAGGGAGTGGCTTGAATATGGCTTGGCATCGATGCAAGAGGAAGCAGCTCAAAGAGAGAGTTTTAGAGCGCAGTAGGACAAATCAGCTTAAGAGCAAGGCGGAATTACTACAGAAATAGACTAGTTCAAGGCAGCATGACTGCGCTGCAGGACGAAACAGCTCAGGAGTAGCATGACAAAGCTGCAAGACGGATCAGCTCAAAGGCAGGTTGAAAATTCTGCACGATGACTTACCACACGGGGAGCTGGGCAATTCTGCAAGATGGTTTATCTTCTACAAAGATAGGTAGCTCGGCAAGATGGTGTAGTTCACAGGTAGCTCAAAACGCTGCAAGGTGACTCAGTTCAAAGGCAACCTAGCAATGCTGCCGGACCTCCAAGCTTGCATGCAGCTGATTGGGCAAATACTGATTGGGCTCAACGGAGGCGCTGTAAAACACCTCTCCCTATTAGTAGCTAGGCGACGCTATAGTACGACTCAGCTTATTGACGTTTTAGCATCGCTGTGACTTAATATATAAGGCAGACAGGGTGGAGGCAAGGTAAGATGATTCATCTTTAAAGTAGCTTGGCAATGACAGTAGGTCGCTTAAGCTCTAACAAAGCTGGATAGCTTTGCAAAGTGACAAAGCCCATAGTCGGATCAAAGCGCTACGGGGTGACCCAGCTTACAGACAGCGTTCTGGGTGGTTGGGCTCCTAAAGAGATGGATAGCTGTGCAAGATGGTGTAGCTCACTAACAGCTCAAAGGGCTGCGAAGTGACTCAGCTCACGGGTAGCTTCGCATTGCTTCAGAATGGTTAGGCTCCTACAGAGCTTGGTATCTCTGCAAATTGGCATAGCCCACAGGCAGTTCAAAGTGCTGCGAAGTGATAGTCATTGTAAGTTTAGAAATTATTTTACTGTTTATTATTTTATATGTTAGACGTCTTTATATATAGTGCTGTTCAAAAGGATTTGTAAAATCAAAGCATTTTATATCACCTTCGAAAGCATTTTTTGTCACCTTTAACATGATTTTTTAAAAAATTTTCTAATATAATTTTTAAGGAAGATATGAACATTTGTTTATAAAAATAGCCTTTTTTCAATTTTTGGTACCTTAAGAACAACTGACTGTTGAAAAAAATTGTTAAGAAAAAAACTTTTGTGCGTAAAATTAGGAAAAAAATATTTAAACATTAAGGAAAAAAACTTTATTCATTTTTCCCTTTTGTATATATTTTTAAGACGAATAACATGTAGGAAACTAAATTTCCTAGATATCAATACTAGGGCTGTGCAAAAAGCTCGACACTCGAACTGAGTGACCGAGCTGAGCCGAGCCTAACAGTCTTCGAGGCGAGCCGAGTTCAGCCTGGCTTCGTCGGGCTCGAGCCGGGTCGGGTTCGAGCCGGGCTTTCTAAAATACCCGAAATTATTCAAGCTCTCGTAAATAGAGGACTTCTCGAATGACATGGGGTCCCGAAAAATTCGGGCCATGAACGAGACACGAACATTTCTACAAGCGCAGTACAGTTACAAGCTCCAAACAAATGCGCACTATTGTTCCAAGCACCAAACACATGAGTAGTAGTGTTCCCCGCACTAAATACATGCTCATTATTGTTACACGCTTCACAGACATGCGCAGTAGTATTCCACACATTAAATACATGCGCACTAAGGTTCCAAGCACCAAACACGTAAGCATTAGTTTTCCCCGCACTAAAAACATGCTCACTAGTGTTCCACGCACTAAATACATGCGCACTAGTTTTCTACGCACTAAATGTATGCGCACCAGTATTCCACGCACTAAATACATGCGCTCTAGTTTTTTATGCACTAAATTCCTGCACACTGATGTTCCACGCACTAAATACATGCGCACTAGTGTTCAACACACTAAATACATGCACACTAGTTTTCTATGCACTAAATACATGCGCACTATTTTTTTACGCACTAAATACATGCGCACTATTGTTTCAAGCACTAAATACATCCACACTATTTTTAACGTACTAAACACATGCGCAGTAGTGTTCTACGCACAAGCATGTGTTTAGTGCAGGCAACACTACTACGCATGTATTTGGTGCTTGAAACACTAGTGCACATGTATTTAGTGCGTAGAATACTAGCGCATGTATTTAGTGGGTAAAAATAGTGCTCATGTATTTAGTGCGTGGAACATTACTGCGCATGTATTTAATGCGTAGAAAACTAGTGCGCATGTATTTAGTGCGTAGAAAAGTAGTGCTCATGTATTTATTGCGTAGAATACTACTGTGCATGTATTTAGTGCGTATAAAGCGTATAAAACTAGTGCACATGTATTTAGTGCGTAGAAAACTAGTGCGCATGTTTTAGTGCGTATAAAACTAGTGCGCATGTTTTAGTGCGTATAAAACTAGTGCGCATGTTTTAGTGCTTATAAAACTAGTGCGCATGTATTTAGTGCGTAGAAAAGTAGTACGCATGTTTTTTTTAATGATTAAATATTTTTATTCTAACTCTATGCATAAAAAGGCACATTTTTTTCTAAACAATTTGTTCCAAAAGTCACTTGTTCTTAAGGGGAGGGTATACCTAGTTTTTCAACTATATAAAGGAGTTATTTTAAATTTTCAACAAAATTATTTTGATAGTAATTTTTCGTGAGTAAAAATTGAAAATTCTTAAAACCCATCCGTAATTTTTTAGAAAATATGCCTTAATATTCAGAAAAAAATTACCGATTAAATATTTTAATTTTTACTATTTTTGAAGCATTTTTTTAAAAAAAAATTTCGTTTTTCTCAAATAAGTTCATGTTTTTTGACCTAAAATAAATATTATACTACAAAAAAAAATTTTAGAATTTTTTTTGACGCTTTTGATCAGTTGATTATTTAAAAAATTTTTTTTTTAATTTTCCATCTGAACAGTTAGTGTTAAAATCGAGTCTATAAAAAAGCCGTAAATTTACGAGCTGATAGTATTTTCTTGGAATTATAATACTCTTTAGGCATTTCTCCTCTTGCATATAATCTAAATATTTATATAATAATATAACCTGATGGTTATAACGATGGAATTCGTGAAAATATAAGTGACGCTCAAATGCAAACAAACGAAATCGGCATTATTCTTGAAGTCGACTATTATTATTATTATTATTATTATTATCATTCAATAAGTAGAAACAAATTTTTTACCTTAGAAAGCACCTACTTTATATGTTTCTCCTTCAGTTTCCTTCAGAGCTAGTTCTAAATTGCGTTTCCTAATTTTTGTTGCGCGCCTTACTTTTTGGTACACCTTATTATTTCGATGAATGCTTTGCTGAGCCCGGTTTCTATCACGCTTATGCTCAATTTTATTGCCAATTTGTCCAAACGACAAGTTTATTGATTCTAAAAATGCTTCTGCTGATTTTCTAAAACCACTATACTCTGACACAGCTTCAGCTACAACTATTCTCAATCTATGTTTGGAAACGAAATATTCCTTTGGACATTTATTCCAAATCAAACTGTGGAGACTTTCATTTGCATTTTGAGTTTTGCATTGAGAACATCGACTGAGCAACTCTTCATCAGACATCTTTTCAAAAACTGGCAAGATTTTTTCAAAGACCTGGCGAATAAAATAAGAACAGAAATAAATAAATATTTTACATTTTTGAATAGTTTAGAAAAACAACTAATATATATATATTTTATTTACTTTTTCACTTATTGGAGTTCTGACATTTTTTGCATGAGAAGGAGTTGGAAGCTGTTTAGCAGTTGCAGCTTGGTAAAAGCACCAAGAATTTTCTCCTACTGGGCAAAACTGATGATGAGGATTTTTGTCAGTGGATGTGCCATGATAAATAATTGCCATAATTGCATTTCTCATTGCAGTGATGTCATTTTTGTTGCGATAAATTAGCAACTTTGTAATATTTACACAGCTTATCAATGGTAGTAGCTTCTAGTGCATCATGAGAACGTCCACCAAGTGTGACTCCACGATTCCGCCACACTTTGACTACTTCTCGAAGAGCAGTTCCCAACCTGTAGATTAGTTAGTGTTACTGCTATTATTATTTTCTCAAAAAATTATTCCAAAATATACACGGAAAAAAATAATTAAATAATAATTACTAGAGAAACTCAAGAGCGGTGGATGTGAGAATTATTCATTAGTTTTTATCAGCAATTCTTTGAAAAACTCCGAACAATTATTCTAGAAGAATTAGAATTTAGTTCAAGGAAACTTTTCTAACTGTTATGAGATTTTACCGAAGTACTTCAGAAATTAAATTTTTTTCTATGAGTACTCGAACTCAGTTCTCCGAGACTACAAAATCTCCGCTTTGTCCAATTGAGCTAAGTTCTCTGTTGAATGACACTAAATGCCAATCAAGAATAGATCTGGAAGTTGTGATACTCTCGTTTGGTGAAAGTTTTATCGATGGATAATAGATACGTTTAAAATCGTGTTTAGTTCTTGAAATATTATTATCTTTGTTCTAAATATACAAATTAGATAAATAAACTAATAAATCGCAGGCAATATTATTGCACCCAGCTTCTACAAAGAACACCTTTAAGAATGGTTGTAGAATAGACTGTTTTTGATCAGTGCTCTAGTGTTTACTAAATAATATTTTTAAATAAAAATTATTACAACACTAATACCTTTTATTCACGTGGTTGAGGCACTCTTGTTTTTCGATTTTGAAATTCGCTCCATAAACGGCACAGTCGTTCAAGTGTTTCAGTGTTTTTGAGTCTCCATCAGAGAGAAGAGTTGCATATCTTAGACCGTAGTTTTCAGATCTACTCCAAATTTTAGCAACCGCAGGCATTTCCATTGACCCTGATGAACCAAAATCATTTTGTTGGCAGTTGCTTTTGTGGCCTTCTATCCAAATATTGTACTCTGGGCTATCCTCTACAAGTTTAACTTTGCTGATTACACATTCATGAGAATATTTCGACATTATTTCGAAATCAGGGACATATCCAGTCATAATATCAATAACACATCCTATTCCCAGGAGTGATGTGTGTCCTCTTGTCAGCCAAGTCCAATCGTAACTAACGCCAATATTTAACACTCCTTGGTTAGCTTCTGTTCCCTGCTCAATGTATGCACTTTTTACTTTACTTCGAGCAGTTTCCAAGATTTTTTCAATTTTATTAGTTGTTGACTGGCTGATGGATTGCATGTAGGTATAAAAAGTTTTTTTGCAAAATGGCTGCATATCCATTATCATTGCAAATAATTCTAGTCCAACATAGTTTTTACCCATATGTATGAATGCCATAGCAGTGCGAAAATTTATATCATAAATTCCATATAGTGAACTTGTGTTATCCACATTATCATTATTTTGCATTTTTTTTTATGTAAATGCAGAGGAAATGGTTGGTTCCAATCCGCTTTCTTCACAGTTCTTACATGAAATTTGGACTTTTTTAGCAAACCCACAATTTATGTCGACTACTTGTATCTCTAGTCTGTTTAAATAACATTCTTTACAAACCACTCCATATAATAGAGAATGAAGAGTTGATGTGTCCAAAAAAAGATAACCGTCTTTATGTTCTGTATTTTTAGTAAGCGGTTCTTCCGCTTCTATAATATTAGAATCAAGTCTCAGACTTACTGTGCGCTCGAAATCATTGTCGACTCTTTCATCAACATCCTCTAACAAATTTTCAACATTAATATTCTGTTCTGAATTTGAATTTTCAGTATTCCACCTTTTTTTGGAAAGTTCACTGAATCGGTTGAAGTTTTTTCGTTTAGCAGGCATTTCCAACACAAATTATAAAACAATAAACAAAGAAAAATAATACATTATCGAAGAAAATATACAACGGATAAGGATGCGAAAACAGGAAGTAGTAACTAACTTAAAAAAAAATAATGAACGATATTCCGAAAAAACTGTTTACTATAAAATTTTTGACGTCAAAAATGGGCAACTGCTTACTTCTAGTTGGTATGTCAATTGTTATTTATATGTGTACTTCATTCAGAAGTGAACTTTCCAAAAAAAATGGAACTCTGAAAGTTCAAATTCTGAACAAATTACTGATGCTGAAAATTCTTTAGAGGACATTGATGAGGGAATTAATAAAGATTTCGAGCAAAGAATGACTCTGCGATTTGAGACTTATATTTTAGAAAAGAAAATACCGCTGATTAAAAATACGGAACGTAATACGGTTATATTTTTTTTAAACATTAGCATTTTCGCAAATATTTCACAGTGCTACGATATTCATACATATAGGCAAAAACTATGTTTCACTAGAATTATTTGTAATAATAATGGACAGGCAACCATTTTGCAAAAAAAAACAATTTTTACCTACACGAAATCCATCAGCTTGGAATATCGCTCTTTGGAATAGGATGTCTTATATATATTCTGCCTCTTCATATAATTGATTTCGAAATAATTTCGAAATATTGTTATAAATGTATGAGCAGTAAAATTGAACTCGGAGAGGATAGCTGCAACAGCAGCTGCAAAAATTTAGTGCAGATCTGGAAAATACGGTCAAACATATCACCTCTCTCTGATGGAGAACTAAAAAAACGACTCTAAAGTTCATGGAGTAAATTTCAAAAGTCTCAAAAATAATTGTTCATAAAACGCAATCGGAAGATCTCTTCCAGATCTATTCTTGATTAGCACTTTTGTGTACACGGGAAAAAAAACTCAGTAGCAATTCTTGAATTATTATTGAATTATATGAACGGTGTATATAAGATTTTTCGGAAATATCTACAGAACAGTACAATAAGAATCTTCTAATTTTTTCAAATATTTCTACAAAGCCTCCAAAATAATTTTTCATGACGCGCAATCAGAAGCTCTCTACTGCTGAAATGTGGACCCATGCTTGGCTCATCCAAGTAAGTTTTCACTTGACAGTAATTCAACAGAGAACTTAGCTCAATTGGACAAAGCGGAGATTTTGTAGTCTCGGAGAACTGAGTTCGAGTACTCATAGAAAAAAATTTAATTTCTGAAGTACTTCGGTAAAATCTCATAACAGTTAGAAAAGTTTCCTTGAACTAAATTCTAATTCTTCTAGAATAATTGTTCGGAGTTTTTCAAAGAATTGCTGATAAAAACTAATGAATAATTCTCACATCCACCGCTCTTGAGTTTCTCTAGTAATTATTATTTAATTATTTTTTTCCGTGTATATTTTGGAAAAAAGATTTGTATCTTCATTAATAATGATGATAAAACCTTTATCAAATATTTATTTTAAAGCTTAAATATTCGACTTAAAAAACAACACCTAAAAAAATTAAGAGAAAATTTTTTTTATTGTTTAATTGCTTAAAAAAAAAAAAATGTTTTAACTTTTTTCGAAAATTTTCAAATTAATACCATTTTTGAAGAAATCATCACATTTTAATTCTACAAGGGCATTTGGAAGCATTATTTGTCGCCTTTAAAACGATTTTTCAAAAATTGCTCTATGAGAATTTTTAAGGAAGATATGATCATTTGTTTATAAAATCAGCCTTTTTTCAATTGTTGGTAACTTAAGGGGAGGGTATACGTAGTTTTTCAACTATATAAAGGAGTTATTTTAAATTTTCAACAAAATTATTTTGATAGTAATTTTTCGTGAGGAATTCAATAGTCGTATGGAAAAACTGACCAAAATATATTTTGACCACTCTTGAATTTTTTAAAAGTGTAAAAAGTTCATGTTTTTTGACCTAAAATAAATATTATACTACAAAAAAAAATTTTAGAATTTTTTTTGACGCTTTTGATCAGTTGATTATTTAAAAAATTTTTTTTTTAATTTTCCATCTGAACAGTTAGTGTTAAAATCGAGTCTATAAAAAAGCCGTAAATTTACGAGCTGATAGTATTTTCTTGGAATTATAATACTCTTTAGGCATTTCTCCTCTTGCATATAATCTAAATATTTATATAATAATATAACCTGATGGTTATAACGATGGAATTCGTGAAAATATAAGTGACGCTCAAATGCAAACAAACGAAATCGGCATTATTCTTGAAGTCGACTATTATTATTATTATTATTATTATTATCATTCAATAAGTAGAAACAAATTTTTTACCTTAGAAAGCACCTACTTTATATGTTTCTCCTTCAGTTTCCTTCAGAGCTAGTTCTAAATTGCGTTTCCTAATTTTTGTTGCGCGCCTTACTTTTTGGTACACCTTATTATTTCGATGAATGCTTTGCTAAGCCCGGTTTCTATCACGCTTATGCTCAATTTTATTGCCAATTTGTCCAAACGACAAGTTTATTGATTCTAAAAATGCTTCTGCTGATTTTCTAAAACCACTATACTCTGACACAGCTTCAGCTACAACTATTCTCAATCTATGTTTGGAAACGAAATATTCCTTTGGACATTTATTCCAAATCAAACTGTGGAGACTTTCATTTGCATTTTGAGTTTTGCATTGAGAACATCGACTGAGCAACTCTTCATCAGACATCTTTTCAAAAACTGGCAAGATTTTTTCAAAGACCTGGCGAATAAAATAAGAACAGAAATAAATAAATATTTTACATTTTTGAATAGTTTAGAAAAACAACTAATATATATATATTTTATTTACTTTTTCACTTATTGGAGTTCTGACATTTTTTGCATGAGAAGGAGTTGGAAGCTGTTTAGCAGTTGCAGCTTGGTAAAAGCACCAAGAATTTTCTCCTACTGGGCAAAACTGATGATGAGGATTTTTGTCAGTGGATGTGCCATGATAAATAATTGCCATAATTGCATTTCTCATTGCAGTGATGTCATTTTTGTTGCGATAAATTAGCAACTTTGTAATATTTACACAGCTTATCAATGGTAGTAGCTTCTAGTGCATCATGAGAACGTCCACCAAGTGTGACTCCACGATTCCGCCACACTTTGACTACTTCTCGAAGAGCAGTTCCCAACCTGTAGATTAGTTAGTGTTACTGCTATTATTATTTTCTCAAAAAATTATTCCAAAATATACACGGAAAAAAATAATTAAATAATAATTACTAGAGAAACTCAAGAGCGGTGGATGTGAGAATTATTCATTAGTTTTTATCAGCAATTCTTTGAAAAACTCCGAACAATTATTCTAGAAGAATTAGAATTTAGTTCAAGGAAACTTTTCTAACTGTTATGAGATTTTACCGAAGTACTTCAGAAATTAAATTTTTTTCTATGAGTACTCGAACTCAGTTCTCCGAGACTACAAAATCTCCGCTTTGTCCAATTGAGCTAAGTTCTCTGTTGAATTACTGTCAAGTGAAAACTTACTTGGATGAGCCAAGCATGGGTCCACATTTCAGCAGTAGAGAGCTTCTGATTGCGCGTCATGAAAAATTATTTTGGAGGCTTTGTAGAAATATTTGAAAAAATTAGAAGATTCTTATTGTACTGTTCTGTAGATATTTCCGAAAAATCTTATATACACCGTTCATATAATTCAATAATAATTCAAGAATTGCTACTGAGTTTTTTTTCCCGTGTACACAAAAGTGCTAATCAAGAATAGATCTGGAAGAGATCTTCCGATTGCGTTTTATGAACAATTATTTTTGAGACTTTTGAAATTTACTCCATGAACTTTAGAGTCGTTTTTTTAGTTCTCCATCAGAGAGAGGTGATATGTTTGACCGTATTTTCCAGATCTGCACTAAATTTTTGCAGCTGCTGTTGCAGCTATCCTCTCCGAGTTCAATTTTACTGCTCATACATTTATAACAATATTTCGAAATTATTTCGAAATCAATTATATGAAGAGGCAGAATATATATAAGACATCCTATTCCAAAGAGCGATATTCCAAGCTGATGGATTTCGTGTAGGTAAAAATTGTTTTTTTTTGCAAAATGGTTGCCTGTCCATTATTATTACAAATAATTCTAGTGAAACATAGTTTTTGCCTATATGTATGAATATCGTAGCACTGTGAAATATTTGCGAAAATGCTAATGTTTAAAAAAAATATAACCGTATTACGTTCCGTATTTTTAATCAGCGGTATTTTCTTTTCTAAAATATAAGTCTCAAATCGCAGAGTCATTCTTTGCTCGAAATCTTTATTAATTCCCTCATCAATGTCCTCTAAAGAATTTTCAGCATCAGTAATTTGTTCAGAATTTGAACTTTCAGAGTTCCATTTTTTTTGGAAAGTTCACTTCTGAATGAAGTACACATATAAATAACAATTGACATACCAACTAGAAGTAAGCAGTTGCCCATTTTTGACGTCAAAAATTTTATAGTAAACAGTTTTTTCGGAATATCGTTCATTATTTTTTTTTAAGTTAGTTACTACTTCCTGTTTTCGCATCCTTATCCGTTGTATATTTTCTTCGATAATGTATTATTTTTCTTTGTTTATTGTTTTATAATTTGTGTTGGAAATGCCTGCTAAACGAAAAAACTTCAACCGATTCAGTGAACTTTCCAAAAAAAGGTGGAATACTGAAAATTCAAATTCAGAACAGAATATTAATGTTGAAAATTTGTTAGAGGATGTTGATGAAAGAGTCGACAATGATTTCGAGCGCACAGTAAGTCTGAGACTTGATTCTAATATTATAGAAGCGGAAGAACCGCTTACTAAAAATACAGAACATAAAGACGGTTATCTTTTTTTGGACACATCAACTCTTCATTCTCTATTATATGGAGTGGTTTGTAAAGAATGTTATTTAAACAGACTAGAGATACAAGTAGTCGACATAAATTGTGGGTTTGCTAAAAAAGTCCAAATTTCATGTAAGAACTGTGAAGAAAGCGGATTGGAACCAACCATTTCCTCTGCATTTACATAAAAAAAAATGCAAAATAATGATAATGTGGATAACACAAGTTCACTATATGGAATTTATGATATAAATTTTCGCACTGCTATGGCATTCATACATATGGGTAAAAACTATGTTGGACTAGAATTATTTGCAATGATAATGGATATGCAGCCATTTTGCAAAAAAACTTTTTATACCTACATGCAATCCATCAGCCAGTCAACAACTAATAAAATTGAAAAAATCTTGGAAACTGCTCGAAGTAAAGTAAAAAGTGCATACATTGAGCAGGGAACAGAAGCTAACCAAGGAGTGTTAAATATTGGCGTTAGTTACGATTGGACTTGGCTGACAAGAGGACACACATCACTCCTGGGAATAGGATGTGTTATTGATATTATGACTGGATATGTCCCTGATTTCGAAATAATGTCGAAATATTCTCATGAATGTGTAATCAGCAAAGTTAAACTTGTAGAGGATAGCCCAGAGTACAATATTTGGATAGAAGGCCACAAAAGCAACTGCCAACAAAATGATTTTGGTTCATCAGGGTCAATGGAAATGCCTGCGGTTGCTAAAATTTGGAGTAGATCTGAAAACTACGGTCTAAGATATGCAACTCTTCTCTCTGATGGAGACTCAAAAACACTGAAACACTTGAACGACTGTGCCGTTTATGGAGCGAATTTCAAAATCGAAAAACAAGAGTGCCTCAACCACGTGAATAAAAGGTATTAGTGTTGTAATAATTTTTATTTAAAAATATTATTTAGTAAACACTAGAGCACTGATCAAAAACAGTCTATTCTACAACCATTCTTAAAGGTGTTCTTTGTAGAAGCTGGGTGCAATAATATTGCCTGCGATTTATTAGTTTATTTATCTAATTTGTATATTTAGAACAAAGATAATAATATTTCAAGAACTAAACACGATTTTAAACGTATCTATTATCCATCGATAAAACTTTCACCAAACGAGAGTATCACAACTTCCAGATCTATTCTTGATTGGCATTTAGTGTCATTCAACAGAGAACTTAGCTCAATTGGACAAAGCGGAGATTTTGTAGTCTCGGAGAACTGAGTTCGAGTACTCATAGAAAAAAATTTAATTTCTGAAGTACTTCGGTAAAATCTCATAACAGTTAGAAAAGTTTCCTTGAACTAAATTCTAATTCTTCTAGAATAATTGTTCGGAGTTTTTCAAAGAATTGCTGATAAAAACTAATGAATAATTCTCACATCCACCGCTCTTGAGTTTCTCTAGTAATTATTATTTAATTATTTTTTTCCGTGTATATTTTGGAATAATTTTTTGAGAAAATAATAATAGCAGTAACACTAACTAATCTACAGGTTGGGAACTGCTCTTCGAGAAGTAGTCAAAGTGTGGCGGAATCGTGGAGTCACACTTGGTGGACGTTCTCATGATGCACTAGAAGCTACTACCATTGATAAGCTGTGTAAATATTACAAAGTTGCTAATTTATCGCAACAAAAATGACATCACTGCAATGAGAAATGCAATTATGGCAATTATTTATCATGGCACATCCACTGACAAAAATCCTCATCATCAGTTTTGCCCAGTAGGAGAAAATTCTTGGTGCTTTTACCAAGCTGCAACTGCTAAACAGCTTCCAACTCCTTCTCATGCAAAAAATGTCAGAACTCCAATAAGTGAAAAAGTAAATAAAATATATATATATTAGTTGTTTTTCTAAACTATTCAAAAATGTAAAATATTTATTTATTTCTGTTCTTATTTTATTCGCCAGGTCTTTGAAAAAATCTTGCCAGTTTTTGAAAAGATGTCTGATGAAGAGTTGCTCAGTCGATGTTCTCAATGCAAAACTCAAAATGCAAATGAAAGTCTCCACAGTTTGATTTGGAATAAATGTCCAAAGGAATATTTCGTTTCCAAACATAGATTGAGAATAGTTGTAGCTGAAGCTGTGTCAGAGTATAGTGGTTTTAGAAAATCAGCAGAAGCATTTTTAGAATCAATAAACTTGTCGTTTGGACAAATTGGCAATAAAATTGAGCATAAGCGTGATAGAAACCGGGCTCAGCAAAGCATTCATCGAAATAATAAGGTGTACCAAAAAGTAAGGCGCGCAACAAAAATTAGGAAACGCAATTTAGAACTAGCTCTGAAGGAAACTGAAGGAGAAACATATAAAGTAGGTGCTTTCTAAGGTAAAAAATTTGTTTCTACTTATTGAATGATAATAATAATAATAATAATAATAATAGTCGACTTCAAGAATAATGCCGATTTCGTTTGTTTGCATTTGAGCGTCACTTATATTTTCACGAATTCCATCGTTATAACCATCAGGTTATATTATTATATAAATATTTAGATTATATGCAAGAGGAGAAATGCCTAAAGAGTATTATAATTCCAAGAAAATACTATCAGCTCGTAAATTTACGGCTTTTTTATAGACTCGATTTTAACACTAACTGTTCAGATGGAAAATTAAAAAAAAAAATTTTTAAATAATCAACTGATCAAAAGCGTCAAAAAAAATTCTAAAATTTTTTTTTGTAGTATAATATTTATTTTAGGTCAAAAAACATGAACTTTTTACACTTTTAAAAAATTCAAGAGTGGTCAAAATATATTTTGGTCAGTTTTTCCATACGACTATTGAATTCCTCACGAAAAATTACTATCAAAATAATTTTGTTGAAAATTTAAAATAACTCCTTTATATAGTTGAAAAACTACGTATACCCTCCCCTTAAGTTACCAACAATTGAAAAAAGGCTGATTTTATAAACAAATGATCATATCTTCCTTAAAAATTCTCATAGAGCAATTTTTGAAAAATCGTTTTAAAGGCGACAAATAATGCTTCCAAATGCCCTTGTAGAATTAAAATGTGATGATTTCTTCAAAAATGGTATTAATTTGAAAATTTTCGAAAAAAGTTAAAACATTTTTTTTTTTTTAAGCAATTAAACAATAAAAAAAATTTTCTCTTAATTTTTTTAGGTGTTGTTTTTTAAGTCGAATATTTAAGCTTTAAAATAAATATTTGATAAAGGTTTTATCATCATTATTAATGAAGATACAAATCTTTTTGTAATGCCCTTGTATGCCGTAGGGTGGGCAAAAAATTTCAAAAATTTCTCCCTATATGTACACTGATCGCCAGATATGCTTTAACATATTTCCATAGGGCCTACGTGTTAAAATGTTAAAGCATATCTGCGATACCTGTACAAGAAGTATGTTACCTCTACACCCCTGGATGCGCTCCCTTCAGCTGTGCGCCCCGGGCGGCCGCCCGGGTTCGCCCCTCTAAAGCCGCTATTGTAATTTATACGAGGTACAGTAAATTTCCATTATATGTTAAGGCATCTATCCATAAGGTCCATGAATATTATTTTACATTATAATTTTATGTAATGTAGAATTAACATGTTCATTTGGAATCTCAGCTGAATCAATGTAACCAATAAATGAATGTGTGGTAACCGCGCTTTTGATATTAAATAACATAAACATAAGTCTTTACTTCTCCAACTAGTTTATAATCTACTATAGTTTCGATTAATTTTTTTTACTTTTAAATGAAAGACTCTTGATATGATGTCAGGTCTATCAGAAGCTGACTGATTAGGTAATGTTTCTTCAATTTCTTTCCATTTTGAATTACATGTCATTGTAATTGTAATTACGAGGTGATCCTATAAATGTTGAAGGCAATATCAACATCTTGCCAACATGTACATTATCTTAAATTTCTTGATTATGTAAATGATCAATTAATCCTTTTTAAGTTTCCCTTCTTAATTTTGTTTAATTATTTTTACACAACTGTAACCTAACTTTTTTAACTTTGACATAATTATCAACTAACCATTACTGAAACAATCTTCCACCATATAAAAATGGATTGAAGGTATGATCTTTTACTCCAATTTTATATTTTGTATAAGCAGATCTGGACACAATTTGATTTCTGGTTCGTTTGTCACTATCAATGCGAATCATAACGATACTGTAACCCTTGTTTCCTAGAAGGATAAAATATAGGATATATCCAAGGTTTAACATTTGGATCTAAATGACAAACCAATTGCAATTGTTTAATCGATTTATTATAAACCGTTACATAAAACTCTGGTATTTTTTGACGTTTTAATTTTAACCTTTGACAATATTCTATTTGATATTCTGCTTTACTTTTTTTACTTGTCTCATTACAATCGTCAGAAACTATTAATTTCTCAGAATTAGTATGTCTTTGTACTTCTTTAAGAGAATTTACCGCTTTTTATATGTGCTTATTATTAGCAACATTCAAATCTGTTTCACTACTTAAACACACATCTTCCAGAACTGATATTTGTATTTTTTTATTATCAATTATTTTTCGTTATAATTTATTCCATTCACGATAATCTTTTTGATATTCTGCTCTACTTTTTTTTCTTTTCCTTAAAATGGTTAAAAATTATTTTCTGACCCTACACCGTTTAAAAAATAGTTAATAATAAAAAATTGTTTAATAAATTATTGGATCTTGTTTTTTGAACTTTTCTGAAGAGAAGCAGCAGTATCCGATCAAGAAATATTAATTTTCATGGATTTTATATCAATTCTACGAAAAAAAAATTTTTTCCCATGCATTTTGCATGGGAAACTTTGAGCACTTTCAGCGACCTCTACATATTAAAAAAAACAAAAACAAAAAAATAGGGGTAATTTTTTTTTCGATATAGAACAATCCTAGGGGGTGAGAGCAAAACGTTTTCAACTTTTTGTTTTTCCCATGTATTTTTGGACCACCCTAGTAGTTATGCATTACAGCCAAAAATTCTGCGACAGCAAATAATTCGCGCTTTTAACCCATTAATACTGAGGCCTAAACTGTAAATCCTGGATCAGAAATATCAATAAAAACGGAAATATTTTGTCAACAAATTTTAAAGAATAAAAAAAAAATTTTTTAAGCACCCAAAAAAAACATACAAAAATAGTTTTTCAAAGGAAAACAAATATTTTTTGTAATTTTTTTTTTTGTAATTTATTAACATTTTTTAACAAAATATCCTTATTTTAATTGATTTTTTTAATCTAGCACTTACTGTTTTGACCTTGAAATTAATGTATTAAAACACTCACATTAAGGAGTCTTCTTCAGACGACGGTATCAATTATTCAATTTTTTAACCCCCCCCCCCCCCCCCCTCTTGTTAACCGTCAACTTTCTTTGCCTTCACCTACAAAGTAACATAGTCTTTGGTAGAAAGATCATCTCTTGAGTTACAAATTGTAGTTGAGAGAGGTATTTCCTTCTAATGAAACAAGAAAAAATTGACAATAAATCACATTCTCAA
The DNA here is from genome assembly GCA_037103525.1 of Ganaspis brasiliensis. Classification (NCBI taxonomy): domain Eukaryota; kingdom Metazoa; phylum Arthropoda; class Insecta; order Hymenoptera; family Figitidae; genus Ganaspis; species Ganaspis brasiliensis. The sequence continues at coordinate 2,652,522 of JAZKLR010000266.1, read as the reverse complement.
GTAATAATCTTAATAAAAAAAGAATTAATAAATTTGAGATTTTATAGACCACCCACGAAAAATAAAATCTTAATTCTTACTTTTGACGGAAACATCCTAATTTTAGGCATGTTCCATAGACTGCGTTACAAATTTATGGCGGGAGGGTGTCGTTCTCTCAACTACAATTTGTAACTCAAGGGATGAGGGAGTATTGTTACTTTGTAGTTGAAGGGAAAGAAAGTTAACAGTTGTCAACGACCAAGGGGCGAAAGGGTTTAAAAAATTGAATAATTGATACGGTCGTTTAAGAACGACTTCTTCACGTGAGTGTTTTAATCTATTAATTCCAGGGCCAAAACTGTCGGTATTAGATAAGAAAAATCAATTAGAATAAGGATATTTTGTTAAAAAATGGTAATAAATTCGTCGATTAGGATCAGCAAGACGCCGATTCACGTGATAGCTGAGAAACAAGCCATTCTAGTTAAGAGTTGAAGAACGTGCTATCTCAGATATCAAAATTCTTTTCTTATTTCAGGTTGATAAAAATATGGCAAAAGATTGATTAGTGTCAGTAATTCTTTCTTTGATTCATCTTAAACTTCAAATAGTTTGCTTTAGAGTATAAATTTCAATAATTTTGTTTATTTTCCTTAAATTTCAGTCAAAATAAAAAAAACAAAAAATTTGACAGCCGAGATGGCACGTTCTTCAACTGGTATGGCACGTTTCTCAGCTATCACCTGAATTGGCGTCTTGCTGCTCCCAATCGACAAATAGCAAAAAAGAAAATTTTTGAATTTTTTTTGTGTGCTTTTTTAATCATAGTTTGACAAAATACCCTCATTGTTACTGTAAAAAAAATACTAAAATTTTTTTTACCCTTACAAAATTTAAAAAAAAAACTTTATCCTAACAAAATTTATTTTTTTCACATTTTTCTACATTTTTTGACAAAATACTTCCGTTTTTATTGATATTTCTGATCCAGCACTTACAGTTTAGGCCTCAGCATTAATGGGTTAATAGCGCGAGTTGTTTGTGGTCGCAGAATTTTTGGCTGTGATATATAATTACATATATCTTGAAAAAAATATCAGTTACGATTTTGGTCAACATATCATTTTCATTAGGGAGATTTGTAGAAAAAAAAACACTATTCAAAAGTTGCCACAATGAAAGTTGATAATATCGTCCTTCCTGCACGGTGTGACCCACTATTGTTTCAAACAATTTATCATTATTACCTCCCTTTTCTACTTTCATTAAATTCGACGCACTTTCTACATGTTTTTTCTTGCAAATATTTACATTTTTATCACTATTTACACTTTCGATATTTGTTATTTCTCTATCTTTCTCATTAATTAATTCTCCTTTTATCTTAAAGCTTTTACGATACCTTTTTTCATATTAAATAGTCTTCCTTTTAGGTTCCTGTGCAGAAATATTAATCAATTGTTTTTGACCTGTTTTTGTATGTAATGAAGAACTATTACTAATTCCTTTTATTTTTGTAATACCTTCATTAGTCTGATAATCTAATTTTCTCTTCTGAGATATGCTGTAATTTGACTTGCAAACTACCATCTCATGCAAGATCCAATTATTCTTGAAACAAATACATGTGATTGTCATTTAACATATCCCCATTACGAATAATATCCCAATCTTCATCATTTTAACTGCAATATCTCCTCTTTAACTGAGAACTCATTTTTCAAAAACAACTTGCAAAAAAAAAATACTAATAAAAAATGAATCTTATTTTTGTCTTACGATCTAACTCCACAATCACCTCTTTATCCTACATGTTATCAAAGTATCTTTATATTTCAACTCTTAATGTTTGTTTTTGGTTTCTGTATCTCATTTGTTTATCTCATATCTATTTATCTCATCTCATTATCTCATCTCTTTACCTGAACTTCCTCATTGTTTCATATGTTTATCTCATCTCATTGCCTCATGCTATTGTCCCATATTTTTACTTCATTTCTCTCATTGTCTCATCTATTTATCTCATATCATTGTCTCATGTTATTGTCTCATATCTTTATCACACTTCTTTTATATAATTATATTACACAGGTCTACAAGCTTTTTTTTAATAGATATTGGAGTGGTTTTCGATGTATTTTTGTGCGCTGAACACGATGCCGGGTTCCAAAATTGCGCATCACGTCATGATTTTAAGAAAAGTGGGGGTAAAGACCCCCGAAAACGTGTTTTTGGGGGTTTTTAACCTCTTTTTTCCTCTTTAACCTGACGTGCTAGAAACTTCAATAAGGTCTTAAATTAAAGCTTGAAATGTGCACTTTAAGATCCATAGTTGAAAGACCAAAAAAAATAGAGGCTTTAGAGAAAAGTGGAGGTAAAGACCTCTAAAAACTCGTTTTTGGGGTTTTTCAATATTTTTTTTTCTCTTTAACCTGACGTGCTAGAGATTTTAATAAGGTTTTACATGAAAACTTAATAGGTGCACTTTAGGATTCTAACACCTAAGATTAAGGAAAAAAAATATGGAAAAATCCCAAACAGACGTTTTTTGAGATATTTACCCCCACTTTTCTCTAAAGCCTCTATTTTTTTTAGTCTTTCAAATATGGATCTTAAAGTGCACGTTTCAAGCTTTAATTTAAGACCTTATTGAAGTTTCTAGCACGTCAGGTTAAAGAGGAAAAAAATATTGAAAAACCCCAAAAACACGTTTTTGGGGGTTCTTAACCCCACTTTTCTCAAAATCACACTTTCTAAACATTGTTACTTTAGTCAACACATTTTGCACACTTTTATTTGAATCACTGTCACTTTTCACATTTAATTTTTACTGCATATTTACTATTAGAGTCAATTTATTATTTATTATTGAACACTTACAGTTTATTACTTTAATAAACACTTTATGTTCACTTATTCATATGTAACGAATATAAAAACGTATTAAGAACTATTCAGCACAAACTATTAATAAACAATACTAAACAAAAACTTTTACTTTGTTTAAACAATCTTAGTTAACAAATAAGTAACTTCAAAAGTTTTCCTTACTTAGATTTCGTTGCTTTTGTGAAATCAAGTAATTACTATTGGTCTAGAGTTACAATACAGTCTTAAATGTTTACGAACAATTTTTAAAAAGGTTTAAATAATCATAGTTAGCAAATAAATAACTTCGAAAATTTTCTTAACTTAGATTACTTACAAGGGGAGACCACGGAATGTCGATTTTTCCCAAATATGACAGTTCGCTAAATGAAATATTATTAGATACTGTTCTTTTGTAAAGCAGTAAATAAATGCACCATGCAGTAGTTTACGAAAAAAAAAATTAAAAATTTTTGTTGAAAAATGGTGTCTGCTTTATAGGGATAGCTTGTTCGGGCGAACCGTAACATTAGTTTCAGCCTTGGTTACAGAACAAGCTGTTTAAGGCAATCACCATTTTTCAACAAAATTTTTCGAATTTTTTTTCGAAAACTACTGCTAGGTGCATTTTACTGATTCAGCAAAAAAACCTTATTTAATAATCTTTCACTAGGCAAACTGGCATATTCGAGAAAAATCGACATCCCGTAGCCTCCCCTTGTTAGTAACTCTAGGCCAATTATAGTAATTAATTAATTTTACAAAAGAAACAAAATCAAAGTAAAAAAACTTTTGAAATTAATTATTATTATCTGTTGACTCAGATTGTTCAAACAAATTTAAAATTTTTGTTAAGTAGCTAGAACTAATTAAAAAATTTTTATACCAGGAGTGAGGGAAGGTATGTTGTCTGTTTTGTGAAGTCAACAGTCCAAAAATAAGAAACTGAAGAGGGGGTTACAGGGGGTCCGATGTAAAGGGGTTTGTGGAAAGAAGGGAGAGGTAATTCATCAAAAATTCAACACTCCACTGGAATGCGTTCCACCGCCCCTGTTTTAGACAAATTTTGTGTTTAAAATGTTTAATTTTATTTTGTGTATTTCAGGAAAATAGTTATTTTTGTTTCGTTTTTTATCGTTCGCCGGAAGAACCACTTCAGTGATTTGTTATAAATGAATGTTTTTAAAATAGTTAGAATAATTTTAGTTAACTTTTTTTGATCAAAACTTGTGATTTGAAAATGCATTATCATTTTTAAAAAATTTGCAATGTAATAATTATGTAAATTATAAATGTAATTTGTTTCTAGATGTTTAATTTAGCTTTTTGTCGAAAACCTAAGTCGACGTAAGTGGTTCTTTGAGTGGACGGCTCAAATATTTTGGGGATATTCCGCGATATCCTGTGCTCTAAGGGAGATTTAAAAAAATTAATGGAATTTTATTGTCACAGTTGAGCTGAACTGAGTCTCCTCGTAGATTTGGTACAAATTAAAATTATTAATTTAAAATTAATAACAAGTGAGAAAAAATTAGATTGAGTAGGTTCTTTTATTTTCTATATATGAATAAAGTACACACGCCTTGCTTGAAAAGTTTTCTTGTCTGGTATATCAGACATTTTAAATAATCTATATAACAAATTTTTTTCTATGAATCACGCTGACATTTGAAGCTTGACTTTTGACAGGCGTATTTGCGATAATTAGACAATAATTTTTTATTCTATTTAGAAGTTAAACAATTAACTTCAATGACATCGCAGTGTAACTTTAAAAAATTCATTCTTTTAACGTTAATAAGCATAGCGTGCCACGCATGGGAATGTATTATACACGTAAAAAACATCATTTTTAAATTTACAGAAATGATTAAAGCTTTTGTCTCATCGAATTCTTCAGAATTCTGCACTGAGAGACTTTTCGTTTGAAGAAATGTTTGAATGAATATCACATTTTGATATAACAGCGTTTGAAAGTAGGGAAATCCGGGGAAAATTCACAAATTCATATGGTGCACTGAAAGAAGTTTCGCTTGGCATCTGAATTGTGTACCACACAGATGTCGTACCTAACCTTACGCGCAGAGTCGGTTCTAATGTGATACAATTTCTGCGCTTGTGTGGGACGCATACTGTACTAAACATGTTTGTACCACAGAGAGAGACAGAGTCTGTCTTCGTTTGGCGCTGCTGTCGCTCAAGTTTCTCAGAAATTGAAACGAATTATATCAAAAATTTTTTATATATTTATAAAAATACAGAACAATCAGTTTTCAAATTTATCGACGCTTATATTAGTATTTTACAGTTTCCTAACTTCTGCACACTTAACGTAGAATTTTTATATTAAAGATAATTCTAAGAGAACTAATTTTTTACGCAAGGGGAATTCGAATACAGAAACACGAACGCACGAAAGTCGAAAGTCCTAACCACTAGACCACTTAAAATATATTTATCTACAAGTTTATGACATCCTGATATGCCAGCTGTTTGTTATCAATAACGTAATTAGTACAATTAAAATTAGTGCACTACCTAAGAGGCCCCATGCATTTTTTGTCCCAGGTTCTCGAGCTCACTTCATATATATACGCACTTCCACTCGGAAGCACTCAGATGTTTTCGGCTCGCTTCATTCTATAGACTTGTATTTGGCACACGCCGTGTGAAAAATTGTCACAGTCCTGTGTCACATAATTTGTATCAGTCTTTCACACGCATCATATTAATTTTCAGTGTTCTAATTTCAAATATCAATAAGAAGACACCAAATTTCGATTAATTATATTTAAATATATTCCAGTAGTTAGATTTTCCCTTGATTTCCTTACATTCGAACGATTCTATACGAAACTTCGACTGAATGTTATCATTTAGTAAAACGAAAAGCCTCTTAGTGTGTAAACTTAAAAAAAAGCTCCATTAACCGTCAGAGAAAATATCTGTCAATAAACTTCTGTAAATCTAGAAAATTATATTTTATTCGTGTAGTATATGCTAAAGGATATTATTTTAATGTTTCTTACAAGAAAGACTTTGTAAATAAGAGATTAAACGACGTGACATGATTTCAAGCTTCGGTTTTCCTGAAAGGGCGAATTCATTCAATAACAGAAATTTGATAATTCTGAGATTAGACATTCTAAACTCTTTATAAAAATATACAACTGGGGAAAATATAAATTTTTTAAAATTGCACTCTTTTACTAAAATTAAATATATAAATTAAAGTAAACAAACAAATTCGTTTCAAGGCTTTAATCGGCAATTTATTGTTGTCCAGTAGAGTACAAAATTCTAATTTAGTATCTCACTGATTAGTATTATCTTCACATGACTATAAATATATTAATAATGTAAATTATGTATGATAAATTATATTTGGACGATTTTCGAAAAATGATTGCATAAAATGGAAGATAAATGTACAAATACACGTGAGACTTTCAATAATGTTAAACGGTATACATAAAAATGCTATTTTGCCTAAAAACCTTGTTAAAAAAAATATATATATACACTCTTTTATATAATATATTATAATTCGATTTATGTTTCACACATGCATACCCAGACTCTCTTTCTCTCTCTTTGCATTCATATATATCTCTTCATCGGCAGACGTATACAAATGTGGAAGCCCAAGTATACGTATACATATCATATGTATAAAAGCATTTCTTTATAATTTATAACTTTATATATGGTCACTTGTAAAATTCATTGTTTCATAATGCATTAATAATTAAAATCACACGAAGACATGCATTTCGTGTTTCGATAGATTCTCTTGTCAGACTAACATTTTTCAATTTCAAAACTGTGTGCACAGTTGGCAAATAGCCTTCGAAAACTTACATTTATAGTAAATAACATTTGCACTGTAAAAAATGCTCCGCTTAAGTACTGTAGTGTTCGTTTTCTTTAAGCACTTATGTAGATATAAAAAATATTTATTTCTCAATGAACAAAAAAATGTTTTTTTTAAACAGAATTTTCATTCATTATCCGATAGTACTAATCGTGAACTTATAAAGATGTTGACTAAATCGACTTACTATTGATGCAATATTTTTAATGAAGGATGAAAATATTCGTATGTTAAACGTTTGAATGTAATTAATCAGAAACGGCAGTACAAATCCAGATCGTGTGTGCAGTTCAGATAAAAACTTCTTTAAATCCATAATTTGGTGGATGGAAATCCACACATAGGAGAATTTGGTATGGACTTTTCCACACTATCCACATAGTGGGCAAAATTCCTGAACTGTCCAGGTCAAAAAATAAAATTTATTCAAACTTTGCTAAAATGTTTCCATTGTTAGTGGAAAAGTAAATACCAAATATTTTCAAATTCCATGAAATAGTTTTTGAGTTACACAGTTTTAAAATTTTGAATTTTTTTAAAATGTAGTTTTTTAAATTTACTATATTTCTAAGTAGATTGCATCAAAGTTAACATATATATAGTGATTTTTAAAGCTTTTTTTACAGGCTATTCGATGGTAATAAATATTTTTTTGTAAAAAAAAAATTTGACCTTTAAATTCAAGGTCAAAGTGTTAATTTGATTGTATCTCGAAATCGGAGATTTAAAAAAAAATTTAACCTATCTCAATGGAAAGCTTGACTTTTTTCCTATAAGATATGTAAAAATTAGAGTGGAACTCTAAATACTTCTGTCAAAAATACATTCCAAATACCCGCGCGCGCTCGAATATCGCGACCTCGCGCGAGTAACCACTGGTTAATCGAGCACGCGCGGGTATTTGAGATGTATTTTTGACAGAAGTATTTAGAGTTCCACTCTAATTTATACATATCTTATAGAAAAAAAGTCAAGCTTTCCATTGAGATAGGTTAAATTTTTTTTTAAATCTCCGATTTCGAGATACAATCAAATTAACACTTTGACCTTGAATTTAAAGGTCAAATTTTTTTTTTTTACAAAAAAATATTTATTACCATCGAATAGCCTGTAAAAAAAGCTTTAAAAATCACTATATATATGTTAACTTTGATGCAATCTACTTAGAAATATAGTAAATTTAAAAAACTACATTTTAAAAAAATTCAAAATTTTAAAACTGTGTATCTCAAAAACTATTTCATGGAATTTGAAAATATTTGGTATTTATACTTCCACTAACAATGGAAACATTTTAGCAAAGTTTGAATAAATTTTATTTTTTGACTTGGACAGTTCAGGAATTTTGCCCCCATATGTTACGCCGCACCTGTAATTCATTCTAAGTATCTTCGTCATCAAACATTTTTTAAAAAATACACTACGAGTAGTTTTTGAATTTCCTTTAGATTTATCAAGAGTTTTCGACATTCAAATACACTTATTCTGGAATGTGCAGTTGACTTTGCTAGCATTTCTTTAAAAGCAGTTAAACATGTAAAAAATCAGCAATGCATTATAGGTGGTACAAGTAACGATTATAACAACTATATCGCACGCGATTAGTGGTAACACAGGATCGTTTCTCTGACATTGACTCGTGTACATATTCACATTTTTGTCTTGTCTCCTACACGAAAATCTTAGACCAGTGAATAACAAAATAATAGAGAAAGTTTAGTACATTTTATTTATGTTTAGAAATATACTAAATTTAAAATTAGACTTCAAATAAAAATATTTGAAAAATAATTCACTACTAATTACAAATTTCTTAATCATTTTAAAATTGAAGTGTAAATTAAATATTTATTTTTAATAAACTTTATAAATTTATAAATTCAAAACTTGTTATGTAATTTTCAATACAAATCACAGACGAGAAAAAAAATTCCTAAAGTTTTACGGGTCTAAAAATTAAGGTTCTTGGATAGAGTTAAGATTTTCAAGATTTGTTGCTTTATTGGTTAGTAGGGGAGACTGGGGCTAAACCGGACATGGCGCTAAGCCAGACAAGTCAAATATCTCTAAATCTGCGGAGTGTTTCACACCGTTTAAACACTCTGTCAACGTGTTGATATGTGAAGTATGTACGTCATTAGGTTTTAATCAGGCCCGTGCGCAGTATTTGCTTCTGGGGGGGGTTTTCAAAAAATAAATTGTGTAAACTTCGTTATTTATTAAAAATAATTTTTTAATCAAAAAAGTTGAAAATTTTTAAAGCAAGTTCAGACCTCTCTGGGGGGGGTTTAAACCCCCAAAACCCCCCCCCTTGCGCACGGGCCTGGTTTTAATGACATTTCATTACTTTAATAAAAGTAGTGGCCGTCTAACTGAAAAATCGTGTTTTTTCGCTGAAAATAAAAAAAATTTTTAAACGTTTTGGGTCAAATAAAATAAAATAAAATAAAATAAAATTAAAATATTTTAAATATTTTAAATACTTTTAAAATAACAAAAATATTGAATCAGAATTGCTATATTGAATGTTGACGTAAAACTCACTGTGATTTTCTGTGAACCACTAATAGCCTTTTTTTGACATCTTTTGTTACTGACATTTTCCATACAATTACTATCAGTCATTAATTTCAATAATATGTCTAAGAAAATAATAGGTATATAGGCATATTTTGTATTAAATGAGTTAAATGTGTATCAGGAAAAACTCTTATTGAATTTCTAAATTGAAAAAATGCATATTTGTGTTTCAACCTTGGCTAAATTTGAAGTGTCCAACTTAGCCCCATAGGGTGTCCGGTTTAACCCCACCATTTTTGGGATTTTCGTTTTTAAGGTGGTCATATTCAAAGTGACTTACCAACAAAACTATCTATTATTTTTTAAATGGAACAACTGTATTTTTTATTGGTATGAAATTTTTACGAGGCCTTATATCGAATTTATACCTCAATTAAAGTTCTTATTAGTTTTTTTATTTAATTGATTTGACTACATGTTTCAACATATTCATGTCCTCTTCAGGTCAATAAAAATTAAAATTAAAAGATGTTCCAATATAAAACAAATAGAAATCTGCAAAAGATGAATTATGAAATTATGAAATTATAAAACACATAAAGTTGACAATGATACAAATTCCTTACCTCCATTAGGAGATTTCAGTACATAAAAAATTACATAATTGATAATAAATAATTGATCAAGTAATAACGGATCAAGTAAAATTTTTTACTTTTTTTTTATTGTATTTTTTAGTTGAAGGAACAAGCTTTAAAATGGTATATTACACTTTGGCAAAAAATATGTTTTAATATGTTTTTTTTTTTGCAAAAGACCAAATCCGTCCGGTTTAGCCTCAGTCTCCCCTACTACATGCACAAAGTATTATTTAGTTTAATTTAACCCTGTAGAATATGGAAGGGGTTAAATTTTCTCACTTTTGGTGAACGTCCACTTCTTCGATGTTCTGTTACTTCTTTTTTGCTTGTATAAAATTTGCAATTATGTTTTTAAGGTTTTTTAATGTCCCAAATATCACGTAATAGTCCAGCAACATTGCCAATATTGCATGGTAATGTTGTAGCAATGTTTCCTCAATACTGTCTATGTCCACATTGTTGACATTCTTTGTAATGCGGATACAGTTAAATATGTTTATGTAGTAGAAATGCATTTTGAAAAAACTACGTGCAACACGGGGGGGGGGAGGTCAAAAAATGACAAAAATTGGTCTACTTACTTTATGAACGCTCCCTTCAAAAGAACTAGTTAGAATATTAAAAATAGTTAAATAATTTATGATAACTTCAAGGCTGATGACTTTTTCGAGTATTTTCTACTTTTATAATAAAATAAAAAATAAATATAAGTCGAAAATATTCCAATGCTACATGAAAAAGCCGATTAAAATTTTTAGAGAAGATATACTTGCAAGGTATACTTGCAAAGTAAAGTCGAACATTTAAAAATTATTATGCCCTTAGTTAAGCTCCAAATTGATGTCATATCAATTGGGAGAGGTAGCTCATATTATAATTAATATTTTAAAACAAAAACCAATAAAACATATAGGTATCAAAATCATCTAGATATAGCCCAGGGACATAAAAGTTCAATGTTCCTAAGGTATGCCCTTACCTTTATCCAAGAACTTTCATTTTTGGATCTGTGACACTTTAGGAATTTTATCTCAGGTATACAGAAGTAGAATTAATTTGATTCTCTTTGTCCTGCGCATGTTTAGAATGCGGTAGTTCTGTCTGTACCATCGCATTAAAAAAAGCTTTTTAATACGACTCAAATGTACGGCGCAGCCATCGTAGACTACAGTTAAATTGAACTTTTGGTTTAAGTACTTGTAAAACTTTAAAAGCGTTTTTCTCAAATACACTTTTTCAAAATCGGGCGGTAACGCTGCTCAACAATCGTTTGATAGATTTCTTTAAAAATTTGACTGTAACTTCACAATTTGATTATCTAGTGGTGTACATATCCGTTTTTTGATAAAGAAATAAAAAAATTTACCGCCCGTTTGGGTATGTTAAAAAAAAGAGTTTTGAAATAATGCCTGTAGAGACGCCATTTTGTATTCAAAATTAAATACAATTTTTTTACCTACTTCAATGTACCCTTAATAGTCCCTAAAAAAATCAAACGGATTTCTTTTTCCATCTTTTCATAAAAAAATATTAAAATAAGGCCTTTTTTATGCCTCTAGATATGTTACCCCTTAAAGAAAAGAGGACAAAACTACAATTGCCACGGCACATAACGAAAACACTGTCGGAGTCGCAAGACCTAAGAGATACTTATTTTTTTTACTCATAAGATTTTTGTTAGGTAATTCTAGTTCATTAAAAACATTTAAACATTCATAATTTAAAAAACATAAAATCTTTTTTTTTGTTTAAGAATTTATTTTGTTACTTTTTGAAATACATACTGTATAAAGAGAACGTAAAAAGTATTTATCAGGCTCAAAAGAGAGCTTACATTTTTAACTTTTAGATTCAGTACTGAAAAGTCATGTAACAAGTGCGCAGAAGCTGAATTTATCGTGAAGCCACTTACTCCATCGGATTTGAGATTCGTATTCATCAGCGATCTCAAGATTCTCCGAGTAACAAGTCTCAAGCGACTTCTAACGGTTTTTAAAACATTCGTCCGCCATATTGGATCCGCCAATATTGAATTTTTAAATTTTGATTTGTGATTCGTATTGAGCGAACCCAAACGCCCTTAAGGGGAGGTTCTAGTCCAAAGTCCCGAAAATTAACGTAATTTTAGGATTTTTTTTTTGAGTTAACGCAATTATTTTTTGAAATAACTTCTTATGGTATTTATTGGTATAGATTTGAAAAATTTTACAAAATTTTTTCAAGGAAAAATAATTAAAAATGACGGCTCCAGCCCTCCCTGCAGAAAGCCGTGCGTGGCGGGAGTCAAAGTGCGCGGGGCACTCTACAGCCCTTCCAAATGATCTGAACTAAAAAAAACCAAAAATATTCTTAAACTAGATAAAATTTGGGGGGCCATATGAATCTCCGATTTTTAAAAAGACCCTTTAAAAAAAATTGGGGTCATTTGAAAAAGAAAAACCTGTTTTTTCCCCTTTTTTTTTGCTTTATCGTAAAATAAACAATAACAAAAATTTAAAAAAAAAAAACGCAACCTAGTGGCCCCCTAAATTGAATAAGCTTTAATTTGAGCCGTCAAACTTTGAAATCGGTTCAGCCGTTGAAGGTGAATCGTGCCCCGCGCGCAAAAAAAGGGTGTTTAGAGAAAAACGCGTTTAAAGTTTGACGAAGGAAAACTCGTATGTAATGTTTGTTTTTTTAATTTTACTTCTAATCAGCTATTTTAAGACCATATAAGGTTCCTTCCTCATCCTCGAAGAGCATTTTTTGCTGAACTTAAGCACTGATTTTCGGTGTGTTTTGAAACACACCACTTAATAGTCGGTGCGAGCGCGCGTTTTTACTTGTTTTTCGGCCGACGCACTTTTTTTGTCTAATATGCTATAACTCGTAAAATAAATTAGATAGAGGAATATCCTTTTGCATACACATTTTCAAGACCCTAAGAATGAAAATAAAGCAATAAAAAAAAAATAATTTTTTTTTTCGATTTGGACTAGAACCTTCCCTTAACTGTACTAGCATGTTTTAAGGGAATTTGAGCAATTCTTAAATAAACCGTCCATTATATTGAATCCGTCATTATAAATTTTTAAAATCTTGTTTGAGATTCGTATTCAGCGATCCTAAAAATCGTCGCGTAAAACATCTCAATCGAATTTGAACTGTTTTTAAAATATTTTTCTATTATATAGGATACGCTATTTTGCATTTTTTAATCTGATTACAGATTCGTATTCAGAGATCGCAAAATCCCCCGAGTAACAAGTTTTAAGCGAATTAGAACGATTTTTGACAAATTTGTCCGTTATATTGGTTCTGTTATTTTGAATTTTTAAAATCTAATTTGAGATTTGTATTAAGCGGAACCAAAAGCCACCCAATATTAAGTCTTATGATGATTTAAACGGTTTTCAAATAAATTGTCCACCATATGAAATCCGTTATTCTGAATTTCTAAAATCTTATTTCAGATTCAGTGACCCCAAAAACCCCTGAGTAACAAATCTTAAGGAAAACAAATTCTTATACAAATTTTCTTAATAATTTTTTTAACCCTAGACAATACAACATAGCTGGCTCATACGTAAAAGTACAACTGGGGTGGAAAACTACCCCAAAATTTTTCGTTGCTAGAAGATTCATATTTAATGCAAAATAACTTTACTTTGCATATTCTAAGTTATTTTGACTAGGATGACGAAGATAAGTGAGAAGTTTCACGGTAAGTACAGCTTCCGCGCAATTGTTACATAACTTTTTAGTACTGGATCTTAAAGTTAAAAATTTAAGCTTTCTTTTAAGCCTGATAAATGCTTTCTAAGTTTTCATATTCTCTTTTTAAAGTATTCTAAAAAGTGACAAAAAAGCTATTTTTTGATACTATAATCCCCCCTTTTTAGGGAATTAAACAAAGTTTAAAATGTTTTTTTATATTTTCTTGTTCAATGACACCCTGACATTCAATAAACACATGAATTTTGAAATAAACACGAACTATATTTTGTAAAGTCTATATTACAAAAAAAAATGTATAAAGTGAAAAATTATGAAGTGTACCAACTTCAAAACTGAAGTTACTCTTATCAGACTAAAAATATCACGAAGTTTAGTACTTTGAATGAGTATTTCAATTGTAATGTATTATTATGCAATGAAGGTTTTCTCTTGCTTTTTCAAACAGTGTACAAATTTATTTTTAAAGCTTCAATTATTTTTTTTTTTAAAATCAAAAATATTCTTGACTTTTTTTTTAATATTCCCTCCTTGAAGAAATTCCAACATTTTTTTTCTTAAAATGTTGCGAACACCTTTATATTGGGCTTCTTTATTTCGTCAATTGAAATGAAAAGTTCATTTAATTAGTTAAGAGATAGTACACAAATTACATAAGGCTGTAGGAAAGTACGAGATATTGTGCTTTAACTAATTCTTACAACTTAAGTTAATTTTTAATTCTCACCGTGTCAAAAACTTTACATAGGGGGAGGGGGGTTTATTAATATTGAAAAAGGCCTTATGTTGTTTAGGAATATGCCTTAACTTTATTTCGTACTTTTGAATTGCACATATTATAAGCAGTGGCGGATCCACGTTAGGGGGGAGGGGTCATGACCCCGCCTGGAGCTAACTTAGATTAGCATGGGAGAGAGAGAGAGACAACACTATATTGTTGTCTCTTTCTCTCTCATGTGTGACCCTCTCCAGAAACTAAGTCTGGATCCTCCACTGATTATAAGCTTTATTTTGAGGGGAAAAAATAAGAAAAAAGAAACCATTTATTAGAAGAAACTCAAAAATACTTTAAATTTTGACTAGTTTTTAATAAAACTTGACAATACTAGGTAATTGGTGTTCTGATTCATAATACTAAGCTTCGTGCAAATTTCATACAAATCAGAGTTATTTTATTTTTAAAGTCGGTAAATTCAGAAATTTAAACCCATAAATATTTTTCGCAAATCTATTCACGATAAAGATAAATTTATTTTATACAAATTTTTAACATCAATTTTTTTAAATGTCGTGTTTAAATAAAATATAAAATTATCACACAAATCTCTCTAAATTTCTTGGAGTGAGTTTTCATTCCACGAAGATTTTAAATTGAGCCACTTCAATCAGAGTGAGAAACCAACTCTATAAGATTTAGATCCTTTTATTATAGAGTGAAATTTCACTCCAGTTCGAGTGGAAGTTCACTTTAAGCAAAAAGTGAACTCTCACTCTAATTTTGGAGTGAATTTCTATTCGAACAGAAGTGAAATTTCACTCTAATAGAGTGAGATGAGTGGGTTTCTCACTCTGATTGGAGTGGCTCAATTTTCACTCTTCGTGGAGTGAAAACTCACTCCAAGAAATTTAGCTAGATAATTTTTTGACTAATTTTTAATTTCTTAAATATTTTTAAATTGTCTAATGATTTTTTGTACTAACACAAGATTTTTTATGAAACGAGTTTTTCAACTGTACTCTTTCAAAAAATTCTGTAGAAACCAAAACGACTGTTTGGCATTGATAGAATATTTTTTAAACATACCATTGAAATACCCATTACACATTTAAAAATACGTCCTCTATGAGGAAGCAATTCATAAAATAGACACATAAATAAATTCTACTTCTGACCATTCTCTTTTGTTTTCTTTTCTCTCTAAATCTGAAAAAGCGGTAAGTATATCACTGATTCCTATATGAACGGATATACTCTGGTGAATTAGTGAAATTTCACTGATTACACAGCGAATTTTCACTGATTCGTAGGGTGTATACGGTAATTGGAAACAGTAAAATTTCGCTTT
Source organism: Ganaspis brasiliensis (assembly GCA_037103525.1). Classification (NCBI taxonomy): domain Eukaryota; kingdom Metazoa; phylum Arthropoda; class Insecta; order Hymenoptera; family Figitidae; genus Ganaspis; species Ganaspis brasiliensis. The sequence continues at coordinate 2,636,857 of JAZKLR010000266.1, read as the reverse complement.
TTTAGATTTAAATAGTTGATTCGTCTTTTTTACACTATTTATCAAGTATCAATTATTGTTAAAGACGTAATGTAAAGATGTTGCTTCTGGTAACTCGAGACAATTTAAGGCCTAATGATGTCTATAAACTTCACACGCCTGGTAACTAAAAAAATATATATATGTATAGATTTATATATCGATATATAAGAACAATCAAACAAACAATAACAATTTGGTCCCTATTTCTCATTTAATCGCAATTAAAAATCACTGCTGAGAAAAGCGTTTTTCTCGAGTCAGTGAACGACTTATGGCTTGAATTCTTTTATGCAACTTGATGAATGCATATGAGTATTCCTTGTAATCAATTAGACCAAATTTACAGTTAATCAAAATGTACAGTAAAGGATTTCTACTTTTATAAATTTTTATTAAACCAAATATTCATGTAATTGAATTTCTTTTATAATTTATTGATTAACTAATTAATCTTTAGACTACTTAGTCTTGGTTCCGATTAAAAAACTTTAAAATTCGAATAAGCCGCATAAGTGAACAATTGCTGAATTTCTATTTAATCCAATTTTTGTTTATAAGAATTTCAATTTAATAAAATTTCTATTTCACCTATTTTTATACAGCTAAATTTTTTATTGAACAGAATTGCCATTCAGTCGAAACTTTATATGATACTATTCAACAGAAGAATATTATCATTTAGTTCAGAAACAAGAGAAATGGCCACTCTAATATCTCTATAAGTAAGAGTATTTTACATATAAATATCCTCTGTAAGTGAGATTCTAAGATCCAAAGCCATATTTTTCTTGTCTGGACCTCTATAAGTAAGAAAGACTTGTGTGTACTTAATAATCTTTTTTTTTTTTATTAATATCCTCGAGACCGAGTCCACTTTTGGTCTTGTATTGTATCGTATCGGATTTTTGATACGATACCGAACTGACCACAAATTTAAATGTCGTGACGGAAAAAATTAATAAATCCATGGTAGTATGCTTTGTCCAATCAAAATAATAAATTATGTTTTTTTTTGTAGTAAATTTAAGATTTCAAATTCTAGTTTTGAAGAAAAATATCATTATTAATATACGAGTTAAAAATTCATGACAGTCTAAATTTTTGCATTTTATAGTTTTTATGTTTTTTACTTCCTTGGATGAAAAAGTCATTATTTGATCCAGGGAAAATATTTTTTTTGCTTTCAGAAAATGTGTGTTGCAAAAGTTTCAATAAATAAGTGAAAATTTTGACTTTTATTTTTTAATAATGTGTTTACTTTAACTTTATTCTAAATTACTGTTTATTTTGCAAGTAACCGAGACCTGAAATTTTAATTTTTGACGAGATCGAGACGATACTACCTGAAATCTCGTATCCTATCGTATCGTGGGCAGAACTATTTTTTACAATTTGCAGTTTTTGTCGTTTTACTCTTTAAACTAGAATAAGAGAATATTTACTTATTTCAATATCAAAAATCTTCCACTATTAAACGAGTACACAAACATCAACGTAAAAAAATTGGACTGACTTTAAACCCATGTTACTTACAATACTTTTTTATTCCAAAGGCACAAACGAGGTGCTTTTAAATGCCTGTATGTAGGATCTAAATGCGAACATTTGTTTGACCGTATGAAAATTGCGTCCATTTTTCCCCCAAGGTGAAAAAATTGCATGGGTCAGCTGTTCATTTTGTCCCTAGGGAGAAAATGGACGCTATTTTCACACGCTCGAACAAATCAATGCTTTTAGACCCTGTCTACAGGCATATAAAATTGCCATGTTTGTGCCTGTGGGATAAAAAAATTATTTATAAACCTAAATAGCTCTACCGAATGTCATTTTATTCAGCCGTTCTTTAGTGATGCTCGAACTAAATTTTATGTCATACGTAAACATACATATATACAAACGTACATACATATATACATACATAAATAAATATAAACATACATATATACATACATCCCACACAGGACCGGAACTTCCCGGAACATTCCTAACATTCAGGGAAGTTTCAAAACTTCCAGTAAGTTTGCTGAAAGTTGCAGAACTTCCCTGAAGGTTGGGAATGTTCAGGGAAGTTCCGGTGCAGTGTGGGATATATGTGACTGTCCATGAGAAAACGTGCCTTAGCTCCCAAACGTCAACTTTACAGGGTGAGCGTTTAAAGTTGCAGCAATGCATTGAAACTAAAGTAACGTTCCTACACTTCTTGATTAATAAGATCAAAATTTCTTTAAAACAATAATTTATTTTTTGGAGCTAAGGCACGTTTTGTCATGGACAGTCACATATACATACCCGGTTATAAATCCGTGTACAAGATCATCTACTGAAATCGTACATGCTTCTGGATAAGATATGTACAGATGCATTGACTTGTCATGTGCATGAACTTGTGAATGGTCAGCACATGAATTTGGAACAACGAACGTGTACGTACACGGATAAAAATAATTAGTTGTGTCACCAAGGGTCAAAATTTCCCAAGTGTACCAATCGAAAAAATGAAGAGGGCTAATATTTGCACAAAATATAGTATTGTAAGAATGTACTTAAACCACCAATTATTATAAAATTCTAATAAAAACTGTAGCCGGGGGAGGGTGTTGAAAATACATAATACATAAATACTTGTCATTAACATCGCTACTGTGCATCATCAAATGATAAATTTTACTAATAATGTTACAATGACATTCGTTTAAACAATTTTTTACTGCTATGCTATTAGCCTTATGCTTCTGCAGTATCGCATTTTTTAGCATCTTTTTGAACTCTACTACCTATATATTACGTAGTTTTTATCTTATTTCTATAGGTATACAGTATACGAAATTGATGTTTATAAAAATATATTTTTTTAAAAAATGGATCCATACTGACCCCTTAATAATTTGAAAACAAAATTCGAAAGAGGAAGAAAAAACCTTTCAAAACCATACAGGTCAAACTTCTTTTCACCCTGTTGCATAATAGTTATGATTTTTTAAAAAATCCCCTCTTTACACTTGACCAGAATCTTCAAAACCCTCCCCCTGCTACAATTTTTATTAAAATTTCATAATAATTGGTGGTGTTAGTACTTTCTTACAATACTACATTTTGTGTAAATATTAGCCCTTTTTATTTTTTCGATTGGTACACTTTGGAAATTTTGCTCCATAATGATTACAACCAATAATACACCGAAAAAAATCCTCTTTATTTGAGCGGAATATTCCTATCATAAAAGCTTCTTGAGTTTTTAACTCAAAATGAGCTTATATTATACTGCAACCAATAGTATTTTCCTCTGTTTTGAAGATGAAAAATATTAGAGGACGACTCTTAAGGTTTAATCTTATGTTGAAAGTAATCCACTACTTTCAATAGGAAACAGCCGATCAAAAGTAAAGAAATACTCTTAGTATCAAAAATACTCTTAGTATTTGCACATGCGCAATCAGTAACAATTGTTTCGCGTCGCGTCGGGTCGTCAGCTTTCACTTAACTTGATTTCCACCTTTGGTTTTCGATAGTGGAAGACATTTTACAGTGTGTTTTAAGGGATTTAAGACTGGATGATAATATTTTAGTGTTCTGTACACATAATAATATTTTGACTTCATTATTCGAGCCTCCCGATTCAATAAGGGCACATAAATTTTCAACAGCGGTGTCCGCTTTTCCCCCACCACCTTGAAATTGATTTTTAAGAAACAAAATTTTGTGATTACTATCTTGTAGGAAATTTTCTGGCGCATCTTTTTTCTTCAGATTATAATTTTTCTATCTCTCACCGTTTTTTAAAAAAATTAAAAAAATTCAATTTTTCTGGAAATCATATTTGATGATAATTTTAACTTCAACTCGCTCTAAAATGATTATTTCTTAATATTTTTACATGGAATTTATAGGAATTATAATTTGAAGTATTCTTTGGATGATAGGCTTTTGATAATGCTTAATTATTTAACTGACAAAAAGTTATTTATTTTTTTATCGCTCATTGTTACATAATTGTTTGATAATTCTCAACTGTTTCGTTTAACGAGGGAATTTTCAGTAAAAACAAAGTGTCATATGTTGAAATGTTCTTGGATATCCAATAAAGTTTTCTGAAAAGTTTCATTTGAATATAAATTATCGTAAACAAAATATAAGCAATAAGATTTTCGTGGCACAAGGGGCTTGATCTGAGTACTGTCATAATAGACGTAGCGGCCCCTGCGCACAGTGGGACGAAACGCTAATTTTTCGTTCAAAAAAGTCTAGAGCCCACAAATCTTGACCGATTTTAGAATTTTTTTTTAAATTAAAGAGTATAAAATTCTTAAGAGGACCTTGTCCGTGATTTTTGTTGAAAAATTTTTTTTATTGTTTAATAACAATTAGTAACAACTAATAACAATTAGTCAATTGCAGAAGAATATAAACAATAAAAAAATTTGTTTAACAAAAATCACGGACAAGGTCCTCTTAAGAATTTTATACCCTTTAATTTAAAAAAAAAAATTCTAAAATCGGTCAAGATTTGTGGGCTCTAGACTTTTTTGAATGAAAAATTAGCGTTTCGTCCCACTGTGCTGCGCCGCGGAAATATTATTGCTTATATTTTGTTTACGATAATTGCTATTTAAATGAAACTTTCCAAAAAATTTTATTGGGTATCCATGAACATTTTAACATATGACACTTTGTGTTTACTGAAAATTCCCTCGTTAAACGAAACAGTTGAAAATGTAAACATATTCAGAAATATTTATTAAGATCGAGTTGAAGTGAAAATTTTCATCAAATATGGTTTCCAGAAAAATTTAGTTTTTTGAGTTTTTTTTAAAAACGGTGAGAGATAGAAAAAATATTATCTGAAGAAAAAAGATGCGCCAGAGAATTTCCTAGAAGATAGTAATTACAAAATTTTGTTTCTTAAAAATAAATTTCAAGGTGGTGGGGGAAAAACTGACATCGCTGTTGAAAATTTATGTGCCCTTTTTGAATCCGGAGGCTCATTTGTTACTCTATGAGAAGAAAGTTCTTCTCATTTTGATAAAGTATAACATCCTCTTAAAACGAGTGGAATCATTTTGATACCATATTATAGACGTAGATGAAGAAAAGCATCAAAATGAGTGGATTCCGCTTAATTAGATATTTTTTTCGGTGTATGAGTAATAAAATTAATGCGGAAAAAGTACAAGAATCTTTCAGAGCCCATCGATAATTAAATATTAAATTTAAAATCTTATTAAAAATTGTTAAGTTTCGTATATATTTTTAGATTATAAACAGTGCATCAGTCCAATTTTTTTTCCAAAATCGTCCTTTTTGGACCATCCTAATATATACACGATGATAGCAGTGTATATTTTGTTTATAATCTTTTGCATTTTTCTCGGAAACTGTTCATTTTTATGAAAAGAATCCATGAAATGTGTATTTTTATCAGATCTACTACTTTCATCTAATAAACTATTTGAAATTTGGATATATATGCCTTCTCTCGTCTACGTTTGTCTTATGCATAGGTTCACGTGTATAAGACAAGCGTTGACAATATAAGCCATATGAGATTTTGACTGTACATACAAAAATAGTATATTATGCATCAAGGGAGGGAAGGCCGTGTTTTTTTGACGAGCACAGCGAGGGCGAAACGAGTTCGCGCATTCGAATGCGCCTGCGCGACGAAAGTTTTTTCACTGTTCTGATTCCCTTAACGCGAACAAAAACACGAGGTTTTAGTGCATGTGTGATAGAAAGGTTAATAAAAAAAAATTATTCTAATTATAATTTTTAATACGCTTTTGTGCTATTTTAGAAAAAAAGTTTCAAAATACACTTGAATTAGCGACTTAGCGACACTTTTAAACTTTAGAAGATCTAGACAGAAGTTTGAGAACTTAGAAAAATTTAATTTTGATTTTGTCGACTTTACAAATTTTCTTTGACATCAAATAATATTTTTACCCCAGGCAATAAAGATGAACTGGAAAGAGCTATTTTAAATTGGCATGAAGGTTTAGTGAACTCGTGGACGTGATGTGCACGAGTTGGTATTAGGTTTTGGTGAATTCAAAACAGCTGTCTAGAATTGTGGCAGCCTAAAACAGCGGAATCGGACTAAGTAAATAAACTGAAGTTTAAAAAGTGAAAGTTTGAAAGAATTAAAGTGTAAAATACCTTTACTTTAAGGGGGGTGGGGGTAAGGTATTAAAATTTTTTTTTTTGCATTTTTTTTATTTGAATGCATAACATCTCTAGGGTATTGTGTCAAAATTTCGATTCAAACAAAGAAAAATTGAAAAAGAAATGAAAATTTGAACGTCCGTTGGTTTAGGCTTCAAAATTCATGTTTTTTTTATTAAATAATCAGATGTAATTTGTTTATTTTTAATTTTTAAATATTTTCCAATACACTACTTGAAATGAAAGAGCGATTTCTGATCCACAAGAAATGTCTATTGAAACATTTTTTAAATTGCGTTTAAATGTTTAAAATCAATGCCAAACTTTAAGTACAATTTTTGTACATCTAGTCTTTAAATACGTTTTTCTCAAAAACACTTTTTAAAAGTCGGTGTTTACTGTCATTTAAAAACTACATTACCGATTTATTTCAAACTTGGCACACACTTTCTACATATAAAATACCTCCCCCTCAAGGTTGAGTTTTAGAATTTATTTACATTAAGGGGGTTTTCCACTTACAAAATAACGGAATTTTTTGTGAAAAATAACAATTTTCACTTCAAATGACCACCAAAAATTTAAAAATAAATAATTACAATCAGGGAACGTTGGGGGGAGAATTTGATGATACTTTGACTAAATTTTAAAGGTTTTTGATTTTAGATAATTTTTAGCTGAGATATAGTGAACACCGCAAATTGTCTTTTTGTAAGGACGTTCTTGGAAAAGCTTTCTCAGCGGCTTGTTTGTCAATATTTTAACATAAAAAAAATACAGAATGTTCTTGAAAAGATACTTAATAAAAAAAAGTTGTTTTTTTAACATTAAAAATCTTACTCCTACCCCTTAGGCGAGAAGACAAGTTTTGCAAAATCGAAAAAATTGAGGTGTGACAAACGTCATCTGATTTTACCATTCGGTACGCAAATCCTGCTTTACCTGCGCCATTGGTAAATGAACTGAAGTCTGTCACTTCTCAAATGTCAAATCTCAATTCATATACAATTTTCTTTCAAACACAGTCATTTTAATATTTTATCACAACCAAACTTCCGTTTTTTACTCTTCTGAACATTTCTATAAAATTGTATTCTGATATTTCAAGCAGAAAAGTGGTCTGCAAGAAAACAAGCGATGGATTGATAAATGAATATTTGTAGGTACGTTAGGAACATTAAATCAACTGACGTCTGTCACTTCTAAATTTTTTCGTTTTTTCAAAAACTGTCTTCTCAATTAAATTAAAGGTATTTTACACTTTATTTCTTTCAAACTTTCACTTTTTACACTTCAGTTTATTTATTTAAAGTCCAATTTCGCTGTTTTAGGCTGCTGCAACTCCAGACAGCTCTTTTGAATTCACTAAAACCCACCGCAACTCGTGCAAATCACGTCCACGAGATAACTAAACCTTCTTGACAATTCAAAATGGATCTCTAGAATTCATCTTTATTTCCTGGGACCTACTCTTTAAATCTGAAATGGTAAAATCTTCATCATTTGAATTAGTAGCTCAGTAATTGACTACATGAATCAGTAGTTTACTGGATTCTAACTAATTAAATTAGTGATGTTTTTAAAATGGCTTTAAAATGGCTAATTCAATTAGTAAGCCACAGCCTGATGACACCAATGCATTAAAATCAACGCATATGTTGAAAGTGTCCGATGGTGGCGCAGGCTGTACTCTGGATGGGATTTGATTAAAATGCATAGGAAAACACAAGAAACTTCATTTTCGCTTATTAAAATTGATATTATTGTACTTTTTTTTTACATGATATTAATCTTGGAACTTTCGAATTATTTTGCAACATAACCAGAACTTCAGAAAAGCGTATAATATTTTATTTACAATGAAAATTGTGTTCATATTCCTTGCGGGAAATTCAAATAAAATAAATTTTGAACATTTGATAAAATATCAAAAGTGAAATTATTAAACATATTGCTATTAAAATTGCAAATTATTATCAAATAACCAATTATAAATAAAGAAAAATAATTTTAAAATGTTTGTTTTAAATTTCCCGCCAAGAATGTGTGTTTCCCCATGCATTTTAATTAAATCTTACACAGAGTACCGCCAGCGCCGCCATCGGACACTTTCAACATATGCGTTGATTCTCTCGGGATCCAATACAGGCCGTGTCACCTAGCTGGTAAGCCAATAATGATAGATTATTGATTTTTGTATATAAAATGTTATTTTTGAATTATACTTATAAATAAACAATGTAACTTTAACAGGAGTTTCATATAAACGTACTTCAAAAGTGGAATTACAAAAAATTTGGTAATTATTAACAATAACATAATTATTTTTAACAAAAATCGAAAAAGTGTACCTAATCTAAAATTAGCTTTCAACATTTGTTGAATTTCCAACTAAAAACGCGATTTTTAGAAAGTCTCGTGCATTAAGTAGATTAAAATTCTGACAAGTTTATAAACATAAAACTAAATTGCTCTACTTTTGAAGTAATATTATTTGTTTAATTGAAATGTAAAAATCCACTTTTAGTGAAACTTTGTCTCTCAAAGTTACCTATTCAATTAGCAGGATATCACTATTTGAGGGTAAACGAGTTTTCTCCTTTTCAATTAGTGAAATATATCCCCCAAATAGTCATTTTTTACCTTTTCAGGTTTAGAGAGTTGAGCAGCTCAATATAAAGATTTTATTCAATAAAAACCTCGCGTGCGCAAAATAACGTATGGGTGCACAAAATAGCCCTGCTTGACCGTAATTCAAAAAATAAATGCACTGTTTCTAACAAATCCGGCATTCAGATACTAGACTTTGCGACTTTGAAATTAAGCGTGTGTGTACGAGTGATGTACATTTTTAAACATTTATAATAATATAAAATTTTGTAGTTAATTGATATTATCATATTGGCTTTTATGTTCTTGATTAAAGGATTAAAAGAATTCAAATATCAGAAGATTTACGTTACACCACGCGTAAAGTATTCTCTCCCGAAAAAACTTTCGTCAAGTGAATGACAAGCAGAGTGAGTCTGAATTCGTTTTATTTTTACTCACACAGCGTAATATACATATTGCACTATTAGCAAATTAGAAACATAATTTAAAAACTCAGAAGCTTACTTAATAAGTTTTAAGGTCAGATTGGAATGTTCGCCATACAGAAAATTGAAATAACAAGTTCACAGCAACAGAGAGTTCTTTGAACAATGTTCCAGAACTCCATTACTTGGATGAAGAACTATGCCATTTCGACTAAGCGCGATAACCATGCAGTTTCGAAAAAGTGGTGACAACCATGCCATTCCAACTGAGAACTGAACTCCATTAACGTTTTCTTAGAATCCACAAACATTCGTCACTCTCTATCTGACTTTCAATATCTGCGCATGCGCACAAGAAAAAGTTTGTGGATCCTTAGAAAACGTTAATGAAAGAGTTACGAATTTTGTGCTTATCCAAAAGTAATTAACAAGTTAAGCAAATTTTAGTGAACTTTTTGGTTCCGCGTATGTTGGCGACATGTAAAATGTTTATAAGGTTAAGAATGTTTTTATAATTATACTACTCCATATGATTGTATCTTCTATTATAATATATAGGGGCTACACTGCAAAAACAGGTGTCTTAAATTGTTCAAAAATGTCTTAAAGACATTTTTCGTGACTTAGACACCAAACGTATCTTAATTTAAGACATTTTTGTCCAATTTAAGACACCATGTTTCTGCCGTGTACCGTGAAACACGTATATTTTGCTGAGTCTCGAACTTTATTTGTTATTAATCAATTACGTGTGTTAACCATCGATTGTTTTATACATCGAATGATAATTAAAATAATACTGTGTGTTCTTTGATTGATTTAGTGATTGTTGGTGCAATCTACTTAATGTAATAATCTCTTTTCTGATTCTAACCTATAAATACATTATTATAGGTTATTATTATTATTATACATTATTATAAATACACGTGTTTGGAATCGTAATTATATGAATCATGTCTACATCTGGAAATGAGGTTATATGTGCTAAATGTGGATGTGGTAAGAAGATTAAAAAGTCTACTCCTGAATTATGTCAAACGCCTTATCCTCCAGCATGTGCTCAACTTTTAACAACTCTGTCTAAAACCGCGTTTGTGAGGTATTATAAACAAAGTTCATTGTCCCCTTCATCCTCGACTTCGGTATAGGTCTGGATTCGGTTTTGAAGACTATTCAAAACCTTTATCAGTCTGTGAACAAGAAATTGGATAATATGACAGCTACACTCGAGGACGCTTTGGCTCCATTAGGTAACGCTGAGGCAAGAGTTGATGATTTATTTAATCGTCTTCTTATTGTTGAAAATAAATTGAAGGAACTTGATGCCCGATCTGCAGTACCTGACAATACTAGTACATTAGCAAAGAACTGTTTTGATGAAATTAATAGGCCAATAGATAAGAAAAATAATCTGGTCCTTTTTGGTTACCCAGAGAATGAAACGGAAGATGTTAATGAAGCAAATAACAGTCAAAATAACCTATGTCAAAAAATTACTGGCGTACTAGAAAAATATATGTTGTTAGGGAGTTTAGAAATACATATCAAAGTATTTGTAGTGGGCAATAGGGTAGTCCAAAACAACATTTTTTTCTCTTTAATGCTCCCACCCCCTAGGATTGTTCTGTACCGAAAAAATACCCATATTTTTTAATTTTTTTAATATTTACACGGAAAAAAATAATTTCTTGAATATTACTGAACTTTGTACTTGAGTTTGGGGCAAGGGAGGCAATTTAGTACTAATTCAAACCTAAATATTTTAGGTAAATAATGAACTAGTTCCTGAAAAATTCTTAAAAATTTGATGGAAAATAAAATTTATATTTTGACTTCTTTCGGTCTGATTTTAAACATACCATTTACCTATTGATTGGTGATTCAAATTATATATTTCAAAATCTGAAACAGAAAAATCCGAAGCTGGAAGATTCGAACTCGCGACCCCTCACTCTAAAGGCGCCCGCTGTATCCACTAGGCCACTGAAGCAGTTACAAGTCTTTACATATACGTTATATACGAGCAACGGCTTGCAGTGCGCTACAAGACAGTGGGCGTGAGGCCACGCCTCCTAATGTATAAAAGTCAGGAACCGGTTCAGTAGTATTTACTGAAATATAAAGTGCTGAACCATATTTTAGTTTCTACATTACTGTTTTGGGATTTCTTCTGAATTTTCGTTAATCGTTAATAAAGGCTCATTAAGAATCGTCAAATTTTCTCTATTGCCCCAAACTTATAAATAAATTCCTTACTTATTAATGAATATTTTTTTTCCGTGTAGATCGGGCTTTAAGCCCCATTATAATATTATAGCCCCATCTTTAAGCTCTCAAAGTTGTTACGTAAAGAGGCTTCTTCGTAAAAATGGTATAGAACCCTTAAAAATCAATATTTTTCAATCGCTTAACTCTGTTTCTTTTCAGAAGACTTCAAACAATAGTGCTAAATTGTTTACTTAACCATTTTTTAATATTAACTATTTTTTATAGGTCCCAAAAAAAACTCCATAAATTATAAAATTACGAAAAAATCGTTAAAAAATATTTCTCACTATTTTTATGACAGTTTTTTTCTAGATTTTAAATAAATAACATAAATATTGATTTTAATCATTATTTCATATAATTGCTAATTAATTTTAACAAATTATTATTGATTATTTACCATTTTTTATCAAATTGAGCTAGAGGGTTGCAACTTTTTCTTAATTTTGCAACTTATCTAGGCCATTGAAGCCTAAAACAAACAAAAATGTAAGAATAATAATTTTAAAAATTGTTTAAACAAATTATATTGCTGATTTTCAAGATTTGCACAAATTGAGCTACAAAGTGGCAACTTTTTTTTAATTTTGCAACTTTTCGAGGTCAGTGAAGAACAGAGTTGGGCAGTGAAAAAATATTGATTTTTAAGGGTTCTATACCATTTTTACAAAAAAGGTTTTTTTTCCATGCATTTTGTATGGGAAACTTTGAGCGCTTTGAGCCCCATCGAAATATTAAAATAATAAAAAATAAAAAAATAGGGGTATTTTTTCTCGATATAGAAGAATCCTAGGGGGTAAGAGCATTAAAAAAGAAAAATGTTTGTTTCCCCATGCATTTTTGGACGAGGTCGAGACTTGTCAAAATCGTCTGTCCGACGGTGGAAAAGGCAAAAACAATACTGTAAATGTTGATAGTTGACAAAGAAATAAAAATTATAGCAACGATCTAAAGGATTTGTGGATGGCAAGCGATCGCACAAAAATGCAGCTGCAAAAAGTCAAACTTAAAAAAATGCAGCAGTCAACTCGTCCTCAGGAGGGAGAAATCAACTTGAAGTTGGTTTATCGTCGAGGAATTCCTGATCTAATCAAGAACCATCTTTCTTCAACTGGAGCTTATTTCACATCATAGGAAGGAGTATTGCGATAAGAGTGTATTCAAATTTAATTTGACACATTTTCCAACGTCAGAATTTAAAAATTCAAAATGTCGGATCCAATATGGCGGATAAATTTTATAAAATTCAATACATTCAACAGAATTCAGCTGAAAATTGTTACTCGGAAATTTTGGGGTCGCTGAGTACGAATCCAACGTCAGAATTTAAAAATTTTAAATGACGGATCCAATATGGCGGACATGTTTTTTTAAAAATTACTAAATTTAGCTGAAAATTGTTACTCGGGGGTTTTTGGGGTCGTTGAATACGAATCCGATGTCAGAATTTAAAAATTCAAATAATGAATCGCTCATTATTAACTTTTTGAAATAAAACTAGCTTTTATTATGAGATTTGTTTACTATAATATGTGAATTAATTAATTAATTTCTCAATTAATTATTTCCCCCAACCCAGGGAATGTACCAAAAACTGCCTTATCCCGCAGGAAAGCAATTCTTATCGCCAATCTAAATTCATAACTAAAAACTGTCAATTTCGAAATGTAACTTTCTTCAACTCTTTGTTGTAATGGCATTGTTTTCGCTACTTAATCGAAATAGCACATTACTACACCCAAGCAACGAATCATCAATTCTTAAAAGAAATTTGTTAAATAATATTTACCTATTATAATAAATATATAATTTTCAGATTTTAATATTACATTGTAAATTTTTAGCATACTTATTAGAAGCTTATAGTACAAACTTACCATAAACTTGCAACATAAGCTTCTATAGAGCGGTCCATAGTTTTTCCTCCTTTCTCCCCTCTTCATTCAGGTCAAAACTTGTTACGTATTTGTTAACCCCCCTTAAACATTACGTAACATTTTCATGACCCCCGCCCTACTTTTTATCATGTTAAAAAAATTTCAGTTGAATTTTTCTACTATCACTTTAAGGGGTTACATCTGGTTGGAGGCCTAAAAAAGAGGCTTTTTTCAAATTTTTTTTCTGAGCAGTTTTTCGAATGAACATAAACAAATACTATATAGATCAACTAAGCAACTCTTCAGGTATATGAAAAAAATTGTTTATTGCCATGACTTTACAAAATGGCGGCTTTCTGACGATAAATATAACGTGATATTTAAAAAAGTGACTCCGCTGCACGCAGTATAAGTCCCCTGGACCATCAGGTGTAAGCATAAAAATTTTTTTTTCATAAACTAGACGAATTTATCTGGAGAAGTACACACGATTATAATTTTTTAAAATTTTTTCAAAAAATGGCGAGACTTTAAAAAAAAAATTGATTTTTCGACTAAAAAGTCGCTATTTAAATATCCCTAAAAAATTTTTTTTTTCATCTATTGTTAAAATCGTGTGTACTTCTTTAGATAATCTAATTAAGAAGTTACAGTTAAAATTTCAAGTAAATCGGATGAAAATTCTTTGAGTTCTACTGCGTGCAGATTTCAAAACTGGTTTCGAGAAAAACGCGTTTGAAATTGAAATTATCTATTTTCACACTTCGGAATTGCTCCAGAAAAATTAATTTTAGGAAGATTTCCAATTTGTTTTCCATGCAAGTACGTTATTGATTATCAATCTAGGGATGTTATAGTGTACTTCAAGCCAATAAAAAAAATATGGTTTCGAAAAAAATGCCTATGAATTTAAAATTTTCTTTCATTACACTTCGGATTTGCTCCAGAAAAAATAATTTTCAGAACATTTCTAAGTTGCTTTCTTGTAAGGACGTTATTGATTATTAATCTAGGAATATTATAGTGTATTTTAAGCCTATAAAAAAAATCGAAAGAAAAAAAAATTGCAAACAGATGTAACCCCTTAAAGAGTACTGTAAAAACATGCGTGAGATCTGTCGTATGAAGGTAGGTATGTACTTGCATGTGTACGCATATAAGATCTCAGGTTACACAGCCGAGATCTCGTATAAGATCTTATGTGTGAACGTAGGGACGAACGCATGTAAATTCTTATATTAAGTTTCATCATGCGCTACGTATAATGTTACTCAATATGAAATTGAGACAGCGTTTTTATATGAGTTCGTATATGAGTTTATATGTAAGAACATATATGTGAGTTCGTATGTTAGAAAGTATGAAATATCGTTTTGGTTATTTAACGTAAATTTACTTCTTAAATATTTCAAGTAAAAAGTCACCTACGAACACAGGTGAGAACACACAAAAGTACATTATTAAATTAAATATGTTAAATTAAATATATTATTAAAAAAAAATTCTCGCCAACGGGATTGGAGCCCATCTAACCTGAGCCTAAGAACGCGTTAAGCCCCTCGGCCACCGTAATTGTAGGAACAACTTTACAAAATCTTAGTGTAAAATTGTTTTTATAACTAGGGTGGTCGAGGGGCTTAAGGCGTTTTTAGGCTCAGGTTAGATGGGCTCGAATCCCGTTGGCGAGAATTTTTTTTAATAATATATTTAATTTAACATTTTTAATATTTAATATTGTTTAATATATTTAATTTAATAATGTACTTTTGTGCGTTCGCACATTAGTTCGTACGTGTTAACGCACATGAGTTCGTACATGCGTACGCAGATGAGTTCGTACATGTGTACGCACATGAGCTCTTATGTGAGTTCTCACGTGTGTTCGTACATGACTTTTTGCTTGAAATATGTAAGAAGGAAATTTTCGTTGAATAACCGACACAATATTGCATACTTTCTTACATATGAACTCACATACGTTCTTACATATGAACTCACATACGTTCTTACATATGAACTCATATAAGAACGCTGTTTCAATTTTATTTTGAGTAACATTGTACGCGGCGCATGACGGAACTCAATATAAGAACTTACATTATGCGTTCGTACCTACGTTCTCACATAAGATCTTATACGAGATCTCGGCTATGTCACCTGAGATCTTATATGCGTTTACATGTAAGTACATACCTACCTTCTTACGACAGATCTCACGCACGTTTTTACAGTAGGGATAAATAGTGTGATGTCACACTACAACCCCCTCCATATCACAGAATGTCATAAAATATGCAACCCCACTGCAAAAACAGGTGTCTTAAATTGTTCAAAAATGTCTCAAATTGAGACATTTTTCGTGTCTTAGACACCAAAAGTATCTTAATTTAAGACATTTTTGTCCAATTTAAGACACCATGTTTTTGCAGTGCCCTCCCGTCCTAACGTGTGACGTAATATATGGACGATCTCTACACTGAAAAAAAAGATAAAGTAACTTCTACTATTTAAAAGTAAAACCTAAACTGACCAAAATTTCTGCGCATATCTGGCAATTTTTACAATTTCCGAAGTAAGTTTTAATTATTTTACTAAAAGTTACTTCAGAAATAGTAAAATTTACTCCGGAAATAGTAAAAACTGCTTGACCTGCGCAGAAATTCCAGTCAGTTTAGGTTTTACTTTTAAATAGTAAAAGTTACTTAATATAAGAATTCCGTTTTCTCAGTGTATGAACTTGTAGTGTAAACTTTCTGTATGTCAGACATTTAAGGCTCAGTTGAAACTTACCTAAAGTTTACTGTGCAGGCTTCTGAATCTTTCATGTAAGTTCCATGGATGGTTAAGTATATACTTCGGAAGTATATACTTGAAAATGCATGTAAGTAAGCTCAAGTACACCCAATTCGGAAACGGTCATAGTGCAATGCATATACCATTTCATTTAAGACCGGAACTGTGAATGACGCCATAACACTTCAATTGTTTCGAGCACTTTTGCAGCAAAATGAATAGTAATTTTCTTAATAAAGTGCTCGAAACAATTAAAGTGTCATGACGTTATTCACAGTTCCGGTCTTAAATGTGAGGTCTATCGTGCTGAAGTGTTTAAACCACGGTTCGTAACACTGTTATAACACTGAGAAAATAAGTTGACTAAATATAACCAATTTTTGATTAAATTTAGCAGAGAGAAGTTGTTGATATAGCACCTGCAAAGCTCTTAGTTTATTATTAACAGATTAAATGCAACTGTTAACCTTATAGTTTGGTTGTGATCGCCGGTATTTTGTGTGTTTTGTTCAAAGTCCCTTAACCTAGAATTTGGCTAGAGGTTTATTTTCTCAGTGAAGAAACGTACGTAAGGAAAAGCAGAGCGGAAAGTTTGAGTGACGACGAGTCTTGTTTTATGTATGGTTTCCTCGAGAGAAAGTTATTTGAAAGGGCAGTGAAAATTTCATTCCCGATACCTTCGAGAGCATACCCCACTTTGCTACTCTTCCCTTCAATTTCACATGGGAGTACAGGGCGGGTTCTGGTTGCAGACTACTCTCTAGCGCAATCCGTTTGAGAGAATTAAGAGACGAAAGCTTATTCGGGTATCCGGAGCGAAGTTTCCATTTATCATTTGGAAAGACAAGTTCTACTTTTCTATGCGTAGAAAGTAATAAAAATGGCTTGCATTTTAAATTCATTGATGAAAAGCCATAAAAATATTAAAATTTTCTGACCGTTCCGCTGTATCGAGCTGTCCAAGATCAGCGAAGAAAGTTCTGAATAATTAAATCCCAAATAGCACGGTAGTTTGCTGTAAAGCTACTATAAGGGTTATCCGTAAAGGTTGTAAAGTTACAAAGTAAGCCAGAAGTAAGCATACAGAGAACTAAAAATTTCCACCTTTCAGTAAACTTATGAGTAAGGTCGTGGTAACCTTACACCGTAAGGTTGTGGTAAGCTTACGCCGCACAGTAGGGCAAAAACCTCAATTTTTGGACAAAAATCTATCACCACGTCCATTTTTAATAAAAAGATATGAAACTTAGTACATTTACTTATTAAATACAACAGAATTTGAATCAATTGCCCCTTTTTAAAAATCTAAAGTGACTGTTCAAGAACCATCGACCAAAGATGGTCACTTTTGGTAAAAATTAATAAAACTGTATTTTAGATCTACATACCTGTTTTCAAATTACCAATAAACCACTTTTAAGGCAATTTTATTGTGTTATTATGCTTTTAAATACAATTCTAAAATTTAATTTTTAAAATACAAAATGGTCAATCCAACATGGGAAAAATAATTTAAAAAGTTAAAAATAGTATTAGTATTCAGTATCTGAGAGATTTTTTGATCACTTAATACGATTTTGAAGTTGTATTTAACAAATTCAAAATGATCAACACACAATCGCTACTACATAAAAGTAAAAAAGTATTTTATTTGAATGTGATTCATTATCAACGTTCTTCTTAGTTCACTAAATTGGATTTTGAAGTTAATCACCTGAAATTCAAAATATTGAAACAGTACGGTTGACAAAATTTAAAGAATCTCTTTAAAATCAATGTGTTTCACTATCTTAAAGTTCCTTGGCTTACTAAATACAAATTTTTACCTGGTTGTTAGATTACTGGACACATTGTAAATTACTTATTAACATGAAGGCTGGTTTTGGTTCATAACTTCATTTGGCTTGTAAACAATTTTAATCTCCTCTTCCATGGATATTTTTTTTAGGAGGCAATTTTTGAAGGCGGACCCCAACGAGACCAGGGCCCCAGGGAAATAGCCCCTACTGCCTCCCTCTTGTCGGGCCTGTATATATCTTAGAAAATGTAATCTATTTTTTACCTTGGGAATTTCTCTGGTAACATTTGATTTTCATTTTCTGAAATGTATTCCAAGTCCTTCATAGCTGTGGAGTTTAATGCTTTCGCATTTATGTTCGGTAGTTGGGTTAGATATGTTCGAAACTTGTTGGCGTCAAAATATTTAATATTATGTCTAATGTCTTAATCAGTATATTTGGTGTTTATATCCTCAACGATGTCCCACAAAAAGGCGTTAATTAATTTTATTTTATTTAACAATGACAACTTTACATCGTAAGCTTGATGCTAGGTTATATGCCACAACCTTACATTGTAGGCTTAGTGTAAGCTTACAGTAACTTTACGTTGTAAACTTCAGCTTACCTCATGTTTACCACGTAAACTCGTTCTCGCACTAGTTAGGAGCCTTTGTGTGTGCAGACACCTAACTAGTGCGATAACGAGGCAAAGTTATGTCACTGCTGTGTAGTACAATGAGAGAAAAGTTAAGTCTCAGGACGAGGTATAATAGCGCCATTAGAGTGTAAGCTTACAACAAGTTTATGATGTAAGTTTACCACGATCTTATTTCGTAAGTTTACTGTAAGGCGGAAATTTTAAGTTTACAGTATGCTTACTACTGGTTTACTTTGTGACCTTACAATCTTTACGGATAACTCTTACAGTAGCTTCGTGCTATTTGAGATAGGTTTAATTTATGACACTAAGAGCTTCACAATGCTTGAAACTTTTATTCAATTGGCTACATTTTGTGAAACAAATTTAAAAAAAAAACTCTTTTTACATTAAATTTAATTCTCCAGCATCGAGATGCCCAGAAAATACCTTTCTCTCGTGGAACGGAGTATAGTTACATACTTTACCCATTCGTTAATTATGTGGGAACGGATTCATAGTTCCCGGGGAATTTTAACAGCTATATGTCTATGGAGTTATAAAATGAATTAAATATTTTTTCTTAACACCCTGGTCGAAAGTACGAACGTTCAGCTTCGACTTCGAATCAGAAAGCCAAACATTCGTTTATTGTTGGATGCACACGTGCATCCAACAGTGGGAGATAAAACAGTGGGAGTAAAAGCAGTTTACCGGTAGCGAATCCATTGCACTCGAGCTGGCAAATGTAGGTCAGGCATTAAACTTGCACGAGTCTCCGATAGAGGCGCGCAACAATTCAAGATAGCCGCGCGATCGGGATGTCAACTTTCTCAGCTGGGACGTAGTTGAATTGTTTTCTCTATGAGTGTTAAGAAAAAAAGTATACGCTATACGGGCAAAAAGTTCTAAAGCCCTGAAATGCGCTACATGATGCCCTTGTAACGTAATATACTATTTTGTGCAAAAAAATAAAATCATGTTTTCTATTAGGCCAGATCTTCATTTGATTAAAGATTTTTTAAGCTTGCTGTAAAAGTAGAAATACTGAGTCGAACGTAATACTTAAACTAACCACACAGCACTGAAACTTCCCTGAACATTCCCGATAGGAATGTCAAAACTATCGATAGTTTTTAAGGCTTAACGATACTATTGTTAAACCTTAAGTGTCGTCATATCTAAAATCAAGACATGTGGTTTAAAGGACCTGAGTAAAACAAAGAAGTAAACACGAAGTTTAAGCTTTATTTTCATTGTTTATCCTCATTTATTATTACTATTTACAAAAATTAACAATTTTTGTTGAAACTTACTACTCGGGAGTTTTCTGGGTCGCTAATTACGAATATGATGTAAGATTTTCAAAATTCAAAATGACCAATCCAATATGACATATTTAAGCAATTTTAAAAAAAATATACGCCATATTGGATTCGCCATTTTGAGTTTTTAAATTTTGACTTTAGATTCATAATCAGCAACCCCGGGAATCTCTGAGTAACAAGTTTCAAACGAATTTAACCAAATTTTAAAAAAATTAATTTCGCTATTTATTTATCAATGTTCTACCTATTTTTTATAATAATTATAATCGTACTTATAACTTGTTTGCAAATTGTTTTGTTAACATTACATTGCAATATTTGCGTATTAAATAATATATGTTTATTTATGTTGAAACTCATTGTTATTAAAGACTAAATAAAGACTGAATTCATTAAATTTATTGTTTTATTTTTAAAATTTTACTTATTCTATAATAATTTTTTTAACCTTGTAGTTTAAATTTTTAATTTTTCCGCTATGGAAATTAAGGAGGGGGTAAACTATCAATACTATCTACAACTATTAATAGATTTTTCGAAACTATCGATAGTTATCGATAGATTTTTTTATCGATATTTGACTCCCCTAATTCCCAACATTCAGGGAAGTTACAAAACTTCCAGTAAGTTTGCTGAAAGTTACAGAATTTCCCTGAAGGTTAGGAATGTTCAGGGAAGTTCCGGTGCTGTGTGGGACATCTCTGAATAGCATTTACATTTGTCATAACTTTACATTCACACATTATCAGAAATTGCCTGCATATGTACTACTAAAATATTTTCTGGTGTTGTAGGGCCAACTGTACATACAGCCCACACAACCCAGAGACTAAATGGCCATTTCTTAATTAAAGATTTGGTTAATGAATTCTGGGATTTAATTTATGAAAATAAAGCCTAAAGCTTTACTATAAGGTCTTTCTGGAATTACTCGTCTAGTAATATGTATACTAGGGAGATCCAAATAAAGGTGACTTTGAGAATTTTTAAAATCGTGGATCAGTTTCATATTTTTTATGGTTAGTGGAGGCTTTACCGTTTTTTAAAATTTTTTTTGATCAATAATTGAGCTTTTGCACAGCGTTTCTTTCTCTTATGGGATTATTGTAAAATTAACACGTAAAAGAAACTCATTTTTTTAAGGCTCAATTTAACTTCCTTATTTACATTTTTATATAACGCCGGTCAACGAACTGAGTGATAAAGAGTGAAATTATCTTTTGCAAAAAAGTATACTAAATTTTTAAAATATTTATAGCTGTTATTTAGTGTCAAAAACACTGCTCTGGTACTTTTCAAGGACGGTTTTCAGCTACGTAATATTAATTTTCTTATTTGGAATTAACTATGAAAGAAAATTAATCTTCTGGGAATGGCATACTCTAAAAATTAAAAATGTTGTTTAATATCGAACAGGTCAATTATTGAGTTGAAATTTAAACTTTTTAAACGAAAGTTGGTTTACAACCATCATAAAAGTGAAAGCGATATGGGCCTGACGACAGCTACTGATGATTAAAAAAAAGGGTCTAAATAGGCTTTAAATTCCTTGGTTACCCTGTGCACCAGCTCCATTATTCATCAAAAAAATTTTTTAAAAAATGGTTAAGCCTCCATTAACCATAATATATATGGAACTGTTGCACGATTTTGAAAAATTGAAAAGTCACATTTTTTTGGACTACCCTAATGTACATCCATGGATTCTAAAACTATGTACAGTTGAACCTTTCTACAGTGTGTCTCACAATTAGTGGGGACTTCAATCTTCATAAAATTGACAAATTAAAAGAAATTTTATGATAATGTCAACCATCTCAAACCACACTAATAAAGAGTAAATGATAACACAATGAGCTAGAAAATTTCTCATAAAAATAAAGATAAATATAAATTATGTTAAATCAAAATTGGTTTAATCGAAATTTTGTTTAATGAAAATTTGGTTCAAAAGCTATTTGGTTCAACAGCTATTAGATTTATTAGACACTAGACACCATGAATTTTGATTAACTAAAAATATCATCTTACTGATTTTAAGCAATATTCTTGCGCTTGACTTAATGAAATCATCCTAAATAATCGATGTATCCACTGCTTCAATAAACGAATTGTCTTAAAGAAGCAGTTTTATCTGCCCCAGCAACATTTTTACCCTCTAACGCGTTTCCTATATTGTTTCCTCATTTTCAAAGAAATATTCGAATCTCTCACTGACAATGAGTATTGTTGAGTTTCCAATCTTCCTCTTAGGCATTATCCTATTTTTTTCTTACTCTCTTATTACTGAAAATTGTCTATCAAGAAATAATTTAACTAAATTATACAGAATTCCATCTTATTGTCAGTCATACCTTGCAATTAAACAAATATGTCCAGCTGAGATGCTATCTTCCTATCGTTGTTATGATTAATGAATATTCTATAATGAACTTTAATGATTTTATTTAATATCTCTTAAAATGAAGACCAATTTAAATTATATGATATTGAAATAAAGTTAGAATATTAAAGGAAGATTGAAAACACAGACAGTCGTTCATTCACCCACTTTCGGCCGCTGAACATTAATCTCCTTTTCTCTTTTTTTCTTCAAAAGATTCGTTGATACCTCGCGTAGAATTTCGTTGCTACAGGAATTTTTATCTCCTATGAGAAAAGTGAAATATGTGACCGCCCTCTCATTATAGTAGGCAAACGACACTCTTATTACGAGGTTCTATCACAGTTTCGCGTTTGAGGCCGACATCAGAATTCGCTGTCTATCGCTAGTTTATCGTATACCAGCCTATCGTCCTCATCTTTGAGATATAAATTGGACAGTCGAGGTCATTTTTAACACCCGCACCGAATCTATCCCTCATTATTATTTACCTGTTATCACACTTTCTCCATTCAAGCACAGTTTCTCCTTTAATAAGAATTCATCTCTCAGAATTTCGTCTCTGAAAAAGGCCTGTTACTACGCCCTATTAAATTTGAAAAGCTCAGTCAATTAGTCAAAATAATTTTTGTTTTTTCAGGGCCATTTAAATATTCTTTCTGTTCTTCCTTGTTTCTTGAGGTAAATCAGTATTGATTGGACAACACCTTTGTAATTTCTCTTGCAAACTTCAAAAGGGAAGACGAATTTTATGATATCCTTCGCTCTAAATCCTCGTGCAACAAGTTGTTGTTATTTGCTTCGTGCATCGAGGTTGGTGAGACTTCTTCTGGCTGCTCGTTACCACTTAATTCCAGCTGGCCCGTACTATCACCACTGTTGGAACCACATTCCCCGTCTACAAATCTGTTGAAAAAAATAAGTTTTAGTATTTTTTCGGTAATTGAAATAAAAGCTAAAAGACATATAATTAGGTTACAAAATATGTATAAAATACATTTTTAATTGGGGAGTATGAACAAAAATGAACATGTCAAGAACTTCTTATCGACATACAGTTTAATAATAAATATTTGGAAAATTCTCTAGATCTAGATTTTGAAAACAGAAGAACTTTAAAAATTATTTTTATTTATTTCGTATTGAATACATATAGGGCATACGGCATAGGTCTGAATAGATTATTTCAGTTAAGGGAGACTTTGAGTCCGAATTTAGAGTCGGTTTAGAACCTAATAAGACTCTCCTTACTAAATTCTTTTGAAGCAGTTTCAGACAGGTTCAAGTTATCATATGATTTGCATGTCGGCTTCAATGTAAGTTGCATCCAAACTTAAACATGCCATTAAAAGAACTTAAGTAGGTATTTTAACTATTAAATTCAAAGCTGTTTAACACCTGACAGTAGCTACGAAAGAGTTGATTCAGAGAGGTATCAGGGGTTAATAAGCAACCTACTATGTAGTACCTGCCCTGGTTCTCGTTTGAACTCTTGATCATTGGGTGACTGTACGTTTTTTTGTATGTGGAATCTTCAATTTTTACTTAGGATTTACCATTGATCTGGTTCTTTGTCATTTAGTGTGTCACGACACAATCATAGACCAAAAGTTCGAAAAGTCTCGACATTACAAAATTTATTTAAGAAGCAATAGGACAATTAGTTTTTTGTTCGCTAAAAAACACTCCAAATTTTTTTCATGTGTCTAAAGTAATGCAGTACGTGGGTCCATACATAAAAAAATTATTGATGACCATACCGTTGAAACATTGTGTATGTTATGTTATGACTCTGAATTTATGACCTGCTTATGACTCGTTCTATCGAAGATTGGCAAATCGTCGAGACCTTCATACATTATGTTATAAGGGTCAAATATCTCGACGGTCGACAAAGAAGAGAGGTCCCGTAGGATAGGGGAGAAAGTCGCTCCGGCGACAGAAGCATGAAAGCATGACATGAAGACTAGAATAAGGAGGTGAAATTAGATAGTTTTACCACAGGGAACGGTGGCGCGGCAAACAGGCTAGCCAGTAGGCGCCTCTTTTTGGTTCGGGCTTTGCTCAGTAACGAATTTTAGTTTTCTGCGCACGTAAGAGGGAGAAACAAGAGAAGGGAAAAGCGAGCTGATCAACAGCTGCTTCTCCCTTCTCCCTCTTCGTGCGCAGAAAACTCAAATTCGTTACTGAGCAAAGCCCGAACCGAAAAGAGGCGCCTACTGTTTGGCCTGCTTCTGTGGACACCCCCACTCCACTCATTTCACCTCCTTATTCTAGTCTTCATGAAGCATGAAAAAGTCGACTCGCTAGTGGGTTGCGCGCCTGCTTGCGAGATGGCGCATGGGGGCTTCCGTACTCTAGGGCGGTGCAACCGCTTCAGCCGGAGAAGAGGTCTGAACAGTTCCACTGCTCGAGTCGTAATGGATTCTCTAAATAATTGAATAAAACTTTATTAATTAATTATTAAATTATCACAGAATTACATTGTCTCCTGAATTTCTATTTTAACATTAGGTTAACAATTTTATTCTTTGAAATTTTGACCTACGATTGATGTGGTATACATTTTTTGTTAATTATGATGGATTTATTTAAACATTAATTATACAAGATTGTTTGTAGCAAACAATTATTCAAAAGCTAATAAGTTTCATGTAATCAGTTCTACAACTAATACTACTGTTAGGTTACTTATAATTAGATCACAGTTGGAAGGAAAAGAGAAAAAAGAAAATTAATTAAAACAATATCGGTAGGATGCTGAGACTAGAGGTATTATCTCTTTATTACGATATCATATGGCATTTTGTATATACTTTTGAATGGACAAAGCTCTTTGCTGTCATAAATAATAAGTTCTTCTTTTAATTCGTCAATATTTTTAATATTATTGTAAAAATTTTCTGTTATTTTAAAAATAAAATCTTTAATGTACTCAATATTACTGGTTTCGTGTATTGCTATGTTTGACACTCCAGGATTTGCATTAATTATTTTTCTTAGTATTTTATTTTGGAAGATTTGAATCTCTCTATATTGGGCTTCTGAGGCATTTGACCAGATTGCAGCTGCATAAGTCAAGACAGGACGTATGATTTGTTTATTTAGAATTAATTTATTTTTGATTGATAGGGTGCTTTTTCTGCCTATTAGATTTTCTAGCATAGACGAGACTTCTAAGGCTTTCTTTTTTGCTTCTCTAATATGATCGGTTTGCGTAAATTTTTAATTTAATATATAACCCAAATATTTGACCTTATTTTTAGATTCTAGTTTAATGTTATTCAGGTAGATTTATTGGATATTATTTTGCTCTTTTTTGTTAGTACAAATAATAAGTTCCGTTTTATCCTCATTTATTTTTAGCCTCTACTTTTCATAGTAGTCAGACAATATGTTTAGGTATTCTTGTACTAGTTTCAGAGCCAACCATTTTCTTAGACTGGACACATAAATAGCTGTGTCATCGGCAAATAGTGCTACTTTTACTCGAGAATGTGTTGGCAAGTCACTAGTGTGATATAGGAATAAGAAAGGTGCCAGGATTCCTCCCTGAGGAACTCCTGCCACTATCATTTTCTCTGAAGAATTAGTAGTTTTGTTAATTGTCACTACAAAGGTTCTGTTTTTAAGATAATTTTGAATAATTTTAATCAAGTAGATCGGGAAGTCAAATTTTGTTAATTTGTAAATAAGGGCCTTGTGTCAAACAGTATTGAAGGTTTTTGCCATATCAAGCAGCACTATTGCCATTTGTTTACCTTTATTAAACTCAGCTGATATAAAATTAGTAAGTCTAAATAATTGTTGAACAGTATTTCGATTGGGTCTGAAACCATACTGTTGGGGTTGTATAATTTTATTTATTTTCTCAAATTTGCTTATTCTGTTAAATATAATTTTTTGAACAGTTTGCTAAAGGTAGTTAATAAACTAATAGGTCTATAATTTTGAGGAAATGTTTTGTCCTTTCCTGGTTTAAGGACGGGCAAAACACTCGCTTTTTTCCACGATTTGGGGGAGTATGATTTTAGGAAGCTAGAATTAAAAATATAATTTAATTGAACCAAAGCCTTTTTTGGAAGGTTTTTTAATATTATATTTTGTATATTGTCTAGTCCGGGGGCATTTTATAGTTTTTTTTTTTTTTTTAGTTATTATACACTTGTTTTAACGACCTTACTGACCCAATTAGTGTTCCCCGTAGGGAGTTCCTAGAATTGTACTTTGTATATATTCTTTTAAGTGTTTTTGCGTCTACAGAACGGTTTGAAATTAGGAGTACTCGCATTTGCCTGGATTACCCGGTATATTGGGTTTGCTCGCCAGTGGAGAGGGAAAACTGTAGAAAAACCTCACCTGAATACAACCGGTTTATCGACAATCGAGTTCTAGTGATCTGCACAGGTCGATTACCGACAATGCATATCATTACACCTCGACATCTTTACCTTCCATTGAAGTTATCTCACAGCCGGAAAAAATCACAGGCTCCCCGGGGCGCGAACCAAGCAAGCTTGACGCTTGACTTGGGGCGACCGTAGAGTCCAGGACCTTAACCAACTGAGCTAACACCGTGGTTAGTTATTTTTGTTTAAGAAACATCGCGCCATATGCCATAGCGATTTATCCGGCACATTCAAGGACTCAAGTTTTGCATTCCAATTTTTGTTATTATTATTGATAATTTCTCTTTTAATTTTGTTGGATAATTTATTTCCTATTTTTAATTTCACTACTTTTTGAGTTATTATATATTTTCCTTAGATCATTTCTCATTTTAATAAGTGTTTTAATGTAAATCGGAAGTTTTGTGTTCTTAAATGGTTTCGCCTTAGTTATAGTTTTAATTATAGCATTATTGATAACATCAGTAAGACTGTCAACAGAAGTGTCTATTTGGGATGCCGTATTTAAATTCGGATTTATAATTAAATTTTTATTTACTAGCTTACGAAATTTAGGCCAATTGGCTTTTTTATAATTTAATGTTGTTTTATTTAAATGGGTTACTTCAGTTTCTCTTTCAATATTTAGTATTACCGGCATGTGATCTGAATTTAAGTCATTTATTGCATTAATTGTTATTACTCTATTAACATTAATTAAAAACTTTAATTCACTTTTTTTGTGATACCTATGTCAACTGTGCTGGGAAGGGCATCACTATAGGGAAAAAGGATAAAAGCATTTGGATAGATCACGTTGTGCATATATTTTATAGCAAACTTTAATATTTTCCTACCCCTATCATTATTTCTGTGGCAATTCCAAAGGGTATTTTTTTCATTTAAAACCCCGTAGACTAATACTTTATTTGCTGTCTTAAATAATATTTTAATTTACTCATAATTTATTTTAGCTCTTGGAGCCATATATACTGAAAAGAAAGCTTGATTGTTTATTTTGATTCCTAGTGATTCAAAAGTTCGAGATTATTGGGATTTCACTGTATTTAAAATTATTTTTGATAATGATAATTAGGCCTCCCCCCCCCCGACCCTGCACGTCCCTATCTTTTCGTACACAGTTATACCCATTAATTTTAAATATTTTCCTGGTAGATATTTTTGTTTCATTTATTAACATTAAATCTAGATCATTATCTTTAATAAACACTTTAAACTCGGATTTATGACTATTGACCCCATTGGCATTCCACTGGCCTATAGATATTATTATTTTTTTGTTTTTAAGGTTCATTTAAAACAATACAAAAAGCCTGTAGTCTGTCAATATCCGGCCGAAGATTGTTTTTCATTTTGTTTCTTGGTTTCATCGGATCTTGAGATATTTTGTGTAGTTTCCAAGTAAGATTTTCTGGTCTGTTGATTACTTTGCTTTAACTTTTCGTTGTCAGCTATGAAATGAGTTTTATTTAAGGTTGGATAGTCGATGTCAATATTTTGTCTCGAGTGTGGTTTATTTTTCTTTATTTCATCTGTGTTAATTCCAATTAATTTATTTTGTATTTTATTTCCGTTTAATTTGTATTCGTTCTATATGTTTTAAATACTCTGGACACAGTGAGTAGTTTGCTGGATGTGGTCTACTGCAGTTTGCACATTTTGGTGGTGTATCTGCATCTTTGATGCATTCTTTTGTTAAGTGGTTAAACTCACATTACACGCACCTCGGTTTATTTTGACAATAAGTTGTACCGTGCCGAACATTTGTCACTTGCGGCACTGTACAACTAAACGGGAATTCTTATATCTTTCCCACCTAACTTTGATGTAACATAAATATTTGATTTGCCAGATAAGCTTCATATTCATCTCGCAATCAAAAGACAGCAAATAAATTGGATTGTTATGAATTTTTATTTCAGAGTCTTTTCTTTTGAGAAACACCACCTTTTTACATTCTATTCCATTCACTTTTAAGTCGTCAATGATGTCTTGCGGGGGAAGCTCAGGTAGTCCTTTTGCGATAATACGTTTACTCCGAAGCCATTTCGGTGTGTGAGTGTAAAGGTTATATTTTCGTTTTCTGCATACTTATAAACAAGGTTATTTATGTACTTAGAATAATCCTGGATTCTTCCAGTTATAACAGTTGGTGGAATTTTTACTTTCTTATTTGTATTATCACTGTTATTGTTATGCTCTTCGTCAGAGTCATCATCAGTATCTGTGTCACTCAGAACGTCGTATTTATTTTTTAATTTAATTTGCGGGTGTACCTCTGTCATAACGTCGACTTTTTTCCTTTTTTTGTCGTGTTTTGGATCTTGAGAATTTTTATCATTTAAATCCCTCATTTTGAATATTGTTGTGTATATCACACACTTGTCACTCACTACTCTAAACAGTTATTAACAATAATAACAACTGGAGTCCGATTTGCATTGCTGTAGGAGATAATTTTCACGATTTTACGAGCACGACGTTTCTCAATCAATTATCAATCAATGATCAATCAATCTAATGGACTCTCTAGCGCGACCGTAGATACTTACGCTCGGCGACGTGTTGAGCGCGGAGCATGCGTCAACTAAACGCGCGCATCGATTGGTGCTTCGCGAGTTGCCGGGAAAATTGTCTTTCGATTGGACAATAGCAAAAAATGGGGGTAAAGCGTTTCACCTCGTTTGTTGTATATACACTCGGACTTTTTGGGACTTAATAATTTTTCGTCGCTTGACAAGTGTATTTCCAGCCAGTTGAATTTTTCGTCAGGAAAATATTCTCAAGAGAATTTTTCTCGGATTCTCTTATCGGCTTGCCAGCTCGGTTGTGACTGTCTGGAGACGTATCTTACAAATTATTACACAGGAAGACAAAAAATGACTTTTTTCTAATTCAAAGATCGGAACGTGATATTCTTATAGATTTTTTATCGCTGAACACGAATCTTCGAAAAGTACCCATCACGTAGAGATTTTGAGAAAAATGGACTCAAAGCCTCAAAAAAGACTGGTTTAGCCCTACTTCGATCACATGTAGCAAGTGATCGTGAGGTGGTAGAAGTCTCTACTCAGGCTTAAATTAAAGATTAAACCTTCATTTAACAGAATAAAATTAAAAACACCCAGAACCATTTTAAAATGTTCATGTAGCATCATTTTTTATTTGCGCGCGCACTCTACTTGCACTTATAAAACGGTATACAGAGGCCCACTTATTTATATTTTTTAGTTATGAAATTTAGTGTTTTTGGGGTCGCCGAATACTTATAGGAGGTAAAAATTTAAAAATTCAAAATGGCGGATCCAAAATGTCGGACAGACAATTTTGAAAATTTATGGATTTTATTGAAACTGGGTATTTGAAGGTTTTTGAGGTCCCGGGTTACGAAACCAAAGTGTCTTTTTTTCGAGCATAGATTTTTTAAAGAAAATTTGCATTTTTTCATATGAAAATTAATACCGAATCGTTAAACAAAAAAGAATCGCTCATAAAAAACCGACAAAACATGTGACTATCTTTTCCATCACTCATAGGTTGTTTAAAAAACTAATTTTTTAATTTTCCTCATGGGAAAAATACTGTTTAACCGCTAAACAAAAAATAATTGCTAATAACAAAAAACACACACATGGGTAATATATGCTACAAACTGCAAATAAGAATCTACTAAACAGAATCATTATTTTACATGTCGATTAAATAAATGGTAAGGTTAACTCTTCCAATAAATAAAATACTGTACTAAAGAAACGTCTAACTGAAAGTACAAGCTATCCATGTATATTTTTTTATTAAAATTTTGTATTTAACAATTTTTTTACTACAACCAATAGTATTTTTCTCTGTTTTGAAGAGGAAAAATATAAGAAGACAACTCTCACGGTTTAATCTTATGTTGAGAGTAATCCAGTACTTTCGTTAGGAAACGTCCGATCAAAAGTAGAGGAAGTAAAAGACCAATATAACCTAGCAGTGCGACATGTTTATTTTACTCTCGTATTTAATAAAACAACATACAAAATGTTCGAATATTGATGAATATTCCTTTCATTATGTGAATTAATAAAGGTAGTTAGTGATTTTAACTTATTTTTTTAAATGATTTAAAGTAATTTAAGTGTGCAAGTGAAAAAGTTTACCCTATGAGAAGAAAGTTCCTCTCATTTTGATACCATATTGTAGAGGAAAAAAAGCATCAAAATAAGTGGATTCCGCTCAAAAGAAGATATTTTTTTCGGTGTTCAAAATTTTATGCCGCAATATTGTTTCCTCTATATTGAATTTTTAACTTTTGACCTTGGTTTCGTAATCAGGGACCTCAAAAATTTCCAAATACCTAGTTTCAATAAAATCCATAAATTTTCAAAACATTGTGTCCGACATTTTAAATCCGCTATATTGAATTTTGAAATTTTTACTTTGAATTCGTAATCAGGGACCTCAGAAACCTCCAAATACCTAGTTTCAATAAAATCCATAAATTATCAAAATTTTATGTCTGCCATTTTGAATCTGATATTTTTAGTTTTTAAATTTTGACTTTGCATAAGTAAACAGGGACCTCAAATACCGCCAAAGCCAAGTTTCAATAAAATACAATTATTTTAAAATTTTTATGTCCGACGCAAGCAGCACGTAGCATGGACGTATGAATTATATGGACGGAGCACATCTTTGCGTGGTCGTACCTCTCGTCCGTAAGGGGGGATCCGAGATTAGTTGGCCGAACACACAGGAATACACAGTCAGCCAATCAGCGAGCGGCCAACTAGCTTCCCTCTTCCGATCGACCGAATCTACCCCCTCATCTAAAGTAAGAGCTTGTGCTCCGTCCATATAATTCTTAAGTCCATGGCACGTAATATTTCATGAATATTACAGTGACATCATATTGTAATATTCGTAATATTACGGGGTGATATTACTGTGATATTGACGTGATATTGAAATGTCCGCCTCAAGGTAATATTACAAGTAATATTACGGTAATATTACAAAGATTTATTTATTTCAATATTTATTTTACATTAAATAAAATATTTTAAAAAAATCCGGCTCACACGGGGTTCGAACACGCAACGTCCGACACGACGTGAATACGCCTTGTACCTCTCGGCCATCTGGCTCTTGGAATGTAGTTCAGAAAGTGTTCTTCATATTGTACCAAAGAGAATTTAAGGTACTACACGAAGAACACTTTCTGAAATACATTCCAAGATCTAGATGGCCGAGAGGTATAATAATAATAAGTAGGCTTCTGTATACCGCTCTATAGGTGCAAGTGGAGTGCGTGCACACATAAAAAGAGATGCAAAATGAACATTTTAAATTGATTTAAGGTTTTTACAATTTGATTCTGTTTGATGAAGGTTTGAACATTAATTCAAGCCTAAGTAGAGACTTGTATTACCTCACGATCACTTTCTACTAGGGCTGTGCAAAAAGCTCGAAACTCGAAGTCCGACTGAGCCGAGCCGAGCTCAGCTCGCCTTCGTTGGGTTCGATCCGGGTCGGGTTCGAGCCGGGCTTTCTGAAATACCCGAAATTATTCGAACACTCGAAAGTAGACGAGTTCTCGAATGATTCGGGGGCCCGAAAATTTCAAGCCATGAACGAGACCCGAACGTTTCTACAAGCGCAGTACAGTTTCAAGCTTCAAACAAATGCGCACTAGTGTTCCAAGCACCAAACACATTCGCAGTAGTGTTTCCCGCACTAAATACATGCGCACTAGTGTTCCACACATTAAATACATGCGCACTAGTTTTCTACACACTAAATACATGCGCACTAGTCTTCCACACATTAAAAACATGCGCACTAGTTTTCTACACACTAAATACATACGCACTTAATACATGCGAACTAGTGTTCCACGCACCGAACACATGCGCAATAGTGTTCCACGCACTAAATACATGCGCAGTAGTTTTCTATGCACTAAATACATGCGCACTAGTTTTCTATTCACTAAATACATGCGCACTAGTTTTCTATTCACTAAATACATGCGCACTAGTGTTTAATGCCCTAAATACATGCGCACTAGTTTTCTACGAACTAAATACATGCGCACTAGTGTTTAACGCACTAAATACATGCGCACTAGTTTTCTATGCACTAAATACATGCGCACTAGTTTTCTACGAACTAAATACATGCGCACTAGAGTTTAAGGCCAGGTTCCTCCAAACAATTTTTAAAAAATCCAAAAATTTTTTCCCCGTAAATTGCTAGAAAATACTCTTAGAAATAATATAGAATTAGTCTCGAAGGTCCGAACGACCGAGAAGTAGGTATAAAAGAGGAGAGAGCGGTGCGCGCTAAGCGGTAAATCCGGCCGCTCGAGCGGCCACAGAAGCGTCTAAAGATTACAAAACTGCAGCATGAAATGCAAAAATTCTTTAAAATCACACCTATGATGACCAGGAAGAAGTTGTGTACGCAGCCGGATTGGATATATGTGTAAAATCCACTTTTTTCCGATTTTTCACGAACAAAAACTTTAATCGCCTTTTTCTCGAAACCACGTTTTTTGAACTGGGTGTCACTCTTATTTAGAAACTATTTGCACTTATCAACATGAACCAAACGGCATTTTACTCTTTAAATGTCTCTCTATGGTGTAAACTAGAACCAAAAATATTCATCATCATTTAAAAAAGTTATAAACAATTAAAAGTGAAAAAAAGGGAAAAAATTGAAAATCCCGCCATTTCGTTTTTTTTTTTTTTTTGGTGAAAATGTTTCATTCTAGTTCACACCATAGCCAATGTCATACAGAATAAGAAACCATTTTTATTTTTGCTGTCAATGGAATGGATCCAGAGATATCGTGACACCCACCAATAAAAGGGGTTTTTTTGAACAGCCATTTTCGGTGCCGCCATTATGAAAAAAAAAAATTTTTTTTTTCAATTAGTATTTTCATGTGTCTTTGTATATGAACAAAGTTTGATTCAAAAATATTTTTTGTAGTATCAATAATATAAGTTTGAAAAAAACACGTTTTTTGGAGGAACCTGGTCTTAACGCACTAAATACATGCGCACTAGTTTTCTACACACTAAATACATGCGCACTACTCTTCCACACATTAAATACATGCGCACTAGTTTTCTACACACTAAATACATGCGCACTATTTTTCTACGCACTTAATACATGCTCAGTAGTGTTCCACGCACCGAACACATGCGCAATAGTGTTCCACACACTAAATACATGCGCAGTAGTTTTCTACACACTAAATACATCCGCAGTAGTTTTCTATGCACTAAATACATGCGCACTAGTTTTTCAGACATTAAATACATGCGCACTAGTTTTCTACACACTAAATACATGCGCACTATTTTTTTACGCACTGAATACATGCGTAGTAGAGTTCCATGCACTAAATATGTATTGTGCGTAGAAAAATTGTGCAATAGTATTTAGTGCGTGGAAACCCAGTGCGCATGTATTTAGTGCCTAGAAAACTAGTGCGCAGGTATTTAGTGCGTTAAACACTAATGCGCATGTATTTAGTGCATAGAAAACTAGTGCGCAGGTATTTAGTTCGTAGAAAACTAGTTCGCATGTATTTAGTGCGCGGAACACTGGTGCGCATGTACTTAGTGCGTAGAAAACTAGTGCGCATGTATTTAGTGCGTGGAACACTACTGCGCATGTATTTAGTGCGCATGCATTTAGTGCATAGAAAGCTAGTGCGCAGGTATTTAGTGCGTAGAAAACTACTGCGCATGTATTTAGTGCGTGGAATACTAGTGTGCATGTATTTAGTGCGTGGAATACTAGTGCGCATGTATTTAGTGCATAGAAAGCTAGTGCGCATATATTTAGTGCGTGGAACACTAGTGTGCATGTATTTAGTGCGTGGAACACTAGTGCGCATGAATTTAGTGCGTTGAACACTACTGCGCATGTCTGTGATGCGTGGAACACTAGTGCGCATGTATGTGTTGCTTGGTTAACTAGACCCAATCATGTTTATGTTAATCAGAGTTCTTTAAATTTTCAGGTTCCGGATTCGTTCGGGTCCTTTATGATTTTTGAGTCCTCGAATATTTCGGGTTCTCGATTGATTCGGGGACCCGATTTCATTTGTGACCTCATTTTGGTCGAGGGCTCAAATTTTTTCTGAGTACTCGACAAATTTTTCGAGCTCGAGCTAAGCTCGAACCCGGTTCGACTCGGCCCGAAAAAAGCCGGTTCGGCTCGGCTCGACATTTCGAGCTTTTTGCACAGCCCTACTTTCTACATGTGATCGAAGTAGGGCTAAAACATTCTTTTTTGAGACTTTGAGTCCATTTTTCTCAAAATCTCTACGTGATGGGCACTTTCAAGGTTAGATTCGTGTTCAGCGTTGAAAAATCTATATAAATATCATGGTTCTGTCGTTGAATCATTTTCGGTGTTGACCAGCGTTAATAATAATAATTATTTGCTTAGGAATAGTGTAAATAAATATTATTATTTACACAGGCCTGCAAAATTTCGTTCATGTTTGTTATACAAAAAAAATAGGAGGTGATTCTTGTAGATTTTTTGACGTAGAATTGGAATCTGATCTTAAAAAGGGCCCATCACGCCAAGATTTTTTGTAATATTAGCTTAAGGAGTGTCTGCCGGTAGAGAAATGTTAATGTCATTACCTTTTGCCTTTTAGTAAACTCCAACCTAAGAAAGTAAAATATTTACATTGAAAAGTACTTTTTATTAATTCCAACATAGATGAATGTCATTGGAATACTCTCTAAATTTCTTAGAGTGAAAATTTCACTCTAATTTAGGAGTGAGATGTACATTCACTCTAGATAGAGTGAAAGTTCACTCTAATGGTGTCGCACGTTCGAGAACCCTCAGCGTTAAATATTTTAATTTTATAAGTTTAGCGTTGATATTAAGTTGTATGTTGTATTTGTAAATATGATCTAAAAAATACTGTTAAAAGATAATATAAATAATAAATAACAAATGTCCTTAAAACTAAATAAATACGAAAATACCACAGTACTGACAGAAAGTTGGTAATTAAAGAGGTTCAATATTTAGGGGAAAGTCGGGCAGCCCTGGCCCCTTAAGGAATTTCAGTTATTATTTCTAAAATGAACACAAAAATGTATGTTTTGAATTGTAAATATAATTTTCAATCCTTAATCTACACTTAGAATTTAATTATTTATGAAAAAACTTCTTAATATTTGAAATATAAGAAAATTAAAATATAGTCTAATATTGGTTATTCAAAAAAAGTATCGGGTACCTCCGGCCACAATTAAAAACCAATTGAAACCTAATTATTTAGTACACAAAATTGTATTAGGTACTCTATAATAATAATATAAATATTTTCATATTTGCAATAAAAGAAAAGAAACTTACCCATATCGTGAAAATCCGAAAATTAAATAACGTCAAATTTGGTTAGATTAACTGTTTATATTTCAAAATAAATGAAAAACAAATAAAGATTACATAGAAATATTAAATTGGCCGGCGCTGGACGATAAGTTATTTTTTAGAAAAAGTTAATTTATACACAAATTATTAGAAAATTAAATAAGTAAATTGCAATTATGTATAAACTGATAGTTCAGCTTTATGAAACAGCAAAATATTTAATTCAAAAGCTTGGAAAACATAAAAATATTGGATAATTAAGTTCGTCTATTTTCTAGAAAATGACTCTCATCTTACTGACGAAATTTTTATTCAAGCATATTTCTCATGTAAATTGATCAATTGAACATATATTTTGGAATTTATATCATGAATCCATACACAATTAAAAACTTTAATCCAAATTTTTATAAGTGACGTAGTTTTTTAAATATTACGTGTGGCCGTGGCTACCCCATGGCCGCCATGGCTACCCGACTTTCCCCTATTTTTATTCATTATTATTTTTATTTTTAAAAAATAAGATATAATTTCTTTAAAGTTATAATGTTATTCAAATTTCCAAAAGCTTTAATTTACCTAATCTAAAATAGAAGTGGGAGATTCGACTAAAGTGGAGTGAGCCGTCATTTTAAATCAGATGAAGAATTCACTCTAATTGAAGTGAACTCGTCACTCTATCCATAGAGTGAATAAATTCGCTTTTTCAATGACTGAAATTTCACTTCATATGGAGTGGCTCAATTTTCACTCCAGGCAAGAGAGCAATATACCTTGCAATTGTTACAGAACTAAAATCCATAACTTGCTGAAAACAGTTTGCTGAAACTGTATTATCTTATAATAAATTCACAACTTTTGCCTCTAATTGTCCATTTATTTAAATTCAAAGGTTAATAATGTAATGTTACACTGAAAAAAAAGAATAATAAAAGTTACATATTTTCGATTAAAGATTACTATTTTTGAGCAGTAGTTTTGAAACTGTTCAAAAATTAAATACTTTTTACTTAATTCAGTAAATGAATTATACTTTGATTGAAATAAAATTTACTCCATGGAATGGAAAATTTAAATGAAAATTATAAGTATTAATATGAATCTGAGGAACTATTGTATCATCCAGAATAAGAATTGCTTTTCAACGGAGTGGCGTTTACATCGCCACTAACGATATTTGCTCAGAAAATTGTAATTTTGCCCCTCCACTGCTCGCGTCACTCACCGATGTAGGCCTCATATGCGTGTGAGACGGGGAACGGGAGAATGAAATAATACAGAAAATAATATTTTCTTGTTTTTAATTCTTTATAAAATAAATCAATGCAAATAAAAATAAAAAAGTTTCTACATTATGAACTTTATAAATACACTTCAATTTATTAATTAACGAGTGAACATTTCGGAAAAATCTTAGAATTATACGGGATCGAACTACCTAACTTAAATATAAATACGCAATGTCGCAACCCTAAAAACGCACGCTTTCGCATTAAGCCTCTCGGCTATCGACGCAACTGACGTCATATATTTTTTAACTTATATGAATTACCGCAATAAAATAAATCATAAACTCCATATATTTTACTACATTATTGAAATTAAATGTAAATATTATTCAAAATAGTAGTAAATAGAATAATATTAGATAGCATAATATTAAATAAAAAAATTGTAAATATGTAAAAATAAATGAAATACTTATATAATCTAAAAAATTTTATAATAAAATATTATTAAATTTTTTTATACAATATATTATTAATAAATAATACTTATTAAATAGTTTAAAGCAAACTAATTTATAAAATAAAATAGCAAACATAAAAGTAAAAATTAATTTTAAAAATGTTTTAATATTAATATTGAATAATTTATCTGAATATCAAAATAAATTTAATTAATTATTATAACAAATGCAGTTTTTTGAAGAAAATAATACAAAATAATATGATTAAACATAAATGAAAAATGAAAAATTGTTTTTGTATAACACCTGAGTTACAAGAAAAAAATTTTTGAACTAGAAAATTCATTACTTAATATTTACCAAACAAATTCAAGTTTTATAAAAAAATTTGCAATGGTAATAGAATACATATTATTTAAAATATTTTTGTATCCTTAATGAGTAACAATATACTAATTAATTTAAAGAAGGAAACAATTAAATTCTCTAATTTAATACACATTTTGATATAAATTTGCTTATTATAATTTTTTTAGAACAAAATATGTCAAAATAAAAGTATAAGATCCATATTAACAAGAGATTTGTTTAAAAAATATTAAAAATGTTTATGTAACAAGGAATTGAAGCATTTATTAAATGTACATATATTTCGATTGTATATATAGGACTCGCGTATCGGTGAGAGGCGTGTAGTAGTATCAGTAGTAGTGGCACGGATTACTATTTCCTGAGCAAAAGTTGCTAGCAAATATTAAAAACTGATCCTACTGAAGTAATTGTTATATCACGCAGTTATACTTTTTAAAAATGCTTGAGCAATATTTAAAAAAGGACGAATTTAATAATTAATACTCGAAGTTGATAAAATTTATTAAGACAATATAAAGATTAAAAATATTAACAGAATTTTTAAAAACGACTAGAGTAATAATTACAATTAGTAAATTTTACTACGTAAAAAGTAATTTTTCTTTATATGAAGTACATTTTACTCTAAATAGTAATTTTTACTAAAAATAGTAATTTTTACTAAATAATTACATTATTTACTGTAAATCGAGATCCTCTTTTCTCAGTGTAGAAAAATAAGTTAAATTTGATGTCACTTTCTAGTTATGGTTTGAATAGTGATATTTCTTGCCTGTATTAGTATGTCTTCGTTCCTTTCAGTCTACCCCCTTCCTCTCTATATTCAGGCCCTACTCCTAAAGGGCTCAGCTCCTCTACCCCTACCTCTTCCTTTTTCGTCTCCTTTTCCTAATTATTCAGTACCCTTGAAGTCGCCTGGCGAGTGAGTTTACGCGAATTTCTAAGTTTGAACGCTCATGATTAAAATTCATAATTTTGTACTTATTTCTTACTTTCGCTCTTTTCCAGGCGCGAGAAACCAATGCTGACGCTGGGTGGAGGCTTGATTCTAGCTTTGACACCCAGAGTGGGTAACCGAGACTGGGAACAGTCTTTAAATCACTGTCGTTCAATATTGGTTGAAGATTGGACACCAATGCTCGTTCCATGCTTGATTCAAGACTGCTTGAATCCTCATGCGCGAAGCTTGAACATCCAATCTAGATTCAAGCTTGAACCAACTGTGACACAATTGCTCAACTTATCATATTACATATTTTTTTTATATATTAAAGTATATACATATAAAAAGTATTATTAATTAAATAATAAATATTACAACTGCTGCAGATTTAGTAATTTTATGAATATTTACTATTAATTTTGTATAAAATAAACTATAAATAAACAAACAAAATTATGTAATTTTACTTAATTGTAAGATATATTAGAAGTAAATTAAATTTGTAAACAATTATTTTCTTATTTTTAAAAAATAAATTTCAAAGAATCATAACCAAACGAAATAATTTAAAGACAATTTTTAAATTTGAAAAATATTGAAGATATGATTACGTGCTCGATAGCGTAATTTTGTAAAATCATTCATTTCAAAAAAACTTTAATTATACGAATTGAATAAATTTCTTTATTTAAATAAAAGTGCCCTTCAATACATTATATATAAACACTTTTTATAATTTACTTTTGTATTATATATTATTGAAATTAATTATTTAAATAATATTATTAAATTAAAGTTATAAATAAAAATGATAAATTAGTAGTTAATTTTGTTTACATATTTTGCAAATATTTTACAAAAATATTTATTTATAAAATATTAATAAGTTAGGAGATTGGATTGTATAAACTATATATCAGTATAAACGAAGGATAAATAAATTCTATTCATTTATTTTTGATAATCAATATGTTCCAGAACTATATTAAAATGTAAATAGCACATAATCCAGGTCTGAACCTCACAAAGTTATTTCTATTGACTCTCAACTACCCGTCGTAGCCGAGTGTAACTAATAGCGTGCGTTCACCGCGAGCGAATTTGTCTATAGGGCCGTGGGTTCGATCCCCCCTTGAGCGTGCGAAATTTTATTTCATAGGTTAAGTGTTTATATGTATTAAAATTGTTAATTAATCTTAAGTCGATAATAATTAAGTGTGTAAATGTGCAATTAATCTTAAATTATAAAAAAAACAATCTGAAGAATATCAATTTAAATAATTATAGATGAACATTAAAAATTTTTTTTATTTTATTAATTTTATGATAATCTGCAGCAGTACAGTAGTTAAGAAAAAATGATAATAATAATATTATTATTGTATTTATAATTATAAATAATATAATAATATAATTCATAATAATAATATAATATTATAATTATTATCATTATAAGTATAAGAATTATCATTATTAACAACATAATACAACAAGAATATTATTATATTAATAATTATTTAACGTTCTGTCTTCTGTAAGCGACAGTGGAATCAGGCTTGACGAAGCTATAATCGGACTTCCGAACATTGATTGAGTCTTGGACTCCAATCCTCAACCAAGCTTGGAGCGTCAGGCTTGAATCGCTGTTACATTCTAGCTTGGACGAGTCTTGCTTCCTCCGACTCACCAATCCTCAATCAATATTGACCAGTCCTCAGTCAAGCTTTAGAAAGCCTCAAATCATCGTCCCTGCGCGCCTGGGTTATAAACCTTATAAATATTGTCGGGTGCCTCGCACGCCCTTTTTATCTGCTGACGTTGTTCATTGGTGTTGAAATAATAAAAGTGAATCAACCTAACAATAGTGATTTCTCTCATTGAGTTTTTCCCTACTGTGTCTCCTCAGTCCTATCTCAGTGAATTTTCGAAACATTGAATTATTGCAAGAATACACTTCGCTTGAAAGCCGACTGCTCTCTTCAACTTATAATTTGCTTCCAAGAGCATTTTTTATTTTAAGAGAGGTGGTAGACGCATTGAGACAAGAAACAGACGAAAAGAGAGGAAGAAAATTTAAGAAATAAACACACATACTAATAGAATTCTCATAAGGTTCGTTGCTTACATATGGTTTGACACTCTTGGTTTTAAATTAAATTTATAGTCTTATTGTCATTTCTCTACTTATAACAACCACAGTTTTTGAGTGCTAAAATTTGGTACACATACCTAGTTTGACGTGTTTGACTTCCAATCTTTATAACTTAAAGATCTGAAATTTGGTTCTCATATGTAGATTGACGTGTACATTGCAGGAAAAATACAGAGGACATTGTTAAAGGTGGTTATCATAGTGTTTTCGAGCGATAAATAACGAATTTAAAAACAAAAATGCAAAAAAATGACCTTGTCCCCCTTTTCAACTTCCAAAGTTTTTGACTTATGGTGCTGAAATATGGTACACATATATTTATGTATTTTAACGCGCAGATTACAGGAAGAATATAGAGAACAGGATTAAAGGTGATGTTTATAGCGTTGTCAAGGAAAGAACAAGATTTTTGAGCTTTTCAATGCATTTTTGCTAAAACCTCTTGTTGTATTCTTGACACAGTTATTACCACCACTTTTTCTATATTTTTCCTGTAATCTACACCAAAAAATTCATTTGTATGCCAAATTTGAGCTCTCTAAGTCAAATGGTTTGGAAGATCAGGGGGGGGGGATGGTCCATTTTTTAACAAAAATGCACTAAAAATGCATTTTTATTCCCCCACGTTAGCCAAAGTATTTAACTTAAAGTGTTGAAATTTGGTGAACTTAAATAGCACTGTGTGACGGTGAAAATAAACTTCTTATCGGACCTAGTGGAGGTTGTAGGTCATAAAAAACTAAAAAGAATGGTGTATATTAAATCTTTGATACACCCTCAAAATCTTGTTTTAGAGCCAAAAAACTATTTTCAGGTATATTCATGTAGGGGAGAGTGGCCATCAATGTACCGGGTTTTTTTCAAGGTCATAGTACTTATTCAACTTCACCAATTTCAAGCACTTCTTTGCATCAATATAAAACTACAACACTTCTCTAGGTAATGCAAACATATTATACACGATTTATTTTGATTAAATAATAAAATTTAGGATCTTTCTAAACTAACAAGCTATTTTCATTTTCAACAACCTGGGTACACAATGAACCACCTCTATAAAAACACTAAAAATGTTTAACAATAATAATATTGCAATTTTCATTTTGTAAAAAAACTTATTTTCTATCAAATACTATAAAAAATTATTATTTAACACTTTTTAATTGATAATGTATAACATAAATATACCTCAAATTTAAGTTAACTAGCTAAAATGGCATTTTAGTTTTGCTATGTTGAGAAAAGTACTGATAACAATCGCTGTCACATGCTGTACGCATGCCTAGTTTTATAATCAGGCATACCACTCTGGAAATCGAAAATACACTGAAATTCCAGGTGGTTCATTGTTCCCCGGTACATAGAATCAACATGACATTTTTAACAAAAATGGTTATTTATAACTTAATCCAATATTTCAAAATCTTTATCTCATTAGAATATTGTAGTTAGGGCCCAAAACAAAATAAATCGTAAGTACTTTTATTTTTAAATTGCCTTATTTCAATTAAAAAACGTGTTTGTATTTTAGGTAAATTTTTTCTTCAGTGCATCAAAAACAGTTTTTATCAGTTTTCTCTGTAAAGAATAAATCCACACGTCTCAAATTTATGGACGTAGTGTGTTTACGCAAACTTCATTTATATTTAAAATTGGGAGAATTTTTATTTAATAGTTTCTGAGAAAATTGAAATGGATCATTGAAAAAACTGGTACATTGATGGCCACTCTCCCCTACATAATATCTTGAAACTTTGCCATTTTTTACCCAAATCAAAATTTTTTTTTTAATTTAAAGCTTAATATGTACCCTTTGAAGCTGCATAAGACTTTTTTTTATTATCATTTAAATTCATGAAGATATAGACCAAAAATCATCACAAATTTTCATTTTTTGATTGATTTTTCAACTTTGAAGCCAATTTAAATATCTTATCTTATTAAAATTATATTTTTTATTGATGCACATCAAAAGCTTAACAATTGCAGTTTCAAATGACCCGAGATTGAATAAAATTCAGTTAAAATTATCAAAGTTATTCCACTTTTAACTTTGTAGTAACATCATTAAATTTTGACTTTATGAACAGTTTTTCATTAATTTCTTCCTCACATTCAGAATTTTGACTGTTTTTTAATTTTTGTGCATTTTTTCAATGCTTAGATACAATTTTTAGAGTTTAAGAATCATTTAATAAATACTGGTAACATTGTTTAATCAAATTAGTATTAGGTACTATCAGGTAATTCTCAAAATTTAAAGAGTGCTTCTTATATTGCAAAAATACATAAAAATTGAGAATTAGTCAAAATTATGGATGCGAGGAAGGAAATAATGAAAAACTGTTCATAAAGTCAAAATTTAATGATGTTACTACAAAGTTAAGAATGGAATAACTTTGATAATTTTAATTGAATTTTATTTAATCTGGGGTCATTTGAAACTGCATTTGATAAGCTTTTGATGTGTATCAAGAAAAAATATAATTCTAATAAGATAAGACATTTAAATTGGCTTCAAAGTTGAAAAATCAATCAAAAAATGAAAATTTTTGATGATTTTTGGTCTATGTCTTTATGAATTTAAATGATAATAAAAAAACTCTTATGCAGCTTCAAAGGGTTTATTTTAAGTTTTAAATTAAAAAAAAAACTTTTGGATTCGGGTAAAAAATAGCAAAGATTCAAAGTATTATGTACATGAATTTACCTGAAAATGGTTTTTTGGCTATAAAACAAGATTTTGAGGGTGTATCAAAGATTTTATATACACCATTCTTTTTAGTTTTTTATGCCCTACAACCTCCACTAGGCCCGATAAAAAGTTCTTTTACTTTTTTTTATTTTGTAGCACAAAGTAGTTTGACGTGTACATTATAGGAAAAATATAGAGAACATTGTTAAAGGTGGTTATCATAGTGTTTTTAAACGAAAAATAATGACTTTTATAAAAATAATGCAAAAAAATGACACTATCCCCTCCCTTCACTTCCAAAATTTTTAACTTTTGATGCTGAAATTTGGTACACATATGTATCTTCACGTGCAGATTAAAGAAAAAATATAGACACCGTTATTGAGTGTGATTGTCATAGCGCAATTGAGCAAGAACTACTATTTTTTAGCATTTGTAATGCTTTTTTGCTAAAACGTCTTGCTACATTGTAGACATTGCTATTATCACCACCTTCTCTATATTTTTCCTGTAATCTAAATAAGAAGATACATTTGTGTGACAAATTTTATATCTTCAAAATAAATTGGTTAGCAGATAAGGCTATTTTTATTTTATAATCCATTTTTT
This sequence comes from Ganaspis brasiliensis, assembly GCA_037103525.1. NCBI lineage: Eukaryota > Metazoa > Arthropoda > Insecta > Hymenoptera > Figitidae > Ganaspis > Ganaspis brasiliensis. Next base: position 2,592,291 of record JAZKLR010000266.1, on the reverse strand, counting down.
AGGAAAATAGAAATAAAAATGTGTGCTAACATAAAAGCAAACATTTTTGTATCGTTTACGGAACCCTTGGTTTTAGTACGAGTGTAACTCGTACTTGTCCGATATTTAATTCTCTTTATATAATCACAGAATTTTTTGGAAACAACGATTTTCAAAAATTTTGATGCCTTTCTTAATTTTGTTTAGTTTCATGAATTCAACTTGGAATCAGAGGCGGTTATGTGTTTTTCGAGGTGTCAGCAAAAGAAAACGTTCTTTGGATTTTTAGTTTTTTCGATCATTATTTTTTAGTCTCAATTAATTTGGATAAGTTTTTTCGATGCTTTTGGATGTCTTTTTTCGAAGTACGTATTCTTATACAGTTATGTTTGGTTTCATAAAGATTTAATTCAAATTATTCTAAAATGTGAAAAATACATTCTGGGTAAAGTCGGTCACGTGACGTCGTGGAAAAGCAAATCACATTTTACTTATTACATTTTACCAATAATAAAATTTAAAACTTGTCGTGGTAAAGCAAATCACATTTTACTTATTACATTTTACCAATAATAAAATTTAAAACTTGTTAGATCCAAAATAGTAACCACATTCCACTTTTTACATTCTCATAATAAAATATAACATTATTTGAATCTATAGTTGTATTTCATTAAACATAAATTATTTATTATTTATTAAGCCAATATTTATTGTTTATAGAACTCATAATTAAAAAATAAAACGGTCGGAGTTACCCTTAATTCTTGAAAAAATCAAGTGACCGGATATACCCCGAGGGGTGACCGGATTTACCCTGAAAATTGTGATTTTGAAATTTGGTATATGTGAATTAAAAATGATCTACAAGTAAAGTCTAGATTTTTACCTATCTGACTAAAAGTGACCGGTTTTACCTCGGTCTACCCTTTTTTTTCTGTTAATAAAAAATACCTGTATTTCTTAAAGAATTTTATGATGGTAATTAATTGTGATTATTTAGATGTTTTATTACAATTAAACATTCTGACATGCAGTTCAAACATTTTAAATTGTATATATATTTTTAAAATATATTTATAAAAATATATCTTTCCTCTATTTTAAAAATAAAACAGTTATTTCAAAAATGTAAGAATTAAAATAACAATTATAAAAAAATATGGTTCACAGAAAAAAATGTCTGGAATGTATTTTAGACTAATTTATTATTTAAACTAAAATTTATCCAAAGACTAGTTTCATGGGAAAATAGTGTTTTAATATTAGTCCTTAAAGTCTGAGAAAAAAAACTAGTCCTTAAAATGTCTATTATCTTGTTTTCAGACAATTTCAATTTCAATTTAAGTTTAGGTTTGGACTCAAAGCTTCATTACAGTTTTCTTTAGGACTAGTTTTAAAACTTAAGTTAGATTTGTTTAAAGATCTCTATCAGCAGCTAGTTTTTATTCCCATAGGTCTATTTTATATTTCACCTAAAAACTAGACGCTTTTTGACATTGAAGTAATACTTACTTTTTTCTGTGTTATTCCTAGTAATGAAGTTACCTGAGATTGTTTTTATTATCCTGACATTCTAAACCTAATAAACATCTTACGCATTGCCGACTTAAAATTAAAAACAATATCTGTCAATATCGAAATGCACTTTCTTCAAATGTTAATTAGAATGGCACAATTTTCACCACTCTTTCGAAATGGCGTAGTTTCCAGTGCTCTTGAGAGTTGGCTTTGTTTTCAGATCTTCATCGAAATGGCAGAGTTCTCAATCCAAGCAACGAAATTACGTATTTTCACAACAACAAAAAAATGTTTAAAACTTTAAAATGATAAAAAACAAATTGTTTACATCAAAAATAATGCATTTGTCGGATGGAAAGTAAATGTCGACATCTAAAATTTTGAGTTTTGAGGCATCACGAATGGCGCACATGCTTACATCTCTGCTGCCCAAAGTAAGAACCTAGTAAGTCTCAGTTGACATACGGGTGAAAGTCGATAGATCCCTTGGATCCTCATATATAGTCAATACAAACACTCAGTTTTTTTTATATAGGGAGATGCGCCCCTCAACACTTTCCTTAGAATCCCCTCCGCGTGGAGACGATTTCACACTCTTGTCATTTTTCGCTCATTCTCCGGACAATATTTTCTTCTCTTTCGTGAATTTGACACTCACGAGTATTTCAGAAATTAAATTTAGATTCAAGTCGAATGTGAGTATGCGAGAAACAGTTTTATGCGAAACTTCCCTATGTCATATTCTCATATACACATTATTATAAGTATTATTATTGTTAATATTATTATTATTATTTTTATTATTATTATTATACCATAAATTTCAGTTTTATGAAAATTATAATTACGCGTGTTATGAGCATTACTTTTTATCAATTTATTTTTATTAATAAAAGCTGAATATTGACATTTTTTAATTACCGTCAACTAGGGTAACTTCGGACAAGCAGGCTAACTCCGGACACTTAAATTTCATTGCAAAAATATTGTATCGAATAGTTTAAATCGCATTTTTAATTTTATAAACTTTTTAACTACGTGATCTAAAGAAATGAAAAGAGTGTGAAGTTGGTAACAGCCAAATTTTAAGTGTCCGGAATTAGCCTGCTTGTCCGAAGTTACCCCAGTTGACGGTATTACATAAAAAATTATATAGAAAATTTAATCTAAGTAAGGAAATTTAAAAAAAAAACAATATATATTATTACAGCATTTCGATAACTTTATTTGCCACCCTTCAGAATATTTATTAAAAAACACACTTTTATAAGACATTAGTGACTGACAATAAAATTATAACGTATGAATTCATTTTTAAAACAATTAATTCTATTGTGTACAAATTATTTAAATTATAACCAAAATACATTAATATTGAAAGTTCTTTGTTAATGGTGACCCACATAATTGTTTATAATAATAATATTATATAATTATTATATATTTAACGAAAACCTAATTATATGACACACATAATACAGTGTAACTCACGTATATCGGACCTGCATATATCGGATTCCCGCCTACATCAGATATTTTTTTATTTATATATCATGTATTTTTACCTGGACTTAGAATTAGCGTAATTTAACTTTTTTAAATGATAGTATTAATTACTTAATGAAGAATTAAAATTTTTTAAATTAATAATCTTCCCTGTTAAACAATAACATTTTTTACACATTGTTTATATGAACTAAATTTTAAATTAAAACATTTATCTGTGCAATAATTGAAGCAAATAAAAATCCTAAAATAAAATGTAAATATTCAATAAGACTTATCGCTATTGTCCCGACAAGACAAACTTTTTAAAAGTTTTATCATTAATGCCCTTACGAGAAAAACAAAGCAATTTTAAAAATCAAAAGCTTTAATTATCTTTAAAAATTGTTGTTACTCATTAATAGTTGTAAAAATGGATTAAAAAATGGTGAAAGTCTTTTTATACAAAAACTTAGTTATTCTAAAATAAAAATGCTTTATCAAGTAAACACAAAATCTTGAACAAGTACTAGAAACTTGTAAATAAATGTTAAATAACAGGTTATTTGACGTAACTTACCTAAAATTGTTGTCATTTAAACTATTATAATGCTTCATGTTGAATAAAGATAATAATAATAACTAATATTTATTTGCTATCATATTGATGTAATTAACAAATGTTCTATAAATGTGTGTTTTTTAATAAATACTAATTCTGACAGGTGGCAAATTAAGTCAACAAAATGCTGTAATAATATATATTGTTGTTTGTTAATTTCCTTAGGTAGATTAAATTTTCTATATAATTTTTTATGTAATAATTGAAAAATGTCAATATTCGGCTATTCAGTATTCGGCTATTCCGATATAAGTGGGAATCCGATTTATCCGGGTAAAAATACATGATATATAAATTCAAGAGACCGGCAAAAATATCTCATGTAAGCGGGAATCCGATTCATGCGGGTCCGATATACGTGGGTTCTACTGTATATTAATAATAATAATAATAATAACAATAACAATAATAATAATAATAATAATGCTTATAATAATGTGTATATGAGAATATGACATAGGGAAGTTTCGCATAAAACTGTTTCTGGCATACTCACACTCGGCTTAAATCTAGATTTAATTTTTGAAATACTCGTGAGTGACAAATTCACGAAAGAGAAGAAAATATTGTCCGGAGAATGAGCGAAAAATGACAAGAGTGGGAAATCGTCTCCACGCGGAGGGGATTCTAAGGAAAGTGTTGAGGGGCGCATCTCCCTATATAAAAAAAACTGAGTGTTTGTATTGACTATATATGAGGATCCAAGGGATCTATCGACTTTCACCCGTATGTCAACTGAGACTTACTAGGTTCTTACTTTGGGCAGCAGATCTACCCTTTATTTTTAATCTGCTTTCAACATAGCTGCGCTACTCTACTTCCTTTTCCCTGACTAAATTTTTCCTCCATCGTCCACGCGCTCTTTCTCTACCTTATGAGCATTTTCTCTCTCCCTCACTCCTCCCCTAGCATGTATCCCTGTCAATTATAACCTCTCCCATTGTTCATCTCAAAAATCTTATGATACTTCCATACCTTTCTCTTCCTTTTATCCCCACACTTCCACACCATAACATCCCAGTGGGCACACATGTTCAAAAGACGTCTTTCCCGCATGTATGTCCATTGGGCTATTACAGAATTTTAGCTTTCATTCTCCACTCCACCCCACCGGTCGCCTTTTTTTTCTTAAATCTTCCTATTGCTTCATCTACTTCTTTTATTTTTATATCCTTCTCTTCATCCTCGTCTATTCCTCTCCTCCCTTCTCCTCTTACTCTACCTGTCACCCGCCCTGTACATGCCACTGAAGTACCTGATCCATTCTTTCATACTTATTTCCCTACTCATCTCTTTTCTACATTTCCTCTCTTTATTTATCACCTCTCATTCTCTTCTCTCTTAAATTGGATCCTTTACCTCCTCCATGTAGTTTCCATTTCTTTCCTCTCTTTTTCTTCTCAGAATTCTTTCATGTTTTTTATATCTCTAATTATATTCTTTTTTTCTCCATATTAACTTTTTTCCATTCTTTTATGCTTTTCCTCATCTTTTTCCCATCTTTCTGCTTCTTCTTCACATTCCTCATCCAACTATCATGTTTCTTTTTTTATCATTCCTCCAGCTTCCAAACCCTCGTTTAACTATCTCGATTCTCTCTTTTAGTATCTTTAAACACTCATCTGCATTATTTTATCCCACCTCTTTTCTACTCACTTTTACCGAGGCGCATGAAAATTTCCTTAAACTAATTTGGCATAAATACCAATTGGCATAATTCCATTTGGCATAAATCCCGTTTGGTATCATTCCTATTTGGAGCCATCCACAAAGCATGTGATACTTTGGGGGGTGGGGGAGGGGTCAGTAAAATATCACGCTACATGTTAAAAAAATTTTAAGACCATGGGAAAAGCATCACAGGGGGGTGGGGGGTAAATTTTCAAAAATATGTATCACATGCTTTATGGATGACCCATTTGTCATAAATCTCATTTGTCATATATCTCATTTGGCATTAAACTTATTTGGCAGAAATCCCATTTGATAAAAAACCTATTTAGCATAACACTTACTTGGCATAAATCACACTTGCCATAAAACTTATTTGACATAAAACTCAATTGACATAAATCCCATGAGGTTAAATCTCACTTGGCATAAATCCCATTTGACATAAGACTCATTAGGTATAAATTTCATTTTGCATAAAACTTATTTGACATACATGAATGAATGACATACTATCATTCTTTTTTATCAAATATAAAACAAATGAATAATATAGAAGGGTTCGAGAAAGGATTTATATGATTTATGACAGATTTTGATAAAAAGGACTTTAGCTACAAAGAAGCAAATTTAATGTTTTTAATGCGAAGCGAAAAAATTTTAGTTTATTTTATCTAAGTTAAAAAGTTTATGAATTAATTTTAAATTACATTTCGTGTTCACAACACTCCCTGCTAAGAGTAAAAAGATAAAAAGGGAAAGAAATATGACGATAGAAAGAGATTACACTTTTTCTATCCCTTCCATATATCTACTTTGCATTCCCAAAACATAATATCTTTCTATCTCTAAACTTCTACCTCTTTATATCTTTTTTCTATTCGCTTTAAATTTGTATCCGTTTCTATTCCCTTTCTATCATCTTCTAAAATAAATAAATCTCTTTCTATCTCTTCGTCCATCAACTATTTTTATCTCTTTCTATCCCTTTTCTATCTCCTTTTTTCCTTTTTTATAAAAAGTGAATCTCTTTCTATCCCCTTTTTATCCTCTTCTTTAAAAATTTAATCTCCATCTATCTTTTCGCTTATCTACTATTGTAAATACCCAATTGCTTTAGTCATTTAATCACCTTTTCCCTATAACTTTCAATGTTTAATCTTTACCACCTTTTTCTTTTCTATTGCCGTCAATCTCTTTTAATCTCCACCTTAATCACCATGACCAGCTTATCGCCATTAATCACATTTTCCCTATAACTTTCAATCTCTAATCTTTATCATCCTATCCCTTTCTATTGCCTCCAATCTCTTCCAATCTCTACCTTAATCATAATGATCAGTTATCACCATTAATGAACTTTTTTTGATAACTTTTAATCTCTAATCTATACCTTTCTATCTCGCCCTATCCCTACTTCAATGGACATAGCAAGTTATCGCTTTTAATCATCTTTTTCTATAACTTTGAATCAATGTCTAATACTTTCACATCATTTCCAAACCTCACCTGAATGAACACTATGTGCTTTCTCTTTTAATCACTTTTCATCTATAATTTTCAATAACCTATGTCATATACACATATTTTTTGCTATTTTTCTCTTAACCAGCATTATCGGTTTATGGCTTTTAATAACTTTCTATCTTTCATCTATTACTTTCTATCCCTTTCTATCTCTTTCTATCCTTTTCTATCCCTTTTTATATTTTCTTATCCCACCTGTATTAACATGATCATTTTTCTCTTTTAATCACTTTCCTTTCATTACTTTCAGTAATCTAGTGAGTGATCATGTTCTTTCAGTTAGGGATGGGAAAGTATAATTAGGGATAGAAAGGGATTAAAAGGGATAGGAAGGGATAGAAAGGTATAAAAAGAGATAGAAAGGGATAGGAAGGGATAGAAGGTGATAGGTGAAAGATTAAAAGTTGTAGAAGAAAGGTGATTAAAAGCGATAACTGATGATGCTGGTTAGAGTGGAATAGCAAAAAATATGTGGATATGTTATAGGTTATTAAAAAGTATTGATAAAAAGTGATTAAAAGGGAAAGCTCATCATGTTCATTCAGGTGGGGTTTGGAAATAATATGAAGGTATTAGAAATTAATTGAAAGTTATAGAAAAAGGTGATTAAAAGCGATAACTCGCAATGTCCATTAGGGTAGGGATAGGACTGGATAAAAAGGTATAGATTAGAGATTGAAAGTTATAGGAAAAATGTGATTAATGGCGATAAGCTGGTCATTATGATTAGGATAGAGATTGAAAGAGATTGGAGGCAATAGAAAGGTATAAGATGGTAAAGATTAGAGATTGAAAGTTATAGGGAAAAGCCGATTAATGGCGATAAGCTGATCATCGTGATTAAGGTAGAGATTGAAAGAGATTGGGGTCGATAGAAAGATATAAGGAGATATAGAGCCGAGTTTGAAAATGATTGCTTTTTTGCATCTTTTTCTATAACAGGGATAAGAAAAGATAAAAAGTGATGAGATTTCTATCTCTTTACTTCTATTAGGGCTGTTACAAGAACCTGTTTTTTATTTAATATATACATGCATATGTAGCACAGATGCAGTACATGTATTGACATTAAATATACATAACGAACTTACATTTGAGATACATGTATACTTTTTTAATTACAAATAAGAAAAATTAAACATTTGACCGTCCGAAACTCGAACTCGGGTTGCTTGCACGTTAGAAACTTCAATTAGAACGTTTTATGTACTTATTTATTATAATTTCTTGAAAAATTGTCAACGATTGTTTATCAATTCTTTAACACATTTCTATATTTTTATTTATATCTTTCCCTGAAAATATTTACTACGCATCTCAAAACGTGAATTTTATAATCTATCATTGTAATAAGATGTGTTTATTAAATACAGAATTTGTGACATTTTTTACTAATGTCAGCTTTGCAACCTGAATAATGATTGGGCCCACGTAGCGCGCTTTTTGTAGTTCCAGTGTCAATAAAAGCGGTTAAATATGAATATTGTGCGTTGAAGTTGAGGCCACAAGCAACCAAAAAAACTTACCCTTAAATTTTCCTGAACTCAAATAAACACTTTTAACTTAAATTTATTTTTAATAGATCAAAAACTAAAAACATTGTATCAAAAAACTAAAGTTACGTAACACCCTGAGATACAATTGGACGAAAAGATTAGGATCTATGGTCAAAATTGTCAGAGTTGTGAAAGTATTCTATTGATGGTATTGACGACTTGATTTGACATTAAATATTAAATAACCCCAAACGGAAAGCTTTCGTTTTACCAGTATCTTCTGAGATTTCTCAAACTCGGCACTTTCAACCCAGCTCCCCATATATTGAAAGTTTTATGGAAATATGAAATATGTACATACGTGTATGGTTGTTCTTCTCCACGCATTTCACAAATGACGTTTGTTAGCGCCATTATATAGTTCTTGGCCAATGTTAGTGTTTCGATTTTACTGAGTTTCCTCTCCATTTTCACATGTGGTATCACTTCACGAAGTTGCTGTAATTACGAAAAATATTTCATTAGAAACTAATTATTGTCATAATTGTTGAATAAAATTTCTATATGTAAGGGGAGAACGTTTTTGTCTATTTTTATTACTGAAGATATGAAAAAGAAACTGGATTTAAGATATATTTCAAAACGAATTATGGTTCAAATAGAAATTGAAAGGAATTACATATCAAATCAAATATAGGGGAGTGGTCCATAAGTTGGACACCCTTTCGATTTATTGCTGTAGAATCCAAACCAAATAAAATATAGTAAAATATTGTATACCGAATGAAAGTACAATTTATAAGGTAACTTATGGCCACAGGGATAACATTTTATTTTGAACATAAACATTTTTTAAAGCATTCTTTTCTAATTGATAAAATTTCCGGTCTAAAAAAAAGTGTCCTCAAGAGAACACCTTTTTAAAAGTCTCTGAAAATTAACATCGTGTAACAATTCTTAAACTAATTTTTAATCATTTTACGGAATTTTTTAAGAAATAACATTTATAAAAACTTCAATTTAATAGCTTAAGGAAGTTCTACCGTAAATCAAATAATCAAACAGATTTTGATAAAACTTGGTGTACTGTTAGATAAAGTTTCTAAAATTTTGTAGTTAAATTTTTGGGACCTGTATGTTCTTGGGAAAAAAGTTATGATCCATTTATTTTTTCACTGTTTAACCTTGATTCTGATGAGAATTCATTACTCTGCCACATATATTTTAATACTAAAAATTATTAATTGACGAGATAGTGATCAAAGTTTGTATAGTTAAACACAGATATGTAGTGAACCGATTTTGTATTTAAAAAAGGACAATAGGTTCTTGTGAGACTTGCAATAAATTAATTTGTAAAAATATTTCACGTTTTAAACGATACAGTTCAGACGTTCTGACATTTTACAATTTTGATTTTGATCGCACATGAAAAATAGTCATATTTAAAAAGTAAATAAAGTTAATAAAGTTAATAAATACAATTGTTTAATTATATATTAGTAAAATTAAATTTAAACCTAGCCTCAAAGTAATGGCCTTTTACCATTTTAATCAAATTTGGTCCGTTGGTAGATAATGGTTTTATATTGATGCATAGTAAAATTTTTGAGACCTCAAGGTACTTTTGAAAATACATGTAAAAATATAGATATAATATGACAAACGACTTAATTCCCAATAACACTCAATGTAAAACTTTAAAACGAAAACCCTTATAACCCTTATAACAAGTACAGTCCAAATTGCATGTCCCCCACTTTTCTACTTTTCTTGCACGCACTGTTTGACCAACAGAACAGAGTCGATATCTTTAGCGTGAGTAGTACCGCTTTAAAATCTAACCTGACCGTAGCACTAGCGCGGCGTGTTAACAAGTAAAAAAGTGTGAGACATTCAATTTGGATTGTATTTGTGTACACTCTGACGTGACATAGTGAATCATTCTTAATTCTGCAACTTTCTGGTTATCTATACAGAGAACCGAATCACGCCTTTTATGACTTTGTTATGAAAAGTATCGTTCGTAACTGCGTGAACAAAGCAGTCGTTTTGAAACTCGCGCAATTTTTGCAACTCGTTTCATTCGTTGCAAAAACATTGCTCTCGTTTCAGAAACGACTGCTTGTCACGCATGTTACGAAATATACTATTTCACAAGTACCTTGAGGTCTCAAAAATTTAACTGCATTATTATAAAACCTTTATCTACCAGTGGACTATCAGTACTATCAGTGAGTAAAAGAAATTTCGATCTGTTGGAGCCAAGACGTTTAGGTTTTTTTTTCCTTTTCCTTTTTTTTAAATTTGGTGGAAAATAAAAAAACAACAAAACACTAAACACATGAATTAAAGGACAATCTGCTTTTATTTTAACGAGCAACGTTTCGTCAACATTTCGTTGACCTCGTGTTTTGTTGTTTTTTTATTTTCCACCAAATTTAAAAAAAAGGAAAAAAACCTAAACGTCTTGGCTAATTGGCTAAAAAAATTATTGAAAAAAGTGTAAAATCGAAAATATGCACATGAATACATTGAGATTTGACGCCTGTCCATCTTAGGTTCTAGGAGCATTTGTACAAAAGTCTTAATTACTTATGAAACTTTGTTAAAACAGTTGCAAATGATTTTTATGATTCATTTAGCTCAATATATTGTTCTTTAAAAAAAAAACTTTAAGTTGCTTCTTTAATACAGCATTTGAATACAGTAAAAATGTGAATTCTAAGTTTATTTTTTTTATATTTTGTATAATTTTTTTTATATTTGCAATATTTAAAAAGATAAATGCAAAAACCAAATTTTTTATGATTTTTGCTTTTGGAAGTGAACCGTAACAGATTAATCTTATTACTTATTACTATTGTTCCGGCTAGTCGGAACTTTAGCTGTAGAAATTAAAGATCCGGCTACTGTCCGTCAGAAGACTAATTCTATTGAATAAATAAGGTTCGGCTATTATTTTAATCTCTTTTATTTTGTAGCAAAACTGTATAAAGCTAAGTTTGTTAAATTGGACAACCTAGAGGGGGGGGGGGTTCTTTTAAGTTTTAAGGCGAAATGGGTTTAAATTGTTGCAGCAAACACTATAGCTGGATATTTATCTTTAAAAATTAAAGATCCGACTGGTAGTGGGAACTTTAGCCTGCTCTAGCCGTAGAAGCTAAAGATCTGACTAGTCGGATCTTTAGCCACCTTAGAGATCCGGGTAGTCGGAACTTTAGCCACGTTAAAGATCCGACTAGCCGGAACTTTAGCCACTTTCTTATTTAAATTTACGAAAAACATAAAACCAAAGGAATTTCAATTCTAGCATTCATGACACATAAGAAAACAGTCTAGTCACAATTTCAATTTCCTGTTGCAAATTTAAAATCAAGAAATAAGGGAATTTTTTAGATACATTTAAATCACTGACAGGCAAAGAAGATACTTTCGATGTTGATGGATGGAATTTATCTGTACTTCTATTAAAATTATTTGTTTTTTTAGAATGAATCTTTTTTTCTAATTTTAGCATTTCACGGTAATTTTTTGAATCTCTGCCTATCTTTCCCTTGTTTTTTTCTTATCTCTTTAAGTCTCTGAAACTCTCTATTTCTCTATTTGCTCGATCTCTCAATCTCTCTTTCACTGTATATTTCCATATCTCTCTTTCTCTATTTCTGTCTGTTTCTTAATCTCTATCTATATCTCTAACTCTTTATCTCTCAAAAACTCTTTATGTCATTAACTCTTTATCTCCAAAACTCTTTATCTCATTGGCGGATCCAGGGGGGGGGCACGGGTGCTTGCCCCCCCCCCAAAAGCCTCATATTTAACAATGAGAGTGAGAGACATAGCACTATAGTGCTATCTCTTTCTCTCTCATGCAATACCCCCTCCAAAAACCTTGTCTGGATCCGCCACTGCTTTATCTCTCTATCTCCCTAACTCTTTATCTCTTAAAAACACTTTATCTTTTTAACACTTGTTCTCCCAAACTCTTTATCTTTCAAACTATTTATCTCTTAAATTATATATCTCTCAAACTCTTTATCTCTCAAACTCTTAATCTCTCAAACTCTTTATCTCTTTAACTATTTATCTCTCTATCTCTCTAACTCTTAATCTTTCAAAAACACTTTATCTTTTTAACTCTTCTTCTCCCAAACTCTTTATCTTTAATACTTTTTATCTATCAATCTCTCCATCTCTCTAACTCTTTAATCTCAAAAACTTTTTATCTCTTTAACTCTTTATTCATTTATTCAATTACTAATGTACACGGGCCGACAAATAACAGGAAAAAGGCCCTTTTGCACTGTATGTGCTAACAATAATGGATTTTCAGATACAAGAATTAAGAAAACTGAAATTAAAGATATAAAACATAACTTGGACTTTTAAAAGTCACACGAAAAGAAAAAACTTAAACAAAACAAAAGCCATTTATGATTTGAGTAACAGTATGTATAAATTAAATTAGTTAAAGTTTAAATCTTATTAAAACTACTGCACATACTTTGCAATCAAATACTGTTGCTCGCATCTATTATACCTATCTCAAAATCAAAATGCGGTTAACCGCAATAAATCTGTTCACAGAGATCCCCACAAAGTCAAGCTTATCACAATAGCGATTATCCTTTCTACAGATTCTTGCAATAACCGAATTATCACCATGTCATGTGTTGTGATGACTAGTTTGGAACAATCTGAAGTGTTTTAAAATCATCATAGGAACATATATGTTTAAAAGGCAGAGAAGATCTGGGCTGCTGATCATTCCATTAAGAAGTTTAAATAAAAAAAGCAAATCAGTATAAAGAAGCCTCGATTTGATATCAGGAATCGAAAATTTCCTCCTCAATTCAGTGTAGTCGTGTTCAAACCTATCAAAGGAAACGTTCAATCTCCTTGCTGCAAATCTAATAAATTTATTATAAATTCGCTCTAATCTCAATAAATGACAGTTATAATAAGGGACCCATAAAACAGACGCATATTCGATAATGCTTCTCATAAGTGCAAAGTATAAAGTTTTTAAAGCAGTTAGATTTCTGAACTCTGATGAATTTCTCATAACAAATCCCCACATCCTATTAGTGATATTCACAGTTAAATTGATATGCTCATTGAAATTAAATAAGGAAGTAAAAGTGACACCTAAGTCCACATTCGTAGTTACTCTTAGTAAAATAGAATTGTCTAGAAAATAGTCATACTCAATAATTATTCCCTTTCTTATGTAAGACATAATTTTGCATTTATTAATATTTAAATAGATTTTGTTTTTAATAGACCAATCATGAAATCTTATTAGATCATTTTGTAGGAGAATACCATCATGGAAGTTAGATACTTGTTTATAGAATTTCAGATCATCAGCAAACAATTTCAATTTACTGTTTAAAAAGACTGAATTAAGATCATTCACAAAAAGGATAAAGAATAACGGACATAAGTGAGATCCTTGCGAAACCCCTGAAGTAGCCAAAAATGGATGAGAGTAATCTTGTTCAATACGCACGGAAAGATACCTATCCGCCAGGTTACTCGAAATCCAGATTAACAAATTATCATTAAAGCCCGTAGGTTTAAGCTTAGACAAGAGAATGCTGTTATCCACACTATCGAAAGCCTTGGCGAAGTCCATGTAAATGACATCTATTTGCTTACCCTTCTCAAGTTTGGGAAGAACGAATTCAGAAAATGATACCAGATTTGTAAGGACAGATTTCCCCTTAACGAAGCCATGCTGCTCCTGAATTAGTACTCCAGAAACTTTATTGTAAATGATATCAAATATTAAACTCTCAAAGATTTTAGGTATAGAAGTCAATATTGTAATTGGTCTATAGTTTGATACTTTGTTTTTATTCCTGTTTTTAAAAATAGGAATCACAATACCTTTTTTCCATTCAAACGGAAACGTACCACAAAAAAGTGATTTATTGAATAAAATAAAAAGTGGTTCAATAAAAGAGGTGCATCAGGACTTCAGAAGGTATGGTGGAATATCATCAGGACCAGCACCCTTCCAAACATCTAAACACCTCAGCTTGCTCAAAATTGAGTCCTTATCAATTGATAAAAAGTCCACATGGCAGATATCCATGTTGTTCATTTCGACTGTGTCATTACTATCGGTCCTGTAAACAGACTTAAAGTGGTCCGCAAAAAGATCAGCTATGTCTTTACTATTACAAGCCTCATCGCTATTACGATTCATTACATTTGGAATTCTAGTTTTTTTAGGCATTGAGCTTATATAACTACAGAATCGTTTGGAATCAGTGATTACTGAACCTTCGATTCTTTTCATAAAATTATTGTAACATAATCTATATTTCCATTTACATACGGAGCGAAGTTGAGAAAAAATAAAACGATCATTATCATTATTACTTCTTTTGCAACGAAGATGGGCAATTTTATTTTGAACAATTAAACGTTCCAAGTCGCAGCTATAACATGTCGGAAAACTTGATGTACGCATAATATTAATTGGAACGTAGATCTCAAAAGCATCGTATATATTTTTATAAAAAATATGAACACTTTCATCGATGGATTTATTGTTAAATAGTTGTTCCCAATTCAAACTTTCCAAAAATGAACAGAAACCAGCCAAGTCAGCATTTTGAAAGTCAAAGTAACAATTTTGTGTTCTATCATTTAAAATTAACTGAGTTTTTAAATTGACAGTTATGTTTAGAGGAGAATGAAAAATATCTAACGGTTGAATTGCATCATTTGATAAATTAACAGAGTAGTCTGTATTGTCAGAGTTAACAAACATAAGATCTAATAGACTACCGACTCTATTGTAAAACAAATTAATCTGAGCTAAATTAAAACATCCAAAGTTTCCGTCATGACATTAGCTATTTTACGTTGAGCGAGTGACGCTGTAATTATAAGACTACAGGAGGGTTGATCTATCCTATTTAAAATCCAAAAAACAAAAGGCATGTTAAAGTCGCCAAAAATATAAAGTTTAGTACATAGATGGAAACAAAAAGAAACATCCTTAACTATACTACAAGTAATTGAATAAATGGATATATCACTATTTGGAGGAATGTAAAACACTCCAATAATAAAAGTTTCTGCACCGTAATTAAATTTTACAAAAATATTTTCAATTGAAAAAATACCAGTATTAATAATTGTTGCTCGAAGATTTACTTTCGCCTCCACGCTCTCTAAAACTTGAATTTCTTTTTCTATCACATCTAAAAATATTAACATCAGGGTTACCAAATTCTGCAGAAATAAGATTATCGTTTAACCAAGATTCAGTAAAAATAAAAATATCATACTCAGTTAATAGCAAAATTTCTTGCACTAAACTAATTTTAGTTCTCAAACCTCTTACATTTTGGTAGAAAATATGAAACTTAGAACCCTGTATATCACTACCATGAGAGTCAGAGAGAAATCCGTTCAAGTCGACTAGTCTTTGTGAGCATGTTGACCAGTCACCATCTGAGCAATGTGCTGAACTTGGTTCTTCGTGACTAATCCTGTTAAATTGGAGGGGGAAACATGCTTCGTCAAAATTATCGGTAACCCTCTGCGATATAATACTATTAGGTTTTTCTCTCCTTGGATCAGACGTTCCTCCAGTTTCACCTTCATGTTTTTGAACTCCGCTAGTTATAGTTTGGTTCTGCCCCAGGCAATGCGTAGATTCTTCAGTTTCTCTGCCGTATGTTGTTCTTTCGTTTGCCTGCGCAAACGAACCGACTCTTGATATTCTAAACTTATAAATTTGCGCGGGTTGAATGAAGTTTTTAAACAAATTAGAAATAAACATTGTATCTTCAGATTGATGGTTATTATTTTCAGGCAATCCAAATATAATTAAATTTCTTTTTCTGCTATTAATATCGTTAATCTCTTTGATACAGCTTTTTAGAATTGAGTCTGCGGATTAGGATTTTGAGAAAGTCGTGACTCAAAATTGTCTAGAATACCTTGAAAAGAATCCATTTTAAAAGTCAGATCATCCAATTTAGATTCTGCGCAGCTGATCCGTGTAAAGGCATCTTCTAAGTTTTACGTTAGATCGTCTATTTTACCATCTAATTTTGTAAAAGACTGATCCATTGTTGAAAAATTTGTCTGAAGAGCTTCCCGTATTAATTGTAGATCCAACGAAGATAGAGTAGACCCAGTTGTACTAGTAGAGGGATTCTGTGTAGAGTTTCCCATCGAGCCTTCCGTGGCTCCACATGGTTTGCAACACTTCGAGTACGATCCGTTCACATTTTTAGAAGTTAAGCGAGCACAACCCTTGTGATATGGAGCATCACAACCAGAGCAAAAAATTGCATCCTTAACTCCTCTTTTACAACCCATACAAATAAAACCAGTACCTGCCATTATGTATGGCTTCCAAGGATGCGTTGGTTCACTCAGAAGAAATGACACCAGAATTGAAAACCACAAAAAATCATATATAGCGAGAGAAAAATTGAGCAAAAAAAAACACTCACTTAGAAATGCATGAGATATTCTCAAATTTAGAGTGAATATACAACACTATTGGGGTCATCCACAAAGCATGTGATACTTTAGAAGGAGGGGGGTGTCAGCAAAATATCACGTTATGTGTTAAAAAAAATTTTAATGCATGAAAGGAGCATCACGGGGGGGAGAGGGGTGTTGTTAAATTTCCAAAAACATGCATTACATGCTTTATGGACGGCCCCATTGGTAAAATAAGCACATCATAAAACACGATAAAGACGGGAGCGAACAAAAAACGTCAAACTTTGCGGAAGCAATTTTGAATTTTTTTATCTCTTAATCTCTATATCTCCTTCACTCTTTATCTCTTAAACTCTTTACCTCTCAAACTCTTTATCTCTTTAAACTTTTTATCTGCCTAGTCGACGCTTGCGCCGCGCTCGAAACGTCGCCGAGCGTAAGTATCTGTGGTCGCGCCAGAGAATTCATTCCGATGCGAGCAGTGGAACTGCAAAGATCTCCTCTCCGGTCTAGACGGTCGCTCCACTAGCAAAAACAAAGACAGCCGAGCTGTCACGATTCCCGACCAACGGCGTGCCAGGGCGGCACCCAGCGACCTAGGAACTGTCAGTCCCAGTTTACACATCGAGGAGGATCACCGTTTTAGTTTTAATAAAGATAAAATACCTTCACCTCTCCTTACGCATTTTCGAACCTTTTTTCGTATTTTTTAAATCGTTTTAGGAAACTAATACGGAACGTTCCACGAGTCGAACTCGTGAAACGACAAAACGAGTAGTCCTCGTTGCGTGGTAGAACCACGGCAAGGTGGCAGAGCCACTAATTCTAACAGAGAATCGCGTTAATCGTGTGAGATAACATGAGATAATTTTGACAGGTTCGCGGATATCGTGCCGGGACTAATAAATTAAATTCTCAGTGTTTTCGCGCGCGGTTACTTATTTTAGTGTTTCATTCAATGTTAAATGTTTAATTTTTCGTTTTACGCGTCGCAGTAGCGGACCGTATTTTTCGCGTTCGGTTTCGCGTCCCGTTTTACGCATTTTTCTTTTATTTAAAACTCGCTATTTTATCGTTTTCTAGCCATCGATCAATAAATTGATTTACGTTTATATTGTTTTCACAGACAAAACATTTCTTTTTTTTTTCATTAATATTTCGTGCGCGAGTTGTATTTCATGCGTGCGTTTTATTCCGTGCGTGCATCTTTTTATAACTTAACAACTCGTTTGTCAACGAAATTTAGTTCGATTTTTCGGTTTTGAATTCTTATGTAAGAAACCATGTGTAAATTCACGCAACGTGATTATTATTGTAATTTGTAAACTTTTCTAATGCATTTAATTAAACTGTATTTAATTTAAACTAAATCTTGTGTCGAATTATTTGTGCGAGTCTTAATTCCCCACTTCGAATCCTGGTTTTCGGCAAGTCATATCCGGAGCAACGGGGGAAGAATTTGTCCATTTTCTACAAGACTTTTTGATTTGTTACACTATAAAAAGAGAACACGAACTAACTTTTAGGTCAGACTACATTTTTCTCTTAGATACATCTTAAGGAAGAGAACTTACCACATGGCAGTCCTGGCAATCTAAATTTTCTTTGTGTGCCGGTGTTATCCATCGTTCAAACGAGCAGTGCTAATAAGGGTCAGTTTCAATACAAACAGTAGGCTACCTACAGGCTACCTACAGTAGGCTACGAACAGAAAGGCATACGTTTTTCTCTTTCCCTCTTTACTTGAACTTGATAACTCATTTGCATATGTCTCGTTTAATAAAAAGGAATAAACAACGCGTTCTACATAATTATAAACTGTATGAATATTTTTTCTAAAATTTCAAGATATTTAGTCATTTGCTTAAAATATCGTATCGTCTTGATATTATAAAGCTTCGGGCAAAATAATCTTATAATTTTTAATTATGTAAAACGCGTTATTTGATGTGATATAAACACAAATTGTTCATAAATACAAACAATTTATGTTAAGAAATATTTTTAATAAAAATTATTGAATAAAAGTATGTATAGATTGTATAGTTTAGAAAACGCGCAACGGAATGCAAACTTTAGTAGTCATAATCAGGCATGTACGGTTTACCGGTTAGTTCAAATTAACCAGTTACTTCGAATAAACCGGTTATTTGGGAATAACCTGTTATATATCGAAAACTGCAAAACTATTAGATATATAACCGGTTATTCAGTTCCAAAAGTTTATTCGGGTTTTAGTTTGGTATATTTCAATTTTTGTCAATACTTTAATACATAAATTATGTAACTGTTCTTAACTTTTCATTTTACATAGAAAATTATTAATTGAATAAAATTAAAAAGACTACTGATCCGTCAAGACGAATTGAAGTGAATTGACGCGAATTGTATGTGTTTAACCTGTAATTCGTCGCATATTATATAAATACAAAATTAATGATTAAACTGCATTCTGTTTACAAGGAGATAAGGAAATAACCTTAGTATATAAGAATAGGATAGTAATAAAACAATTCGAAAGGTAAATAATCTGAAAGCAGCGCTATATCTGATCAATTCAATTATTTCCAACGATTTAACAAGAAGATCTTTATTTAATAACTTTAGGATCATAAGAGCACATATTCTTACATTAATAAACTGCACAATTGTTTACACAAGGAATAAATGTGATTTGATTGAAATATAATTACAAAAATTTTGCACGGACTTGTTTACATGAAGAACCGCGACGCCATATTGATAGAAGAACTACTTTCGACCAATTAGATAGCAGATATTAACCATTATTAGCACAAATTCTAACAAATTGATGTATGGGTCTATTAAATTCGTAATCAAGAATTGGAAAAGATTAAAGCCTGGTAAGCTGGTTCATTAAATTGGCACGAATAGAAGGTTTGGAAGTTCAACACAGCCCTGCTGAAAGTAAAAAGATAGAAATCCTATCATTTTGAATCATTTTTTATCCCTAAAATAGAAGAAATTAAGAAATTTTATCTCATTCTATCACACGTTTATTAAACGTTATCTTATCCTATCTCTTATGTATATAAACCTATCCCTTTTATTCTTTTGTCTATATCTTATTATCTTATGTCAATCTTTTTTTAACTCTGTCTATTAATTCTTATCTGCTTTAATCTCCTCTCAATATTTTTTTATTGAGTTTTATCTCTCTGTTTATATTACGAATTGCATATCTCTTCCAATAACTTTAATACAATCTCACCCTATTCTTGCTATACTTTATCCTCTAAGAAGCAAGGGTTATAGTATCGACATTATTCGTACTGATAATGAGAAACGAACCATAAACTAAACTGTGTCCAGATCTGCTTATATAAAATATAAAATAGGAGTAAGAGATAATACCTTCAATCAATTTTTATATGGTGGAAGATTGTTTCAGCAATGGTCAAAGTTGATAAATTTAGGTTACAGTTTTGTAAAATTAATTAAACAAAATTAAGAAGTGAAACTTGCAAAGGATTAATTGATCATTTACGTAATCAAGAAATTGAAAATAATGTACATGTTGGCAAGATGTTGATATTACCTTTAACATTTATAGGATTACCTCGTAACATGTTAGAACAATATCAAGATGCAATGACTATTGTAGCTTTTCATGGTAGACCAAATTTATTTATTACAATGACATTTAGTTAAAAATAGAAAGAAATTGAAGAAAATTTATTACCTAATCAGTCAGCTTCTGATAGACCTGACATAGTAGCAAGAGTCTTTTATTTAAAAGTAAATAAATTAATCGAAATTATAGTAGATGATAAACTATTTGGACAAGTAAAGTCTTATGTTTATGTTACTGAATTTCAAAAGCGCGGTTTACCACACATTCATGTATTTTAGTTATATTAGAAGAAAGTTCTAAAATATTAAGAGCAAAGTATGTTGATCGGTATATTTCAGCTGAGATTCCAGATGAACACGTTGATTCTACATTAGGCGGGTTCCATTTCAAATCAGGCAAGATGTCCCCTTGTGATCACAGAATGTGATGAGGATGAAATATGTTAATTTTGAATAGAAATTAGGTGACACGTATTTTTGCGAATTGCGAAAAAAAATGTTTCCTTGAAGTTATGAGCATTTGAATTTTGAAGACTTTTCAGTAAAAAAACTAAATTTTTTTTTTTAAATGTTCATATTTCTTGATCTAATTAGGATATTTAGGTTTTCTTTACAGATTCTGATAGGGGTTTTCAATCTCTTTCATTATCCAAAAGAAAAATTTTAAAAACATTAATAATTGACAAACTGACAATGGTTTTTTAAAAATATTAAAAAGTCGATTATCTCGTAAAACCCACACTTATATTTTTTGCTAATTTTTTTTAACTTTGTCTTATTATAAGGAATATATACTGTGAAAATTACATTCGCTGAACAATTTTTATAATAACTAAAAATTAAAAAAAAAAATTTCTTTTAAACGATTATAAAATCTGTTTTAAAGAAAAGTAGAATTATATTTACCTAAAATATTTTATACTTTGCTTAATTTTTCAACTGTGATGTAAAGAATAAAGTTTTTTTTCACAAGTCTATAGAAATCCAGACGTGTTTAACAGTTCTGGACATATAAATTGGATTAACGTGGTCTCGTGAAATTCTATTTCGAGTCATTGTTTCCTGTAAAAAGTCATGTTTTTCTCAGAAATGGAATATAAATAAGTTTTTCTATGCATTGAAGAAGCAGCTATCAGCGTTAACTCTTAATTCGGTCTTAAATAGTAGTTTTTATGAAAAAGTGTATTAAATGCAGTGATTTTTGATAGATACTATACTAACGACAGAGTGTTAACTAGTTTTTGTGCAGACTATACGTGAAATGTTTCTTTCCTTATCGCATTAGAAGACGTCTTTCTCTAAACAAAATGACTCACGAACCAGGAACCTCAGAGCAGACAGTGCTAAACGAGAAAAATGTTGTTGATATACCTCTTGGTGAAATCTGTTTTATTTGCAATACTAAAATTGTTAATAAATTAACTAAATGTCCAGGTTGTAATAAAAGTTACCATCCTGGTTGTGCTAAATTGACCCAACTTATTCCCAATGTGGGTTATAAAAAATGTTGCGGAGGATCTTCCCCCAATCCTAAGAATCCTGTGGAACCCCTATTGGAAGATAAAAAAAATCAAATGCTATTAACACAAATGCGAGCCTTTTTCAAGGAAGAGTTCGAAACTGTAAAAAGTAGCATATCTAAAGAAATAAAGACCTTAGGGAGCCAACTTACAGCATTAAAGAAGGATGTCAAATCGAATTCTACTAGAATTACGTCATGCGAGAAGAGTATAGCAAATAATAGTCAGCAGATCTTAAACTTGCACGATAAGATGAAAGAAGTGTCGGTGGAATCAACGTCAACAATGAGTCAATCTGTCAATGATTTGGGTGAGTGGGAAGATCGACTTCATCGAAAATTTAACTTGATTGTTTATAATCTTAAGGAACCAGATTCAGATAATGACTCAACTAATATATCTACTGATCTTGATTGTAAAGCTATAGTCGATATTTTTACTTGCATTTACCCTTATATACAACCAAACACTATAATTAATACTAAACGAATTGGATTAAAATCACAGGCATTAACAAAACCAAGACCGTTAAAAATAATTTTCCAAGACATGAACATGCCAAAGATGTTAAAGGACACCTTTATTCAATTAAAGACTGCTGGGAATCTTCAAGAAGACTTGAGGGAATTGATTATAACGCCGGACCGAACAAAAAAACAGCAACTGGAATATCGACAACTGAAAACGAAAATGCAGGAGAGAATAGACAATGGAGAGGTGGATTTGAAAATTGTCTACCAGCGAGGGATTCCGTCAATTGTGAAAACCTCCTCGACCAAATAAATGTTTTTCCCAACGTTAAGCTATTAGAGAAGTATAATTTTCTCTTCTTTTATCAAAATGTAAGAGGTTTAAATTCAAAATTAAATAGAATTACAAATTTTTACGATGTTAATAGATATGACTTGATTTGTCTTACTGAGACTTGGCTTAAGCCTTCTTTTTCCTCTAATAGTTTTAACGTGTGGAATTCTTATTGTATATTCAGACATGATAGAGCGGTGCGACGGGGTGGGGGTGTACTCGTAGCGGTGCGTTCTAATATTTTCGCAACCTTAATTGACCTGTCTTCTATCTATATTTTAAACACAGGAATTGATATATTGGGACTAAAAATTAATAAATTTACATGCTCTTTTTGTATTTTTGTATTTTACATTCCACCAGACTTATCAATTACAACTCTGGAAGTTTTCTTTGGTTGTTTTCAAAATATTCTACTTTTATTTAATGGACCTGTTTTTGTGATTGGTGACTTTAATATGCATTTATATATGCAATGTGTGCTATCTAACGATTTTGATAGTAAGTCTTCTTTTCTTAGAAACATGGCAGAAATGTTCAATTTACGTCAGGTAAATTTTTACCCAAACAACCAGGGAAGATTTTTAGACTTAATATTTACAAATTCCGAATGCACTACTGCACGCGCTCTCTCTCCGATGGTAAAAGAGGATCCGTATCATCCAGCGCTGGAAGTTTATACTTTTGTTTTTTCTAGCCATAAATTTTTAAGCTCTAATTTTGTTAATTGTAATCCGAACTGTGTAATTGTGAAGTATGACTTCCACCGAATTGATTTTTCGGCACTGTACATTGCCCTGTCTGAAATTGATTGGTCATTTCTGAATGATATTACTGATGTAAACATCATGTGTAAACTATTTGTGGACAAATTTTTGGCAATTGTAGATATCTTTGTTTCTAAAAAGAACTTTAATCGTGATGTATCGGATTGTAAGCGTTACCCGCCGTGGTTTTTAAGTGACATAATAAAAAATATAAAAATTAAACATAGTTTATTAAAAAAAAGAAACAAAGTAACAAAGATTTCAGTTTTGTACATGTTTTATCAATCGCAAATTAAGCTAGTTTCTAATTTTCTACACAATGAAATTAAAAAAAACCATAACGCTTATGTTCTTAAGACGGAAAATCAATTGCATTCTGATCCAAAACGGTTTTGGTCTTTTGTAAATGAAAATAACAAAAAACCTAGTTTGCCTAACTCAATGATTTTTGAAGATCAAATTGTGAGTGATCCACAAAAGATCGTTGATGTTTTCGCGAAATTGTTCTCAAGTGTAAATTGTTACGAAACTTCTAGTACAACTTTTATTTCGGAAGTTAGGTCTGGAGATGGTGAATTTGTATTAGCACCCGACCTTTTTTGTAAGGCAGCGAGAACACTCAAGGCGACTGAAACATGTGGAATAGATGGGATTCCCGGTTTTTTACTGAAAGACTGTGCAACAGTCATTTGTAATCCCCTAGCAAAAATCCTAAATTGTGCTTTAAAAACAGGAGTTTTCCCGAAAATGTGGAAATCGGCAAAAATAATACCAGTATATAAAAATGGGGGTGCAAGCGACTGTAGAAATTATAGACCGATCGCAATAATATCAAATTTTGCTAAAATTTTTGAATTTGCTATCAAAAAGCACTTAAATTTTGCAATTAAAAGTGTCTTAAGTGATTCCCAACATGGTGGTATAAGTGGAAGGTCAACGGTGACTAATTTATTATGTTTCAAGAATTATGTTAACTGTGCTTTCTCAAGAGGGAACCAAGTGGATGTTGTTTACTTGGATTTTTCTAAAGCTTTTGACACCGTGGATCACCACTTGTTATCAGGAAAACTTGAGGGTTTAAATTTGTCATCCAATTTGAAAATTTTAATTATGGACTACTTATACGAGAGGTCACATTATGTAACTGTTAAAAATTTTACTGCTGTGCCTTTTGTACCAACAAGAGGGGTACCACAAGGTTCTGCCTTGGGATCACCGCTGTTTACAATTTATATTAATGATTTGGATGATGTTTTGGACTCTCAAGTGTTGACTTTTGCAGATGACAAAAAGATATTCCGCGAATTAAAATCGTGTCATGATTGCTACATGTTGCAGCATGATCTGGATTTAATAAACCAATGGTGCGTGGCCAACAAACTTGCACTAAACGTAGCTAAATGCAAGGTCATTTCTTTCAATAAATCCAAAAATACTAATTTTTTCGATTACCATATTCAATAACCACATTCAGACAGTCGTCGCGAGTGCCTCAAAAGCGCTAGGATTTCTAATAAGAACTTCGCCAAATTTTTGCAAAATAGAGACCCGAATAACGCTTTATAAATCTTTAGTACGTTCAAAGCTTGAATACGCTGCTATTGTATGGAATCCACGCTATAACGTAAACTGTGTAAAGTTGGAGCAGGTACAGAAAAGGTTTCTTAAACACCTATGTTTTAAATGTGATAATGTCTATCCGCCTAAAGGGTCAAATTATTATACTTTATGTGAAAGATTCGATTTTAATTCGTTAGAAGAAAGACGTCTAATATCTTCCGTTTTATTCATTTACAAAATTCTAAATGCTTCTATTGAGGTACCAGCGTTTTTGAGTGCATTGGAACTTAGAGTTCCCAGTTACTTTTCCAGAAGGCAGGCACCTTTTATTATAAATAAAGTTAATAGAGCAACAAACACGAGAACACTATGTTATGACACTTTGAACTCTGTTAACCAAATGTTTTCAACTGGTGCAGCGAATTGCGATTTATTTTTTTCTAAATTAAAGGAATTCCAGAATTGCGTAGAGGCTTTTGTTTTGTCTCACCGACGTAATCAATCTTAAGCTAGATTCTATCGACTATGCTCAACGCCTTATTTCTTTAGTAATATTGATCTATCCATATATTTACACTAATTTATTATTTGATATCTTTAAATTTCAGTTTTCGTTACTGACATTTTACACACTAATTGACAGTTTATATTATTTTAAGATAAAATTTGTACTTTCTTCATGATATTATCGTGTACCCCTTTTATGGTCCTTAGGACTGCGGGGAATGGTTGTAAATAAATAAATAAATAAATAAATAAATAAATATAACAAGTAGTTCCTGTCGGGATCATGTACCTTCATTGTCATTTTTTATTTTCTACCTGCCATTTTTAAAAACAAGCGAAAACAAACTCAATTTTTTTCATCACAGTTAAAAAAGTAATCGAAATATGAAATATATTAATTAAGATCATGTGATGGAGAATGACATCTCTAGTATAGGTCAAATTTGTCAGTAAATTTACCCCCATAATAAACTTTGTCAAATTACTTAAAATACTATTAAGAACATCTGCTTGACCTAAATATATTTAAATTTAAATCTGTTTAAATTAAGTTTTAAAAATTTCCAACAATCATAGAATTTTTTAAAAAGCTAATTTTAAAGCAAAATGCAACCAAATTTGGGCCAGACAGACCATTTTAATGATATTTTAAGTAATTTTACAACGTTTGGCTTCAAAATATTTGTTATTTTATAAGAAAGTTTACGGACAATTTTGGCCAATATCACACTTCAAAAACAAGTGTCTTAAATTGTTCAAAAATATCTTAAAATAAGACATTTTTCGTGTCTTAGACACCAAAAGTATCTTAATCTAAGACATTTTTGGCCAATTTAAGACACCATGTTTTTACAGTGCAGTGGCATCATACTCCAACACATGCCTTTAAATACAATTTTACTTTTGCTTCAATCAAATTTTACATTTATTTAAAAAAAAAATGAAATTTTTTTTTTATAATTTCTAGTTAATTCAAAAATTATTATCCAATTCAATTTCCACAGTGCAAGAGGTTCAGCCAATCGCTCGATTTTAAAAATATCAGGTAGAAAATAAAAAATGACAATGAAGGTACAAGATTACCGACAAGAACTACTTGTTATATGGCCAAAATTGTTAAACACGACTGGATTTCTATAGACTTGTGAAAAAAATTCAATTCTTTACATCATAGTTGAAAAAGTAAGCGAAATATAAAATGTTTTAGGTAAATATAATTCTATAATGGTTCTCAATTTGAGAAAAATTTTCTTTCAAACAGATTTTACAATCGTTTAAAAAAAAAAATTTTTTAATTTTTAGTTATTATAAAAATTGTTTAGCGAATGTAATTTTCACAGTATATATTCCTTATAATAAGACAAATTAAAAAAAAATCAGAAAAAAATATAAGTGTGGGTTTTCCGAGATAATCGACTTTTTAATATTTTTAAAAAACCATTGTCAGTTTGTCAATTTTTAATGTTTTTAAAATTTTTCTTTTGGATAATGGAAGAGATTGAAAAACCCTATCAGAATCTGAAAAGAAAACCTAAATATCTTAATTAGATCAAGAAATATGAACATTTAAAGAAAAAAATTGAGTTTTTTTTCTGAAAAGTCTTCAAAATTCAAATGCTCATAACTTCAAGGAAAAATTTTTTTTCGCAATTCGCAAAAATACGTGTCACCTAATTTCCATTCAAAATCAACATATTTCATCCTCATCACATTCTGTGATGACAAGTGGACATCCTGCCTGATTTGAAATGGAACCCGCCATTACATAAAATTATAATGCAAAATAATATTCATGTATCTTGTGGATAGACGCTTTAACATATAATGAAAGTTTACTGTACCTCGTATCAATTATATTACATTATTATATATATAGACGTCTTAAAATATAAAATAATTAACAGTAAAATAATGTCTAAACTTACAATAACTATATTCTATTTCTATTTCTTTAACATTCTAAATAGTATTAGGTATATCATAAATTTTTATAATTATTCTTCATATTCTTCATTTTATTCTTTATCTCTATTTTATTTAATTAATTTTCAATTAATCATAATTTGCAAATTGATATACACGATGAATCAAAGATCACATCAATTTAAATTTTTGCAATGTCTTCTTATCAATAATTTTCTTTTTTTATTATTATATTATGTGTTTCTTTCATTTTACATAATTATACATAAATGAAACATCATTTCAAGAAATAATAAAATTTGGCATGCGCTTTTTTTTCTAGTATACTATTATGGTAATATATCAATAATTATTTTGCTCCATGGATCTCCGCTTTTTACTCATGATAAAAATAAAGGTAAATAGTTACTAATTCATATGGAAGTAGATTTAGCTGCTACTATATGCAACTTTGTTCTGTAACTTCAATTGAGTGACGCAAAATGCAGCGAGACGCTTAAAAATGCAAAAGTATGTACAAACATTCCATATTACATTTAAAGACTCACATTGATTACTTTGTAAAAGTCATTAAAGCAAATAATTACAAATCTGAAGTCAATTTCCAAAAATTCAAAAGGGCGGATCCAATATGGCGGACAGAAAGTTTAATAAATTAATGGATTTTAATAAAACAAATGTCAAAGCTGTTTTCAATGCATTTTTTCGCGCTAATTACGAATCCGTATGTAAAAAGGTTCCATCAGCTCTGGTTTTTGAGAAAAACGGGGTCAAAAAGTCAAAAAACCGTGTTTTTCGCAATATTTGGACACCTCCAGCAAAGAAACAAAACGTGATAGAACCTTCCACTATAGCTCAAATTAAAGCTTGAACTTTTAAGTACATCTCCTAAAAATTACATAACTGCACCTCGCTCCCAAGGTTACTGGTAGACACTTTTTTAACATTAAAATCTCAAATTGGCAAAGTTTGAGAACCTGTAGCAACGAAACGATAGGAGATAGAACCTTCCACTAAGGCTAAAAATAAAGTTCGAACTTTCGACTACAACTCCTGAAAATTACGTAACTGCACCTTGTTCACAAGGTCATCGGTAGTCACTTTCGAAACCGTAAAATCTGAAATTTTTAAACTTTAACAATTGCAACAAGGTGCATTTATGTAATTTTTACGAGTTGCAGTCAAAAGTTCAAACTTTATTATGAGCCTTAGTTGAAGGTTCTCTCCTATCGTTTCGTTGCTATAGGTTCTCAAACTTTGCCAATTTGAGATTTTATGGTTAAAAAAGTGTCTACCAGTGATCTTAGGAGCAAGGTGCAGTTATGTAATTTTCAGGAGATGTAGTCGAATGTTCAAGCTTTAATTTGAGCTATAGTGGAAGGTTCTATCACGTTTTTTTTCTTCTTTGCTACATACCCTTGTAGGAAAAAACCTCAGCTTTCGATTAAAAAAAAAAATCATGTCCTTCACCAAAAAAAAACTGAAATTTCTTTTTGACTTTCATTTTTTTTGGTCGAAATTTTTTTTTTTTAAATACATACCATTAATCGAAAGGCCATGAAAAACTCTATCGAAACTGATAGTAGCTAAATTTTTTTTATCTAATTGTTAACTAGAAAAAAATACTGAAATTTGCGTTTTACCGTAAAACCCAAAAAAATTCCCCCCCTCCCACTCGGAAAATATTGGACAAACAGAAAAATTCCAAAAATTACAATCTATATGCACTATAAATACTTCGAATTTAAACATAATTGGCAAACATTTTTTTTACCTTGATCACTTCATATGGAAATTCATTCATATTTCTCAAGTGTACCAATCGAAAAAATGAAAAGGGCTAATATTTGCACAAAATGTAGTATTCTATGTCAGTAGTCAAACCACCAATTATTATGAAATTCTAATGAAAATTGTAGAAGGGGGAGGGGGTTGAAGATTTTGGTCATTTGTCATTATGGTCATTTTCTTCTGGTGATTTTTTAAAAAATCATAAATATTATGCAACAAGGTGGACAAAAAATTGATCTATATGTTTTCGGAAGATTTTTTCCTCCTCTTTCTAATAGTGCAAAGAAAATTAAAAAAAAAATTTAAATTTATTTTGAAAAAAGACATTTTTTTTCTTTTTTTTTCTTTTAAAATAAAGCTTATTATGTGCACTTTCAATACACGCAATAGAGAAAATGTCTTTTTCCTTTGTTTTTGAATTAATAATTAAGAAATTAATAAAAATTACTAAAAAATTAGTAAAAAATGAAATATCGAACAAACAAATAAACTTTTGGTAATTTTGGGCTTACTAACGTAAACCTTATCAAATTCCGGATCCAACAAGCATAATTTAAAGAGTTTTTAATAAAAAAAAAATACTTCAAATTATGCTTGTTAGATCCGGAATTTTATAAGCCTTACGTTAATAGCCCCAAATTACTAAAAGTTAAATGGTTTGTGAAATATTTCATTTTTTACGAATTTTTATTAATTAATTAATAATTCGAAAACAAAGAAAAAAGACATTTTCTTTATTGTGTGTATTAAAAGTGCACACATTAAGCTTTATTTTAAAAGAAAAAAATGTTTGTTTTTTTTTTCAAAAAAAGTAAAAAAAATTATTCTTTGAAGAAATAGTAAAACCCTGCGCTGAGGAAAATCAGCGCCGCCAAACACCCTTATATATCAAGTTTTATAAATTTAGGCGACAATTTTGCAATATCGTCCGCCATATTGTATCCGCCATTTTGAATTTTAAAAAATTATTCACAACTTCATCATCTGCGACCCAAAAAACCCTATGTACCAAGTTTCATTAATTTTAATATAAAAAAATTAAATGTTATTTTAATTTAAATTAAATTAAATTAAAACATTAAAGAATGTTTTCGGGAAGAAATAATGATTAAAAAACAAAAACTTGTCGATTTATCTGTACATTTTTGCAAACAAGCCGCCATATTGGTTTTGCATATGAATAAAAATAAAATATGAGCCCCTAAGCTTATAGAACGATCCTAAAAACGTAAAGAAACCCTATTTCCATATTTTAAAAACTGTTTCTACTTGTAGTAATATTCCACAGTAAGGCTACGATTTTTGTGATTTCAGACGTTAATGTGATTATAAATGTCATAAATTCAAAAATTCATAATTTCTTTTAAAATCATTGTAAATTAATGTTTATAAAAGGGTTTTAAATCTCGCAGTGCGTACTATATGAAGATAATATAGAAAATTAAAGAAAAAATTTCAGTCTTCCAGAAAAAATTCACATAATGTCGAAAAATGTTTGAGTTAACTTTTGAGTTTCAAATTCTAAGAAGAAAATTAATTATGACGTATAAAAATAATAAAAATCTCAAATTTAGCTTTTACGAAACAACGCCGATGAACGCCGACACGCCGATAGTCTATCGTCGGCGCGCTGGTGTACGTAGTAAATGAGCAGCGGAGTCGGCGTTGCGCGGCTGCTCAGGGTTCTAAAAAATAGTTTAAATTTTAAAATTTTTTTAATATTTTTTGTACCATTAAAAAGAGAAGAAAAACCTTTCGAAAACATATGGGTCTAATTTTTGTCCACCCTGTTGCATAATAGTTATAATTTTTCAAAAAATCCCCTCTTCACACTTGACCAGAATCTTCAACTCCCTCCCCCTTGTACAATTTTCATTAGAATTTCATAATAATTGGTGGTTTGAGTACTGACATAGAATACTACATTTTGTGCAAATGCCCTGCCTTTTGTGCCTTTTTAATTTTTTCGATTGGTACACTTGAGAAATTTTGCCCCATATATTAAGCTCTGTAAGTGATAAAAAATAAATATATGAAGAACCTTCCTCATTGTAAAAATAAATAAAACTTGTAAATCGTAATAATTTAAAAATTAAATAAAACCTTACTAACTGAATTTAAAAAA
The DNA here is from genome assembly GCA_037103525.1 of Ganaspis brasiliensis. Lineage (NCBI taxonomy): Eukaryota > Metazoa > Arthropoda > Insecta > Hymenoptera > Figitidae > Ganaspis > Ganaspis brasiliensis. Next base: position 2,560,918 of record JAZKLR010000266.1, on the reverse strand, counting down.
ACCATGCACTGAATCCTAAATCCTGAATTTAATAATTTGTATTTTGTATTTTAAAATTTTAAATCTATGAAAAAATATCGGACATTTAGCTCCGCCGAGATTTGAACTCGGGTCTTTTAATTGGCGCTTGACTGCTCTAACCACTAAGCTACAGAGGTCCATGTCAGATATTTTTTCACTGATTAAACGCTTCATTCAGCTATGACTTTCGTCTTTATATTTCTAATTCAAATTTTCCTAGAATTATGACGTCAAACATTTTTCAATCGCAAGCAAGTTCTCCACTTGGTTTGTGTGACGAAACCTACTATACCGACTTTTATTTCGACAATTCAAGGAATATTAAATGATCTTTTAAATTAAGTTGAAATCGTTCGGATTACATTATTTTAAAATTTTTAATCTGTGACAAAATATCGGACATTTAGCTCCGCCGGGATTCGAACTCGGGTCTTTCAATTAGTAGTCAAGCGCCATCTGACCTTGAAAATTTGATTTTCAACCATGCTTCACACGTACAAAAACGCAATTTTTTGTGCATGAGTGGAAGAAAATACTTTTACGCCCGCTTACAATCAAAATACAGCTCAGGCTGGATTCAGCAAACCTTGGCCTCGCTACAATCACCTACTTTGCGCCCTTGATATGAAAATAACTATATAGAGAAAGACTTGAAAGTGACCTGAAAAATATAAACATTTTATAGTCTAAACCTAAAATGTTTCTGAAATAATTGGTCCTATTCATTATTTACAAATATTTTGTGTTAGTAAGAAAAACTCAATGGAAGGTGTTTTACCGTGAATATTCTCTTAACCGTTAAAATTCTTTTAAATTTAGAAATTGTATTTATTATAAACATACCTCATTCTTATTGGTGTATTTTCAATTAAATGTATTGCTTACTTATATAAACAATTTTTAAAGTATTTAAAAATGAACAAACAAAATCGTATTTAAAAAAATTTGGCTAAAGTGCAATCCATAAAAGATATTAAAATATTATATAATCTTACAATGAAGACCTTAATAGTTGAAGGTTTTTTTTTTAACTTTTTTTTCAAGTAGCAAGTTTCTACTTCATTTTATTATAGTTTTGCTTTACTTTTTTTTAGCGTATGTAGGACATGTTTTACAAAATTGATTCAATACGGTATTACAATTACAAATATTATTACATAAATACAAAAAAATGTAATTGAATAAGGTTTTTCGTTTTTGAAGTAAAAACCACTTTACTTTATGATCAAAACTAAACAATCTATAATAACTAAAAAAATTTATATCTGTGTATGCTCCAAAGTTTGTTTGATTTATCCTGTCACATTCAACAATAAATAAAGCTTACGTCAATTGAAACCAGTTGGTTGACAAACGTTTTTCTTATCTACTATCGAACCGTACGCGTACCTGGGAATTATTACGTGTGTAATATGTATATTCTCAGTTAAACCAACAAATTGAGAAACCAAACAGAATGATAAGTTTTCAATCACCCAAAAAGTTTAATATCTTAAGGTACTTAATAAAATTTAATAATTTTAATCGTATAATAAATTAGACGACTTCAGGGTCGTTAGGAATCAGGGGATTTTCATCGAATGTTTGTTGAAAAAATGTGAGATAAAGCTACGTAGAAAAAATTTATTCATGAAATATTCGGAAAGTTTGATATTAAGTCTTACATGCAGATAATTTATTTTTAATCTCGTCCGCCTGATTCTGAACATACACACATGCATATACATTCCCACTCAGTCACTTTTGAACACTTTGCAACAATTGAAGTCATTATACGAAAAGTTTTATATTATAGTTTCAAGTTAAGCTACACATGTCAAGAACAAAAGAAAAACCTATATCAAAACTCATTTTTTGGGCAACTACGCTGTAAATATTTTAAATGCTTAATTATGAAACAATTTTTCAGGCGTCTAAAGTGTGGTATTAAATTTTTCATAATCACAAGTATCTGATATTTCTGAAGCTGATACTATATTATAAAATGCTAATTAAATATAAGCAGAATATACGTTTTCAGTAAGCATGCTATATAAGCTTACGGCGAGTTATTGATGTAAGCGATGTAAGCTTATTAGAAACTTCCCTTCAGGGCATGTGATGAATTATGACGTCACTGGCATAGGCAAAATTTGTCCGTAACTTTTCTCTTAAAGTATTGGATATTTTGTCATGAAACTTGGTAGAATTACTTAAAATATCATTAGAAAGGTCTCTCTGACCCAAATTTGTTTCAATTTTGGCTCAAAATTAATTTTTGAGAAATTTTCGAAAAATAGAAAATTTTTTAATAATTACTTTTGACTCAAAAATAAAACAAATTTGGGTCAGAGAGACCTTCCTAATGATATTTTAAGTAATTCTACCAAGTTTCGTGACAAAATATTTAATATTTTAAAAGAAAAGTTGCGGACAATTTTTGCCTATATTAGTGACATCATACTCCATCACATGCCCTTCAGGTTTCTTTGAGACGAACATTTATAGCTTATCTCTAAATAAGATATATGTAAGCATATCTTTAGGTTCCAAGTGAAGTTCATAAATCCCTTTGTGGAATGTTGAATCTCCTGAGTGTCACTTTTTTCATTGTATTTTTTTTTGCATTTTTCAAACGTTTTTTTCACTTATATAAGTGAAAAAAATAAATAAAATTTGTTAAAGAAAATTTCTTACTATTTCTTACTGAATAAATGTTTACTGTTAACAAAATAAATGTTATAAACAAATATAAAAAACTGCTGCCAAGTTTTACCTCAAGTATTTATTTGGTGTGAGTAATTTTTGGTATTCATTTTTTGAAAACATTGCTCCCTCATAGAGATTACTACAAACATCATTAAGAGGCAGGTTAAATACAGAATTTGTGACATTCTTCACTCATGTTTTCTTTGCAACCTGAATAATGATTGGGAGCGCGTAGCGCGCTTTTGTAGTTCTAGTTACTACAAATATCATTAAGAGGCAGGTTACACCATCTAGCTTATGATACTCTACTTCCAAAAAATCACCTTATGATAAGCTAGCTTATATAACTGCGACTGCGCATTAGTTCGACGCCATGACAACTAACTTCCGCGCAGACGCCAACATAGGGAAATAACGTATCATAAGGTGATTTTTCGAAAGTAGCGTATCATACGGTAGACAGTGTAACCTGCCTCTAAGTTTTAATTAATAGCTCGCAAAAAAATATTAATTGATGCATTTTTGAATTATCTACAAAACGAACAAAAATTATTCTTCATAAAATTTATACAAAAAGCAAAAAAACATAAAAAAATTAATTTTTATAAAAAAGTTTAATTTCTAAAACCTTGATAATTCAAAACAGGATTACAGTAGAAGGTTCACAAATAGCTCATTCGATGTGTTTAATAATCACCTACAAAATAATGAATAATATATTATGCACCAAGGGTGGAAAACTCGAGTTTTTTGACGAACATTGTGTGAATCAATAAACGAGGCCCACCCGCGGTTCATACGTTACTTTCAGTGCCGGTTTTAGAGATTTTGCGCCCCGGGGCAAGATTTCTAAGGCGCCCCTATACCTTGTTGGGGAGAAACATATATTATTAAATAAACAAAATTAGTAAAATAATAGTTAATTGTTTAAACTTATATATGTTTATTAATTAACACTCAGAGAAAAGTCCTTTTGACACAACAAACAACATTTTGACACAAAAGAAATTTACTCTTATTTCAGAGCATAAAAGGATTTATTTTTGTTCCAACCATAATTTGTTTTTGACAGGATTCGTTTGAGGCAAAAGGATTTAATCTTGTCTCAAAATTAATTTATTTTCGACTATAAATTTGTCCTGTCATTTAATTACATTATCATTATTATTGTTAAAAGAATTTAATTAAGCTAATAGTTTTTAAAAAATAATGAGACTTTAGAGCTGGGTAAAATTGTTTTACAAATCTTGTATTTAAAATATACAATGTAAAATGGTTTTGAAAAAACCATTTAAAATGCAAAATGGAAAATGGTTTCCTATTTTCTATTTGAAATGAAAAATGGAAAATGTATATTTGAAATAGGTTTACATAAAATGCAAAATGGTTTTTCTATTCACTCATTAAGTAATAATTAAAATTAATGTTTTGCACCAGACCAGAATAAAAGAATAATTAACAAATTAATTTTAATAACTATTTAATGAGTAAATTAAAAAAATACAAATTATCTAACGTCAAGATTCCCAAGTGCTTTTAAGTAAAATAAATGGGACATTCTCTTTAAAACGGACCCCCCCTCTGTCCAAAAAAGATTTAAAAATAAATTACCGTTCTTTTTAAAAAATTGCAACTTAGGAAATGTATTTACTTTAGCCGTATGGCTTCTTTTAATTAATAATTTTTTTAAGACAATATATTGTTATAAATAAAAAAAGTTAACTACACTCAAGTCTCGATCGAGGCGTATGATTTAATTTCTATTTATTTTATTCCCTGGCAACAGGGAATACAATTTTTATCTTTATAAAATTTTATATTTAAATTAAATGTAAAAAATTAACTCTGTGTACTTATTCTGCAAAATTTTCAAAGAATTTGCTCTGAATCAAAATATTAATAAATTGATATTTTGTCTACATATTTACCTATTGTTAACTTTTTAAATCATTTAATTAATTAGTTCTTTATTTATTATCATTGATAATTAAGTTTCTATGAATTTAAAATTTGAAAACTGTAAAAAAAATATTTAACATCATAAGTCTGGGAAAATTAAAATTAAATATATAATAAATTCATTATTTAGTAACTCATTTATTTATTTGCTTGTTTCAAACAATAAAAATGATATGACATTTTTAATTGTGGGCTATGCCTCAATTGAGACTCAAGTGTATTACAAAATAAATGAATTGCTTCAAAATTTTTAAACTTGATCTGATTCGCCTCAAACTTGTTACTTGGAGGTTTTTGGGGTCGCTGATTATTACGAATCTGAAGTCACTTTTTAGAAATTCAAATTGGCGGATCCAAAATGGCGGACACCATTTTTAAATTTTGATTAGATTGACTTCAAACTTGTTACGCGGGAGTTTTGGGGTTTTTTTAAGGGTTTTTAATGAATAGGAAATTATTTGGTGGTCGAGTGATCTTGATATTAAGTGATAACCTGAGTCAATTAACCCTTAAAATTCACCCTAGATTTGAATCCGTCATATTAAATTTCCAAATAATTACTTCGGATTCGTAATTAGCGAACCTAAAAATCACCGAGTACACTATTAAAAATTTGGGGAATTAACGGTTGCTGGAGTTGCGTTGGGAGTTGAGATTTTAGAGTTAAAAATCGACTCCCCAAGGTAAGTGAGGCTCATACGCTCCATGTTTGAGAAGAGTGGGGACTGAAGGATTAAGCTTTAACTCTATTTACTTGAACTCTTCAAGACGTGCGACTTTTATAGAGTCCCGTAGGGAGTTAAATTTCAACTCCTTTTTTTAACAGTGTAAGCGAAACGTTGTTTTAGTTGAAATGTTTGTGTTAAAAATAAAACGAATAATTAGTTTATAATAATAATTAATTAAAAAATTTAATTCAGTTAAAAAAGTAGTAGAATGACAATTTAAATCGTTTAATTTCTTTAACTTTAAAAATGTTTTGAATTTACTTGAAAGAAAATGGTCACATTATTCGAAAAAGTAGTTTACATTGTCGTATGAGTTATCGTGTTCGCAATATATAATAAAATAATGTGAATTTGCATTAACATAATTTTTTTGGTTTTTAAAAATCAAGTATACAAAATTTATTTATTTTAAAAATAATAATATTTAATTTAATTTTAAAATTATACATTTCAGTTCTTTAACCCGACCTTTAAAATATTTATAATAGTTTGTACGTATTTAACTTTTTTTTTAAATGCACAGTTATAAGCGTAACAAAAATTGTTTAAATAAAAACAATCTTTTCCTAAATTGAAATCTGTTCAGACTTTAGTGTTTTGAGATCACAGAACTGGGGCTGACTAGAATTTACGACTCGAGGCCAGTTGCCAGTTCAAATATTACCGGAAAAATGAAGTGACGTGTTGGGGAAGCGTGTATAGGCAGCACCTCTCAGTGGCCAATTTCTCAGCTGCTCGCCGGTCGCGTCTCTTAACACGTGGTTCAGTGTTAAAATTTTCTCTGAAAATGTAAGGCTATTGTCTCATGCAATTTCGCGTTTTCTCAAGGTTTTGCTCTCAAAGGTTCACCTTATTGTATCCCTCAAAAGGACTGCTCTAAATTGTATTGTGTGTACTTCTCTTAATTAAAGGTGTTCTCATTTTTTTTATTCTCTTGTTCTCTGTAACTTATACTTCGTAAAGTAAAGTTCTCAATCCTTTTCCTCTCACGCGGTTTTTGCTCAAAACAAAATCTTTTCTTTTATTTTAAAATTAAAATAATTTAGATGAAGTACCTAGAAAATAAATTGTATATATGATTTCCAAAATAAAAAAAATTAATATTGAGTTGTAAGAAATATTTAAAAATGAAATTATAAAAAAAAATTTTCTTAAAATAATTTTTTTTTATACTTATTATTACAAAAAAAAATTTTGTTTATTTAATAATTTAAACAATTTTTTTTTAATTTCAAATTAATATGTTTCTTATTTTTATTAATAAAAAATAAATAGTATATTATGCATCAAGGGAGGGAAGTCCGTGTTTTTTTCTCAAGCACAAATGTTCGAAGACCTAAAAACTGTGAGTTCTGCCCCGCTTAAGGCGAACGAAAACACGAGGTTTTCGTGCATGTGTGGTAGAAACAATTTTTTAAATGCATATTTTACATAACTCAACCCATGAAACACGCCTGAAACGAAAGAAGATATTAAATAGGGATTCACTGCTATGATTTAGGCGCGCCTACAAGTTGACAATAATTCTAAAAATACTAAAAAAGTATTCTTACTTTAAAACAGTACTTATCATTATTATGAATTATTGTAATTTTTATAATTTTTGGACATTTTTTTATAAATTATAAATTACACTCATCTGTGCTAAGACTAAGGTAGCACCTCTTAAACGACTAACCATCCCAAGGTTAGAACTCTCGGCTGCTCATCTCTGAGCAAAACTTATGGATTATGTTCAAAGAACTTTGGAACTGTCTCACGTTCCTATTACTCTTTGGACTGACTCTTCAGTAGCTCTCACGTGGATCAACAGTCACTCTTCGCGATGGAAGGACTTTGTGCGGAACAGGGTTTCCTCTACCCAAGATCTAGTCCCTCAAGGTCATTGGAAATTTATCAAGGGAAAGGACAACCCTTCTGACTGCGCATTAAGAGGCCTGACTACTCACCAACTCTCTCAGCATCAACTATGGTGGCAGGGGCTATCTTGGTTGAAGGAATCAACGGAAAAGTGGCCAACTTCAAACTAATTGACAGATGCTTCAGCCCAAGTGGAGGAAAGACCCGGATGTGTTTTCTCTGTCTCAACGTCTCCTCAACCCTGGGATCTCGTTAAAATGTATTCCTCTCTCACTAAATTATTGATGATCACCTCAATTTATTTTAGATTTTTTAAATTGCTCAAGGGAGACTCTTAGGCTTCTCTCACCAATCAAGAGAGATATACCATTCTCTAGCCCTTACCCATTTTCCAGACTCACGGCATTCATCGATCACCAAGGAATTCTCAGAGTCTGGGGCCGACTCAAATTTTCTGATCTAGATCATGAGAGTAAGCACCCTGCTATCCTACCTACGGATTCAGCTCTCACACATTTCATTATTAGCGAACCGCATCAAAGGACTCTTCACGGTGGAACTCAGCTCACACTCTCTCATGTAAAGAAGGGCTTCTAGGTCATTGGAGGTCGACGACCCGTAAGATCTCATATTCTCAAGTGTGTGCCTTGGCCTCGACAACGTGGAATCCGAGCTCAACAACTGATGGGTCAGCTTCCTACCTCCAGAGTTACTTGATCAAGGCCATTTCTCAACACCGGAGTCGATTACGCCGGACCTATCTCTCTCAAAACTTGGAAGGGGCGAGGAGCACGGAGCAAAAAGGGATGGCTCTGTATTTTCGTCTGCTTCTCGACCTCCGCCATCCATCTGGAAGCTGAGACGGGCTACTCAACGGAAGGATTCCTCGCAGCCTATTGACGATTTGTCTCACGGAGAGTCATTTGCCACACTCTCCACAGTGACTGTGGAACGAATTTCATTAGAGCGGACAAGGCTCTCCAGCAACTTTTCAAGGCCGAAACTCACGAATCAAGGACATCTCAACTTCTGGTTAACGACGACACCTCATGGAACTTTAACCCCCTTCTGCTCCACACATAGGTGGTAAGTGGGAGGCCGCCGTCAAATCTGTCAAGTATCATTTCAAAAGGACGGTTGGTGAAACAATGCTGACCTACGAAGAATTTGCGACTCTTCTAGCTCGGGTTAAAGCGGTCCTCAACTCACTACCGTTGGAAGCCCAATCGGAAGACCCTGACGACCTATCAGCACTCACACCAGGGCATTTTCTTATCGGGAAACCGCTCCCTTCGATACCGGATCCTTCTCTGATGGATGTGCCAAGCTCATGGTTGTTCAAGTGGCAACTTATTCAACAAAGGGTTCAGGCTTTCTGGTCAAGATGGTCGGCCAGTTATCTGCAACAACAACTCTCTATTTCAAAATATCATCATCCGTCTAATCAAATCAAGGTCGGCTCTATGGTTCTTCTCGCTGATGAACGCTTTGAACCTGAAAAATGGATCTTGGCTAGGGTCATAGAATTGCATCTCGGAGCGGACGGACTCATCAGGATGGTCACCATCAGGACGGCTATCTCTACTCTCAAGCGGCCAATCACGAAGCTGGCAGTGCTTCCCACCTCCAGAAAACGACTCACCACTAGCATCGACCTCTATACGATCGTCAACTCCGTTGCCGATGGGGGGGGGGGGGAGTGTGTTCAGACTTTAGTGTTTTGAGATCACAGAACTGGGGCTGACTCGAATTTACGACTCAAGGCCAGTTGCCAGTTCAAATATAACCGGAAAAATGAAGGGACGTATTGGGTAAGCGTGTGGCGGCAGACCCTCTCGGTGGCCAATTTCTCAGCTGCTCGCAGGTCGCATATCTCAACACGTGGCTCAGTGTTAAAATTTCCTCTGTAAATGTAAGGCTATTGTCTCACGCAATTTCGCGTTTTCTCAAGGTTTTGCTCTCAAAGGTTCACCTCATTATATCTCTCAAAAGGACTGCTCTAAATTGTATTGTGTGTGTGTTGTGTGATGTGAGATCACCAGAAATTACAGATGTAATTTCTGGACAAGGAAAAGACTCAGTTACAAAGGACATAGCTCGCATTGTGTGTGACTGTGATTTTTAATTTGCTTGACCACAGATTTAAAAAAGGTACTTCTCTTAATTAAAGGTGTTCTCATTTTTTTTTAATTCTCTTGTTCTCTGTAATTTACACTTCGTAAAGTAAAATTCTCAATTCTTTTCCTCTCACGCGGTTTGTGCTCAAAACAAAATATTTTCTTTTGTTTTAAAATTAAAATAATTTAGATAAAGTAACTAGAAAATAAATTGTATATATGTTTTCAATAAAAAAAAGTATAATATTGAATTGTAAGAAATATTTAAAAATTAAATTTTAAAAAAAAAATTTTCTTAAAATAAATTTTTTTTTATACTTCTTAATACTAAAAAAAATTTTGTTTATTTAATAACACAAGCCGGCAAAAAAAATTTTTTTTCTGTTGTTTGAGATCGGCAAGTCATTTCCCGTAGTTTTTGATGCGCTGAATCCGAATCTGGCAACGAAAACCTCCCATCAAGTCAGGATTTTGAGAAAAGTGGGGGTAAATCTCCCAAAAATCACGTTTTTGGCACTTTTTAAAAATTTGTACCGAGTACTTCCGACGTGCTAGAGACTTGTCATAGAGGTTTAATTAAAGTTTGAACCCTGTACTTTACGAAGATATAGTGATATTGGCAACAACATGCTAAATTAACTGTCAAACATAATTTTTTTGACAGTTGTCCAGCATAAAAAATGTCTTACACTGTCCGTAAATACAACTATTTTAAAAATTGATTGGATTCGCTTGATACTTGTTACTCGGGGGTTTTCGGGGTCGCTGAATAAGAATATAAAATCAGATTTCAAAAATTCAAAATGGAGGATCCAATATGGCGGACGATTTCTTAAAAATTGATTGGATTCGTTTGAAACTTGTTACTCGGGGTTTTTCGGGGTCGCTGAATACGAATATAAAATTAGATTTCAAAAATGCAAAATGGCGGATTCAATATGGCGGACAATGTTTTTTTAAAATTGATTGGTTTCCCTTAAAACTTGCTACTTGTGGGTTTTAGGGGTCACTGAATAAGAATATGAAATCAGATTTCAAACATTCAAAATGGCAGATCCAATATGGCGGACTATTTTTTTAATATTGATATTTTCACTGAAAACTTAATATTCAGCGACTTAAGCAACTTAGTGGGAAAGAGCGGCAATGAGTGAACATTGGACCACTTGCCAACTGTCTACCAGATGGCAGTGTGACTTCTCTCTCATAAACGACATCAATCGGTCAAGACATAAGTTACTTTTAACACGGCTGGCATAAAAGAGCAGCTCGAGAGACCAAGTCAGTATCATCTTGACACAAAACTTATTTTAGGATTGTTATATTGTACAAACAGAGATAAATGTTTAATTAAATTAATAAAGTAAGTAAATAATAAAATTTTCCGTGAATTTATTAAAATCAAAGATTTAATAATTAGGAATTAAAAATCTTTAATTTTAGCAGATGTACAAAAATAACAATTACCTATATTTGTACAATATAACAATCTTAAAATAATTTTAGTGTCAAGATGATACTGACTTGGTCTCCCGAGCTGCTCTTTTATGCCGGCCGTGTTAAAAGTAACTTATGTCTTGACCGATTGATGTCGTTTATGAGAGAGAAGTCACACTGCCATCTGGTAGACAGTTTGAAAGTGGTCCAATGTTCACTTATTGCTGCTCTTTCCCACTAAGTTGCTTAAGTCGCTAAATATTATGTTTTCAGTGAAAATATCAATATTAAAAAAATAGTCCGCCCTATTGGATCTGCCATTTTGAATTTCTGAAATCTGATTTCATATTCTTATTCAGCGACCCCTAAAACCCACAAGTAGCAAGTTTTAAGGGAAACCAATCAATTTAAAAAAAATAGTCCGCCATATTGGATCCGCCATTTTGTATTTTTGAAATCTAATTTTATATTCGTATTCAGCGACCCCGAAAACCCCCGAGTAACAAGTTTCAAACGAATCCAATCAATTTTTAAAAAATCGTCCGCCATATTGGATCCTCCATTTTGAATTTTTGAAATCTGATTTTATATTCTTATTCAGCGACCCCGAAAACCCCCGAGTAACAAGTATCAAGCGAATCCAATCAATTTTTAAAATAGTTGTATTTACGGACAGTGTAAGACATTTTTTATGCTTGAAAACTGTCAAAAAAATGATGTTTGACAGTTAATTCAGCATGTTGTTGCCAATATCACTATATCTTCGTAAAGTACAGGATTCAAACTTTAATTTAACCTCTTCGACAAGTCTCTAGCACGTCGGAAGTAGTCGGTACAAATTTTCAAAAAGTGCCAAAAACGTGATTTTTGGGAGATTTACCCCCACTTTTCTCAAAATCCTGACGTGATGGGAGGTTTTCGTTGCCAGATTCGGATTCAGCGCATCAAAAACTACGGGAAATGACTTGCCGATCTCAAACAACAGAAAAAAATTTTTTTTTGCAGGCTTGTGTAATTTAAACAATTTTTTTTTAATTTCAAATTAATATGTTTCTTATTTTTATTAATAAAAAATAAAACAATTTTAAATGCATATTCTACATAACTCAACCTATGAAACACGTCAAAAACGAAAGTAGATATTAAATAGGGTTTCACTGCTATGATTTAGGCGCGCATACAAGTTGCCAATAATTTTAAAACTACTAAAAAAGTTTTCTTACTTTAAAACAATACTTATCATTATTATAAATTATTGTAAGTTTTATAATTTTTCTACGTTTTTTTATAAATTATAAAACCATTTATTTTCTGAAATAAACATGTTTCGTAATTTTTTATTCAAATTTACCGACTGTTGGAAAACAGTCCTACGTCTCACACAATTTATTTAATAAAATAGTTTTTTCACTTAAAAAACGTACCTTACCTCTGCTAAGGGATAATAATTGACTAATATCAGCACGTACTCTCTAAATTTGAATCAGTGAAAATTCACTGACGAATCAGTGCGAAATAAGCCACTGATTTCAATCAGTGAGATTTTGACTGATAATCAATCAAATTTAACTGATTCTCAGTGAAATAGCTTACTGATTGATTCAGTAACCTCACTGATTCAATCAGTTATATTTTGACTGACAATCAGGGAAATTCCATTGAAATTTTCACTGATTCGAATCAGTGGCTTATTTCGCACTGATTCACCAGTGATATTTCACTGATTCAAATTTAGAGAGTAAGTTGTTTTTCTAGTTTTTATATCTTTCTTTAACTGGTTTTTCAGATATCAAAATTCTGAAAGTTCCAATTCCTTAAATGCAACGAAAGGAAATGTAACTTTCATAGCTCCAGTTTCCTTTGCCCGACTTCCAATAAATTATTTTTTACTGGGCATACGAGGCATGATCTTGAACGTTCAAATTAAGATCTGAGGATTTAAGTGACACGAAATTGAAATTATGGACTTACCTCAAAAGCATCATTTAAAGAATGCATTCTCATTCTTTCTCTTTCGTTGCTTTCAAGCCTCCGAAGATTCCTCTCTCTTGCAGATATTCCACTTTTTCTTCTTCTTGTCGTGGGTGGACCACTCCGGTTTCTTCTCTTTGCTTGTTTCGGACTTCTTTCACTGCCACTGCTGTCGCTTTCCTCGCCCACCTTTGGTATAATAAAATTAGATGTCAGTAATTTTCAATCTTTAATAACATTGGCATACAAAAAAAAATTTCGAATGCAAGGACTGCCATGTGGTAGCTTCTCGTCCTTAAGGTGTATTTAAAAAAAAATGTAGTCCGACCTAAAAGTTAGTTCGTGTTTTCTTTTTACAGACATGGTGGGGGGATGAAATTTGAGAAATTGATTTCTATGGGGAATTACTTAATTTCTATATCTAAAACTGAAGTTTTTCTTTTTCTGAATGTTGATTTGGATTCAGTGACATTAATAACATAAAAATTGGATATATAAAAAAAATTAAAAATGGCGGATTCAAAATAGCGGATCGAAAATGGTAGATTTTTTAAAAAAATTATTCGAATTTCCTTGAAACTTGTTACTGGTGGATTTTTGGGGACGCTGATTAAGAATCTAAAGGCCGATTTTCAAAATCGAAAATGACAGATCTATTTTAATTATTTTGTGGATGTAATGTTTTAAGTATAATCATTGGAAGCCTTGGATTGCCCTAAAAAGTCCGATTGAAAAATTTCTAAATACACCCTAATCAATAAAAATTTAATTTAATATTGCATAACTGCGAGAGGCTTAGGTACATTTGTGTATCTGAACATATGTAACTGTGTTTTATGTTAAATTAAAAATACTGGTGTGCTCTTTAAATTTTCGTAGTAGCAGGTGCCACAGAATATCTCTTGACAAGTGATCGTTTGATTTTATCAGCCTGCTGTTTATTGTAAAAAAAATGTGAATAGCCTTCATGTGTTCTGCAAGTTTATGATAGTATATTGTACACCAAGGACAGAAAGGAGGTGTTTTCCGACGAGGAAAAACAGGGAAAATCTTCTTTCGCTCGAAGTCCACACGATATTTTGTGTAACACCTGTTGAGGTAAAGCACTAATTAATAATTGCACGGGTACCTACCAGACGGAAAAGTGTGCAGCAAAGTATACATTGTTGCTATGTGTAGCCATAACCTATTTTGCGTCTACTTTTCAGGCAAGATAAATGGTACTTTTCTTACAGGTGTTGCACAAAGACTATTTGTATTTAAAACATCGTTTTCTGATGTGGCCTATAAGCTACCACAACTGTCTTCTGTCTTCAAAGTAGCTACTAAGCGTTACATGAACCTTTATCAAAATACCGGGTTTTAAGCATCTTAAATGGTTTTTTAAAATATTGTCCACCATATTGGACCCGTCATTTTGTATTTTGAAATACTAACATCAGATTCGTAATCAGGGACCCCAAAAACCATCGTGTAACAAGTTTCAAGCATTTTTTAAATACCATCGCCATATTGGATTCGCCATTTTGTATTTTGAAAAACTAACATCAGATTCGTAATCAGGGACCCCAAAAATCCCCGAGTAACAAGTTTCAAGGAAATCCGAACAATTTTTTTTAAAAATCCACAATTTTCGCTTCGCTATTTTGAATCCGCCATTCTTAATTTTGTTATATATCCAAATTTTATGTTATTAAAGTCACTGAATCCAAACCAACATTCAGAAGAAGCGAAAATTCAGTTTTAAATATAGAAATTAAGTATATTCCCATAGAAAAATTCTAAATTTTTTTTTGTATGCCAGTGTAATCAGTTTTATTTTTATTATCAAGAAACCAAGATCATTTATAGACGCTTTTTTATACAACATTTAAAAGTTGTTTACTCATCAAAATAAATATGTATATTGCTTCCTTATAGAGGAAGTATTATTTTACCCCCAAACCTTAGATCACTACTTTTTGACATGTGTGACTGTCCATGACAAAACGTGCCTTAGCTCCAAAAAATGAATTTTGATTTTTTAATGTGAACCGACAGATCTTTATTTGCTCTTCCATTTCCAAAAATAAAAAATTGTTTTTTTAAAGAAATTTTGGAGTTATTTAGCAAGAAGCGTAGACACGTTACATTGGCTTCCATGCATTGCTGCAACTTTAAACGCTCACCCTGTAAAGTTGACGTTTGGGAGCTAAGGCACGTTTTCTCATGGACAGTCACATATGTCGACTAGAATGGTCCAAAAATGTACAGAGATATTTTTTTTTAAAGTTTCGCTGCTGCCCCTCAAAAAGTTTCATAATCGAAAAAATACCACTATTTTTTCAAAATTCAGACAATATTTAGGGGCTGCTCAAAGTCCTTGAAATAATCCATTAATTTCACATGCATAAAACAAACATTTTCGTAAATTCGCTATAAAATCCTGAGAAAGTGAAATGAATTTTTATATTTTATAATTTTTATTTTAAATTTTAATTCAGTATTGAGTATTGAGTATTAAGTAGTATTGAGAACTCTGGCTTTCAGAGATGATGTAAATATTAAATTGAAGGTGTAAACGTCGACATTTTAATTTAGTTGATTCAGAATTCTTTGAGGTTTTGATTTTCATTGTTGGTGTTCGGTTAATTGTTTGACATTCGTTCATATTTAAGCTGGTTGGTTAAATTTTGCGACGCAAATATAAAAATTTCTGTGGGCTCGTGGGTCCTGCCTTTTGTTCAATTGTACCCTTCTGTGAGCGCTTCATTCGTGGGATTTTCTTGAGGACTTCCCCATTACACTGGACTACCGAGGCTGCTGGTGTTCTCCCCACCGTTCATGTCTTCTTAGGATCCAGCCACCATTCTAGTGGACAGTTAGGCACGCACGTGGTCCGCTACCACACAGAGTAAAAAATCAAGCGTTTGTAGCATAAAGCGTCCCCCACTATCGTTGCATGCCCAACCTTACCAGGGTTGCCAGCAAACCTCGATAGTTCGGCGCCATCTGTCGAAAAAAAATCGCCAAATATCGCCAAACGCGGGGAATTCAAAATGACAAATATTTATCTAGTTACCCAATAATTTAATATTGATGGAAAATGAATATTATTAATCTTTTATTCGAATATAATTACTATTATTTAAAGCAGGTCAATCAAAATATTTACAGAATGCGGGAAATTATTTTTGAACTCAGTTTATCATTCAAAAATATGTTTAATATTTAAAATTTCAAAATCGCCAAAAAAAGCGCCACGCGCCAAGTCAAAAAATCAGTCGCCATTTCCAAAAAAAAATCGCCAGTTTGGCGCAAAATCGCCAATGCTGGCAACCCTGAACCTTACAGTTTACGCGTGTCGCCTGACACTTTTAGCATGATCCAAATATTATGGTCTGGCCATTCGGAGTTCGAAATATGTTTGAGCTGCGCATCCAGTGCATTGGACCAAAGTAGCCATATTTTTTTCTGTTGGGACTCTAGGCCTGATGGCCCGATCTAACGGCAACACATGGAGACAAGAAAAAACTGGTCTAGCGCCTGATTGGTTAACTTTTTTTTACTTGCGCGTGGCCAGACCATAGTACTTGGATCATGCACTTTTAGTATGAGACGGGGCATGCAACGATAGTGGGGGACGCTTTATGCTACAAACTCTTAATTGTTTCTCCTTGCAGTCTTTCATCAAGAAGGACGCCAGGTGTTTAGCACTGGGACCAGCTGGATGTACGCCGCCGCCACATGGATTTTTTTGATTTTGTAAGTAAAGATCTTAAGTAATTCCTTCTTTTCTTCAGAAAGATAAGTGTTCCGATTTTGTCCTGAGGACCCATCTATGTGCGCTGGGAGCATCGACACTAACTGGTGGCCTTACTGGTGATTAGTTATTCGAGTGACACACGGTGTTCAGTCCACTCTTGGTAGGCAGGTTTGGACCAGTTCAGAGTGTTAGTGTGGTTAGTGTACCGGACGGGTATCTCTCGCTTTCTGGGGATCATGAGGAGACCTGCTTAACATCCTTCCTGGTAATAGAATTCATGTTGAGCCAAATGGGACCATATTATCGTCAAGCCATTATTGTTCTAGAGAGCAGAGGGACTAAATTCTTACTCTTAATTTCCACCTACGCATGTCGGTGGGTCCAGTTGACTACTGTTAAAGCTTCCTAAAATTTGACAGTTATTTTTTCTCTTAACGTAATAAATTTCTCCTTCTCCTTAACCAACCTCCTGGAAAATCAATACTCATAATAATTTGTTTATTTAAGTTTCGTGTTTTATCTCATACCTAAGATAATTTTACTTAGTTCATACTTAGTGTCATCGACTCGCCATAGACCTACACTATTCTGTATTATATACTCTCAGGAGATATCTATTTACTCCGTTCGGAGTACCGTAAGAACGTGTAGGAAACATACCATCGTTTCTTGTTATCATTTCATTCAGTTTTCCCATCTTGTTTGTTGCTCTAAGCCTCTTAGTTATACAGAGGGATTGCGTTCCCTGATTACGAGAATAATTGGAGAGCCCGTTTCTTAGAGTAAATTTTTCAAGAGAGCGAAAAGAAACTGCTGGAGATAGAGGTGGTATCAGTATGGCCTGCACAGTGGAAAAAAGAGGACGCTGCTGGATAAAAGTCCGCTGACAATTCAAATCTCAACGAATTTTAACATTCTTTTTATAATTCTCAGGAAAAATGTCGCCATAAGCCGTGGGTGTTACTTTTTTTAAATTCTGTACTATGACTCCAAAAACTTGTTTTATATCTATTCAAATACATTTTTCAGTAATCCATTTCATCTGTAAATTTTTTTCGAGATTATTTTTTATCAATGATGATAAACTTAAGAATTACATTATTAAAATTTATAATGGAGAATAAAAACTGTCGGACAAAATTTAAGAAATGTATGTGTTTTTCCATAAAATCTATGACAAAAAGTGTTTTTTATACATGAAAATTTGTACTATGTGTACTATTAACTGTTACATATTAAAAATTTTGTAATATAACTTAAAGACAATGTTTTAGTTGCATTAGGATCCATTCATCAACCCCTAAAACCACCATAATAAGTGCACACTATCAACCCCCATGGCTTTTACTGATATTTATAAGCGTCAACATGTTTTTAGGGACATATTATGATGTGGAAATTATTTATCAGGTATGTAGAAGTGATAATTTCTTATTCATTTTTTTTTTTTTAATTATATTAATTCAATAATTGTATTTTCTTTATTGAAGTATTATAATTATAAACGTCACTTAAAGTTGGGATGTTTTGTTTTATATGTGATTCACCTGATAATTTTTTTTTGGATTTTTTTGACAAGTGATAAATTTTTTTTTATCTTTACTTGAAACATAAGTTTATTAAATAATTATTTTTAATTTATAAAATGAGTGTAGTTATAATAAAAATAATAATAAAATAATTTAAAGTATATTGAATGATATTAATAACTTTGTTTCATTTCTTTTTGTTTCTAAATTATTCACATTTATTTTTTATTAAATTAACTATACTAATAATAATAATAATTAATTACTCTTAATTATAAGAGTATTATTTTTTTATATCATTTCATTGCACGTTTCCTTAATGCAGTATTATAGTTTGTGATTAGTCAAAAATAACTTTAGACAACAATTATTTCTTCGGTAATAATTTATTTTAAAGCAATAAAACTTTTTGCATCAAAATTTTGACATTTTTGCCGGTCAATAATTTAAAAATAATTTTTACTATGCCGATTTTATCACTAGAGAGCACCAAAGTCAAGATAACAAAATGAAAAAACAATAGGCGGTCAAGTTACAGCCTCTCAAGCACATCAGATCTGAAAAAACGAATAGTTGTTTTGAAGCTGTGGCATGTGGTTAGGCATCCTCCCTAACCTAACCCCTACAATAAAATAAGTATAAAAAATTACAATATACAATAACACACATAAATTCGAACGTTGAGCTTTAGATATGTCCTTCATTTTAACTAAAAGGTATATAAAATGAAATCACAATATGCAGTGTGTCAATAACAATAAACCAGTTTCACTTGCAGATAACAAATTTAAAACAAAATATGATGTAATGATAATAATTATGAGTTTTTAAATGGCGGTTCACTATTTGAACAATGAATTGTTGATAGTTATAAAGCAATTCAAAAATACAAAACATAGTTTCGTCGAGTGAATCAGATGAAAATTTGTTCTAATTCGTAATTTACATAATCAAGAAGACGATTCCAGAATACAAGAAAATAAAATTCTCGTCGTTCAACTAAATTTACATATTGGATCCGCCATTTTGTATTTTTAAATTCTAGCTTTGGATTTCGTATTCAGCGATCCCAAAAATCCCCGAATAACAATTTTCAGCTAAATTCAGTAATTTTTTAAAAAATATGTCCGCCATATTAAATCCGCCATTTTGAATTTTGAAATTCTGACATTGGATTCGTATTCAGCGATCCCAAAAACCACTGAGTAACAATTTTCAGCTGAAATTAGTAATTTTTTTAAAAAATGTGCGCCATATTGGATCCGTCATTTTAAATTTTTAAATTCTGACATTGGATTTGTATTGAGCGACCTTAAAAACATTAAAATTGGAGGTTTTAAATTTTTTTAGTTACAAGATGTAAGATTCTTTAAAGTTGTAAAGACGCAAGTTTTTAAATTATGGCACTTATGTGTCTGTGGTGGCCGCCATTTAAAAAATGTTAAAATGAGCCACTCGGCATTCGATTTCACATAAAAAATGCTAAATTTTAAGCTATATAACTTTGCAATATCTTAAAACCACGAGTGGACAAAGTCATTTGCCTTTTCACATGAAATGACCCACATATATATGTGTGTTAAGTTAATCTTGGAACTTTTTCTCCTAAAATAACTTAAAAAACGTTTAGAAATTAAATTGAGTAATTTTGTTTAATTTACTTTTTTTGTAAATCAAAATTTATTTGAATTTTTATTCTTTACTTGCAAATTTAAAGAACAATTCCTAAAAAAAAAAATATTTCTAGCTTTGTTTTTTAAATTTACTCTAGAATATCTAGAAAAAATATTCCATGCAGCAAAAACGATCAAAAATATTGTTTACACAACTTTTTAAATAAACAAACTTCGGTGCACCAAATAGCCCCGCTTGACGATAATCTATTTTTAATTAACCATTTGCATGGTTAATGCTACCTACCATATTTTTTCGCTGTGTGTTATTATTAAAAAAAAAATTTTCCTTTTTAATTATAATAATTTTTGTAAAACGAGATTAAAAATAAGACAGAATATTATGCGAAAAAGTGCTCATCAGCAATATGGTCTTGAAGAAGGTCTACACTTCAGTATCCCCAATATGTCTCCATGGCGCTCTGGTGTTTCTATTAAATATCCACGGGACTCCTCGTACAGTGATGTTATAAATAGGTGTTGGGAGTGAAAATAAAAGAAATAAAGAAGTTGAAAATAATAACCTCTGTTCTGACGACATGATGGCGGCCGCGTTTTCCGGTTAGAGAATCAACAGAGGCTTCGTCCAGGTCGATATACATCTCGTGATCAGCACAATCCTGATCGCTGCCTGATAACCTTTCCAAGTTTCGCATTATCCTGTAATAAAACATGAGTAAATTGTTAGATTCTATATTAGTATTAACTTACACTTTATACGTATTATGTATGACAGATTAACATTTTCATTGCTGGCTTTAGAATTTCATATTAAGAAGTAATAAAACAGACTAGCTCTACAATTTCCCATATGATTCTGTACATACTTATGGGTGATTCTCTGTAAAGTGGGCAATTTTATTTCTTTGTATTATATCTTTAAACATCTTAACATTTAATTATCAATAATGGACGAAAATATTATTTAAACATCCCTAAACTATTACACATAAGAAAAGACTATAATTTTGTACAATTATTCAATTAATATTCTGAAAGTTTAAGTCAAAATGTTCAATTTTTATCGATGCAATTTTTCATTACATCATTATAATTATTAATAATAATTAAAATATAAGTGTCCTTAAAAATCTTCATGCGAGCACGACAAAGGATAATTCTGTATAAATAAACTATAAGACGTGCACTTTTTATCTCAATATTATTAGGAAGTCAAAAAAAACATAGTTATTCTCAAATCTCCAAGAGAAATTGTGAAATAAATTATATTTTTCGTATTTTAAAATAAAAACAATAGAAAAACACTGCGTATTTTTATTAGTTTTTTTGCCGTGCCTTGTCATAACTTTAGTAGTTCAATATAAATATTAATAAAAAACCGTTGAAAACCTAAAGATGGGAAGGACAAAACTTTGTGTCAAGACGTTTTTTATTTGCTTTTGTTTAAAATATGTATAAATGGATTTTGTACAAATTTCTTTTGTCGTGGAGTCCTTTGTCGTGTGAAAACATTTACATGCAATAGGTGCGAAGCAAGAAAAAAGTGGACCTGTGTCTGAAAGTTTACTTAAAATTGGTAATATAGTTAAAAGTTTTGTTCTCTTAATACTTTTAATTAAATTTACTTTATAAGAGGATAAACGCAAATCATTTAACACGATTAATAATGCATATAAGCAAGGATATAAGTTTTGGGTGCCTCTCGATGATACGACTTCGGATTGTGTTTGAGGTTAGTTTTCTTGTTTGTTTGTGACACAAACTTTTTCATTTTTTTATTGTTGTTTAATTTTTTTTACTTATTTATAAAATATATACAAAATGTGGTACACAATGTTATTATCGCTAATCTGAGATAGGTTTTAAAGTTATTCATTTATTTCCATCATTAATAAAGAATTCAAAAATGATACTAATTATAAAAAATACGTTTTTCTAAAAAAGTCTTTACACTGCCTTTAAAATAGTTTTGTAGCGTAATCACTTTACATATAACTTCTATTGATCTTAGTAAATAGAAATTACTAAAAGAATTCAAATTTCTAACCACTTAAAAAAAAAATATTATTTTCTCGAAAGTGACCGGTTTCTGGAGAACCACCCATATAGCTTTACAAACCCGCGTGGGGTTTCCAAGTTCTTAAAAAATTCTTAATCTTAAAAATAAATGTCAGGCAGCAGGCTAAGATTCAATTTCCTTTGTTACTGGAAATTATATTTTCAGCTAGATGGCCAAAGTTCATTTATTTTCAGAACTCTAGTTGTAATGGAAACTGGACAATCTAACTCGCGACGAAGATTAAACTCAGTATTTGCTACAAGTTATAAAAGACTATCGAAGTCGATTTTCAGATGCAAATAAAAGTATATTATGAAAGCATTAGTACAAAATAATCCGAAAATGAGTCATAATAAATCAAGCTTCATTACTACACATACAGTATATAATATAATAGTTTATTTGTGATACAAGTGCGCATAAATAAATTGTGTCCGAAAAGAGACCCAACTTCATAATTATTATTTCACTGTCAAGGGTGGATCCAGCGGAGGCGATAGGGTGGCGCCCCCTCTCAAAAGCTTTAGATTATCACATGAGAGAGAAAGAGATAGCACTATATTGTTATCTCATTCTATCTCATATATCGCCCCATCCAAAACCCTAGTCTGTATCCGCCTTTGTTCACTGTTTACAGGGGCGGCGCCAGTTGTGTGAAAATAGTCCACACACCAAATTTTTTCGTGTGTGGATTTCCGCACACCAAAATTTGTTTTTTAAAAAATTTCAGATAATTCTATTACTAACGGTGCAATTTTTAGTATGTATAATTCCAATAAAAAATGCGATTTTTTTAATTATTAAAAATTTTTAAGTTTGAATTTTGCATTACACTCACTCCCAGTACGTTATTAACGTTACACATAGTTACATAGGTGCACTGTTTTCAGACAGGCAGCGACCAGAGCTGAGATGCTCGCTACGTTACGTTAATAAGCATGCGCAGTTCTCATTAACGGAATACTGGCGAGTTTTTATAGCCTAGTCATGGCACAAAGTGCACTACACAGCGCAAACCTTGAAATAACTAACTGGCGATTTTGTAGTTGCAATGAAAGCCAACAAACTTTTTAACATTTTATTGTTGTTGTTTTGTTGTCTGAGCAGATAATAAAGATAATAATTGTGAAAGATATAGAAAGCTAAAATGGATAAATTCATTATTAGAAAAAAAAAGAGAAAAAGAAAATAACATTACTGATTTCACATGTGTTGAAAAGCAAAGAAGGTTAGGCTCGTTCGACATACAAAAAGAGAGCATTGAAAACAAAAATCCCACTTCTGATTCCCAAAACTCTTCAAGAAGTAGTAAAAATATTAAAAGTGGTAAAGATGAACACAGTTTATTGCATCTCAACGCTTACAATGACGTAAAACGTAAGTATAATTATTCCAATTGGATAATAGTATATTAAGCAACAAGGGGTTAAAGGCAGCCATTTGTTTACGCTGATGTTTGTGTACGAGTGACAGTCGAAGGCGAAGCCCGAGACAAAACGAGTACACAAACATCATTGTAAACAAATTGGACTGACTTTAAACCCGTGTTGCTTACGATACTTTTTATTCCAAAGGCACAAAAGAGGTGCTTTTAAATGCTTGTAGGTTATGGTCGAAAGGCGTTCATTTGTTGGACTGTTAAGCCCTAAGTACAATGAAAATTTTAGTTCGTAAGCAATGAGATAGAAAAGGACAGACATATATACCTGCCTTTTTCTAACTCATTCTTAAGAACTAAAATTTCACGATTTGGCGATTTAAAGTTTCATTGTGCTTAGGGCTTATGAAAATGAAGTCCATTTTTTCCCTAAGGTGAAAAAAATGCATGGATCAGCTGTTCATTTTTTCCCTAGGGAAAAAATGGACGCCATTTTCACACGGCCGAACAAATGAATGCGTTTAGACCCTACCTACAGGCATCTAAAAGCGCCATTTTTGTGCCTGTGGGATAAAAAATATTTTTCTAGACGTATTAAATTCCCAGTGGCAACATGAATCTTGAATTTACATGTTACTATAATTTTTATATATGTTGAGTTGAATGTTTATAAATTACAATGTGCTTGAAAATGAATGTTAAGTTGTTGTATGTAAACATAAAAATTTACACTGAAAAAATTATATCCCTGATACGCTGATATAATTATGGATAAATCGACCACAATGTATCGTTAATATGAATCGCAATATTGTCGTATTTATGCTTAAGCCAAACATTTGATTGATGGGCGCATGATGCTTGTAAAACTGCGAGTGAGATTTTGAGGTTATGTAAAATGAGCAGAGGTGTATCGATGCAGTACTGTAGTTTCCTTAGTGTAATTGTCATTCTAAATTCTAGAAAAACTGACAAACATAATTA
This sequence comes from Ganaspis brasiliensis, assembly GCA_037103525.1. NCBI lineage: Eukaryota > Metazoa > Arthropoda > Insecta > Hymenoptera > Figitidae > Ganaspis > Ganaspis brasiliensis. The sequence continues at coordinate 2,536,808 of JAZKLR010000266.1, read as the reverse complement.
TAAGTCTAAAATAATCATTGTTTTTTCAGTGCATATAAAGTATAATGAAAATAATAATTATAGAATACCAATAAAGTGTAATAATAAGATAAAACAATCAATTTTATGAGAAAAAATAAACACAATAAGAATATAACGTAAATAAAACATAACAATTAAATTAAAATAACAAAAGTAGACGAGCCGTAAATAAATTATAAAAAAAATTGCTATTATTTAATATTGTTTTAGGAACCAGTGTTGCAAGCGCATTTAAAAACTGGAAGAAAGATTATCCCTGACTCGATTTAAACGCAAAGGACCTGGCAATTTGTGCGGTCTGTACTGAAGCTTTATTTAAAAACTTGGTTGTTCCAAAAGATCCACAAAGCCAAAATTCCTATACATCATGGGTAGAAGAAGGATTTGGCACGTGGAAAAACGCAAATTCTAGAATAAGGAATCACGTGAGAAGCTATTTTCACTGCGAAAGTGCCAAAGCTCTCAGGAACTTAAATAAAGTTAACGTTCATCAATATTTAATCGACGGCCTGAAGAAACAAATGGTAAATAATCGTATAGCTCTACGACAAATTTTTATTACAATTAAATTGCTTGGACAACAAGGATTGGCTTTACAAGGGCAAGAAAATAACGACAAATCCAATTTTATTAGAATTCTAAAAGCTCAAGCAGAGAACGTTCCAGAACTAAATGTATGGTTGCAAAGAAGTGGACCCAAATGGTTTCATCATAAAATGCAAGACGAAATACTGGAACTTATATCTTCAAAAGTGGTTTATGCTCACCTAAAAGAAATCAGAGATGCCGACTTTTATTCAATTTTACTAGATGAAGCTTCCGATTTTTCTAGAATGGAGCAAACATCCGTATGTTTTCGAGTTGTTTTAAAAGATCTTGTTTCTTCAGAATATTTTCTAGAATTTTATTTTATGGCTAGCACCAGAGCAGAAGCACTATGTGCAATAGTGAAAGATATGCTTATACGTTTTAATTTGCCATTAGAAAAATTGCGAGGCCAGTGTTACGATCGGGCAGCAAATGTTTCTGGACATTTAACTGGACTTCAAACGCGAATAAGAGAAATGGAAGAACGAGCACTTTTTGTCCATTTCTACGGACACAAAGTGAATCTTTTCCTTCAAGGCGCATTAGAAACAGTCATTTCTGCAAGAAACTTTATTGATGTCGTAAAGGATTTGATAAACTTCGTGCGCGATTCACCTAAACGTGTTGCTGAATTTCGAGATTTTCAAGAGTTTATAATGAAGAAGAAGACGAACAAAAAAAGTCAGCTTTAGCAGCGTACTGCCCGACGAGGTTAAGATTTTCTAAATTGAAACAAAAATTATACTTTTTTAAATTCTTAAAAGTAATTAAATTCTATTTATTATTCTTTTAAGTAATAGATAGACTGTGAAAATTAAATCGTTTAAAACAGTTCGAGCAAATTATTCATCGTTAATTGACTTCTTTCATCAAGTATCAACGGAACCCTATGGTAAAAAATACAGTTTTAGCAAAAGCATCCGGTTTTTTCTGAACACAGATTTACAAAACCCAAATTTGTGTGTTATTGATTCGTTAAAAAAAGTTGAGGCAGTCACAGATTTTTTAAGAAATTCTCGGGATTCAAAGTTCAAAACAGCTTGGGAAAAATCATTAGAAGATATTAAAAGATTTGAATGAGAGAAGCCTTGTCTTCTACGGCGAAGAAAAGTCCTAAAACCCTTAGATTTGTCTGACACCGAAAATCATCACTTTGAAAATCCAAAGCAAATGTATCGAAAAACTTTTTTTGAGATTTTTGACCAACTTCTCGAATCTTTACAAGGAAGATTTGATACTGAATCGTCAAGATTTTGCAAATTACTCGAGTGTTTCGCCGTTAGGGGAAAGTTGAACGAAGAGTCACTAAAAGTGGACAAAATTATAAACTTTTAAAAAGAAGATTTCTCAAAAGATGATCTTGTCAGAGAACGAGATATGTTTTTGACATTTACTGAAAAATCTTCAAAAGAAATTAAAAAATTACAAGATGTAGTAGATTTTTTACGTGAGAATGATTGGTCAATAAATTTAGTACCTGCTTACGTCAAATTTATTCGCTTATGCATGAATATTCCTGGTACATCATGCACAAATGAGAGAAGTTTTTCGGTTTTAAAACGCTTAAAAAATTATATTCGCTCAACCATGGGTCAGCCTAGATTAAACAATCTTGCTATTTTGAATATATACGACGATTATGTTGAGACCCTTGAGTTAGAAGCATTAATGGATGAATTTATTTCGCGAAACACAAAATGAAGCACAGTCTTCCAAAAAGGTTATAAATAATATATTTGTTATAAGTATAAAATATTTAATGTAAAAAATATATATATTGAATATTAGGGTAAGTGTTATTTTACGAAAGTTTGAATTTCTTAGGTCGCCGGGCTGAATTTACTTTAGAATGTGAAAAAAATGTGCTGTGCACAAGGGTAGCCGAATCAATTAATATTAACCCGTGCAACCGAAAGGTTAAACTTTACATGGGATTTTACATGGGATAAGTACATTTTTGTACGTTTTGTAAAATAACTTTTTTTTTATTAATCTTTTCCTTGACGATATGTATATTTATGGTTTTTGAGGTGCTGAACACGAATCCGATGTCAAAAATAAGATTTGACTGCTGCTAGCTGTCAAAACAGCTGTCAATAATAGACAGAAACAATTATACAGAAATCGGGAATCTTTACCTACTGCTACCCCACATAACACGTAATATTCCAGGGATATTCCTGGAATATTTTTTTGTGACATTCGGAATATTCCAAAGGAATATTGCTGTGACGTTACTGGAACGTTGCTATGTCCGACTCAGGGAATATTTCAGTGGAACATTCCATGAATATTAAATTGTAATGTCTCTGGAACATTACAATATAACATTGCAGGAATATTCCATTGGAATATTCATAGGTTTTTTAAAGCAAAAAAAAATTTAGTCTTTAAATTTATTAGTTCTTATTAGAATTTTTTATCATTTTATTTTTACATCTTAAAACAAATTAAAAATTCTAAACGCGACGGGAGGATTCGATCCCTAAACCTAAGACCTATCTAACGATTAACGCTCGCGGCTATTTTATCGGTATGAAAATTCTACAATAAAGCTGGATGAACTTCAACTATTTTAGATATGTATTAAAACTATATCTACTCGGTTTAGATTCTTATTTTCATACCGATAATAGCTGCGAGCGTTAATCGTTAGACAGGTCTTAGGTTTAGGGTTCGAATCCTCTCGTCGCGTTTGGAATTTTTAATTTGTTTTAAGACGAAAAAATAAAATGATAAATACTTCTAATAAGAATTAATAAATTTAAAAACTAAAATTTTTTTGCTTCAAAAAACTTATGAATATTCCAATGGAATATTCCTGCAATGTTATATTGTAATGTTCCAGAGACATTACAATTTAATATTCATGGAATGTTCCACTGAAATATTCCCTGAGTCGGACAAAGCAACGTTCCAGTAACGTCACTGCAATATTCCATTGGAATGTTCCGAATGTCACAAAAAAATATTCCAGGAATGTCCCTGGAATATTACGTGTTATGTGGGACACGTCTTATGTTGGTAAAAACCTTATTCTCACGTTTTTTGATTACGGATGTGTAGTTTATGATGAAATATCTGATGTACTGAACAAAAAATTAGGGTAAGCACGTATTGCATGTATTTAGTTTTTCTTTAATGTTTCTAAATATGAACATATTACTCCATTTAGACATAGAGCTGGGCTTTTAAATGTGGCTGGGAGAAGACAATATTTTATGTCAAACTTACTTTATTCAGTATTGTAGAGCGAAGTTCCGGATTATCTATCTATTCAAATTGATGTCTTAAAAATACCGACTCATTGCACTTGTAAGCTTGAATGATCGTTTTTATTAGAGGTGCCAGATTATGGAATAAATTTATAGAACAGATTAGGAACGTAAACTCATTACTAATCTTTAAGAATCTTACGTTTAAATTTTTATTTAATTTAGAGAGCTCAGTATTGGAAATTAAATATATTGGTAATTGAAGCGTTGGGTGCAATTAGGGCGTTAGACAAAAAACGACGATCGGAGATATTTTAACTCAAAGTTTTTAAACTTTTATAGATTAAAAACTGTAAATGCGAATTAAATAAACTTTCATAATTTGATTAACCATTTATTAAACTCTCCAATTCATGTGTTTACTTGACCGAAAGTTGTGATTAACTATTAAAAACTTATTTTTTTCGTAACCAATACTAACGCCCTTTTTGCCCCCAACCACTAAATGTTTTGGGCGTTTTATTGCTTTTTAAAGCAATAGAATTATGTGACATACTTCCAGATATTTATTCGTAGCATCATAAAGAAGCCTTAGATTGAAATGAAATTTTGTATATATAAACTAGAGTATATTGTTACCATTTGGGATTAATAATATCAAAACGGGCGTTAGCTGTCTAACACCCTTATTGTACCCAACGATTCAATTGCGTTTCATTAAACTGACTGATCCTTAATTTCTAATGAATTTTATTTGATGAGTGTGTTCAAATGTGTATTGCTATGCATATGAGATTACACATGTGTGATCTGGTTTCATATTACATTATTTTTGTGTATTTGGGCATTTATGTATGTAAATAGAAGGAAAAATCTTATGTGTAAAGTTAACAACAAAATAATATGATATCTTTCAACGATTTAGACGTAACTTTCAGGATATTATTCGCCTGAAAACTGTATGTAACTACAATTTGAAATTATTTTTTATTTACTATTATTATTATTGTTATTATTTTTATTAATATTATCTATTTTTCTCTCTGTTGCTAATATGATTCTAATAGTCCTACTTCTTAATCTCTGATTAGAGTGCCTTTTACTTTTATCTTGGATCTGGTTATCTTTAACGCATAAGCATAACTCATATGTACTTATGTAAAACAGATACATTACGCATTATATATAATTTGTTTATATCAAAACTAATTAGCCCTTAAAACTTTATATTAAATAAAAAAATAAAATATAAAAGAATTCGTTTCAATCCGTTTTTGTTTGCTGGGTAGTTATCATTTGTTTCTGACAAAATAAACATTTCTTGTTTACGTTTGGTTTATTGTAAATTATATGAAATTCAGAATAAATGTTTCATTTCTAGCAGAAAGACAGAAGATGATTTAAAAATAGCTGTAAAACAGGTATTTTACTTAAAAAGCAATTTTCTTAGGGCTTAGTTAATAATTTTCTTAGTGTCCGGTGATACCCGACACTTTTTTTTCATAACCATTTTTAGCGTAAAATAGTTTTCTTATACTTCTATTCCCTGTGTGTTTATTTTTTTAATTTGTTTTTTAAAGATATTGGTAATGATACCATAACTATGAAAACTACAAACATTAAAATTAAGATAATTATTTTACAGTTTATAATTAAAAAAGCTTAAGTGTCCGGGGCTACCGCCTCTCTCCTATAGGTTTATTAATAAAAAATAAAGGAAATTGGTTGATTCTGGGTAAGTATAGGGTAAAAGAGATTTAAAAATGCTTCCTTTATGAGTTACTAAAAAAAAACTAGTAAACCCTTAAAATATGCAAAAAGTAAATTGTTTACGCAAATATTAGTTATTAAAACAATTCAAAAGTCATGAAAATTGCAGACAGAAAAATTCGTAATATTTCTTTAATGAAAAAAACAAAAAACAAAATATTTCTAAGAGAGTTTAATGATAAATTGTATTAAACCGTTTAAATTGTTTGAACAAATAAACAATAATATTTTGTGCACCAAGAGCAGAAAGAAGGTGTTTTCCGACGAGTGCAAAATTTGCTTCCCGAGCAAAACGAGCCCAGCAATTTGCACGAAGACGAAAAATCTTTTTTTGCTCGAGTTCCACACGATATTTTGTGTAACACCTGTTCAGGTAAAGCACTAATTAATAATTGCGCGGATACCTACCAGACTGAAAAGTGTGCAGCAAAGTATACATTGTTGCTATGTGCAGCCATAACCTATTTTGCGTCTACTTTTCAGGCAAGATAAATTGTACTTTTCTGACAGGTATTGCACAAAATATTTAATGTAAAAATTTTCTGTTCATTGTTACTAAATAATAGATAGTTATTAAAAAATTTATTTAAATTCTTAGATTAGATATCAGGAAAATAAATCGATTAAACAATCGAATGTATATTTCGAATTATGAATAAGTAACTTCTTCATAGTTCTTCAATGAAAATTGACAAGAACCACATGATTCTAGCGGAATTTAATGAAAAGTTGATTTTTAAATTTTTTTCACTGTTAAAACAATCAATTAAATTAAATTAAATCAATTTATTTGTTTTTCTTTTAGCCGTTTAAAAAGTTGTAATCTTTTAAGATATTTAATTAAAACAAAGAATATGAAAAAAATTGTTTAAACAAATTAAAATTATTTATACACTTAAAAATTAATTTAAAAACGTAGCGAGCCTTATATTTTGTTAATTAAAAAAATTTATAAAAAAAGTGAAGTAAAAAAAATTATTTTAGACCTATTTACTTATAAATGCTGCATTTACGTTTAGGGGTGATTCTTAAAGGCACCCTTAGAGATGGTTAATTTGCAAAATAATAATAATACTCTACAGTGTCTTTAACTTTGGACATTTATCGAGATCTCATAAACTTCTGAGCCTTTTTCCATAAAATTAAGAACAATTTTTCGCAATTTTTAAAAAAATTACACTTTTTCTATGTATTTTGAATAGGAAAATAGGGAGTGCAAGCGGCACCCTTTAATATGGTCAGATAAAAAAAAAAAAAAATTAAGGAAATTTTTTTTTTTCATTTGAAGTCGATTTCCGTACGATTTTAAACGATTCCAATAATTTATATTTCTTGAAACACCCTAATGTACATACATAAAATATACAATATTGTTATATGTTATGTTAAACAGAACATCTGTCAAAATATTTTCAAACTCACCACAAATCGATCCATTCCTCAAGTCATAAAATTAATGTAACATTCCCCTTTTTGCTTCTTTAATAATAATTAAGTAATAGGGTAATGCCATCTTAAGTGGACCGCCTAAGCTTAAGTCCGAATAAATTGTTTGTGGAAGAAGATTACTAGTTGTTTTGTGTGCTATTCTTTACTTCACATAATTAAACATTTTATGGTGATTGATCTTTGATTTTATATTTGTAAACAAAAAATTTTTGATTATCAAAATAGCTCGAATTTTCGGGGAACAAAAATTTGTAACCTTGAGGGGACCACCCGTGAAAAACTTAAAAGAAATTAAAAATTCAATGCAAAGACGAAGAATTACAAAAGTTATTGAAGGTTTATTTAAAGAAAATAATTTTTGGCATATAATAAAGAAGAATTAATTGTAATACGCATCAAAATCTTATTTGTTTACAGAGTCACAATGTTTGCATGTGAAAGTAACTTTTATCCATGTTGGCACACTTAAAGTGTACGGGCCTCTGACACTCGTTACACGCAACTGAAATATTACAGTTCAATCTGACTAGCAATTCATCCATACAGATGATCCAGAAATCGGTGTACTCTGACGAAGATGATCTTGTCTTACTGCCTTCTTTTTGTTTGCTTACTTCATCGTGCTTCTTCTTTCTCTAGTGCAATTTGGCAATGTTTTCGGGTGATGTTAGTATCGTAATTTTCATTGCTTTACGGCCTCTGTAGGTGCACAGTTTTCTTTTTCAGGATTTCGACCTGGTTTGAAAGGACTTGCTTCTACTAACAAAGTTAATAGTTTAAAACAGACGACCTTGATGTTGACGTTTCGTCTGAAGTAGGTACCTCTTCATAAGCAGCAACTTGTGTCAATTAAGGCAGAACAAAATGGCGTCGATTTTTAGAATGAAGCTCTTGTTGAATTAACGCTGCTTGAATGTTCTCCCCTCTGATTTCGGCTTCTATAAAATCAGAATCGGTGAAAATATTTGCAATAAATGGAAAGATACCAGTAGCACAAAAACCAGATTTTATGTTTGAAGAAGTGAGTGCAAGATCCAATGCTTGACGAACAATACCAGGTATATGACGGATTGCAAATCTCTTGATATAATGATTAATCGCTTCTTTCAATAACTTTTCATTATTTTCTTTCGACCACAATCTGAAAATAATTTAAAATCATTTTAATGGCAATTTATAACCTTAAAAATTGTAAATTATCAATTTAAATGAAAAAAGTTAGGTGGTCCACTGAAGGTTACAAAATTTGGTCCATTCAAGGTGACATACATTATTTTAAGCGAACTGCAAAAATCTTTCTCAACCTTAAAATTATTACTTAACCAAATCTAGACATTAAATTTAGATGTCAAAACTAGCAGAAAGATTCCATCTTACATTTCAAAAGTCGATGTTTACGATACTTTGACACTTAAGAAGGACGAGCAATATTCCAATTCGCTATTTTTTACACAGACAATGTAATTAAAATGCGATAAATGCATTTAAAACTTATGTGTTCACCTCGAGACTCGATAACTAATGGATTACGGGTACGGCACTGCTATCCATGCTATTCATTTCACGCTTCAATTGTCACGTGACCAAAATGTTTCAAGCAGTCCACTCAAGGTGGCATGACCCTAATTATACTGTAATTAATCAAAAATTAAGAACATTTTAAAAAATATTTAAAACTTTATAAATACAAAATAAGAAAATGTAAAAGGACCAGGGTGGCGTTAATTTTTATGATTATAAATTTCTGGTCATTTCCCCGTTTTTTCTGGTCGATTTTTTGTATTTACTGGTCACATTTTTTTAAACTATAGGAAGTTTGAGGATATATTTATATATTTGCAATCCTCGGCTATCCTAATATTAGCCAATAAGTTCAGGATCCAAACTAGGAGAATAAAGACACCAGGACTAGGAGAATTACTCTTATATTTTTGACTATATATTGTTACAAATATCACAGTTAGTTACACAGTTTATGAATACCTCACACGCACGTCTACTTGCTAGCACGCCCAGAAAGAATCTGAAATCTCTCTCATTACGCGCCACTCAGGGAGGGGTGTGCGGGAACTTTAAAGCGTTTTCAATATTGATTGCAAACTCCGCGAGCCGGGTCCCCATACACTCCCCCCCAGTGATACCAAAAAACAAAAATTATTTTGCCGTTTTGAAGGCTCAACGAATTACATTCTGAGAGAGTATGCTACTATCTAAATCTGCGTGAATACTAGTTTTTACATTTTTTCTGCGTAAAATTGCTTGTACGAATTTTTCTGGTTTAATACCCTGTTTACCTACTTTCTCTACTATTTTGACAGCGCTCGATATAGTCTTCTGCCCTGAATTGTTTTCACTACCAGGTTTCGCGTTTGCCATACGATTTTGATTTAATTTTTTACAGGTTGCTGGTGTAAAACTAACACGTTTTTCTCTGTGCTCGTTACATCTTGTCGCGATATCTTGCGTCGCTAATTCAACATTCTCTTTTACGCTTTTTTTATTTTCTAAACTACTCGCAGTTACAATATTGTCTGCGGTGTTTATCGTCTGCTTATGAAAACTTACATTTTTGTCCAAGTCATTTGCGCAATTTTTATCTATCTGCATACCATGCGGATTATTAACAAGACGAGATGCGTATGACTTAATATCATATATCGGTTGTCCAATTATTTTTGACCCGGCGATTGGCATTTTTGTAATAACTCTTTTCTTCAACTCTTTTTTACTGTTTCTCGTATCTAATGACAGCCATTCTTCCTGAGGGATAAAATGAGCTCACTTAACATTTTCTACCGAAACTGACTTTGCTTTCCCGTTAAATCAATCTCAAACACTCTTTCAGAAACGCGTTTAATCACACGATGAGGGCCTGAGTACGGACATTGAAGAGCCTTTTTATTAGGTGGTGCTCGCAAAAACACATGCGAACAATCTTTTAATTCTTTGTGCACGAAAATTTTCCTGGTACCGTGATGTTCCACCGGCGCTGCCCGCACTTGATTCATGTGCTGACGGAATTCAGAGAGAAATCGTTTAGGATCGACTAGTTCGGATTCAGGCACGATTAATTCTCTTGGCACGCACAAACTTGATCCGAATATATACTCAGCTGGGGATGCTCCATCCTCCATTAAATTAATTCTTAATCCGAGTAATACTGTAGATAAGACGCGAGCCCAATTATCGTCGGCATGACATTTAATCGCGCCTTTCAATGTTCTTTGGAACCGTTCCACCATCCCGTTTGCCTGTGGATGATATGCGGTAGTGCGAATTCGATCACATCCTGACATACAACGGAGTTCCGTGAAGAAACGCGACTCAAATTGCGTGCCCTGATCTGTGGTCACAGTTTCAGGACACCCGTACCGTCTCAGCGCTAAAGTTCTTAATCGGAACTGCTTCAGGTCATTTTGAAAAACGATCCAGGAGTGTTAGGCAATAGCGAAACCGATTAACGAACATGTCTTGTGACCTTTGAACGCTGACAAGGAATACACCCTCTGGCCCACATTTTTATATCACGATTAATATACGGCCATATATATTTTTTCTTAATCAATCGCAGGGTTGCTGAAGCGTTTAAAAGAGCAGGATTGTGAAACAATTGAAACACCTGATATCTCAATGTTTTTGGAATTATAGGTCGAACCACATTACCTGAAGAGTCACAAAAAACCTCGACGAGCTCGTCACCTAAAGTCATTTTTTGAAATTTGAGCGAAGGCAATGTAACCGCATTCAAACGAGACAACGCGTCCGCGATTACATTCTCGTTTCCAGGAATGTGCCGAATTTTGTCCGTGAATTGAGAAATGTATGCAATTTGTCTTTGCTGACAAGATGACGATTTTTCCGAGATCTGTGACAATGCATACACTAAAGGCTTGTGATCCGTGACTACTGTGAATTGGCGACCTTCCAAAAATGTCTAAAATACTTGATAGCCTCGTACATTCCGTTAGCTCACGATCATATGTACTATAGCGTGTTTGCGCAGGCGTCAATTTCCTTGAAAAGAACGCTAAGGGTTTCCATTAATCGTTTATCATTTGTTCCAAGGCCGCACCGATTTCTGTATCAGACGCGTCGGTAATCAAGCGCGTTTCAGCGTCGTTACGAGGATGGGCCAGCGATACGACCTCTATCAAGTCTTTTTTATTTTTTCAAAATCGGTCTCTGCTTCTTCGTTCCAGTCAATTTTCCTTTTGTCCTTTTTTCGCACATCTTTAAGATACTCATGTAATGGAGCTTGCGCATGAGCAGCATGCGGCAGATTTCGGCGATAAAAGTTGACCATACCGAGCCAGCGACGCAATTCGTCACGATGGGACGGTTTCGGCCAGTCAGGTGATCGCTTTAACCTTTTCCGGTGTTGGTTTACACCCTTGACTGTCATTCGTATGACCGAGAAATTCCACTTCCGTCCGCCCGAACTGACATTTAGCTGTATTAATTCGAAGTCCGAATTTCTTTAACCGTTCGAGTACTATCCTTAAGTGTTTTTCATGCTCTTCGCGTGACTTAGATGCAATTAAAATATCATCTATGTACGCGAAGACAAACTCGAGATCGCCCAACGCCGAATAAATATACCTCTGGAACGACTGTCCAGCATTTCGTAAACCAAAAGTCATCACCGTGTACTCGTATAAACCAAACGGTGTAATGACAGCGATTTTTGGTATATCAGCGGGCGCGACTGGTATTTGATTATATGCACTAATTAAGTCCAGTTTCGAGAACATACTCTTACCGTGCAGATTTGCCGTGAAATCCTGCAGGTATGGAACCGGATATCTGTCAGGCTCGGTAACTGCGTTCAATCGCCTAAAATCGCCGCATATTTGCCAGCTGCCATCTTTTTTGGCTCTCATTAAAATTGGCGAAGCCCAGGGACTGCTTGACAATCTGCACACTCCAGATTTAACCATTGCTTTAAATTTATCTTTAGCGATCTTCAGTTTTTCTGGTGCTAACCGTCGAGCGCGTTGCGCCATGCCACTGGTGGACCAGTGTGTGGATATGATGCACCGTACTGCAAGCTGACAATGTTGCCAATGAATGCAATTTAGTGACTTCCGAAATTCTTTTAATAATTTAGCATATTCCGATGCCTTATCGATGGTACTAATACCATAACAGTTTACGGTTTTCAGCGTGCCGGCCATGTGCAATCCAGTAATCAAATCAATAATCCTACGCCCACGCAAATCAATAAGGAGGCCCAATTCGGACAGAAAATCTGCCCCTATAATTGGGTATGGCACATCAGCTATGCAAAACTCCCACTCAAATGCACGACGCGATCCCAAGCCTACTTGCAAGTGTTTATTACCGTACGTTCCTATTCGAGAGTTATTTGCTGCAAATAAGAATCTTTCAGAAGGAACCAAATTTTTACTACCGTCCACGGGAATGATAGAAATATCAGACCCGGTATCAATTAGAAAAATAAATCGCGTTCTTTTGTCAAAAATATGCAGACGCTTCTAGTCCTTGTTGTCACCGATTACGTCAATTCGATGAGGGAATTCTAGTTTCCCGATTCCTGCTTTTGTGACCACTTACACGGAGTTGTGCACCTTGTGGATTTATCTTTAAACCGCCTATGGTACAAACAAATATCTGAATTGGATTCGGATTCCGATCTGCTTCGCGATCTATCGCGCCAATTAATCGAACGAGATCGACCACGAAAATTTCCGCGACCCCGATAACGACCGCAACCATGCCCCATATTTGACTGATTCACTTTACTTTTTAAACTATTTAATTCAGTGATAATAGAGTCAATTTTCGAATATAACTGATCATTTGGTACATCAACAGCGGCAACGTTATTTGCCTCTTGCCGACCAGAACTTTGAACTTGCATTTCTGCAGTAATCTTATCTGCAATTTGAGCTAACTCAGTCAAATCTTTAGTTGAACTAGGTGCGAGAATTTGCCTGTGCAACGATGGTAAGTGCTCCATAAAAAGAGATTTTAACACCTCGTCGCTACATTGACCATTAGCAATATTCCTCATTTGACTGAGTATATACGAAGGCTTTCCGTTAAGCACTTCTCCCTTAATTAATGTGCGCAGACGGTGCTCGTCACTCATGCCAAAATTCGTGAAAATGGCCTTTTTGATCTGAGTATATATATCATCTGGAGGTTTTTTATCGAGAACAATACTACGCACGTATGTTAAAATATCTGAATTTACCCCCTCAATCAATATGCCTGCCTTTTTATTTTCTGTTAAAATATTTTTGCGTGTAAATAACCTTTCAACCTGGTGAAACCAGAGATCAGGATCATTTTTATTAAATGGAGGTAACCAAGTAATTGACGTTTCGTTATTCTGATTCTTATTTGGCGCCATGTTCACGAGAAAACACGTCGATGTAACTTTATCTTTACTATTGCTCTGAATCTGTTCCGCGGACTGACTTTTTCAATCGTTAATTCAGTAACTGTCGCGTCTTGATGCATGATTTGCAAGTTCGAATCAAATTCCTGGTTTTCTCCGACTGATGACGTCTTATCACGAATATTTCCCCTCGAACCGGAAGGAGTACTCGGTGGCGTACGCGGTGTTTTTTTCGACTTGAATGCTGGATTGTTTCCAAAAACTAAATTATTTCCAGAGTCGCTGATCCAGAACCTGTCGCGGAATTTTTTAAAATGCGTTGTTCTTGTTGTTGTGCTACCATAACTCAACACGATCCCAATAACCGGTGAAACAATACGGCAAAATCTCCATTTAATAACAAGAAGGGATAAAAACCGGTAAAATCAAAACAGAAGAAAAACCCCAACAAAATTATAGAAATTGCTCCTCAATGACCGACGCAGGTCACTCCGTCTGTATCCGATCAATGCCAACACCGAAAGTCAAAAACAACCAAAAAATTTTCTTAAATTTGCATTCACGTATTATTGCAAAACGTACCGAGTGCTGTCAACCTATTTTTACGAAAAAAGAAAAAAACAATGAGAATTATTTTATCCTAAGTATGCATATACTAATCACAAATACAAACATTCATACATATTAAGTTTGCACATGACAGAATAATTTTTCAATTTATTTCAAATCCGTAATTACGAAATATTATTTCAAATTCACTAAAAAAACAAATATTGACAGCTCAATCTCGAATGACAAATATCAAAATCTTTAAGATGGAACATGTGATATGGGTATGTGACAATTGAAAAACAATTATTTTATTTGATATAAACAATCGTAGTTAATCCCACAGCTGCTCCAACCTGAAACAGATACTTCAAGATACCACGCACTTACTTTCTACCTGAGCTGTCAAATATATATTGAAAATTTTATTATTCGCTCCTTTATTTATATTATGGCAAAAAAACGAAAACAAAACGAAAAAACCACTATATTTTATATGTATTTCGCATTAACACAAAATAATAATTTAAGTTAAATTCTATTTAAAATATTTTTCAATTAAATGACTCTAACCTTAAAATGTTCATTCATGAATTCTGTGTAATATTATCTTTCTTACTGCTATTTGCAAAACACGCATTCACTAATTATCAACATACCAATTCATATGTCATAACGCACTATTGTTAATTCATAAAAATTGAAATTACTTCGACTTTTCAAAGCTAATATCTTTAATTGTTAAAATCAAAAAGAAAATCTGTTACGTTATTTTTACTCATTAAAAAAATAAACATAGACGCTTACGTACATTATTAGACGATGACAAGATGAGTTTCCTTCTACCTTTGTTTCCTCTCGAAGCACTGGAACCTGCACAACATCGACAATCCTCTCTCCTCAAATCGTAAACAAAATATCCGTTGCTGAATCCAAACCCAAATTAACTGCTCACAATTTCTGAAGAAGGTTCTCCAAAAGAATAGAAGTTGAAAACATCCCGTCTCATATTGTGATTGCTTTGAATATTATTCGGTTTGTTTTGTTTTGCTGCTGAGTGTAGAGAGTTGAAGTCCAAGATGGCGCTGACAGACGTGTTAACATCCATTGACTGCTGCCCCAGTAACCCAGTGGGGTTTAAAAATGGCGACGACGGAATTTCATACGTCGTTTGGCTGCTGCACCGACGAATCCAAAATGGCGGAGTCTGGCTTACTACCCGTCGTTTGACTGCGCAACGGTGAAGAAATGGCGGGATCAAAATGGCGTCGTCTAATTTTCCAACAGACCACTGCGACCTTTGCTGCACTTCTGTTTCCAGCACATTTCACCACTTCACAAATTGCTCCAATTACCAGCTCGCACCTTCTTTGTTTCAGAATCCTCGTCCCCAATAATTGCCGGATGCACTTTTATTTCCAGTGAAACTTGAAAATAGTTAACTATTTTCCTGTCAGGATTTCCACTTAATTCACAGTAACACTTTTGACACGAATTACTTGTGAACTAAATTTTTCGTATTCTCAGATGCTGCAACAGTTTCTGAGAGTTTCGGCTTAAATTAATTAATATGTGAACACCACATTGAGCACGTGGCGTTCGCCGAAAATTAAAGATGGCGTGAGACACGTGTGAGTTGAGGCGAATTTCCTAAGTGTTGTTACTAAATTTTTAATTGCGAATTTAAGTAACTGTTTGTAAAATGTAACACCTCACACTGTATAACTTAATATTTATTGTGATTTTCTTGAGTTACTGTTATGATGCTTAGAGAATTCACTGATTTCTTGCTCCGTAGCTTGTAGTCGTAAGTCACCACTATAGGAAGTTTGAGGATATATTTATATATTTGCAATCCTCGGCTATTCTAATATTAGCCAATAAGTTCAGGATCGTTCCCGACCATGTCCCCGAATGCAATTCCCCGAATGGACATTTCCCCGAATGCAATTTCCCCGAAGCCGATTCCCCGAAAAAGTATTTTAAATATATTCCCCGAAAATCATTTCTCCCGAAAAAGTATATTAAATATATTCCCCGAAAAAAAAATTTATGTAATAAATTAAAAAACAAAAGATTGTTGTTGAAAAAACATTCTGTAATGACATAACCCGCATTTGGCAAATAAAATTTGTTGTGTTTTTTGAAACTGATATTTTTAAAATTTCTAAGTTTTTAATATGAATTTCGAAGTAGAAGTGTTGAGCTCCAAGAGATTATCAATAGATGGATATTTATACATAAAATCTAAAGACTTGGATGGATTAACATATTGGGATTGCAAGAAAGTGAGAGACGGTGAATGTACAGCTCGGGCAGTTACGAAACTAATTAATGGAAATGTACAATTAGTAAAAGGTCCTAATGTGTCAAAACATGCGGATCATCCACCTATGAGAGAAGAAATTGAAGCCGAAAAAATTAAAATCCGAATACAGGAAAGGGCAAACGAACCACACATCCCTCCAGCTGCCATATTACAAGGTAAAAAAAGTTAGGAGAGTTAAATATCTATTTAATTGTATTTAATTTGTAATTTTTATTAGTTTATAATTCCATTTAAGATGAATTAGCTGGAAGATCTGGAAGAGTATTGTGTTTTCTACCGGAACGCGAAAATCTTAAAAAAAACAATAAGAAGAAAGAGACGAAAACAAGCTCTTCCCAACCCCACTTCACTCGAAGAACTCGGAGAACTTCCGGATGATTTTAAAGTCACTTTCACTGGCGACAGATTTTTAATTTATGATTCGGAGGGCCAAAATGATATTGAGGACGGAAGGGTTATAGTGTTTTCCACAAGAAGAAATATAGAACTACTCAGCAAAAGTCGTATGTGGTATTTAGATGGTACTTTCAAAGTGGCTCCATCCATATTTACTCAAGTTTTTACAGTCCTTGGTACAGCCTCACAGAATCCAGAAGATCCAGATTCCCAAACTGTAGCTTTACCATATGCTTACTGTCTGCTGTCATCCAAAGAGTCATTACAGTATAATACCGCCCCCCTGTCAAAAATATAATGTGAGAACCATGTTTAAAGAGTGTTTTGTTCAGTGTTTACTTGGTGTAAGTTGGGTGTTGAGAAACCCAATTGAGTGTGTTTCATCCATGTATATTGGAACACTTTAGTGTTTCATAAACACTTTCTTACATTTCAGTTGTTTGTGAGAAATGTGTTCCAGATACAAGAAAAGTATGTTGAATAGTAGTTGTGAAACATTGTAGAAGCAGTCTTTGAACACTTATTTTATAATGTTAACACACATTTAACACTTTCTTCACATTGATTCTCTACTATTACAGTGTCTAATGTGTGTCGTATGATCGTAAATAGAATGTTTACTTTTTCCAAAGATGCATGTTCTATTATCGTTTTAGGGATGTTCTCGTGACTAGAACTGAAAGTTCTAGGATCGTTAAAACAATTAAATGTTTATTTTATGCACAAAAATAGATAAATCATTTAAGAAAATTAATTTATTGAACCAAAAGCAAAAGATAATTATAAAATAAAAAAAAACAATTTTTTTCTTATTCAGTTTTATTTTTCACCGGTTCAACTCCTCCCTTTGAAGGTCTGAAGGTCTAGAACTGTTGTACACTACCAAGTTTTCCCCGCACATATTTCTTTTTATTTCAGAATATTTCAAATTTCATTGAAAAACACCTAGTCTGTAGCGATATCACGGAGATGGTCACCCATAGAATCTCTAAATAGTAACCACGCTTGACCTTGCTTAACTTCTGTGAGCGTGGGGTCTGGTCATTCCTAATTTGGTATCGCTGGTTGAAAGAAATATTATATATCTTTAATAGAAGCTGACTGTTCATGTGAATATCGTGTTTTGGAACTTCTTTTTCTTCTTCTTATTGAAAAAGAAGAAGTTCCAAAACACGATGTTCACAAACATATAATTTTGAATAACAAAAGTTGTGAACTTGATGTTTCTATAACCTTATACAAACATTTAAATATGTGTCGGTACATAGTTTATTGTGAATTTCATTTACTTCATAATAAAGTGTATGATTAATGTTATACAATACACAAATAAAACTTCAACTATCTGTTAAAACCATGTTCTCAAAACACGATGTTGACATGTAAAGTTTGAATGACAACATCAAGTTGTAACATGATGTTTCTTTAATATTATGCAAACATCCAATGCATGTTGGTATAAAGTTTAAAGTATTTCGTTTACTTCTTGACAAAGTGTGTGTCTAATGTTGCAGAACACAGATAACACTTTTAATTTCCTGTTTAAAATGTGTTCTTGAAACATGAAGTTCACAGGCAGCCGTAACTGATTTATTGCTTATTAAAAGCTGTTGACATCGTGTTTTGTTACATTGTAACAACATACATAAGTGTGTCATAAAATAGTTACATTTATGTACTTTGTGAAAGATCTAATAGTTTGTGAAATTGTAGTTTTTCTACACTGTACGAACTCTGAAGTCTCTTTTAAAAAATGTTTCATGGGTTTTTTTTCTATCTGTAGAAAAATAGTTTTCATAGTGTTTTGTGAATCATACACCAAACAAAATATTCTACGTAAAAGCCGTGTTCATACTGCGTTCAATTATAGAAGCGTGTTTGATGGTATTTGGAAGCACGGATATCCATGTTTAAGCAAAATAAAACTATTTTAAAGCATTTATAAAACATACAATTGTTGACTAGATTTTCGACATGGCCTTAATGCTATAGTTACAGCTGCTGCAGATTTCGGTGTGTCCAATATTCAACCGACAACAGTGATGAGCGACTTTGAAGTCGCTATAATAGTTTTTGGCCGTTTCCCCGTTTTTTCTGGTCGATTTTTTGTATTTACTGGTCACATTTTTTTAAACTATAGGGAGTTTGAGGATATATTTATATATTTGCAATCCTCCTAAACCTATTTAGAGAAGAAAATAAGATTCAATTTATTAAACTTCCAAATAAAATTGATATAAAAAATAATAGTAATGTAGAAGAATTTATTAAATAATTATCATTTTTTATTTGAATTGGAGTAAATATATTTATGTTGATTGTTAAATAAAATATTAAACGTATTCTATATATTAAGGTTAAGGAGATACAAAAAAACATTAGAATGAAGATTATAATATTGATATTTCAATTTAAAATTAATTCATATAATATATCTTTAGAAAAGAAACCTGAAAGAAAGGGAATTCCACATAAAGATAAATTGGCAGTATTAAAGTAGGTAATTGTTAAAGGTGTTTCGTAAATTAAATTTCCTATGAATCGAATATCTTGAAAATTTATTATTGAATGAATTATTATTCCTGAACATAAAAATAATAGAGATTTGAATATAGCATGAGAAATTAAGTGAAAAAATACAAATGAAGTTAATGATGTGGATAATATTATTATTATAAGACCTAATTGTCTAAGGGTTGAAAAAGCAATAATTTTTTTTAGGTCAAATTCAAATATAGCATTGATTCTAGAAGTAATTATTGTTATTAAACCAATAAATATAATAAAAAAATTGAATTTATTAAAAATAAATAATTTATTAAATCGAATTAGAAGATAAATTCCTGCTGTTACTAAAGTGGATGAATGGACAAGGGATGATACTGGGGTTGGGGCAGCTATGGCGGCAGGTAGTCATATTGAGAAAGGAATTTGAGCTCTTTTTGTTATAATTATGATTAGAAATATTAATATAAATAAAAAGTTATTTAATTTATAATTATTTAATAAATTTCATGAATTTATATTTATTAATATAAAAATTATTATTAAAAGTATAATATCTCCAATACGATTTGATATAAGTGTAATTATTCCTGAGTTTAAAGAAATTTTATTTTGATAATAGATAATTAGACAATAAGAAATTAGTCCTAATCCATCTCATCCAATAATTAATCTAAAAATATTTGGTCTGATAATTAATAAAATTATTGAAATTACAAATATTATTAAAATTATAATGAAATTTTTTTTTTTAAATTCTATAATTATATATTCTTTTCTATATAATATAACTATTGAAGAAATTAATGTTACAATTCTTAGGAATCTTAATGATATTCAGTCAATTAAAATTAAAAATTCAATATTTCAATTTATTAATGAAAAAAATAATCATTTAATAATAAAAATTTTTTTGTAGGTAATTATAATTATTCTTAGTAATAATATAAGATTTCTAAAAATTAAAAGGAAAAAAAAATAAATATTAAAAATAATTATTTAAAATATTTTGAGTATTTTTTTGAGAGAAAATAAACCTATTTATCTAGCCAATAGGTTCAGGATCCAAACTAGG
This sequence comes from Ganaspis brasiliensis, assembly GCA_037103525.1. NCBI lineage: Eukaryota > Metazoa > Arthropoda > Insecta > Hymenoptera > Figitidae > Ganaspis > Ganaspis brasiliensis. The sequence goes on along the minus strand of JAZKLR010000266.1, from coordinate 2,516,547 downwards.
AGAATAAAGACACCAGGACTAGGATAATTACTCTTATATTCTTGACTATATATTGTTACAAATATCACAGTTAGTTACACAGTTTATGAATACCTCACACGCACGTCTACTTGCTAGCACGCCCAGAAAGAATCTGAAATCTCTCTCGTTACGCGCCACTCAGGGAGGGGTGCGCGGGAACTTTAAGGCCTGTTTTTAATACTAATTGCGAACTCCGCAAGGCGGGTCCTCACAAAACTTTCAATTTTTTTTAGAAAAGTAAAGAAACTAGGATGCACAAATAAGTTATAAAATTCATTAGCTATAATTTTAATTTTTGCGAATTTTATTAGATAAAATTTTTTTTTAGACAAATTATTCATCGAATTTGTTTTTAATCAAATTGAAATAAGAATGAATTTTTACTTCACAGGATTTTTTAGATCAGCGAATTCATATTTAACAGAATTTTTTTTTAATTAAACTATTTATTTAAAAGAATTTCAATTCAACCAGATTTTAATTTAGCAGAATTTTCTTTTAACAGATGTTTAAGTAAGACAAATTATTAAATACACTAAGAAAATAAGCCTCTAGCCAATTTCTGGGTTAAGGGACTCTGAACAAAACAAACAAGGTAACGCGATCACAAACAAACTTCAAGGTTAACAGTAGCATTTAATCGGCTAATAAAAAAGAAAGTGCTTTGCAGGTGCTATATCAACAACCTCTCTTAACTAAATTTAATCATAAATTGGTTATATTTAGTTAACTTATTTTCTCAGTGATATGCCTGAATATCTATATCACCAACTCTTTATTTATCTGAATTGATACTTGATAAAATTGTAATTTCAGACAAATAAAGATCCGGTGAAATGGATTTCGAACATTTAAAAATTCGCCTGGCTTAAAATTCTATATAATAAGAATTTAGTTAAATAAAAATTCTGTTAGATTAGAATTCCTTAAAACAAAAAGTAGGTTAAAAGGAAATTAATGCAAATAAAAACTGTATAGAATACGAATACGGTGACCTAAAACTTATGTTAATTAAAAATTCGGATTAATTGAATTTCGGTTAAGAATAAATTCAAAAAAGTTCTGTTAAAAAAATTCTTCCTAATAATACTCTAACAAATAAAAACTATATCTAATGTATTTTAGAACTTTTCACCAGTATCAAGAAATTCACGGTTTAATAAGTAATTTCCAGGGTAATTCTCGGTTTTCCTAGTCAATTTTAAAAATCCGGTCATCTCACGGTTTTTTCCAGTTTCCTAATCCAATCGCCGTCCTAAAGATAAGCAAAGAAGTCCACAAAAAAAATAAATAAATTCGTCAAAAAATTAATAGGTATGTTTTCAAAAAATAAAAATTAAAAAATATGTATTTAAAACTTTAAATGATTAAGAAAATCTTGAAATATTAGAAAATTTAGAAAAAAAATGGTGAAAAATTATTTTCCAGTCGTATTTTACTTTTTCCCTGACTTTTTCCTGACTTTTTCAGGTTTTCCAGAAAGCGTAGCATCCCTGACAGATTTCTGCCAGCAGAGGGCTCCACATTGAGGGAAAAAGGGCGCATGTGATTCCTGCCTTCTCATGGTGGAACCTGTCTGCCTAGAAGCCAGATTAAGACTTCGAGGGACATTTCATTGCGCAACAAGCGAATCCTTCATCATGGATCTTGTCATCAAATAATGAGATCCGAGGAATGAGGAAGAGAGACGCCCGAGTTTCAATGAACTTCGCTTGATTTTCTTGGTTGAGTCCTTGCGGTCCTTGGTCCCTCGAACGAAAGTCATAGACTTTCCTATTTTTTTAAGTCCAGTGTAACTCCTTTTTATTTTAATTTAAATTCAAATTAAATTCGGTGCTGGCTGACAATAGCCATGTGATGATGATGGTCGATATGGCCATTCTAGGCCATATCGATATAATTTACGAATTTCATGTACAATTTACATTTTAATCTTTGTTATTTTACTTTTCTGTGGATTTTAATACGACACGAAAAAATTAAAACAATATACAACACCGAACATGGCAACTAAAATATTATTTCATTTTAATTTTATTTATCGCGGCACACACTTTTCTCACCGTTCTCGACTTTTTATCGAGTCAGGAAAGAATGAAATAAAAAATCAAAGTTATTTTATGATTCCTTATTTCCCACAAATCCCTTCTACTATATTCTTTTGTCGGAAAAGTGTGCAGTTTTTTTGATAAAAATTGTCAAAATGCAATTTTTAGGTGAATAGAGACAAGTGTTTGACAACTGACGTCAGGATTTCCTCACTGCCTTTGACTTTTTATCGAGACAGTAACAGTGGTAACAGGTAACAGTGAGCAGATTCACACAATACTACCAACGTTGTAAATAGTCAAATTTACTGTTCTTGTTAAAAACATTGATTTAGTTATTCTTTCTGTTTTACATTATTTTTCTTATTCGTACTCTCAGGCCAAAAAAAGAAGGACAATCAAAAAAAGAAAGTTCTTAAAGTTAACATCTTCTTAGTATATATACTATATACGGATACAACGGCTGACCTGTCAAAAATCTAAACCTATAGATTTTTATTATTCTTTCAAAAAATGGATAGTTAATGGTATAATACGTTTTAATTAATAAATATATTGAACTTTTTAAAATCTTTCAAGCTATGGTCAGATATGCTTTAACATTTTAGCACGTAATCCTGTAGAAATATGTATAAGCATATCTGACGATGACTGTACAAGGCTTCTAAACGTCACATTACGGTAAGAATGTATTTAGCAGAACGAAGCTACATTCAGCCGAAGATGCTGCTAAATTACATGAGTACCTAAGTGCCGTTTAAAGAAGCCATGTATCATACAAAATTTTTTGTCAACTCACACCATGAGAACGAGTTTATGGATGTTCAGTGGCGCAGGAATGTTTTGCTTACTGTATTAGTCGTATGTTCGCTAATTTCTTAGTGGCCTAGTCCAGTAAACTGCTAAATTCAATCAAAAATTGGTTATATTTAGTCAACTTATTTTTTCAGTGTACATTTTGTGCAAATTAGCCTTTTTCATTTTTTCGCTTGGTACACTTGGAAAATTTTGTCCCACACGAAACGGAAAGGAGAAGTATGCAACGATGACAAGCGTTGTGCTTGTACGGCGTGACTGAAATGAAAACTTAATGGGCATTGCTTTGACTAACAATGGAGAGAGATAAATTCCTTAACTTATTTGCTTCTTAAGAAGGCTAAAATAGTTATTTTCGTATTAAGGGCGCAAAACAGGTGATTGCAGCGAGGGCAAGATTAGAGAAACCGAGGGGATCTGAAGCGGCCGAGGGGACAGGAAGATCGCCGAGGTTTTCCTAATCTTGCCCGAGCTAGAATCACATTGCGCCCGTGGTGCGAACAACGTTTTTTGTCCTACTTGCATAGTAAGTATGGCTATGATGGCACGAGCGGCAAAAGCTTCAGCTAATTAACAATTAATGAACGTATTGTGTAAATACCATAAAAAATGTGTGTGTCGTAGAACACTACTGCGCATGTGTAACTGTCATAGAAAACTACTGCGCATGTATAAATATCGTTAAATGCTACTGCACATGTGTAACTGTTATAGAAAGAGATAAAGAGTTTGAGAGATAAAGAATTGGAGAGTTTGAGAAATAAAGAGTTACAGACATAGATAGTTTGAGAGATAAAGAGTTAGAGAAATAGAAAGTTTGAGAGATAATGATTTAGAGACATAGAAAGTTTGAGAGATAAAGTGTTAGAGAGATAAAAAGTTAGCCAGATCGAGAGTTTGAGAAAAAGATATAGAGTTAAAGAGTTTGAGAAATAAAAAGTTAAAGGTATAAAGAGTTTGAGAGATCGAGAATTTAATAGATAAAAAGTTAGATATATAGAGATTTTGAGAGATAAAGTGTTAGAGAGATGGAGAGTTCCAGAGATAAAAAGTTAGACAGATGGAGAGTTTGAGAGATAAAGAGTTAGAGAGATATAGAGTTAAAGAGTTTGAGAAATAAAGAGTTAAAGGTATAAAGAGTTTGAGAGATAGAGAGTTTAAGAGATAAGGAGTTAGAGACATAGAGATTTTGAGAAATAAAGTGTTACACTGAGAAAAAAGGTTTAGTTTTACCAACAATATTTTTTAGTTGACCATTGTTGGTTGTAACAACAATATTTTTATTGGTATAACAAAACGATTTGGTTGGCGTAACACATCAAGATGTTTGGGACAACCATATTATTTTGTTGCTCTTATTTGGTTGAATAAAACATAATTTAGTTGTGACAGCCAAACATAATTTGGTTGTGACAACCAAACAGAAATTGGTTCTGACATCCAAACATAATTTGGTTGTGAAAACCAAACAATTATTTGAAAAAATTGGTGATTAGTTTGTAAGTAAGCTACCGATAATAATATAAATAAAATCTAAATAAAAACCAATACCAGAGGGTCGGCCGAACCTGGGTCTGATAGTTGAGTCACCGGTGACTGTTACTGAACTGTCTAGCTATAAGGTTTATTCCATACTGGTCATTCATATCTGTCATGGGCTGGTGGTTAGCCTACTGGACTGTCAGCTGGAAAACCCGGTTTCGAATCTTCATGACTAATGAAATTTTTCTGTTTCAGGTTTTCATTAATATGAAATTTCTACATTCTCATCTGATTATATTTATGTAATTAAATTTACAACATGTGAATTATATAATTATATGTGTTGGCCGACCGAAAATTCGCACCTGGGTTAGTTAGCTCCCAAATAAAAATTTTTTGTTATGACAACCAAAATTTTTGTTATCCTGAATAAAAAAATATAGTTGTGACAACCAAAAGTTTTTGTTATGCCAACAAACAACACTGAACCAAATAATTTAGTTGTCTCAACCAAATAGTTTGGTTGATTAAATAACAACCAAATAATTTGGTTGGCTCAACCAAATTTTTGTTGCTATGACTAAACATTTTTCTCAATGTAGATAGATGGAGAGTTCCAGAGATAAAGAGTTAGACAGATTGAGAGTTTGAGAGATAAAGAGTTAGAGAGATATAGAGTTAAAGAGTTTGAGAAATAAAGAGCTAAAGGTATAAAGAATTTGAGAGATAAAGAGTTAGAGACATAGAGAGTTTAAGAGATAAAGAGTTAGAAACATATTTGAGAGATAAAGTGTTGAGAGATGGATAGTTCGAGAAATAAAGAGTTAGAAAGATCGTGAGTTCGAGAGATAAACAATTAGAGAGATACCTATAGAGCTAAAGAGTTTGAGAAATAAAGAGTTAAAGATATTAAGAGTTTGAGAGATAAAGAGTTAGAGAGATAGAGAGTTTGAGAGATAAAGGGTTAAAGACATAGAGAGTTTGAGAGGTAAAGTGTTGAAGAGATAGAGAGTTTGAGAGATAAAGAATTAAATAGATAAAGAATTAGAGAGATAGAGAGTTTGAGAGGTAAAGAATTAGAGAGAAAGAGAGTTTAAGAGATAAAGATTAAGAGAGATACAGAGTTAGAGAGTTTGAAAGTTGAAGATATAGAGAGTTATTTTAGAGATAATGAGTTAAAGCTATGTGACAGGAATAGTTAAAAGGGACCTGCGGTCCGAAAAAATCCATTTTTTATTGATTAGTGATTCTGAAAGAAAAAAATCTTTAGAGTTTTATAGAGATATGATAGAGTTTTCTCTATCAGAATCACTAGTCAATAAAAAATCGATTTTTTCATACCGTAGGTCCCTTTTAACTTTCCCTGTCACATATAAAGGGTTTAAGAGATAAGGAGTTACATTGAGAAAAATGTTTAGTCATAGCAACAAAAATTTGGTTGAGCCAACCAAATTATTTGGTTGTTATTTAATCAACCAAACTATTTGTTTGAGACAACTAAATTGTTTGGTTCAGTGTGGTTTGTTGGATTAACCAAAACTTTTGGTTGTCACAACTATATATTTTTATTTGGGATAATAAAAACTTTTGGTTGTCACAAAAAATATTTTTATTTGGGAGCTAACTAACCCAGGTGCAAATTTTCTGTCGGCCTACACATATAATTACATAATTCACATGTTATAAATTTAATTACAATTTAATACACAAATATAATCAGATGAGAATGTTAAAATTGAATATTAATGGAAACCTGAAACAGAAAAATTTTATTAGCCATGAAGATTCGAACCCGGGTTTTCCAGCTGCCAGTCCAGTAGGCTAACCACCAGCCCATGAGCGATATGAATGACCAATATGAAATAAACCTTATAGCTAGACAGTTCAGTAACACAGACCGTTGGCCCAACTATCAGACCCAGGTTCGGCAGTCCGTCTGGTATTGGTTTTTATTTAGATTTTATTGATATTATTATCGGCAGTTTACTTAGAAACTAATCACCCATTTTTTTTAATAATTGTTTGCAACAAAATAATATTCTTAGAAAGAATTCTATTAGAATTTAATATTCTAATAGAGGTCCATATTTTTTCACAGTTTTTCAATTTTAAATTAATTATCAGAGTCATCTGGGTAGAAATCACCATTTTCAAACGTGTCGATCAGGTAGGTTTCTAGTTCACAAACCCAAGTGAATGTTACTTCTGATTGGCCAATAAGTTTGACGTCAAAAATTCAGGGAAAATTTGAAATAGTTAAAAATAATATTGTTGCCCCAAACAACTTGTAGTGTTACGTCAACCATATCGTTTTGTTATACCAATCAAAATATTGTTGTTAAAACCAACAATGGTCAACTAAAAAATATTGTTGCTAAAACTAAACCTTTTTTCTCAGTGTAGAGAGATAGAAAAGTTGAGAGATAAAGAGTTAAAGAGTTAGAGAGATAGAGAGTTTGAGAAACAGAAAGTGAGAAAGAGAGAAGGAGAAACAGAGAAAAATTTTTAAAAATTGTTTTTCATTGTAAAAGATTTGAGGATGAGAAATAAATCAATTTTCACCATCTTATTGTTTGAAAAAATGCAAGAACAAAAACGAAAATTAAAAAAAATACTGTGAAAGGCTTTAATTAGAACGAAAGGTTCATTCTGAAAAAGAATAAATAATATTAATTTAAGTACAGATAAATCCCTTCCATCAACATTGAAAGTATCATCTTTGCATGTAAGTGTAAGTGATTTAAATGTATGATTTAAATGTATGTGTATACACAGGATTATATTTATTTCAGAATATTTAAAACATTATTTTCTTTAATTTACGGAAAATCGTGTTGAAACCCTGTGTAATATGATCTAAATTTTTTGGGGATGAGGTAGAATCGTAGGAGTAAAGAAGGATTTTATTAAGAAAAACACTTCTCTCGTTTCACGACGGGACATCAAAAATCAATGGGAACTTTCCGAATAACAAGAATACGTCAGTTCATTACTTAGCTTTTATGTCAAACAAAAGTTAACAACTATGGCGTCACACATGGCTTGTGCTACCAAGCAAAAAATAATTTGCAAGAAAGTTCCATTTGGGTCAGAATTCGTGAAATCAGCACGCATAGAAAAAAAAGATTTTTCTTTTTTATCGAAATATTGAAAAAATTATTATAATAGATCCTAAAAATGTTTCTACTAAACGAAAAATGTTTAAAAAATTGTTTACATAAATTATTGCAAAATGAATATTTCGAACAGTTTTTAAATGAAAGCTTATATTTCTTAAATGAGTTTTCCGATTTAAGTGTACCTTGGATAGAATCAAAAGGCATAAAACAGACTTACACTTACAGTTAAAAAAAAAAAATTTCTTCCACAGGCACAAAAATGGCGCTTTTAAATACCTGAAGACAGGCATTGGAAGTCGTTCATTAATTCGAATATATGAAAATCGCGTCTATTTTGTCCTAGGAAAAAAATGAAGATCTGGCCCATGCTTTATTTTTCCCTGGGACAAAAATAGACGCCCATTTTCATATGATCAAACAAATGAACGACATCCAATTCCTGTCATCAGGTATCTAAAAGCGACTTGTTTGTGCCTTTGGAATAAAAAGTATCGTAAGCAACACGGGTTTAAAGTCAGTCCAATTTGTTTACAATGATGTTTGCGAACTCGTGTACGTCGACTCTCACTCGTACTGCAAACATCAACGTAAACAAATGGCTGCCCTTTTGTCCTGGTTACTTAATATACTATTTTTTTCATAATTTATTTTAAAAAATTTTATAAACAATTAATTTTTTCAATGTTCTGGACATTTAAAAATTGGAAAATGGTATTAAAATACACTTAAAACTCTAAGAAATCGAAATCCATTGATAAAATGGACGAGCTATTATTTTTTGGTACATTCAATGAGAAATTCTTTCGATCGAAAGCAGATTCTATTATAAACTTTTATTTAAAAAGTGTTAAAAAGTGTTTTATTGCATTTAATGAATTGAACTTTCAGATATTTCGATTTTCAAAAAATAAGTTAAAGACAGATTTAAAGGTTTTTTGCCCGGTTCGCGCCCCGGGAAGCCTGGGATTTTTCCGGCTCGTGAGATAATTTCAGCGGAAGATTTGACGTCGAAGTATAATGATATACTGTCGGCAACTGAACTGTGCAGACCACTATAACTCGACTGTCGATAAACCGATTGTACTCAGGCACGGAAAAAAATAAATTGTCTGCAGTGGGTAACTAATATCTGCTGTTGAATCTAACAAAATTAGTAACCACAGCAAAATATTTGCTATGACAATGAACAAAGCTTGCTGTGATAAGCAATATTAAAAAAAATTAATTTACTCTCACAGCAAACTTTTTTACTGTCACAGCAAATTTTTTCGCTGTCTCTATATTTGAAAACTTATTTTGACGTGACAGCGAATACTTTACTGCCACAGTAAACTTCTTCTATGCGTGGGAGAGGTTTTTCTACAGTTTTCCTTCTCCACTGGGGAGCAAACCCAACAATAGGTGGTCTAGACAAATGCGAGTACTCCTAATTTTCAAGCCGTTCGGTTCTGTAGACGCAAAAACACTAATTACTTCTGTTTAAAGTATGTACAATTAATCAAAGGAAAAATTTCACAGGGAACACTTGTATGGGCGTAAGGCCAAAAAACGAGTGTATAATTGAAAACAAAAACAAATAAAAATAAAACTTTCTTAGGGTAAGTTCACTGAGAAAATAAGCCTCTAGCGAATTTTTAGATTGATAAACTCTGGACAAAACACACAAGATACCGGCGATCACAACCAAACTTTAAGGTTAACAGTCCCTGTAATAAGAGGGTTATTGAGCAAGCGTTTTGGCTAGTTGAGCAAGCCCTCTGCTCAATTGTCCTAACGAAATATGGACAATTGGGCTGGTTGCTCATTCACCCAATGCATTGAGTCCAATAATCCACAAGGTATTTCGAGCTTAAAACTGGAGAAAAAGCGACTTAATATTGATAAAACACTAAGAAACGTTAAATTAAGCATAAATACACAAAATTAGATAATAAAAATACGTATATTAAGAATAAATAACATTTTCGAAAAGACGTGATTTATTGACACTCAGAGAGCAGAACACCTGACTAGCAGAATAGACGTAGCCAATCAAAATCTTTCTACCGCGAGAGACTAAATTGTGATTGGCTACGTCTATTTTGCTAGTCAGGTGTTCTGCTCCCTGTGTGTCAATAAATCACGTCTTTTCGAAAATGTTATTTATTCTTAATATACGTATTTTTATTATCTAATTTTGTGTATTTATGCTTAATTTAACGTTTCTTAGTGTTTTATCAATATTAAGTCGCTTTTTCTCCAGTTTTAAGCTCGAAATACCTTGTGGATTATTGGACTCAATGCATTGGGTGAATGAGCAACCAGCCCAATTGTCCATATTTCGTTAGGACAATTGAGCAGAGGGCTTGCTCAACTAGCCAAAACGCTTGCTCAATAACCCTCTTATTACAGGGGTAGCATGTAATCTGATAATAATAAACAAAGAGCTTTACAGGTACGTGCTATATCAACAACCTTTCTCTGCTAAATTTAATCAAAAATTGGTTATATTTAGTCAATTTATTTTCTCAGTGTTGAGGAGAGATGGGTCACTTTTTATGTTTTTTTATTTAAAGCCGAAAATTTGTGAAAGAATCGATTTTATGCATATGTAAGTTTTTGTTCCACTTCTTGTGAAAAAATACATACTTATGAAAATGTATTTCTGTTAATATTTTACACAATAATAGACGTTTGAAAAAAAATTCGAGAAGTGATGGCTCCTTCGAGGAAACATAGATCAAGACAAGGGAGTAAAGCTGCGTGTAAATCCAGAGAAACAAAATTTCCCTCCTCCGACCACCCCTCGCCACAAGACGCCATCTGACAATGCCTGGCAGAACTAACGAAATAACATCTGATAAACATAACCTATAATACTATCCTACATAATGATTCTATTCAGAATCAAACTCAAAATCGCAAATCGTAATTATTAGAATAAGAGAGGAAAGGACAGACAATCTACCTCCTTCTTTCCTTATTCTATTTTATACGATTTGTGACTAGAGTTTGATTATGTTTATGGACATTGACATAATAAGTTAAGACCAGAATAAAGACAGTCCTTGATTCACTTTTAGCATTTTATAGTAACATCACTGCTACCACACTAACAAAAAAAAATTCTTCAAGAATCCACCTTAATGTACATTAAGTCTCTAGAAATAACACTAGTTTTGCCTGGCACGGAAGTCCCTTCTATGTTACCAGAAGTCCCATTGCCAGTTTCACCCCTTTGGATCAAGAAGCAAAAATGAGTGTTACTATCTCATTTCATGCAAATATAAACAGTTAATTATCTATTTTAATCTTAATACATATAGTTACCTTGCAATAACAGCCACACTTCGACGTACGTATTACTTTAGTAAAAAAAATAACGACTAAACGAGAAACTTATTATTTCTGACACGCGACAAAAATATCAGAGTGTTTTTTAATCGAATAAAAAAGTGACTGTCCTATTGCTTCCTAAAGAAACTTAGTAATGACAAAACCTTCTAAACTTTTAGTTCCTGTATCATGACACACTAACTGACAGACAACCAGATCTCTAAGTAAAAAAGACTCAAAATGGCGAGAAGTGATCCATCTCTCCTCGACTTACCCTATATTAAACATTAAAAACATTGAAAAAGTTACATTTAGTGATATTAAAATAAATAAAGGGTCAGTTGGGGTGATGAAACACAGAATTCCCAATTTTCACGAGTAACATAAGTTTTTTATTTTAAAAGAAAATAAAACTTTTGGCTTTCTTTTGCATTAACTTGTTACAGTACCGTCGGAAATTGTCAGTCCACCCATTTTTTAAGGTTTGAAAAACATCTTTAAACGTACAAAGTACATATATTAAAATTTTTCTGTGTTTATTTCCTTAAAGTAGATAAAATTTTCAGGAAAATAAGGCCTGAGTGAAGTGAGGTAGTCAATTTTTCTTTGAAATATGTTAAAAAATGTTAAATTTTTAATGTTTTAGAGAAATTAAAATTACTCTTGAAATAATAAAGGTTTTTTAAAGTTCCTATGCTTGTTTTAAAGGGAATTTACTGGAGAATAACATTGTTGTTTAAGCATTAATGTGCAATTTTTTTCCTAGCATATGCAAGGCTCGGAAGTTGGACCAAAAAATTTATCAAATTTTGAAGACACTATTTTGACATAAAAATAATTTTTAAAATTCCAATATATATATTATATTACTTCCTTCCGAAAGTTATTGACAATTATGACCTTGGTATATTTTATATAGCGGTATTTGATATCAAGATATAAACAATAATTTTTTTATATTTTTGGTCCAACTTCCGAGCCTTGCATATGCTAGGAAAAAAATTGCACATTAATGCTTAAACAACAATGTTATTCTCCAGTAAATTCCCTTTAAAACAAGCATAGGAACTTTAAAAAACCTTTATTATTTCAAGAGTAATTTCAATTTTTGTAAAACATTAAAAATTCCACATTTTTTAACATATTTCAATGAAAAATTAACTAACTCACTTCACTCAGGCCTGATTTTCCTTATACTTTGTACGTTTAAAGATGTTTTTCAAACCTTAAAAAATAGATGGACTGACAATTCCCGACGGTACTGTACGTCACTTCCCTAGAATAATTTTATGGGTTAGCAGAATATATAGACTCTAAATTTCTTGGAGTGAGTTTTCACTCCACTAAGAGTGGAAATTGAGCCACTCACATCCAGATTGAGAAACCCACTCTAAAAGAGTGATGTTTTACTTTTATAGAGTGAATGTTTCACTCCAAGCAAAAAGTGAACTCTCACTCTAATTTTGGAGTAAGAGTTCTCACTCCAAAAGTAAAGAATTCACTCTATAAAAGTAAAATCTCACTCTTTTAAAGTGGGTTTCTCAATCTGGATGTGAGTGGCTCAATTTCCACTCTTAGTGGAGTGAGAACTCATTCCAAGAAATTTAGAAAGTAGGTGACATTGATTGAAAATCGATAAAAAGTTGACAATAAATATGTCTGCCATTACCCCGGAATTCGACAAGTCTGATGTAATTGCGGACAGAATTTTAAATGAATTTTTTTCAATAACAGCTGGTCAAACTTGCATTTTTTTACCACTACACTATTTTTGCATTGTAAAATTACAAAAAAAATGTTTTTATACTTTTCTTGAGATTAAGTATAATATTTAGACATAATATAATATTTCACATTGAGAGAGCGAGAGAGATACTTCAAACTCGTATTAGATAAACCTTTGGGTGCCCAAATTGAAGCAAATTAAATCAATTTTTACGATTTTTTTTAGAGTTTTAGATTTTTTTTCAGTAACCTCAGAAAAATTTTTTTCACAAGTTTAAGATAAATCCCTTAAAATTTGTTCAAGTTATTTAAATTTTCACATTGCTATACTTACGGTATGGTTGATTTTTGAACTTATATGATACATTCTCATTCAGCTGATTAAAATATATCATAGTATATCTACTATGAATTTTTTTCAAGCTATTTCATCTCTTGAAACAGTAGAATACTTCGGATAACTTTTTTCTTAGACTTTTCTTATAAAAAACTCTGTCTATCATTACCCCTAAATTTTGTAATTTTGTTAAAATCGTCGGGGTAATGGCGAACAGCAGTTTTTCGCGATTCAGGGTCACCTATAAAATCTACTAACCCATAGAATTATTCTAAGGAAGTGACGTAATAAGTTAATGCGAAAGAAAACCGAAACTATTGCCCTTTAAAATATAAAACTTACGTTATTAGTGGAAATTAAGAATTTTTTCCGGAATTACCCCAACTGACCATTTCAAAAGTATAGATCATCTAAGTCATAGGACACCTTTAGAAGGATGTCCAAAACGTAATTGAATAGATAAATTCTTTATTTTTTCATAGAGTGAAAAAGGGCGGTTTTGTGCACAGAATATTCCCACTTGACGGTACCCTAATAGCACCAAACGTTTCATTAACGTTGCTGCAACGTTTCCGTGTAACGTTGCAAACGTTGCATTGCAACGTTACCAGCCAAGAAAAATAACGTTGCATATGTCATGGGGCTAGAAACGTTGCAGGGAAACGCTGCGGAACGTTAACTTGGAACTTTGAATAGGCATTCGGAAAATCGCAGTGCGGGTTGCGGAAAAATGTTGCGGAAAAGGCTAAATTTTTTTTTATTAATATTATTCGATGTTGATAATATGATTACTTCTGTAGAACAATGGTCACTAAAATCAACTGCGCAGCTCTAATTGCGATAGAAAACTACTGCGCACAATATCAACATTATTAATTTTTAAATGGTCATTCAAAGTTCCAAATTAACGTTCCGCAACGTTTCCCTGCAACGTTTCTATCCCCATGACATATGCAACGTTATTTTTCTTGGCTGGTAACGTTGCAATGCAACGTTTGCAACGTTACACGGAAACGTTGCAGCAACGTTAATGAAACGTTTGGTGCTATTAGGGTATATTATAATTATATATTTTTTTTAATTATGTATCCAGACAAATCAGTCCATTTAGTAAAATTCAATGATTTGTCCTTAATTGAATGTAGAAAAGCATATAATTAAAATTCGTCATGAAAAATATAATTATCTAAGTACACTGAGACAAATAGATGGTAAGAACTTTAATATCTTTGATGGTAGAGAGGTTATGTTACACTCTACCATCAGAGATGCTACACCGTACCATCTAGATTCTTGTCCGTATATTTTAGATCAGATATGGTATCTGGTACCATCTAGATGGTACCCAGTAGCATCTATTTCTCACAGTGTATTTATTAAAAATTCAAAAATTTAAATTAACGCGCCGCGCCGGCATGCAGTGTCATTATACTGTTAGTCAGATTGCTCGATCACCCTCGGCAAGCTTCGACAGCTTCCGTCAGTTTTGATATTTTTTTAGCATTTTATGTATGAGAAGCTTACGTTTTTCGTTTCACTTTAATATAAAGAATACAAACACTCTTTTATCAGTTCATTTTCATATATTTTCTATAAAAATGTATAAAATGGTTTAAATAGATTTTTTAAGAAAACTGACTTACGTCAATCCGCTCCAGATTATAATATATTTAGAATAAACCAAAAACAGGATATTATCTGGATAAAGTATTTATTGTGATAATTGGTTTTTTAAAAGGTTTAGACACAAACGTTAGTGTTCTCTTCAGGTGAAATTAAATACAAAACCTGAAGTGCTCAAAACGTTGCATAATAATGCCATTTTTTAGCTCAATTTGTAAAAGAAATCGAATTATTGTGATATAATAACATCTCGTAATCCTATAACTCTATTTGTAAAAGTACAAACGTATTGTATTATTACGAAACTATAGGTAATTTTACAAATTGTTCGTAAGTCTCCCGAGTCGAAATTTAAAGTCTGTTTAACATCTATGAGGACCTATTAAGTTCTGTTTAAGTTCTTGTAAGGCCTATAGGTTCTGTTTAACGCCTAACAAAACCTATTAAAACCTTATGTAGTACTTCTTAGTACTTGGACTAGAAATCATACTTTATATTAATCCTGGTTAGGACCTGCTTTCACCTTAAATGTTTTATTTCTTTCCACGAAACGAAAGCCCAAAAGTCTTTTTAGAACCTTACAGATATTGCAGAGCCTTATTAAGACCTAATAGGTTCTATTCTATTATTTAAATATTACATTTTGCTTAAATGTACTGACAAGATCTCTTTCAATGACGTCAAGCGGGAAAAACCCTCTTTTGCGTTTCTGATTGATTTATGATATTTCAACCACTTTACTAAAATTATAAATTGACAAAATATTCATATTTCTTCCAAAGTTCTAATATGTAATTCTCATTTGTTTAAACAATTTATAATTTATATATCAATGTTATTTAAAAAACTGAATCTACTCTCAAAATTTAAAATAGTTAAAAATAACTAATTATTAGTAAAATCGTGGCTGATTTTTTATTTCAGCAATTAGCAAAATACTGCTTCTATCTCGTTTTCTATAACAAAAATAAGACAAAAACGTTTTAAAAGAATCAATAGAGTCCTTTTTACTAATTAAAGAACAAATTTTTGAAAAATAATGGATTTTAAAGAATCCACAAAATAACCCACGAAATCCTAGTTTTTCAGCTTTTTACATTTTTTTCTTAAAATATGCAATAAAAAGTTAGCGCTTCATGTATACATCATCACAACTAATATGCCAACAATTATCATTAATATTTATATACTTTTTTTTAACTTTTGGAGATCTAAACAGAAGTTTGAGAACTTTGAAAATTTTCAGCTTGATTTTCACGACTTTTCGAATTTTTTTCTGACTTCTGAAAAAGAATTAAGTAATTTTCATTCAGTACACTGAGAAAATAAGCCTCTAGCCAAGCAGCTTTATTTCTAGGTTAGGGTTCCTCGGGACAAAACAAACAAAACACCGGCGATGACAATCAAACTTCTAGGATACCGGAGCATATGCTCTGCTAAAATCAATTAAGTGCTTTGCAGGTGCTATGTCAACAACCTCTTTCTGCTAAATTTAATCAAAAATTGGTTGTATTTAGTTAACTTATTTTCTCAGTGTAGTCACTGTAGTCTAGATATCCGAAAATATTTATACCAAGTTTCAAACTTAAACAATTCAATTGAAAGATTTTATTCATTAAAATCCTCTTGTGCAACAAACATACCCGCCTAACGATAGTAATTTTCTACGAATTAGAGAAAAATGAGCTAATATGTAAAAAATGTTACTAATTTTTAGTAAAAAACAACTAATTTGAAAAGGAAATATCTACTAATTGAAAAGTATACTTTCTCTATTTTAACTAATATATATTTTACTTTCAAATAAGTAGTTTTTTATTCATAATTAGTAGTTTTCTACTAAAAATTAGTTTTATTTTTTACTATTTAATAGTAAATTTTTTTTCTAAATCATTAGCAGAAAATCTCTAATTCAGATGCAGAGAGCATAAAAATTGTATGGGAGAGGGACCCAAAATGGACACCGTTTCGATTTATTGCTCTACATTCCAAACCGAATAAAATATATTAAAGTGTTTTATACTAGATAAAAGTACAATATATAAGGTAACTTAAGGCTACAGAGATAAAATTTTATTTTAAACATAAACATTTTTTAAAGCATTTTTTCTAATTGGTAAAATTTTCAATCTAAAAAAAGTGACCCCAAGATGGACACTTTCTTAAAAAGGTATACAAACAGAATATTAGTAAAATGATTTTAAAATATTATTATACGATAAATAAATAATATTATAAAGTTAACTAATTACTTATTCTAAATCACAAATTTAAATAACTTTACCACCTTAAGAAAAAACTGTAACAAAACTTTTTTAGACACAAAATGTGCATCAAAAACTTCGTCTATACAAACAACGAAAATGACAAAAAGAATAAGGCACTGTCACCTTAAACAAAAATTGAATACCAAATGTCCGTCTTGGGGCCCTGTTCATCTATCTACTAGAGGTAGAATTTCTTTAAATTTATAGCAGCACAGCCTCCCTTGGTCGAGTGCGTAAATGCGCGGCTCCTAAGGTCGAAGGCTCCACACACAAATACACAGTACACTCTATGGCCGAGAGTTCAAGTCTTCCAGCCCTCTTCAACACATGGTTACGCGTAATTCAGTAATTATCTTGAAAATACTTTTTTTAAAAATTAGTTTACATTTTTTACATTAGATCATTTTAAATTACAATAGTTTTTGAATTTATTATAATAATTTTAATTGAATTAAAACAGATTTATTCGTACCACAGAAAAAAGGGAACCTATAGTACCGACAGTAGAACCCGTAGGCTCAAAGCAGGTCCTATAATTAGAACCTGTTTAACGCCTAAAATGTGCTGAAAACAGACTTTTCAAGCGTCTATCAGGTCCTAAACAGGTCTTAACTTAACGAAAGTAAGGCCTGATTAGGTTCTTTTAAGTCCTAAATAATCTAGGTCTTATTAGGTCTTAAACAGACTTTAAATTTCGACTCGGGCTACTATCAACGTGAATCGAACTCTTTCCAACGTCTGGCGTTGTAAATTTCAACCTGAATTTGTTTACAGTGTACTGGCTTACTTTGTAACCTTACAACCTTTACGAATAACCCTTACAGTGGCTTTACAGCAAACTATCGTGCTATTTGGGAACTAAACTTTCACATTTTATTCTTACTCACCAAAGCATTCTGGGCAGATTCTGGACGTATCTTGTTTGATTGGCACAGAAAACCAACGTATTCTGGTAGATTTGTGAATTTCCTATCTTGCCATCCCCTCCAACAGAAAGTAGCTATCATAAAAAATTTGGTAGATAGGGCAATTAAATTGTCTAGCCCTGAATTTTAAGACAAAGATTTAAATACAGTTAAAAAACTGTGATTTTTTAATCATTTAAAAACATATTAAAATTATGCTTTTACAAATAAAAAATTTCCATACAATATAGTAAAGATAATAATTAATTATCTATTGATTTGATGTTTCCAAAAAAATTGAGTCAGTATATAAATTAAAATGCAAACATTGTGAAGCTATATATGTGACGCTCAATGGTGAAAGGGACATTAGCTGCAAAATTTTGGATTTTGATTTTTTATTATGAATCGATAGAATTTGAGTTGCTCTTTCACATACAGAAATCAAAACTTGTTTATGTCTATTAGTTTTTATGTTATTAGCGATGAAACATAGGCATAACATAACAATAACAAAGGCAGGCTCATCTTCAAACGCATGTCCTAAAAAATTCAAAAAATTCGATTTTGAATCTTTATTATGAATCGATAGAATTTGAGTTGCTCTTTCACATACAGTAATAAAAACTTTTTTATGTCTATTAGTTTTTGTGTAATTGGCGATAAAACATAAGCACAACCTAACAATAACGTAGGCAGGCGAAAACGCCCGAAATTAATTTCTTGCAGCTAAGGTCCCTTTCACCCTGGAGCGTCACATATATTGGAGAAACCAGTAGCTTAGTAAACACTAGAGTAAAAGGGCATAAAGATAACTTTAACAGAAATGAATATTATCATCATGTAATAACGAAACACAAAAAAGAACAAAAAATTATGATTCTGACTGGGAAAACATATTGAAGTAAAGAAAACAAAAAAACAATTAATAGAGATGCTGTATATTAAACAGAAAAAAGTAATTCTAATAATTTAAAAACATATAATTTAAAATTAAATAAATCTCTAGAATGTCTAATGAAACTTTTGTAAATACATAAAGAATAAAATATTAATTAAAATGTTCTATAATTGATTTATATTATGGTATATACATGAATTGATTTGGAAATATAATAGTATGTGGAATGACACTTTTATCTGTCGAGAATACTCGCGAATATTTAGTGTGTCTTTTAAAAATTTCTTGGGAATCTTTCGACGCATGGTAGTGTATGTTTTCTCCAACAAAATGTAATAAGTTCAAACAAAAAACGTGTTTCTCTTTAAAAGATAACATGTTTTTAATTGAGGAGTACTTTTTCAAAAGTTGATAAATCCACATTTTGTTATTTCGAGAAAATTAAACAATTGCAGTTTCGCACCTAACCCCTAGAGTTAATTGTAAAGTAGAAAAAATGTATGAAATTATTTATATACGAATGTTTTTTGCACTTAAGGAGATTTATTTTTAATTAAAGTTTATAGTAATAAAGGAATTTAAAGGTTTTTATTTAAAGGTTTTTATCATTTATTCTAGGAAAAAAATTAAAATTTTAAATCATCTTGGTTAATTCTAATTTATTTTTAATTGAAAATTCTTTGGTAATAAATTTTTTTTTTAATTTAACAGTTACAGATCGATTTGTAAGGTTCCTAATATGTTAAATTTGTAATTATCTCAACTTTTTTGAAAAATGGATTTATCAACTTTTGAAAAAGTGCTCCTCAATTTTAGATAATAAGAAAATTTAATGTATAAATTTTAAATTTGAATGGTTTGGTAAGTAAAAATAATGTAATGTAACAGATTAGGTTAAGTTTTATTTTATGTAATTCAATATTGAAGTAATTTATTATTTTTTATAGATTTAATTGCACCTGAAGAGGACACTAACGTTTGTATCGAAACGTTGTGATTGAATAATCCATTATCACAATAAATACTTTATCCAGATAATATTCTGTTTTTGGTTTGTTCTAGATTTAAATAGTAAACGTAATTCGAACTACCAAATAACAAATATTTTATTACGATACTTGAAAAATCCTTACTACAATTTAATATTTAATGTTTTCTTAATAAAATTGTAACTTTTCTAAGCTTTATATTAAATTTTGTTTCGTTCAAATGTGAAACTATATTATTTTAATTTCAGACATTCTAAAAATGATAACGATAATAATTCATAGCATAGCCAATTTCCCTAAAGAGTATGTAAATACAATAAAAATAAACTTTCAAAATATTAAATTATGCCACTAAATTTCTTTCCGCGTGCAGACTTTCCGCATGCTTTTGCGTACTTTCCGTAAACTTTCTACAGACTTTCCTTGTGTTTCTGCGGACTGTTCACAAACTTTTTGCAAACTTTTTGCAATCTGTTGAGGACTGTTTGACTTAGAAAATTAACAAGTTTCAAACAAATCCGATAGATTTTCAAAATATCTTCCGCCATACTGAATCATCCATTTAATTTTTAAAAAACTGTCAATGGATTCGTAGTCAGCACCTCAAAGAACTTTAAAATAATGTTTTAAAAACCTATTTTTTACAAAAAAATCAATCAAAAATGTTGTTGGTATTTCGTAAACCTACACTGTCCTTTGTAGGTTAACTTCTTTTAGATCACTTTTAGGTTAATTGCAAGATATTTTTAACACAACAAAATCTTAGCAACTGAGTCAGAATTTCTGAAACGTGCCACCTAAAATTCGATAATTTTCTTTTTCGGTAAAATATTGTTTTCCTTGTAACATTTTATGCTAAAAATTACTGCCTAAAAGGATTTTGCAAAAAAAATTTTTTGTTCATGTTATTAGCAATTGAATATTACTACCACTTTTTTTTCAAAAATTAATATCTCAAAAACTTATTGACCGATTTTGATGATCCAAATGGCATTCTTTTTGTCTTGAATCAAAGTTTATTTGAAAATTTTTGTTATGTAAAAATTTTGCTTTTTACTTGTTTAAAAAATTGTTTATTTATAAAAAGTTAATAAAAAATCATGTTCATCATCGAATTTCTAAATGAAAAAATACCACATTATTCTTTGAACCTTTCTGAATAATATTCCGTTGAGAAAAAAAATGGCACGCATTTGATAATTGGTTTATTTAAATGTTTTGCTAATTCGTAAGGTGCGATTCACGCCTACCGCCAGCGCGACGTTTCTTAAAACAATTGAAATCGCCCCGTTCTAATAGAATTTCTCAGAGAGCATTAATTATTTAGCAGAAAATTAAATTTGGTCACTGGAAAGAATGTTAAAAAACATAATTAAAGTTATATTTTTGTCGTATTCTAAGTGATGTTTCGATGACAAAGATTTGTTATCATCTTTAGGTTACATTTATTAAAAATTAAAAAAAATAGTTTTTTTTTTTTAAATAGACTTTTTCTCTCCGTGTAAGATGAAATTTTTTAGTTATGGGGAGGGGGGAATTTAATACGCATTTTTTATTTTAGATTTTCATGACAAACAACTTAGACTAGGTCCAATTCAAAGTAATTTTTCACTGTCACACAGTGTAATTTATATTAGAACGAGAATTCATGAATTTAATCGTTTAATAACAGAAAAATAAGTTCTAATTAGATATTTTGCAATTTATTTTGTAAACTATTTTGACTATTTTGTCCTTTACTCAATTATACTAAAAATGTTTCTGCTAGAAGTGATTTATTAATTTATGTATTTTTTTTAAATTTTCAATAAATGTAACCTAAAGATGATAACAAATCTTTGTCATCGAAACATCACTTAGAATACGACAAAAAATATAACTTTAATTATGTTTTTTAACATTCTTTCCAGTGACCAAATTTAATTTTCTGCTAAATAATTAATGCTCTCTGAGAAATTCTATTAGAACGGGGCGATTTCAATTGTTTTAAGAAACGTCGCGCTGGCGGTAGGCGTGAATCGCACCTTGCGAATTAGCAAAACATTTAAATAAACCAATTATCAAATGCGTGCCATTTTTTTTCTCAACGGAATATTATTCAGAAAGGTTCAAAGAATAATGTGGTATTTTTCATTTAGAAATTCGATGATGAACATGATTTTTTATTAACTTTTTATAAATAAACAATTTTTTAAACAAGTAAAAAGCAAAATTTTTACATAACAAAAATTTTCAAATAAACTTTGATTCAAGACAAAAAGAATGCCATTTGGATCATCAAAATCGGTCAATAAGTTTTTGAGATATTAATTTTTGAAAAAAAAGTGGTAGTAATATTCAATTGATAATAACATGAACAAAAAATTTTTTTTTGCAAAATCCTTTTAGGCAGTAATTTTTAGCATAAAATGTTACAAGGAAAACAATATTTTACCGAAAAAGAAAATTATCGAATTTTAGGTGGCACGTTTCAGAAATTCTGACTCAACTTCATTCAGAAGAAAAATTAACTGGCTTTTGATTTTATTTTTCTACTTAAACCGTAAAATCTCATCTTTCGAATTTAATAGTAACCTCCAAAAAAACATTTCCCGTTAGTTCAAATTTTATAACCCTACAGCAATAGCATGAGAATAATTTCCCGATAGGACATAATTTTATTAATTGATTTTATCTATTTAAGAGTTAAATAATAATTGCGAAAATCAGTGTTTTTTTTTAACATTGAGTAGCGTGACCTCTAAAAATGGTTTTAAAAGTTATTAAAAAATAGGTATCCACTTTTTCACAAAAGATCAATAATTTTTTATTGCATTACGGAAAACTAAAAGTTGGTCTTTTTTTGGGTCCCCATAACATTCGGGCACTATTTTATTTTTTTATTTTTAATATCAAAATATTTGAACTTTGAAATATAACAATTATACACTCTGAAATTGATTCGATTTAAAACGGTTCCAAAAATCACTATCATTTTAGCTAAGACCAGTAAAAGGGATAAAAATTGTAAAAACTGTGTATTTTAAGTGGATATTTTTAAATATTGTTTTAAAAAAATTAAATCAAATACAAAATATTGTTGTTAAATATATTTCCAGGTATTATTTTTTTTACAATACCTATGCATTCATTAAAAATTAAAAAAAAAACTTTGGTTCATTCCTAGTTAATGTAAAAATTGTTTAGCGAATGTAATTTTTACAGTACCTATATATTCCTTATAATATGACAAAGTTAAAAAAAGTCAGCATAAAATATAAAGGTGGGTTTTCCTAAGATAATCGACTTTTTAATATTTTTAAAAAACCATAATCATTTCCTTAATTCTTAAGGTTTTTAAATTTTTCTTGTGGATTTTGAAATAGATTAAAAAACTCTATCAGATACTGGAAAGAAAAATTAAATATCTTAATTAGGTCAAAAGATATGAACATTTAAAAAAAAAATTCAGGGTTCAGGGTTCAGGGTCCCCATCATATTCTGTGATCACAAGTGGACAATCCTGCCTTATTTGAAATGGAACCCGCCAGTAAAAGATTATAATTTAAAATTACCGGGCAAGTGCGAGTGGGACTCGCGCACGGAAGGTTCCGTCCACGAACTTAAAAATGTATTAAAAACATTTTTTTAATTATTTATTTTTAATGATACTTTTAATAATTCTTTAGTTACTTATTATTAGTTATTATTATTATTAGTTACTTATTATTTAGAAGATACATTAAAGCGTCGATTCAGTGGACTAAAATGTCCTGTGGCCCACTGAATCGACGAGGTTATTGGCGGAAGGTCACGTAAACAGTCAGGGCCGTATGAAACTTCAAAAGTATATTTCCCAAGTACTTATTTTTTATTTTCTTTAAATTCATACTTATTTTAAACTATAATTGGAAAATAAAAGAATGGAAATTTAAAATAAATATTTAAGTATTAAACTATTGAAAAAATAGTAGGCACGACACGGTTTCGTTTGTAGTAGGGCACCACGCGCCCGCGAAAGTTAGAAGTTAGTACGCCTATGAATATGCGTGTTCGACGAGCTCAGCACCCCCTTGTCACCGATCACCACTTCATCAACAAACTAGTCCACTCGACCGACGTCCACTGAATCGACGCTTTAGTGTATTTATAAGATTTTTATAAAATCAAAAACTTCCAGGCAAATAGACCGAGTTTTTTTTATATAATTTTGAATTCTAAGGAAAAAAAATTTTTTTTTTAATTTTAAACTTTTAAAGTAATTTAAACATAAAAATAAACATTTTGTACAAAAAAATAATCTGAAACTATGAAATATTGTAGCTGTTTAGAAGGATTTTTTTTTTTTTTTTGTAAAATTTCAGTTTTTTGGAAAAAATGTTATGATAATAAATTTAAACCACAATTTTTATGGTTTCAGAAAAATTTCTACTTAAATTTACACATTTCTGCCAATTCTCAACTTTTCATGAAAAATAGACTGAGCTCTAGCATAGGGGTTCATAAGCATTAATAACTTTTGAAAATTAAGTCCAGCGATCACGCGAAAATAGGCAGGGATGGACTTCATGCTACAAAGGCAAGACTTTTCGCTCCGTGTACTTTATTAAATTTTTGGTTTAATTATCCTTAAAAAAAGTAGTACTGGATTCAGTACTGGGAAGAAGTACTGGGTTTAGTACTGGGATAAGTACTGGGTTCAGTACTGTGTTAAGTACTGGGAAACCACTACTTTTTTCGTGCAATATAATTTTTTAAGCACAGTAACAAATTTTTTTTAAAATTTTATTGGAACTGTGATTTTGCGTTCAATGTATTCTTCTCTATTTAATTTACAACAAAAACTACTGCGCAGCAGTAGGACCCATAGAAACTTAGTGCGCAACGTGAACAAATTTTCAACAGTCCATGGCAGAGAAAGTACTGCTTTTCCAGTACTTAACCCACTATTGAACCAAGTACTTAACCCAGTACTGAACCCAGTACTTGTCCCAGTACTCAACTTAGTAGTGAATCAAGTACTTCTTTTTTGTAAGGGTATTTTAGGAACATATTTATGTGAAAAACAAGATTATATAAAGGGACATTTATAAATTATACGTCACACAAATTTCGATGAATTATTATCCCGAGCAATGTCAAACTTTTTACAAGAGGCCATTTAAAATTTCGTAATGACAGTTACATTTCTCTAGACCCCCCCCCCCTCTCATACCCCTTACATAGTGTGACGTAATTTATGAATGACCCCTAAGTTATGGTTATAATACTTATTCATATTTAGAATGTTTTTTATAATTTGTTAAATGAAAGTTATGCAATTGACAAATGTTGATCACACTTTAAATGAGATGTGTTTTGCCCAAACAATTTTAAAATTAAATTGGACTAATACGAATGGTTGTGTGCTAAGTAATTTAGTCGTACTTCATTAACTTGATGTTTTTCACAAAATTCTTTAATGAGTACAAAGATGCAGAGTAGTTTTAGTGTAACTGAAATTTCGAAATTCAAGTAAGTATTTTGAAAAATTATTTGCATACTTTGTTCAATGGTTTGCATGTTTAATTATTTTCTTTTAATGAATTACAAAAAATATTGTAAAAAATATGAATAAATATTATATAATATAATTATTTCTATAATCTTGTTCATCACCTGAAAAATTTTAACCACAAATTAAGTTAAAATATTTATACAAAATGTAGGTACACTTGGTCAATTTCTTAATTTATAAGTAATTTCAAAACAAAAAAATAATTTTTCCATTAACGGCTCTGCGGATTAATTTAAATATTCTTGAAAAATACTCAGGCGGGACACCAATATGTGAATCATTCGAAAAATTTCATTTCGCTTGACCTATGACTTAAAATTGGTTCGCACACCGTGTGGGTCCCTTTCTTCAGAACGCGTCACAAATATATTTATTAGAACCCAGCGCCAAGGAAAATTTTAACGGCGGCAGCGTTCACACTAAAAAACAACCAGTGCGGCGTACGGCGGCGCGCCGATTAATACTTTATCAAAATTTAAATTGGCGGATTCAATATGGCGAAAGATTTTCGAAAAGGAAATTGGATTTTCTTGATACTCGATATTAACGGATTCATAAT
The DNA here is from genome assembly GCA_037103525.1 of Ganaspis brasiliensis. Lineage (NCBI taxonomy): Eukaryota > Metazoa > Arthropoda > Insecta > Hymenoptera > Figitidae > Ganaspis > Ganaspis brasiliensis. Next base: position 2,490,904 of record JAZKLR010000266.1, on the reverse strand, counting down.
CAGCGCCGCCAAAAACCCCTATATACCAAGTTTCATAAATTTTGAAAAAAAATTTGCATTTTCGTCCGCCATATTTGATACGACATTTTGAACTTTAAAATATTATTTAGGAATAGATCTTGAATAAAATTTTTTAATAAACTTCCAAGTCAATGATTTTTAATTGTGTTTATATATACAATTATACGTTTCGACCTTCGACGAAGGTCATCTTCAGTAAAACAGTCTGGTAAGATTCTGCACGTTCTACATCTAAGTATAGGAATCTCAAATCATTTTTGTATTTTTCTTGTTTTTTCCTTTGCTGTATCCACGATTTCATAATTTCAACTGTATTCCTTCCATATTTTTGTTTTACATCATAGAAGAAAGTAATCAAAGTAACAACGTGTTACTTTCCACCTCAACTCTTTTTTCTTTGGATTTCAAAAAACAAGTTTAAATTACACAAAAGTATTTCGCATTTTTTAATTATGCACTAGCACGACTTAAAGATAAATAAAAAAGCTTAAAAAAAACGAAATGCATATTTAAAATATCTATAAAAACAAAAAAATATGATATTTTAAAAATTTGAGCAAAAACTTACTTTTGTCGTAATTTTTGCACAAAATGTCAGTATCAGATATATAGCTTCCGGTAGACGCCTAACATAATTTGGGGGAGGTAGAGGGGGCAAAACTGACTAAAAATTATTTAAGGACTATGTCTGTTCGCTCATTGGTTTAGAAGTTATAAGCGTTGTTACTTTCCACCTCTGCTACTTTCCTCCTCGGTCTCCCCTACGGACGGTCTCTGGCATCTCTGGTTCACTGCGAAAAATGGTTAAATGTTTTCTTTTGAGTTTTAAATTCTGAGAAAAAATCAATTATGAAGTATGAAAATCATTAAAAACTCAAATTTAGCTTTTACTAAACAACGCCGATGGACGCCGACACGCCGATAATCTATCGGCGGCGCGCTGGTGTACGTAGTAAAGCTGGCTCCATATGTAGCTGGCTCTACATGTGAACCTAACACTGCTCTGCACGCACGTCGTGCATGAGATAGAAAAGGACGGAGAGAGTCTCTGTCCTTTTCTATCTCGTGCAAGTCGGGTCCGACATGTCGTGTCGGATCAAAGTTAGCTTTGCATGTAGAGCCAGCTTGAAAAGCTAAGTTTGATCCGACACGACATGTCGTGCACGTCGTACATGAGATAGAAAAGGACGGAGAGAGTCTCTGTCCTTTTCTATCCCATGCAAGACTTGCGTGCGGAGCAGTCTTAACTTTGTATGTGGGACCAGCTTAAATGAGCAGCGGCGTCGGCGTGGCGCGGCGGCGCAGGATTCTAATATTTATGCAAAATCCAACTACATTGCATTTACATGTTTTTTTTTTAATTTCTCTATTTAGATTGTTACATTTTTCAGCTTATATTTTGGGCATTCGAATACATTTTTCTCAACACACACTCAATTCTTTTTTATAAAATACGTTCTTATTTAAAATATTGTCAATTGTCCTAAAATTAAAGTAGTTTTCAGTTTTTTTAAAATAATAAAAATTACCGGGCAAGTATGAGTCTGACTCGCACACAGAGGGTTCCGTACACGAACTTAAAATGAATTAACATTTTTTTTTTTTTATATTAATTTTTATGGTTTTATAAAAAATTTTGCATAAAATTACACATTTTTGCCAATTCCCAACCTTTCAGGATAAATACGCTGAGCTCTAGCATAGGGGTATTTTTCATTTTTCAACTTTTTATTAATAACTTCTGAAAACTAAGTCCAACTATGTTCGCTATATTTTTCCTGTAATCTACACGTAAAAATACCTAGATATACCAAATTTCAAATCTCTAGGTCAAATAGTTTAGAAGATAAGGGGGGGGGGACACGTTTTTTTTTAAAAAAAAGTTTTTCCTTGATAACGCTATGACTATCAACTCCAATCATGTTCTCTATATTTTTCTTGTACTCTACTCGCTAAAATACATATGTATACCAATTTTCAATACTCTAGGTCAAATAGTTTGGAAGATAAAGGGGGGGGGGGGTAAATAGGCATTTTAATGCATTTTTTGAAAAAAATCTTGTTGTTGGTTTTGGGCAACGGACAAACGAGTGAAAACATAAGGGTTCTGGATTTGACACTTTGTGTCCGGAACCCTAATTATGGTAAGTTTGAAAGTTATGTATGGGGGGCCAACGACTGGGTGGTAGGTGCCAAATGACTAGTGCTGCAAAATGGCTGCAGTGCCAACGACTGGGGCTTTGTGTTAGGGAACGTTCATAAATTACCCTTTCTCCCAAATTACCCCAACTGATCCTACATGCCTTTCAAGTTAATTTTTAAACTTTCTCTCTTAAAATAACTTAAGAAATTTAGTAGAAGTTATATTAAGTAAATTTTTTTTTAAAAATAACTTTTCTGTAAATGTACATTTTTTGTAAAATTTCAGTGTTTTACTTTTAAATTAGTCAAACAATCCCTACAAAAAAAAATTCTATCATTGGGTTTTTTTATTATACTCTAGAATGCCTAGAAAAAAATACTTCATACAGCAAATCGATAAAAATTTTTTTTATATTACTTTATAAATAAACAAACTTTGATGCACAAAATAGCCCCTTCAGAAGGGGTCAAGGGACTATTTTGTTCACGAGTTTGAGTTTCTATAACTCAGGCAAAATTTTTTTTCGTTGGCTAACTCATAGGACACTTTTAGAAAGATATTCACAACATAACTGAAAAGTTACATTTTTTTATTTTTTTAAATTCTGAATTTTAATAAAGCATAGAGTGGAAAAAGAACAATTTTGTTCACAAAATGGCCCCGCTCGACGGTGTATGGATTTCTATAACTAGACTTTGAGATATGTTTAAAACTTTATAAGAAGATTTCTTCGAATATTTTTAAACCCTCTTGTCTCATGAGCCTTTGCCACTTAAAAATATTTTGTCAAAAATGTGATTTAAAAATCGATCTCTAGTATATAATTCCATATCTTATGGAAAACCTAAGTTTAAACATTCTATTAATAAATAATTACATAAAAAATCTGCTCTAATTAATAAAATATTAGTATGATTTAAATCAAATTATATTTTATTTAAACAAATAATTCTTTATACCCTGAGAAAAATTAAAGGAAAATTAGTGTCTTAAGCATCTAATAGTGCAGAAACCACTTTCCGGTTATAAGATTTTTTAAAAATAAAAAACTAGTTTTTGTTTTTCGTTTTTGAATTTTTAAGAAACCTGTTTTATTGGAGAAACTGGTTTTTTTTTTTTACAGAAATCGGTTTATCGATAAAAAGCAATTTTCCAGTGAAGTAATATATTTATTTAATTATTTATTTATAGATTTACTAGTATAAAGTCTTGTGGTATACATATTTCCTTAATAATATAAGAATAAATAAAATAACAGGAAAAAGTAAATAAGATAATTACATAAGCTGTGACGTTAGGTTGGTGTGTTAAATTGCATTGTTATTTTCGTTGAAAATTACTGACTTTAAAATTGTAATAAATTTGCTTAGCAATGCAGCGAAAAAGTCTAATCTAGTTTTGACAGCGTTAGCCTCCTTACGTATTCTATTAATAGTAAAAAACCGTAAACGAGTTTTCTGTATTCCAGTTACTAAGAAGTAGGTAACTAATTATTATTAGTAGAAAGCTACTAATTCAGTAAGGGCTACTGAGGAGAAAAGTATCAACAACCAGATTTTTAATGATTTTTTAATAAATTTTTTAATGCATTAATTAAAGCCTTGAAATGTGATATTCTAAATAAAATTTTAAATAAACATCAATAATATATAACCACTTCAAAACAGGTCTTTTTCTTGATCTCTGCATTTGTTACTTTTCTCCATACCCCCTATAGGAGGAAAGTAACAATATAGAATTATGAAAAATCTTTTAAATTGTAGGTTAACTTTAATTTAAAATATTATTACTGTTAAATAGAAAAAAAGGATGTCTCTTAAATACAATTTCTGACATATTTGGCAATTTTTTTGGATGGTTTTCTTATCTATATATATCTCTCAACTAATTAGGGGCATAGTATTTTGTTTTGTCGTAGTGTACGTGTTGATAACCATTTTCCGAAACATCATTCCTTTAAAAAATCACCATTCCTATAAGCGATTTTCAAGAAGTGTCTGAATTTGACGTTTTGATGAAAATAGATTTTAATTTAAAAAATGTTGATAAAGGTATAGGCGAATTTTAAGGGGATATTTAGAGGTAATTTAAAAATAAAAATATCAACACATAAATATTATACTTTATTGTCTTATATTGCATTATAATCTCATGAAATGACAGCTCCGTGGTTGCAAATTTTCAAACATTTTTTATAATTTCCTTACAAATATAGCTGTAGTGAAATTGTTTGAAATATAATCATATTATGCCCAAATAAGAAGAACAAGTGGAGCAAAACATTTTTTTAAATTTTTTTCTTTCTTTCAAAACTTATCTTAGAATCACACAGTTTCGGGAAAATCGCCCATATATATTGAGGTTATTGTTTCAAATAATTTGGCTGAAAACCAATCTACACTGAAAAAAAAGTTCATTGAATCAAGTAAATGCATGTACTTGAGGTACTTTACTTGAGACAAGCCCACATTTTTTTATTTGAAGAAATTTATTTTCTTGTTCTAAGAGAATATTAGCATTGGAGAAAGTACTTTAAGTAAGAAATTCACATTACATACAAGTAAAATATGTAATTATCTTAATCAAACTATTTTACATGCGACAAGTCTCAAAAAGTATTGAGTCAAGAATATTATGCTCTCAGGTCAAATAATGAGTATAGAGCTTTGAGAATTTTTGTTTCTTGAACAAAATAACTTTATTCATTTGCCTTGAATCATTTTTTACTCAATACAACATACTACCTATTGCTTAAATAGGAGTTTTTGCGATTTAGTTATCAAGCCTGGAGTATCAGAGTGAACTGCTTTCTAAATTTGAATCAGTGAAATATCACTGACGAATCAGTGCGAAATAAGCCACTGCTTTCAATCAGTGAGATTTTGACTGAGAATCAATCAAATTTAACTGATTCTCAGTGAAATAGCTTACTGATTGAATCAGTAACCTCACTGATTCAATCAGTTGCATTTTTACTGAGAATCAGTGAAATTCCATTGAAATTTTCACTGATTCAAATCAGTGGCTTATTTCGCACTGATTCACCAGTTATATTTTACTGATTCAAATTTAAAGAGTGCGTAGACAGATGCACTGTTAAAAACTTCTGTATACATGTATATGAAATTTAATTTAAAATAGAATTATATTAAATTTGCTATTCATGTATCTGAGAATCCATAACGTTGAATAAATTCTAATATACTTGTATTTATTAAATTTAATATAACTGTATGTTAAATTGAATTTCATATACATGTATGTGAAACACAATACAGAATTTTTTTACAGTGTGGGTAGAGGTTCGAAGGCATGCAATCCCGGGTTCAATTCCACTGGACTCCAAAAATTTTATTTAATAATTTATTTACTCAGATGTAATAGTTGTTAATTAAGTGTAAGTATATATATGTGTACGCCCGCATGAAAAGAGCCCACTTTGTTGATTTTATTTTCCGAGATAAATTAAATATATACTATTTAGTATATAATTTATTACCGAGATAATTAAATATATATAATACATAATTAAAAACACAAAATAATATTATTTTTAATTTTTAAAATGCATGGGTGCTAATGGTTATCTTCAACTTAAGGGGTTACATCTGTTTGCAATTTTTTTTCTTTCGATTTTTTTTTATAGGCTTAAAATACACTATAATATTCCTAGATTAATAATCAATAACGTCCTTACAAGAAATTAATTTAACTAGTTAACCATTTATAACAGGTTGACCCGACCTATGAGCCAAAGTTGGGCCAATTTACTGCACGGTTGGCCCAACCATGGGCCGGCCGAAAACTCGCACCCTCATAAAAGAAGTGCAGTAGATTTGTTTTTGTATAAAAACGTTAATCTTAAAATGGTGCGGAAAAGGAATTTTTATATTTTTCTCTAATTTTGATCGGTCAATCATATAACAGAGATTCCATATGAAGTGATCAAGGTAAAAAAAATTGTTTGCCAATTATGATTAAATTCGAAGTATTTATGGTGCATATAGACCGTAATTTTTGGAAATTTTTTTTTGTCCAATATTTTCCGAGTGGGAGGGGGAAATTTTTTTGAGTTTCACGGTACAATGCAAATTTCAGTATTTTTTTTCTAGTTAACAATTAGATAAAAAAAAATTTGATACTATCAGTTTCGATAGAGTTTTTCATGGCCTTTCGATTGATGATATGTATTAAAAAAAAAATTTTCTGACCAAAAAAATTGAAAGTCAAAAATAAATTTGAGTTTTTTTTTGGTGAAGGACACGATTTTTTTTTTGTTTTTAATCGAAAGCTGAGGTTTTTTTCCTATAAGGGTATGTAGTAGTGATGCCGTCGATCGAGATTTTCCAAGCCCAATACAATACCAAGCCAATATTTCTACTTTTGCTTGGTTTCATCTCGATCGACTTTTTCTTGGCTTGGTTAAAATCTTGGTGAAAGGATTCTTGAGGGATTCTTGAGTTGATCTTGGTTTTCAATATCAAGATTTTGACCAGATGTGCTTTTCCTTTGAAAATAATAGCAAAACAAGTTTACTCTGGATGGTGGGGCTGGTCCAGGTAGTTTCGGACAATGGCGCTATCATAAAAAATTTACTGCTTCTATTGTGGTGTGGAAATCTTGAAATTGCAAGCCAAGATCAATCCAAGACTTGATTTTTCAATCCTAAACCAAGCCAATACAAAACCAAGATTTTGCTCTTGAGAACCAAGATCAAGCCAAGAAATTTACTGGGCCTCTCAAGCCAAGATCAATAAATTCTTGTCTTGAACGGCATCACTAGTATGTAGATGAAACATTAGGCCTTAACGCGACCTTGAGGCATCAGCGATCTAAAACTCTAATTTTCATGGCTTAAACATTCTAGGCCTAATTTTTCATCTACACACCCTTATGGGAAAAAACCTCAGCTTTCGATTAAAAAAAAAAAATCATGTTCTTCACCAAAAAAACCTCAAATTTATTTTTGACTTTTATTTTTTTTGGTCAAAAAATTTTTATTTTTTTAAATACATATCATCAATCGAAAACTCCTCGAATTTAAACATAATTGGCAAATAATTTTTTTTTACCTTGATCACTTCATATGGAATCTCTCATAAACAAAAACCAAAATTGATTTTAAGTGCGAGGTGGCCGTGGGGTTTAAGTTTTCGGTTTCGCGTTCGTGATTTGCGTCATTTGTTCGTGTAGGTGTAGGTACATAGGTTCAAAACTTTTAAATAATAAATTAATTTTCTAATTGTGTTAATAGTATACGATAGTGTATTATATTTTTTTTTTTAAATTACCTCTATATATGGTTTTAAAATTTGCCTACACCTTTATTAACATTTTTTTAATTGAAATCTATTTTCCTCAAAACGTCAAATTCAACCACTTCTTGAAAATCGCTTATAAGAATAGTTTAATTTCAAAGGATTGATGTTTTTGAAAATGGTTCAACACGAGCAATACGACAAAACAAAATAATATGCCTGAAATTAGTTGACAGATTAATATGTTGAAGTAACTAACACATGTAGTACACTGTACTTCACGGATGTCACGGAGCCGAAATGCAACGTGATTCCATAAAGCTACAATTTGACGTTTAATCTAACCTCACTTGTACAATTGTGTAAGATCAACATTTTCCTTATATGCAGATCATCCGTTAAAACATAAAAAGTTCAGAAAAATGGTAATAATACTACCAAATAGTAGTTATTATTGGCATGGAGCTGAACTTTTTTTTTTTTTTGTATACACATGGCATTTTTGTACAAAAATATATTTTTTTAAAATTAAAATTTTCCTATATTTTACAGGTTTTTCCTAATGATATTTAGTGCTTATAGATCAAACTTTAGATTAAAATTAGTAAAAGGCGTTATAACTGATTACGAGATACCTAAATAATAAGTCAATAGATTATACGTTTCAAAATTGTTAAAATTGAGGAACAAAATATTTTTACAATTTGTAAAGATGAAAAAGATATTGTGAAGTGTAGGCAATATAAACACAAATTGTTCATATACATATAAGTACAGATACTGTATGCCATGAAAAGGCTCAGTTATAATTATGATATTTACAGTGAAAATTATTGAAATAAATTTAACATTTAAGAAAAGGGACACGACATGAAGCTGAAATTTCTGAAGTTATAATATCTATATTTATGTACCGTCAAGTCGGGCTATTTTGTGCGCCGTGGGGCTATTTTGTGCACGCGAAGTTTTTAATGAATAAAATCTTTATATTCCGTTGTTTAAGTTTGCTACTTGGTATAAATATTTTCTGATATCTAGACTACCTAGAGTACTAAATGAAACTGCTTAATTCTTTATCAGAAATCAGAAAAAAAATCGTAAAGTCGTGAAAATCAAGCTGAAAATTTTAAAAGTTCTCAAAATTCTGTTCAGATCTCCATAAGTTTAAAAGTGTTTCTAAAGGTATTAATAATACTTGTTGACAATTTAGTTTTGATAATGTATACGTGATAAGCTAACTTTTTATTGCATATTTTAAGAAAAAGTGTAAAAAAACTAAAAAAAACCAGTTATTTTGTGCATTCTTTAAAATCAAGTTTTTTTCAATAATTTGTTTTGTAGTTAGTAAAAATTACTTTAAAATTTCTTTTTGTAACATTTTTGACTTATTTTTTATATAAAAGACAAGAAATATGCATAAAATTTCAGTTTTACACATGGTGGCTTAAAAACCTCAAAAAAGTAACATTAGTTGCTTACATAGAGTTGCTAACATGCTTTTCAAGTTAGTTTTGAAACTTTTTCTCTTAAAATAACTCAAGAAGTGTAATATAAGTTTCATTAAGTAAAATTTTCTTAAAGAAATAACTTTTTTTGTAAATCTACATTTTTGTAAAAGTTTAGAGTTTGACTTTCAAATTAGTTAAATAATTTCTACAAAAAATATATTTCTGGCTTTGTTTTTCTTTATTGTACTCTACAGCAAAAACGTTCAAAATAATTTTTTACAAAACTTTATACATAAGCAAACTTTGATGCAAAAAATAGATTTTGTGCACAACTTTGAGTTTTTATGACTCAGACAAAATAGTTTTTTTGTCGGCTAACTCATAGGACACCTTTAGAAGGATGTCCACAACATAACTGAATAGATAATTTCTTTATTTTTTAAATTCTGAGTTTTAATAAAGCATAGAGTGGAAAACGAGCGGTTTTGTGCACAAAATAGCCCCACTCGTAAGTTATTTCCATATATACCTATCTTTAAAATTCACTTATACCCTTAAGGGCATGTGATGGAAAATGACGTCACTATTATAGTCAAAATTACATAAAATATTATTAAGAAGGTCTCTCTGACCCAAGTTTGTTTAAATTTTGCCTTAAAATTAATTTTTTTAATTCTCCGAAAATCAGCTAATTTTTTTAAAAGTTAACTTTAAGGCAAAATTTAAACAAACTTGGATCAGAGAGACCTTCTTAATGCTATTTTAAGTAATTGTAAAAAGTTTAGTGTCAGAATATTTATTAATTTAGGCGTATTTTTTCAACACCGATAAGTACTGGCTCAGTCCAGCTGAACCGTGTCAACGAAATTCCATTGATTTTCTGAAATGTTAAAACTTTCATGAAAATCTGTAGTTCACAACATAAAAAAAAAACACTTTTAACCGTTTTTTTAAATTCCATGTCTTTGTTAGTTTTTTTTGCATTAACAAATTTTAACAACATTTTAAAGAAATATTAATAACTCAACAGTGGTTTGCAATAAATTAATGAAACTTATGTGAATTATCTAAAAATGTGCACTCTTTTTAACGAATATAATTGCAAAATTTTAATATAAAAAATTACATATTTTTAATAACAATTTTATAAACAATTTGAAATATTTATGTGTTCTACCCCTACGGTTGAGATGAAACTCATAGAAAATGTACACAGAGATGTCTTCTTTAAGTTTCTAAAAGAAAAAATTGGTATTTTCAATAAGAAGTGTAGATACTATATTTATTTCCTCTTCGCGCGACAACCGTTACGCTGCGAGAAGCTCCGGCGCACTGTGGTCAGAATCTGCAATTTACTGTTCAAAAAAGTCTACAGCCTCCAAATTTTAACGAAATTGGATGACTCTTGATTTAAAACACTCAAAAATAAATTCTTAACAACTTTAAAGAAGCATTTTTTTGAATTTCTGTTTTTATTATTATTATTTTAATGTTAATAACAAAATAACGACAAAGTGTTTAGTATATCTTTAATTTATCAAATTAAAGTCGTCTTTATGCTGAATATCATTTAAATCGACTGACTATCGATCTTTAAATGGCAAAAAATAATGTTTAAATGAATAAAAAAATTGTTTATTAGTTAATAAATGTTTTAATTCATTTAAGTTAACAAATGAATAACGCGCATTTTTCTATTTGAAATAAATTAGTTTTTTTGCATTTATTTTAGTATTTAGTTACAATTGACGGTTGTACAAAAATATTGTTTAAAAAGTATTATTTGTTATTGTTATAAACAAATTAAATTAACAAATGATCAGCTCACTTGTTTTTTACTAAAACTGAATCGTTTTTTTTTAAATTTTTAGAATTCTCTTAAAAGTAACATTTATTTATAAATATTGTTTAAAAAGTGTTATTTATCATTGTTATAAACAAATTAAATTAACAAATGAACAGCTCACTTGTTTTTCATCGAAACTAAATAGCTTTTTCTAGTTTTTATAACTTTGATTTTAGTGCTATTAATTTTTTAATTTAATTTGTTTGTAACAATGATTAAAAGCAATTTTTAAACAATATTCATAAATAAATGTTACTTTTAAGAGAATTCTAAAAATTTAAAAAAAAAACGATTCAGTTTTAGTAAAAAACAAGTGAGCTGATCATTTGTTAATTTAATTTGTTTATAACAATAACAAATAATACTTTTTAAACAATATTTATGTACAACTGTCAATTGTAACTAAATACTAAAATAAATGCAAAAAAACTAATTTATTTCAACTAGAAAAATGCGCGTTATTCATTTGTTAACTTAAATGAATTAAAATATTTATTAACTAAATAAACAATTTTTTTATTCATTTAAACATTATTTTTTGCCATTTAAAGATCGATAGTCAGTCGATTTAAATGATATTCAGCATAAAGACGACTTTAATTTGATAAATTGAAGATATGGTTGATTCTACGTCAGAACTATCACAATCTGCAAGTGGTTCACAGAATTTAATAAAACTTGGTAAAATTGTAGTATAATATGAGAGAAATTAATCAGCAAAAAGAATTTTCAAAATATCATAAATTGTAGGAGTTATAATACTTTGAATTTTGACGCAACATTTTCTTAATTATTTTATATCTCGGTCAATTTTTAACCGATTTTGATGAGTCACCCACCAATTTCTTCATAAAATTGTGTATTTTCAGAAAATTATAGAGCGACAAACAAAATTTATTATTTAGATAGAAAAAAAAGTGAAAATAAAATTTTATTTATATTTTTGTTCAATTTTGACCCAATTCTTTAATTTTTTAATTTTTAATAATATTCCCCTTTATTTCATTTTTATTTTAAAATGAAGATCATCCTGGAGACTTTATTAGATCTTGTGATAACGTCCTTTTAATATCATCATCTCAAAGAAAAATACTACGTGAATTTATGTTTTTACCTTAATTTGTTTTTCGACATATTTTTTTTAAATTAGAAACTATTTACTGTGAAGATTTCTTTTCAATTTCTTTATTAAATAAAGTGAAAATCCAATAAAATTGTTATTCTATTAGAGATTTGGAAATAATTTTTAATTTTAAGTAAAAATAAAAACATTTAATTAAATTATGGAAATTAAACAATTCAATGCAGAAAATATTTTGCTGCTAAAGAAACCTTCAAATTTTAAGTCCAAGTATCATAAAAACGAAAGCGATAGATTTTAGGACAATTATGTGAATTTGTATACTATTAAATCAGTTATACTTGTTTTGTTACAAATTTTTTAATATTTGAGGAGCACTTTTTCAAAAGTTGATAAATCCATTTTTCAAAAAAGTTGAGACAATTACAAATTTAACATATTAGAAACCTTACAAATCGATCTGCCACTGTTGATTCAAGAAAAAAATTTATTACCAAAGAATTTTCAATTTAAAAAAAACTTGGACTTAACCAAGATGATTTAAAATTTTAATTTTTTTCCTAGAATAAATTACAAAAACCTTTAAATTCCTTTATTACTATAAACTTTAACTAAAAATAAATCTCCTTAACTGCAAAAAACATTAGTATATAAATAATTTCATATATTTTTTCTACTTTAAAATTAACTCTAGGGGTTAGGTGCGAAACTGCATTTGTTTAATTTTCTCGAAATAACAAAATGTGGATTTATCAACTTTTAAAAAAGTACTCCTCATTTAAATTTTTTATTAAAGCAAAATTGCTTACTAAATGAATAATTGTATAAACATTTATTATATTATATTAAAATTATATTGTTATATTATTAAATAATTAATGATTTAACTACCTAATTTATTTAATTATATTAAAATTAATTTTTAATTAAATTTTTTTTTATTTTTACTTTTTTTCTATCTAAATAATAAATTTTGTTTGTCGCTCTATAATTTTCTGAAAATACACAATTTTATGAAGAAATTGGTGGGTGACTCATCAAAATCGGTTAAAAATTGACCGAGATATAAAATAATTAAGAAAATGTTGCATCAAAATTCAAAATAGTATAACTCCTACAATATATGATATTTTAAAAATTCCTTTTGCTGACTAATTTCTCTCATATTATACTACAATTTCACCAAGTATCATTAAATTCTGTGAATCACTTGCAGATTGTGATATTTCTGACGTAGAATCACCCATATACTAAACACTTTGTCATTATTTTGTTATAAACATTAAAATAATAATAATAATAATAAAAACAGAAATTCAAAAAAATGCTTCTTTAAAGTTGTTAAGAATTTATTTTTGAGTGTTTTAAATCAAGAGTCATCCAATTTCGTTAAAATTTGGAGGCTGTAGACTTTTTTGAACAGTAAATTGCAGATTCTGACCACAGTGCGCCGGAGCTTCTCGCAGCGTAACGGTTGTCGCGCGAAGAGGAAATAAATATAGTATCTACACTTCTTATTGAAAATACCAATTTTTTCTTTTAGAAACTTAAAGAAGACATCTCTGTGTACATTTTCTATGAGTTTCATCTCAACCGTAGGGGTAGAACACATAAATATTTCAAATTGTTTATAAAATTGTTATTAAAAATATGTAATTTTTTATATTAAAATTTTGCAATTATATTCGTTAAAAAGAGTGCACATTTTTAGATAATTCACATAAGTTTCATTAATTTATTGCAAACCACTGTTGAGTTATTAATATTTCTTTAAAATGTTGTTAAAATTTGTTAATGCAAAAAAAAACTAACAAAGACATGGAATTTAAAAAAACGGTTAAAAGTGTTTTTTTGTTATGTTGTGAACTACAGATTTTCATGAAAGTTTTAACATTTCAGAAAATCAATGGAATTTCGTTGACACGGTTCAGCTGGACTGAGCCACTAGAGTTTCGTGAAAATCCCCACATAAATTGTAGAAAACATATTAATATCTAATTACATCTAATTACATCTAATTACATCTAATTATATCCGATCAGATAGAGACAAAATCTAGATATAGTTATATATAATTATATCTTGTTATATCTGGTTTTTCCCAGGATATCTAAATCTGAATTAGTATAGTTTTCTACTCTCTAAATTTGAATCAGTGAAAAGTTACTGGTGAATCAGTGGGAAATAAGCCACTGATTTCAATCAGTGAGATTTTGACTGAGAATCGATAAAATTTAACTGATTCTCAGTCAAATATCTTACTGATTGATTCAGTAACATCACTGATTCAATCAGTTACATTTTGACTGAGAATCAGTGAAATTCCATTGAAATTTTCACTGATTCAAATCAGTGGCTTATTTCGCACTGATTCACCAGTGATATTTCACTGATTCAAATGTAGAGAGTACCAAATGAATTAGGAAAAATAATGGGTTACTATTTCAGTAGTAAGAATTTTACTAATGTTTATAGTATTGTACTTAACCGTACTATCTAGCAGGCGTTAAACAGAACCTGCGGGTCTTAGGCAGTAGTAAATCAGTACTTAACATTTTTTAATAGGCCTTAAACCGAGTCAAAATTTTGACTCGGGAAACTTCGAGTTAAGCGTAACTGCACAACCCTGTACACATGGTAATTCTAGATTATTAAGGTTTATACACGGGTAAGTGCACTCTCCATAACTGAATATTTTACTAATTTGAAGTGAAATATCACTTATTTGTAAATGTTTTTATATTATTATTAATAAAATAAGGAGACGAAATTTTTAGTAAATACGTAGATTTTCACTATTCCGAAAGAGCAATCTAGATGATTTCAATGTGAATCGTATTTCTAACGTATTAATTTAAATATTTTTAACATCAAAGACTAAAAAAACATTTTTTCGTGTTTGAAAACTACTTTGAAACGGTGTTACTGTTTTATAGAAAAAATAGCAGGTTTTGTTTTATCCTCTCTTATTAAAATGAACTAAATATTTGATGCAGAATATTCTATTAATAGAGAAAAATGCTAAAGTAATCTTTTTGTTATGCTACTACAACTAAAAAAATATATATAAAGTAAAAAGTTTGATATATTACACACAGGTGTCTCCTAAATTTTTTACTTTTACAAGGAAATGTACACGGAGAAAAAGTAATTGCTTTTAAATGTGAAAGAGTTTCGCTGCATTCTTGAATGCCGTTATCTATAACATTTTATTAATTACGGAACGGATATATTTATGACTGCTATACTTCTTAAAGAAAACATGTTCCATTCCAGTTTAGAATATAGATCTTTACAGAATCCGGTTTTCAACGTTTCTTTTCTCTTGATAGTAACTTGTTTGAATGTAAAATTTAAAGTTTAGAAAAGTCAACCGCAGTAAAACTTAATAATTAAAGAAGTTTTATAACACTACATTAATAATAGTTAGTATTATTTTTTATATTTATATGTTTATTTCCAACTGGAAAGAATAATTAAACACACAGAATTATATAAATTAAGGAAAGTCAAGATGTAAATAACTAATATTAATTGACACGGTTATAATGTTGATTCTTATCAAATAAGCTTCACTTGGTTATGTTTGCTCTATTAATTCTCTTTTTTCCTCCTTATAAACTCGTAATTTTTATTATCTGTTTTGCAGACTCCTCGAGTTGAAAGAAAAGAAATATAAATGTATATTTTATCTTTACTGATAAGTAACAAAAGCATAAAATGATTACACAGAGTATTGTTTATATGTATAGGCATGGAGGTAGGTAAGATTCACTTGCGTCAACTTTTGAATAAATGTTTTACAATTTCAATATTAATTTCTATAACGGTAGTATGAGGAAAATTTTTGAGCAAAATATACATGAATTACAATCGTAATAAAAATATGCCCACTGAGAAAAAAGGGATTGCTAATATAGCGCATGCTATTTTGTTTGTTATTATAGCAAAAATATTTGTTTTGACAGCAAATAAATAGCAAATAGACAGGAGGGAGGCTGTTATTATACGACAGTTGGAACTTCTTAGGTCGACGGGCTGAATTTGCTTTTGAATGTGAAAAAAATGAGCTGTACACAAGGACAGCCCAATTGCTTAATATTAACCCGTGACACCAAAGGGTTAAGTTTACATGGGGTTTTACATAGGATTAGTGCACTTCTTTACATTTTGTATGATAAATTTTTTTTTTTATTAATTTTTTGCTTTGACGATATGTACATTTATGGTTTTAGAACACGAATCCGATGTCAGAAATAAGTTTTTACAGCTGCCAGCTGTAAAAAAAGCTGTCAATAAAGATGTCAATCTTTTAAAAACGACACTTTTCATGGGATTTTACAATAATTTACTCATATAAAAGTATTTTAAGAACACTATAAGGTCAATCCAAATATCAATATGTATTCTTGACAGTTATTGACAGCTGTCAATTAATCTGGAAAGCTTTAGAAAAGGAGCTTTTTTGTTATCATATAAATAATTTATACGTATAAGCTATAAGTATATAAGTTTATAAATATATAAGTTTATAAGTATATAAGTTTATAAGTATATAAGTTTATAATTAGTTTAAGTTTATAAGATACGCCCAGGTGTTTTAAATTTTTGCGACTGAAATGAAAGACATCTATCGACTAACAGAAAAAGTCTATATCTCGATGTTCGATCCACACTGAAAAAAAATACCTTACACCTATTTACAAGGAATCAACCATTTTTCCTTGTTAGTTATAAGGCGCCAACTAGGGAAGGCTAGTTAAAATGAAAAGGATAATTTGTACTCCAAGTATTTAGGAATTATATTATATTAACGCCAAAATTTGTGCGATCGACTGCTTTTATTACTGCAAAAAGTTCTTTATTATTTAAAATACATTTGTCAATATTTTATCTCTTTAAAACATTAGTGGTTAAGGTAAATAATACCAGTCGTGTTTGCCATATATTTTAAGGTTATGCTGATTTGACATTTTCATAACAACCCTCACAACAAAAGGATATCCCTAGGATATCCTCAGGATATCGGAAATAATGTCAGGATATCCTGAAAATGTCCCCAGGATATCCTCAGGATATCAAAAGGATATCCTGCGGATATCCAAGCCGCCGCAATAAGGATATTCTCAGGATATCCTCAGGATATCCCTAGGATATCCCCAGGATATCCTTAGGACATCCTCAGGATATCCCCAGAAATGTTTAAAAGGATATCCCAGGATATCCCAAGGATATCCCTAGGATATCCTTAGGATATCCCAAGGATGTCCTCAGGATATCCCAAGGATATTTTTGAAAAAAAAATTATAATAAAGTAGATATTAATTTACTTATTTATAATTTTTTATGTCCTTCCTTATATATAATAATTTAATGGTTAAACGCATCGGAAAAATCTTATGGGATACGGGGATCGAACCTACTTAACTATGATGGATGCCAAGCTTACGCGTAGCCTTAAACCTCTCGGCTACTTAGCACTTGCTATTCAAATGCAATGAATCTTTGTTACTCTTCCGTAAAGTTTAGTGGCCTTCCTCAAAACCAAAGGATATCCTACGGATATCCTTCAGGATATCCTCAGGACATCCTGAAATAATGTTAAAATAACCTGAAAACGTCCCTAGGATATCCCTAGGATGTCCTGAGGATATCCTAAGGATATCCCTAGGACATCCTAAGGATATTGTTAGAACATCCTAAGGATATCCTCAGGACATCCTCAGGATATATTCATGCTTTTACAGGGATGATGCGTATAAATACTTTATGAATATTTATAGGCTAAAAACTATGCTATTCCTTAGGCTCTAAAACATTTTGCATACTTATGGCTATTGGTCACGTGCAGGTATCTCTTAGACGCCTTGAGGGGAATTGGTATACCCCCACCACTTGCTTAAATTTAGTTTCTACGGAATACCGGGAGGTTCTTCTGGGTTTTAAGTTGTAACGTATTGGGGGCATACCGTTTCTTTTCATCACGTCCATGCGCAATGTGATAAAAGCCCGTTGGTCACAGCAACAAATTACAAATTATACCTGCTATTGGTTATAGTATTCTTTTAATTGGTTTTAGTATAGTTTTTCAACAATTTGTTTAAACAATAATTTTTTTAATTACAACTTTTTATCTGATAATTTTTTAATGTTGTTTTTAATATGAAGATAGTGATAACTTGAGACATTGCTTTTTCCTCCTGATGTAGCTTATAATGATAGTTCACGAGCGTATAGCATAGTGGTTGGAGCGTTGCGTTGGGCTTTAGGCCCAGAAGTTGCGAGTAGTTCGAGATCTCTTAGCGTTAAATAGATTTTGGTAAAAATACACAATCCGTTTGTTAAATTTACGTACAATTGCCTGTGAGGGTAGTTGTGAGTTACCAAAAAGCTTGTGTATTTTTATCTAAATATCATTGGGTAGTTGTTTAAAAGGCTTTAGGTAAAATTACTGAAAATCTTGTGTACTTTAATCCATAAAATCTTTGGGTTTTTTGGTTCAAAAACATTATAGGTAAAATTACCCAAGTAATTTCTTTCAGTGATAGTGTAGCTCGCCAACACAAAGGTACCCTTGTACAAAAAATTATATTTGGTTATTAATTTGCATAAGTATAAGATATTTTAAAATTTCTAACGTGTGGTAATCTAAATTCCATGTGTCAAACTTGTGGAAACATCTGAGTATTTGTGGATCTATAGATTATTGATTTTCATGAACACCATTACAATTATCAAAATATTGTAGATATATATAACAATATTGTGAATTGTTATCCCTTGCAAAAAAGTAGTACTGTATTCAGTACTGGGAAGAAGTACTGGGTTAAGTACTGTAAAATCAGTACTTTTTCGCGCAATATAATTTTTTAAGCACAATAACACATTTTTTCTCAAATTTTAGTGCAATTGTGATTTTGCGTTCAATGTATTCCTCTCTATTTAATTTACAACGAAAAACTATTGCCCAGCCGTAGCACCCATACAAACTTAGTGCGCAGCATGAAAAAATTATTAACAATCCATGGTGAAAAAAGTACTGACTTTCCAGTACTGAACCCAGTACTTGTCTCAGTACTGAACCCAGTACTTCTTCCCAGTCCTTAACCCAGAACTAAATCCAGTACTTCTTTTTGTAAGGGATAAAGACTACCACTTTTGTACAAATCAATTATTGACATTTTTAATATTTTAATATTTTTAATCAGTGGATATTTTTATTATTATTTTCATAAACAGTGCATTAAAATATGTAATTATATGTAATTTCAATAAAATTTAAATTTTGTGCTTTTCGGAATTTCAAGCCAAAAAAGATGTCCTGGTTTAAGAAACAACATTTTTCTTTCTAAATTTGAAGAAATGAATATTTACTTATTCAGAAGTCAAAAGTGTTACACTTTTTAATAAGTGTATACATGTACACTTCCAAATAAGTGACATTTCTCTCTAAATAAGGGGCTGTTCAAGTATTACGTGAGCATATTTTAAGAGGTTTTTGGCCCCCTCCCCTCCCTCATGTCAGCATTTTTCAATGGATGAAAAAATAATTTTGTATGGAGAGTCAGCATTTTGGAACCCCCTTCCCCCTCATTGATGCTTAAATAATACTTAAATGGCCCCTAAGTGATATTTTCACTTATTTTAAGTGCATATACACCAGACCCGTAGTGAACTTTTCTGGCGCCCGAGTCAAACTTAAAAATTTTCGCCCCCCTCCCCTACTCATTTATAAAAAATTTTGCAACCTTGGTTTTATTTGATTTAATTTTACATTGCTAATTTTTTTTTTTTTTTGCAAATGTATTTATACTTTATAGAGAAAAATTGATAGACTTATTCACCCACTTTTTTTATTTTTAAACATTTTGCTTCCTCATTGAAGAAGCTTTGTGATCGTTAAAATTTTTGAGTTTTAAAAATAATCTAAATCGACTTATGTTTATCACACTTAAAATACAACTTAACAAATAAAAAATCATATTGTCTCAAAACGAATCGATTGACCTATATAAAGTCTATAATGGACCGAAAATTCGCATAATAATAAATCATGAGTTTTAATTTTTTTTTTCATTGAAAATTCTTTTTCTTTTTACACCTTCTCCAATTTTTATTTTATAATCATAGATCCTTTGGACAAAATATTCTATATGTAAAAATGGATCAATTTAATTATGTATAAAGTATACATTTTATTCTCAATTTGAAGAAATAATGGGGATTTTTAATTTTTAATAAAATTTTAATTTTGACGTCTTTAATATAACTACTCTAATTGGCATTTTTAAGTAATGATTCCTTTATAAAAATTTTAAAAAATGTTTTACAATGAAAAACGAATTTAGCTTCCTTTTTGAGAAAGCAAATATTTTTTTTACATAAAAGCGAAATCTTCAAAAATGAACATAATTTTCACATAGTTTTGTAATTTCTTCATATCTTCATAGTTTGCTGCATTTATTTTTTAAAGATTATATCTCCGTTTTTCAAATAATTTTCATTTTGTATTAAATGTTCTTAGTTTCCTACATTTTTTCAGTTCTTTTACTTATTGTCTTTAAATTAATATCTTCACATTTTTATCAAGTTATTCGTTCTTTCATCATATTTTTTATTCTTTAAGCTTTTAATTAATTTAATATTTTTAACTTTTTATCTTATAGCTTAAAATTTTTATGTTCTGTAGGTTTTCCAATGTTCATCATAATTTCTTAATCTTTATAATTTTTTACAGAATTTCATCTATTATTTTTTAAATGTAAATTTGCTACTAAATTTTTATCAATTTGCAAGGAAAATAAAAATGATAATTCGCTAGACACCCTGTAAATTTCTTTAAATTTTACATGTTGAAAAAGGTTAATTTTTTAAGTAATTGGATTCTCAAAATTATTACGTATTTTAAATTAATTATCTTTATAAAAGGGAATAAAAATTATATGACCTTTAAGTTCTGAACGTTTAAATCAACGAAATTATTATTTTAATATTTTACAAATTCAAATTTGACCAAAAATAAAGTTTTGCTTACCAAAAAAATGATTTTGATATTTTAAGAATTAAATTCTTCTTTTATATTTTGCGTTGCAAAAGTTATTCTTGAAAATATTTCCATGTAACAAAAATTTCATTTAAATGAACGTTCAGAACTTCAGGGACATAAATTATTATTTTAAATTTTTATTCAATTCTCTAAAAGAAAAATATAGGTACTAGGTATTTATTTCATTTTTTCATTATTTATTAAATTCTACATTTCAAAAGGAATAAATTTTTTATTTAATATTTTAATTAATTAATATTAAAACAAATTTATAATTTTATATTCGATTTAGCTCCTAGTTTTGTTCTAGGATTAGATTTAATTAAATACTTTTGTATGAAAGGGCATTGCCCGTTAAATTGAAATAAATAAATAAATAAATAATTGAATTGAATTCTATTTAAATCTTTCTATGGGGCATTATTCCTGAACTACCCCAGTCAAAAATGAGAATATCCTATAACTTTAGTAAATTGTTGCCCTACATGATAATATCAAATCTCTGCAATATTAGCTCTTTTGAAAAAAATTTGTATGAAGTAGAGAGGGTTGAAGTTTTGACTTTTTGAAAGACACCGTCATTTTCAAGTTCGTATAATTATGGAACAACTTAATAGATTTTAATTTATATATAGTGAATTTTAAAGCTTTTTCATGCACTTTTTAAATAAAGAATAATTTAAAAAAAAAATGTTAACCCTTCATTTTTCCAAATTAAGTTTTATTTTTCACTTTTGAGGTCTTTCGGCGGTTTTTGGATTTTTTTTATTTTTTTCAATCGAAAGCTGAGATTTTTTCCAACGAAATACGTAAAACTGGAAATGGGCCAATAATGGGTTTTCAAGAGAATGTAAAAAAACCTACTTTTTTGCTTATTTTTTACATTTTCTCGAAAACCCATTATTGGCCCATTTCCATTTTTACATATTTCGTTGGAAAAAATCTCAGCTTTCGATTGAAAAAAATAAAAAAAATCCAAAAACCGCCGAAAAACCTCAAAAGTGAAAAATAAGACTTAATTTTGAAAAAAGAAGGGTTACAATCTTTTTTTAAAATTATTTTTTATTTAAAAAGTGCTTGAAAAAGGCTTTTAAATTCACTATATTTAAATTAAAATCTATTAAGTTGTTACGTAATTATATGAACTCGAAAATGACGGTGTCACTCAAAAAGTCAAAACTTCAACCCCCTCTACTTTATACAAATTTTTTTCAAAAAAGCTAATATTGCGGGGATTTGATATTATCATGTAGGGCAAAAATTTACCAAAGTTATAGGACATTCTAATTTTTGACTGGGGCAGTTCAGAAATAATGCCCCCTATGTACTTTAATTTCTTTTAAATAATTGATTTGTATTATCGAGCATTTAGCAGGGACTTTTACGAAATGTGACTTTTGTTTTGTTTTAAAATTAATACTATTGCAGTTCCCGTGTGGAAAAGTTCCCAGTATTTCCCAGTTTGTAAGTGGGCGCCAGTTGGGGCCTACCTAGCCCAGGTGGGCCCCACCTAGCCCCCAACTGGTGCCCACTTACACTGCGAAATACTCGGAACTTTCCACACGGGTTGAAACGCAAAGTGAGGTAAGTCATAATGTATAAAATTCCTCTTTTGGTGCAAATGATATGTTCATTTTTATGGCTCCCAACTACAAAAACATTTTTTTTTTGATAATTTAAAAATTATTATTCTGTTTTAATTTCGTTAAATTTTGGCGCCCCCATGCGTTTGCGCCAGCAGCAAGCGCCTCAGTCACCTAACTCTCAATACGGCACTAGCTAGTAATTCTGTTTGTGCTGGGTATATCCTGAGGATGTCCTGAGGATATCCTAAGGATGTCCTAAGGATGTCCTGAGGATGTCCTGAGGATGTCCTGAGGATGTCCTGAGGATGTCCTGAGGATGTCCTGAGGATGTCCTGAGGATGTCCTGAGGATGTCCTGAGCATGTCCTGAGGATGTCCTGAGGATGTCCTGAGGATATCCTGGGGATATCCGGGGGATATCTTAAATTTCATTTTATGAATATCCATGGGATATCCCTAGGATATCCCCAGGATATCGGCGGATATCCTTAGGATATCCCTAGGATATCCAAACCGCCGCTTTTAGGATATCCTGAAAATATCCTTGGATATCCCTGGGATATCCTAGGGATATCCACGGGACATTTTTAGGATATCCCGGGATATCCGGTGCTGTGAGGGAACTTACAATAAAACAATAATAATATTTTCCTCGAAAATATAGCATGACATATATGCTAAAAACAATGAGGTTAGATTTTCATTATTATTTTTTACATTTACAATAAAAATACATTTATTAAGACTTTTTTATTTAATCTTGGCATGTGTTTCTACGCTTTTAGAGTTTCGTGGTACGAGACCGAAACCGTTATGTGAGACTTTGTCGTCCGTCCGTCCGTCCGTCGTTCACACTTCACAATTCTCAATTTGCGGTTGTGTGCGAGAAAGAGAGAAATATACACTGATGATACAGAGACAAAGATAATCGATTATCGATATATATGTATACTGCGACAACGGAAACGGTTACGTGGTTCTTGATATATGATAGAGTTAGGTGGTTTTAGAAGTAAAAAGGAGTTAAGTCGTTCCTGAGGTAAAAAAAAGTTACGTGCCTCATTACGTGATGCATTGGCAGATCCAGGGGGAGGGGAACGGATGCTTGGCCCCTCTCCCCCAAAAAAAGCCTTACTTTTTTGTGAGAGAAAATATATTGCTATCTCTTTCTCTCTCATGTAATACCCCCACCAAAAACAAGAGAAGCTGGTTTTAAACAATTTTAATTGTTTAAACAAATAAACAATCAATCACTAATTTTTTGTGTCTCTTAAGTTACTAAAAAGATCGTAAAATAATAAAATATTTTATGGAAAACGAAAAAAATTCAAAAAATTATTGGAACAAATTAAAAATATTTAAACAATTCTAAATTTGTTTCCAATTGGAGATCAATAAACCAGTTATAATTCTTTAACAAATTATGCAAGTTTCTAGGTAAATTTAATGAAAAATTGATTTTAAACAATTTTAATTGTTTAAACAAATGAGGAGTATGTCAATAATTTTGTTCGATCTTTCAATTATTAAACAAACAGTCGGCTATTAATATATTTTATTGAAACTAAAGAAATAACGATTTTAAACAAATTAATTTGTTTAAACAATTAAAAATCAATTAACAATAAATTGAGTGCTGTAACTTAATAATTAATAAAGCCTGCAAAAAAACGGCGTAAAAAAGTAATATTTTCGACTTATTTAAGCTTAAATGCTAAATATACGTTTGGGGATTGATTATTTTGGGGCCCCCCCAAAGGGGTGTATTTGTAAAAATATAATAATAATCAACGGTATCTTTCAGTTATACATTTTGCACGGACTCATAAACTTCTGTGCCTTTTTCACCAATAATTTCATTATTTTTTTAAAATTTTTTTAAAAAATCCATTTTTCCCATGCATTTTCATTGGGAAAAAAGGGGGTGCGGGCGGCACACCTTAATATTGTCGGATCGAAATATGAAAAAAAATTTTGAACCACCCTAGTCTTGATGTATGAGGAAGTTACGCTGTTCTTAATGTATAAGGGAGTTTAGACGTTCTTGAGGTAGAAAAAAGTTACGTGGTTCTTGATGCATAAGGAAGTCACGCGGTTCTAGAGGTAACGTGGTTTTTGATACATGAGGGAGTTACGTGGTTCTAGAGGTACTAGAGAGTTACGTGGTTCTAAAGGTAGAAGAAAGATACGTGGTTTTAGAGGTACAAGAAAGTTACTTAGTTCTTAATGAATAAAGAAGTTACATGGTTTTTGAAGGAGATAAAAGTTACGGAGATCTAGAAGTCAAAGAGAGTTACGTGGTTTTTGAGGTAGGAGGGAATTATGTGGTTCTAGAGGGAGATAAAAGTTACGGGGATCTAGAAGTCAAAAAGAGTTACCTGGTTTTTGAAGTACACCTCTGCTCATAAATGCTGTCCTTCAGGTTTATTGTTTGTTTATTGATCTAACAATAAACCGGAAGGACAGCATTTATAAGCATGGGTGTAGGAGGGAGTTACGTGGTTCTAGAGGTACAAAAACGTTACGTGGTTCTAAAGGTAGAAGAAAGATACGTGGTTTTAGAGGTAGAAGGGTTGAAGTAGAAGTTACTTGATTCTTAATGTATGAAGAAGTTACGTGGTTCTTGAGGGAGATAAAAGTTACGGGGATCTCTAGATCCCCGTCAAAAAGAATTACGTGGTTTTTGAAATAGGAGGGATGTTACGTGGTTCTTGAGGTGCAAGAAAGTTACGTGGTTCTAAAGGTAGAAGAAAGATACGTGATCTTAGAGGTAGAAGGGAGTTACTTGGTTCTTAATGTATGAAGAAGTTACGTGGTTCTTGAGGGGGATAAAAGTTACGGGGTCCAGAAGACAAAGAGAGTTACCTTGTTTTTGAACTAGGAGGGAGTTACGTGGTTCTTAATGTATGAAGAAGTTACGTGGTTCTAGAGGGAGATAAAAGTTACGGGGATCTAGAAGTCAAAAAGAGTTACCTTGTTTTTGAACTAAGAGGGAGTTACGTGATTCTTAATGTATGAAGAAGTTACGTGGTTCTAGAGGGAGATAAAAGTTACGGGGATCTCTAGATCCCCGTGAAAAAGAGTTACGTGGTTTTTGAAATAGGAGGGAGTTACGTGGTTCTTGAGGTGCAAGAAAGTTACGTGGTTCTCAAGGTAGAAGAAAGATACGTGGTCTTAGAGGTAGAAGGGAGTTACTTGGTTCTTAATGTATGAAGAAGTTACGTGGTTCTTGAGAGGGATAAAAGTTACGGGGTCTAGAAGACAAAGAGAGTTACCTTGTTTTTGAACTAGGAGGGAGTTACGTGGTTC
This sequence comes from Ganaspis brasiliensis, assembly GCA_037103525.1. Taxonomy (NCBI): domain Eukaryota; kingdom Metazoa; phylum Arthropoda; class Insecta; order Hymenoptera; family Figitidae; genus Ganaspis; species Ganaspis brasiliensis. Next base: position 2,465,167 of record JAZKLR010000266.1, on the reverse strand, counting down.
TTAATGTATGACGAAGTTACGTGGTTCTAGAAGGAAATAAAAGTTACGGGGATCTAGAAGTCAAAAAGAGTTACCTTGTTTTTGAACTAGGAGGGAGTTACGTGGTTCTTAATGTATGAAGAAGTTACGTGGTTCTAGAGGGAGATAAAAGTTACGGGGATCTCTAGATCCCCGTCAAAAAAAGTTACGTGGTTTTTTAAATAGGAGGGAGTTACGTGATTCTTGAGGTGCAAGAAAGTTACGTGGTTCTAAAGGTAGAAGAAAGATACGTGGTCTTAGAGGTAGAAGGGAGTTACTTGGTTCTTAATGTATGAAGAAGTTACGTGGTTCTTGAGGGGGATAAAAGTTACGGGGTCTAGAAGACAAAGAGAGTTACGTGCTTTTTGAGGCAGGAGGGAATTACATGGTTCTTAATGCATAAGGGAGTTACGTTGTTCTAGAGGGAGATAAAAGTTACGGGGATCTAGAAGTCAAAAAGAGTTACGTGGTTTTTGAGGTAGGAGGCAGTTACGTGGTTTTTAATGCATGAGTGAGTTACGTGGTTTTTGAGGAACAAGAAAGTTACGTGGTTCTAGAGGTTGAAGAAAGATACGTGATTTTAGAGGTAGAGGGGAGTTGTGTGGTTCTTAATGTATGAGGGAGTTACATGGTCCTAGAGGGAGATGAAAGTTACGTGGTTCTAGAGGTAGAAGAAATATACGTGGTTTTAGAGGTAGAAGGGAGTTTCTTGGTTGTTAATGTATGAGGGAGTTACGGGGTTCTAGAGGGAGATGAAAGTTACGTGGTTCTAGAGGTAGAAGAAATATTTGTGGTTTTCGAGGTAGAAGGGAGTTTCTTGGTTGTTAATGTATGAGGGAGTTACGGGGTTCTAGAGGAAGATGAAAGTTACGTAGTTCTAGAGGTAGAAGAAGTATACATAGTTTTAGAGATAGAAGGGAGTTTCGTGGTTCTTGATGTATGAGAGAGTTATGTGGTTCCAGAGGTATAAGCAAGTTACGTGGTTCTGGAGGTAAAAGAAAGAAACGTGGTTTTAGAGGTAGCAGGGTACATAGTTCTACATTGTTATGTGGTTCTAGAGATAGAAGGGAGTTCGTGGTTCTTGATGTATGAGGGAGTTACGTGGTTCTAGATTTAGAAAGAAGTTACGTGGTTCTTAATGTTTGAAGGAGTTACGTGGTTATATTTAAAATTTTTCTTTTAGTCCGAAAGAAGTTGGCTTCAGGGTCTAATTGAGTTTTATACAGTTGAACATAAGCCTCGGTTACTTGCTGCTTGGATAGCCGGAAAATATTCTGTAGAAATGGAAAAACTGTCTGATGAACAAGTCCTTAATCACTGTATTGAATTTTTGGAAAGATTTCTTGGAAAATCTTATAATATCACAACTCCCACTGGAATGATAAGGTAAATGAAAATAAAAGAGAATTTTTAATTAAAGACCTTCCTGGTAGATTAGCAAAAGGCAAACACAGACAAAGTTGACTGCATTTTCCTGCGTTTATCTCAATGGACAAATTTATATTAAAAAATGTAGAAACAAGATTTCAGGATTAACTAAGAAAGTCCTAATAAATGTTTTTATTCTATCACTTGCGTAGAAAATAATAATAGTATAATTTCTATAAAAATCCTCATTGCTCTTAACATGTTAGATTTACGTGTAAATTGTTATTATTATTTTATTGTCACTTTTATTGTAACATAAAAAAATGTATTAGAGCTTTATTATAATTAATACGGAGATCAGTTTCTACATTTTTGATAGTTTTCAATATAAATTTAGATTTTGGGACAAACGCGATCAATTTTGTCCGAGTTTTCTTTTTCTAAACCACAAGGGCTTGTATCTAAAGTTTTTTAAAAATGTTACTAAGAAACTCTATCATAATGAAAATTAAGAGTGGTTTTCTAAAAATGTTTTTTGGTTCAAGAGAAGAATTTTTTTAGAATACAAACTCCGAAGATCATAATAAATTAATTCGTAATAATTTAGATTAAAAATAAAAATGTGTTTATCTTTATTTTTTATCTTTTATTCTACATAACTTTTAAATAGAATTTCTCGTTTTTCAGAACAAACTGGAATAGTAATGAACATTTCAAGGGAACTTATAGTTTCAGGAGTGTTAAAACTGAGGCTGAAAATGTTTTTCCTACAACATTAGCTGAACCAATTGGCGAAACAAAACTGGTACAGTTTTTAAAAAAAATATCTACTTCTTTGTTATTGATATTCACCTTGTTTTGATAATCTTAAATTTTATTTGTAACTCTTTTTTCAATACAATTTTTTTATTTATAGCAGGTTTTATTTGCCGGAGAGGCGACAAGTTCTCATCATTTCAGTACAGTAAATGGAGCAATTGAAACTGGTTGGAGAGAAGCGGATAGATTATTTAAACATTACCCAAATTTAGGAAACAATTAAAATTATGTTTATCGATTAAGTCCATATTTTTTATAATCAGTAATTAATTAGAAGGCATTTTCAATTATTTATGTAATTTTTGGTGAAAAACATTCATTGGTAAAAGTTAGAAAAAATCAATTAATATGTATCAAAGTTATTATAAAGAATAAAAATACTTGAAAATAGGGGAGGATTAGTATCAATGAAACACTTTTTTCAAGAATATTTTAATTTTCTAAACAATGATTGAAAAAAAATTAACTACTAAACTTAATTTCTGGAAAAATATTCAGAGTTTGGTAAAATTTATTTTTCATGCATTTTTCTTAAATTAAAATGTATTTTCTTTTGTCTAATAAACAGAAATGTAATTAACTTTTTTACAAATAATTTACAAATTTTTTATATTTTGATATATAATTTATTAAAGATGAGTACAAAATTAAAAAAAAATCATTATCCGTTTAAACTAAATATTTTTAAATATGTATTTTATCATGAAATTTGGTATTTTAGATTTAGATTACCAGACTTCACTTTTTTGCATATTTAAAAAAAAATTCTAATTATTTAACATTCTTCTAGGTCATGAGCGAAAGATATTTATAACAGTGACAAGAATCTGGAAAAATTGTATTTAAATTAAAATGTAACATTTTTAATCAAACGTAATAAATCCTTGATCCGAATGTTTAAAAAATCTAGATTATCGGATCTAATTTTTGAATAATAGATCAAGATATATTTTTATTTTTACGAAAAATCGTCATTTTGAACTTTTTATTTAATTTTAAACCAATTATGAATTAATTTACAAAAACATTATGATAAATATTTTTATAATTTGTTCACATTTTTTAATATTTTGTATAAAAATATAAAAATAATAATTTCCTATCGAAATAAAAGGTTTTTTTTAATTATCTTTTTTTTTATCAAAACACTGAATTGTTTATTTTGCAGAAACTATATTTGCTTTAAAAGCAAGCAATAAATCTTTATTGAGAATAATCAGAAACGAAGATTATCGAATCTGACATTTAAATAATAGGTCAGTTTAGACCAATTAGTTAGTGTGATATAAACCTTCAAATCGAGAACATCATTGAAAATTTAATTCAGCGTATGAACACCTAAGAAATGTTTCTCAAACGAAAATTGTTAATTATTTTTTTACTATCTTCACTAACCATTATTTCAAAAGCAAATAAAGATGAAAATTCGCCGAGTATAATTATTATTGGTGCGGGAGCATCGGGAATAGCAGCTGCGTCAAAACTTTTTCAAAATGGATTCAAAAATGTTAAAATTTTGGAAGCAGAAAATAGAATGGGTGGAAGAGTTTTCACTACTAATTTCAGTAAGAGAAAATTTATGAAATTTAAAATTAAATTTGTTACTCGCAGAGAGGGTATTATTAATTATTAAATAATAATAATCTCCGTAAACTCCTGAAGTTAGTTAGTATTTATATTTATTCATCTTTTTCTGTTATTATCTCAAATTTAGATTATTGTCATCAATCTTCCATTATATAACGATTTTTAAATTATTTTCTTTTGCTTAAAAAAAAATTCTGCAATTTTTCTTGATTTTCATCAATTTATAATTATATTCATTATTTTGGCATTACTTTAAAAAATTTCAATTATTTATCCGATATTGCAATTATTCTCATCAATTTTCGTTATTTCTGCAATTTTTTAATTATTCTCTTTAAATCTTTAATTAGAATTTTTTAAGTAATTTTGTAATTATCATTTTTTTCTAAACATATACTCTATGGTTTTTTCAGTTATTTCTCTCAAATTTTATTGAATGTTTTCAATTTTTCATATTTAAATTATTTTTATCATAATTCAATTTTCTTCCTTAGTCTTAAATTATTTTCAGCATATTTCAATTATTTTTTTCTATTTTGAATTAATTTTATCATTTTTCAATTATTTTTCTCGATTGTTAATTATTATTCTCATTTTCTAAAATTATTTTCTATGATTTTTTCTAAAATTTCAATTGTTATCTTCAATTTTTAATTTTTAAGAACTTTTCTAAAATTTCAATTGTTTTCTTCATTTTTTAATTATTTTCATTTGTTATCAGAATTTCAAATTTTGTTTATTAATTATTTATTTATTTATTTATTTATTTATTTAATAATACACGGGCTGATAAATGCCCTTTCGTACTAATCGTACGTGATAAAAGGAAGAAATTTTACATAGTATTTACATGAATATGTTAAGTTAGACTGCGATATCATTGTAACTGAAAATTAAATTTTGTAGCTTAATTTTAAATACTAGAAGTGAGTTCTCAAATAGGTCTATTCTATTATAAATAGCATTTGTTTCCTTACGTATCCTATTGAATACAGAATTATCGCCATAATCAGTCTTATGCGCTTCTAGTACAAAGAAATATGGATTACGAAGAGATCTGTCCGGAGCATGTAGAACAAAACTTTCTGTAATCGATGCGCAGTTTATTTTTTCGTTCATAATTTTGTAAACAAACAATATGTCGTTATACAAAAATCTGGACTCGAGAGTGGGGATTTTAAAGCAAATCCTAAGTATAGTTGTGAGAACGAAAATTATTATATTGAAATTAATTATCGTAAATTTCAATTATTTTTAGTTTTCTTCTGGACTTGTCTCCAATTTTTAGTTTTTCTCATTTTATAAAATTATTTTATAAGATTTTTAAGAATTTTTCTAAATTTTCAATTTTTCTCTTTAATTTTTAATTATTTTTATTTGTTTTTCTAATTTCAAAATTTGTTTATTAATTATCGTCAATTTCAATTACTTTTAGCTTATTTCTTTAATTATTTTCTCCAATTTTTAGTTATTTTCTTTTTTTTTAAATTGATTTCTAAAATCTTCATGTATTTCTTTCAAATTTCAATTATTTTTTTCTATATTAAAAAAAATTCTGTAGTTTTTTCCATTATCACACTTAAATGACATTTATTTTTTACGACTTATCATTGTTTGTATCATTTTTTAATTATTTTTGTCAAGTTATATAATTTAAAAACATTTTTCAATTATTTTCCAAAATTTATTTCCTTCAATTTTCAATTTTCATGAATTTTCAATTCATTTGTTTCATAATTTCAAAATTTTTTAACTATTTATCTGACTTTCCAATTATTTCATTATTTGTATCATTTTTTATATTATTTTCTTCAGTTTTCAATTACTTTCGTTTTTTTTCTCGTTCTTTTTCATATTGCCATAAAGTTTTTTCTTATTTCTCTTTAATTAAAACTTGTTCTGTTCAGAAATTTAATTTTAAATTATGTTTTTCTTTTTTTATTTATTTTCTCTAATTTTTAATTTTTTTCTCTTATTTCAATGAACTTCTGAAAGTTTTAAGTATTTTTCTCAAATTTTGTTTAACTTTCCATTATTTAAAATATTTTATGTAATTTGTTTAATTATTTTCTGAAATTTTAATTATTTTTTTTTTACTTTAACTTATTTATCTCAATTTTTAATCATGTTTTTTCAATTTTCAATTATTTTCTCTAATTTTTCATAATTTAATTTTGTTTTAATTTACGTTTCAGATTCTCAAGTATTTTTCTCAAATTTAAATTATTTTCTTCGTGTTTAAAACATTTTTATTACTGTTTAAATTACTTTCCCCAAGTTTTAATTGATTTCATTTTTTTTCAATTAAATTTGGAAAATTTCGCGATTATTTTATTTAATTTCAATTATTTTTTGCAATTCTTTTTAATTCTAAAACATTATATATTTTGTCCTAAATAAATATTTATTTTATTTATATTAATTGATTTTTAAATATTATATTTAAAATATTTATTTCTTCTTATTAGATAAATATTGTTTACCGATTTGTTATATTTATTATTGTATTCTATAATTTCTAAAATGTATTAAAACTAATCCCGCGCTGGCGCGCGTTTTATTTTGCTAGTTTTTAATATTCTCAATAAAATAACAAATTTTTTTTATTTGTTATATCCTCAAAGGATTTTAAATAAAAATTTAATATTTTTTAGGTGACTATTTAGTGGATATGGGAGGCCAGTGGGTCAATGGAGAAGATGGAAATGTTGCATTTGACATGGCATGGCCTCTTGGATTATTAGAGAAAAGAAATGACACGACTCGAACGAATAGATTATCCGATTCTTCAGGAAAATTAATAAAAGAATCGTTATCCGATGACTTTTTCCGATTTTACGAAGTGACCAGAGAAGATGCACAAGTTTCTGCTAAAAAGCAAAGAAATATTTCCACCGGGGAATATTTTAAGACTGAGTATTTATCACTTGATGTTCAAAGCTATGAATTTTAGTTTCTTTATATCTGCTTAAAAATAACGGTTAACATTTATGTTTTTAGGCTTGACCAATTTCTTAATATACTTCCAAATTGGAAAGAAAATGAGAAAGGATTATTACATTTGTTAGATATGATGGAAATGGCTTCAGATGCTGCAGATACAATGTATGATGTTTCCATATCATCAGCCATCGAATATCAGGAAATTCCAGGAACTTATATGATTAATTGGAAAAAGCGAGGATACAGCACCATTCTTGATATTTTAATGGTAATTTTATTTTTATAGTAATTTGTTATTTAATATCTTTTAATTTACCTTTAATTACCCAACAACTTGTTTCTGATTTTTTCAAAAATTTATTTATGATTTTCTAATAATTCACTTCTAATCTTCTAATAATTTAGTTTTAAATCTCTGATAATTCTTTGATTTTTTAATACTCCCCTGGAATTACCGTCAAGTTTAAAATAAGATTAAAGTGGATAAAGAAAAGATAAATTTGGATTAAAAATCAGGAATAAAAATGAAGATGCTGTTTTAAAATTTACAGTGGGATAAAAAATGTTAAATGGAACTGAAAATGATTAATGTGGTATAGAGAATATTAAAAAAGGATTGGTTGTTATTCAGATTTAGAATAGATAGCAAAAGATTAAAATGGATAAGGAGAAGAAACATTTAGATGGAAAATTAGAGATAAAAATGGATATACTGTTTCAAGTAGGACAAAAAAGATTAAATTGCATTCAAAAGAATTTACTTGAATACGAAAATGGGGGATTGAAAAAGATTGGTTGTTATTCAGATTCGGCATAAATAAAAAAAGATTAAACTGGATAAATGAAAGATAGGTTTGTTTCAAAAATTTGAGATGAAAGTGGATAGATTCACTTTAAGAATAGAGATGGATAGACAGAGATTCAAATATATAAAATTGGGATTTGGAAAAAGTTTCCGGGATTAGAAGAGATAGAGATTTTTCTGGATAGAAGGAAGGATTAAAATGGATTCGTAGGATTAAATAGAGAGTAGAAAAATATAGATCTGAATAAAAGATGGTAATTTGATTCTTTTTAGTCTCAGAGATTAAAAAAGATTCAAATAGATAAAGTTCCTATCCCATTACTTTCAGCATGGTAATGTAATTCTAATTCTAATTTATTGCTAATTCTCGAAATTCTTGGATTCCTTGAATAATTATTATTGGTTCTTAATTGCAGAAACGTTATCCGAATCCTGAAGAAGAACTTCCGGTAATGAACAATACGATTTTGAATACAGAAGTTACTTCAATTGATTATACTGATAAAAATGGAAAAGTGACGGTAAAAACGAAAAATGGAGAAACTTATTCTGCAGATCACGTCATTTTTACATGTTCTTTGGGTGTTTTAAAAGATAAACACAGTTCTCTCTTTCAACCTGCTTTGCCAGAAGAAAAACAAAAAACCATTAAGGTTTGTTAATTTTTACATATTTCTGGAATTCGTAGAAGAATCTTCCAAAAATCACATAAAATTTATATTTTTATCCTTATTTTTTCTATTTCTTTTTTTTTTTATTTAAACTTAAAAGTGATAAACATTTTTCAATTTATTAAAAATTTTTGTTCTTTTCTCAAAACTATCTTCAGTAAAATTTCCACCTTGTTCCATTGATTTTGTTATTTAGTTATTTCATTTATATTTGTTTTTAACATTTTCTTATTTTTGAATAGCTTATCCTCTATTTTTTTCATTTTTAAACATACAGCATAAACCAAAATATTCAAAGTTTGATAAAGTTTTTTGGAATAATTTTTTAAAAAATGTCTCATTGATGTCAACTCTCCCCTATTTAATAAAAAATTTAATTTTTTCAGGACTTTACATTTATTATACGTGAAATATTTTGTCAGATATTCAAAATATCATTTTTAAAATACTATTTGAAATTTTTCTTAGTATCCTATTGCTAATTCTTTAATTTCAGGCTCTTGGATTTGGAACTGTAGCCAAAATTTATCTCTCATACGAAGAGCCGTGGTGGCCGAATGATACCTTAGACTTGTCATATTTCTTCCTTTGGAATAACGAGGATTTAGAAATGCTCAAAAATGATGTGAGACTCTTATAAAAACGATATAAATTAATTTCTATAAATAGACAAATTGCCCACTTTTTCATTAAATGTCACAAAATAAAATCTTCTAAATTGTTTCCCAGCCTGAAAAAAGTTGGCTTCAGGGTTTGGTTGGATTCTTCTCAGTCGAACATAAACCTCGACTTTTCTATGGTTGGGTTTCCGGAAAACATTCTCGGGAAATGGAAAAACTTCCTGAAGAAAAAGTTTTCAATCAGTATATTGAAGTTCTCCAAAGATTTTTGGGGAGTTCATACAACCTCACTACCCCTACGGGAATGAAAAGGTAAAAAAAATCGTTAAAAACGATTTTTTATCAGTCTGTTAAAAAAAAATTAATTTCTTTATTTGTTTATCAGAAGTAACAAATTTAATTTATATTTTAATGTAATTTTGAACTTTCTTGGGATTTAATTTCATAACCTATAATCGAGCATTGAATTATTTGATTTATGATATTACAATTTTTCCAACATTTTGAATAATAAAAAACTTTTTTTTTTAGGACAATGTGGGGTAGTAATGATCACTTCAAGGGAACTTATAGCTTTAGAAGTGTTCAGGCTGAGGCTGAGAATGTTTTTCCTGCAACATTAGCAGAACCAATTGGCGAAACGAAACCAGTAATTATTCAGAACTATTTCTTAGCTTCATTTTTGATTTTATTTTCAAAAACATTTAATCTACAGGTTCTTTTATTTGCCGGGGAGGCCACAAACTCAAAACTCTATGGCGAAGTTCATGGGGCGATCGAAACTGGATGGAGAGAAGCTGATAGATTAATTAAACTTTACCCAAATTTAGGAAAAAATTAGGAAACACTACTTAAAAATCTAATGCTAAAATTTTTGCATTTAAACTTCTCTTACACATAAGTTTAGAATAAAGTGATTTCTGTTTATGATGATTTTCTTTTGTGAAGAATATTTTGAAAAATACATATAAAATAGAATACCAAATTTGTAAATAAATAAAATTTGTAAATAAAGTAGATTTCTATAGAAAGTAAAATACAAAATACTGGAAATCATACAACTTGAAACAGGTTGGAGAGAAGCGGATAGATTATTTAAAAATTACCCAAATTTAGAAAACAATTAAAATTATAATTATCGATTAAGTGCATATTTACAATCAGTAATTAATTAGAAGTCATTTTCAATTATTTATGTGATTTTTGGTGAAAAACATTCATTGGTAATAGTTAGAAAAAATTAATTAATTAATATATATATATATATATATATATATATATATATATATCAAAGTTATTATAAAAAATAAAAATACTTAAATATAGGTTAAATAAAAATAGTGGAGGATTAGTATCAATGAAACACTTTTTTCAAGAATACTTCAATTTTCTGAAAAATGCGATTGGAAAAAAATTAACTATTAAACTTAATTTTTGGAAAAATAGTCAGAATTTGGTATAATTTATTTCTCATACATTTTTTCTTAAATTGAAATGTCTTTTGTTATGTCTTATGAACAGAAATTTAATGAACGTTTTTACAAATAATTTACAAATTTTTGATATTTTGATATATAATTTATTAAAGATGAGTACAAAATTAAAAAAGAAATCTATGAGAGTAATTGACTATAATCAAGCGAATAACGGCTACCGAGAATTAGAATGAGAAAATATTACTCTTTATTTAATATTACGAAAATTACAAGTGTTAATGTTTGCTAGGCAAAACTGGTCATACAGAACAAAGACCTGAGACTGAACAAGAACGTGTTGATTGTGTAAGTGTACACTGAGAAAATTATATCTGTAACGATTACAGAACTGCTATGGTACTGCTCGGACGAAACGCCACCTTCAGTAAATAGTAAATAAAATGATGTTATAAAAAAAACGAGATTGTCTCATACTATTTAATGTTCCAGAAACAAAGAAATTAACGTACGTAGTGATAAAATTACAGGACAAAATATACTTAACGAGTATTAAAGAGTCTAAGAAAGACTTATGTTATAACTTGGAAGAAGATATAAACTCACCGTGAAACGTTACAAAACAGTTCTGTAATTTAACCTGTTCACATATAAAAAATTTTTCTTCTAGTTTTTCAGTTGTTCTCTTTCAGTCAATTTATGTACACAGCTCGCACGTAACCTACACTTATTTACTGATACACCCTCCCTCCTGTTACTTACAAATATATTTTTTTTAACTATTTGAAAACAAATTCGCATGGTGAGAGATTCGAACTCGCGCGACCCGACCCTATCGCGAACGCCTTAACGACCACAGCTATCATAGCACATGTCAGTTAGTTTTGACCCGTCTATAGGAACTACAACGTCGTGTGTAGCGTCGTCTGTTGCCGAGTGAAGCCGTAAGATGCCGGAAGAAGCCGAAAGCTGCCGAACGTTACCTTCTTTAATGTTGCGTACGTAATGCTTACAAAGCAGTTCTGTAAAATTATCTTGCCTATACTGCACTCTGTGCCTAAAGAAACCTTACAGCTTTATATAATGAGTTTTGTAATAATTTAACTTTCTTTTATGACAGACCACTGTATTTAAAGGTAATTTTTTTCCTCCTAATCCTGTAATAATAACAGAACAAAAATTTGATGCGAAGTACAGTACAGCTTATGACAGATAACAGAACGTTTTGTAAAATTAGCAGACATATTCTTAAGAACAACAAGGTTAATAAGTAAATAAAACAGAAATGGTCATTTCGTCCGAGCAGTACAGGTTAGTTCTGTAATCATCACAGATAGAATTTTCTCAGTGTAGAAACTGAGTGTATGAAACGAGTTATGTGCCATCTACATTGATAAAATGGAAGTAACTTAAAGGCGCGAATTGTCAATTTTAACACTCTCCCTCAAGTCGAGCCTCTGGATGACTTGATTGATGACATCCCGATGCCAGAGATGCAATTGAAATGCTTTGGTCCTGGAAGTCCTTTGGTTAACACATCGGCTGGCATCTTTTCGGTCGGCATGTAGACAAGATCGACTGGATATTCTTTTAGAACATGACGTATAAAATGATGTTTGACGTCGATGTGTTTAGATCGAGAATGATGCACAGGATTTTCAGCTAGTTTTGCAGCCCCTTGGTTGTCATTGAATATTGTCACTTTTGCTAGGTCTGGAAACTTTAATTCTTTTAGAAAGCTGATGAGATGCAAAGCTTCCTTAGACGCGTCCGTAATCGCCATGTACTCAGCTTCCGTGGATGAGAGCGCAATCGTCCTCTGCTTTCGTGATTCCCACGATACGGCTGCTCCACTAAATACGAAAACTGAACCAGTATAGGAACGTCGGTCGATTGAGCAGTTGGCCCAGTCTGCGTCAACAAAGCACTTTAAAGATTCAGCATCCTTTCCGAATTTAAGTCCAAGGTTTGATGTTCCCTGCAGGTATCTGAGCACGCGCTTAGCCGCTGTCCAATGCTCCTGAGAAGGATTGTGATTGAACTGACTTAACACACTGACAGCGTGTGAGATGTCAGGACGTGTTCCAAGAGCAGCATAAGTCATTGCTCCAATTAATTTCCTGAAAGGAAATGCTTCAGTAGCTGTTTGATTATCTGAAGCCTTTATCAAATTCTTGTCGGAAGCAAGTGGAGTTCCAACCGACTTGCAGTCTTCCATCCGAAATCTTCGTAAAACATCATGAACATAATTAGCTTGAGACAAGATTATACCATCTTGATCACGAGTGATCTCCATACCTAGACAGTACTTTGCTTCTCCCAGGTCCTTCACTTTGAATTCAGAAGAAAGCCTATTCTTGATGCAACTCTCCCTTGATCGGTCGTTTGATAGAATCAATATGTCGTCGACGTAGATCAAGACTATCGTTGTTTTGGCATGATCCGTGTAGACGCAGGGATCAGCATTTGTGGGAGTCAGTCCCATATCTCGAAGTATAGAGTCCAATTTCGTGTGCCATTGGCGTCCGGCCTGACGCAGACCATACAAGGCCTTTTTTAATTTGCACACTTTAGGTGTTCCATTTATTTTGCCAATCATATTTTGAGCTGTTCTGGAAAGATTAGGATCATCTTCATGGGTCATCCTTTCGAGCATCTTTTGCAAAAGATCAGGTTTCTCCATGTAAACGACAGTGTCCATATCAGCGTTTAAGTAAGCAGTTTCGATGTCCAATTGCGTTATCCGAAGATCAAACTTTACTGCTAGTGCAATTAATAGTCGAAGGGAACTGAGGCGAGCCACAGGCGCGAAGGTTTGGAAGAAATGAACACCAGGTTGTTGTGCATAACCTTTCGCCACGACACGAGCTTTCCTCCGTTCCAATGTTCCGTTTGATCCATATTTATTCCTGAGAACAGTTCGACACTTGATTATCTTCTCGTTGATTGGCTTATCAACCAGTTCGAAAGTTCCATTTGAAACTAAACTTTTAATTTCTTCGTAAACAGCGTCTTCCCATTCACTGCTTTCGGGTCCAGAAAGAGCTTGCTGTAGAGGAATTTCACAAGCATTCATTGCAATATTTCCATCAGCATCCCATCCAAGAAATTCTTCATTAGAATCATCGCTGGAATCTTCACCGGAACTTAACGGAATATTAATTGGTGCAGAAGGGACAGAATCAACTTCTGCCGTTTTGTACTGTTTAGCTGGACGTCCTCGTTTACCTGTCTTGACACTTTTAGGTCTGCCTGGTCCTCTTCGTGTGGTATTGGTTCCCTCGGTTGGATTTTCTAACTCTGCAGGTGGTTCAGCAACGACGAGTTCATTGTTTTGAGGATTCTGGCTTATTTCGGGATCACAAATAAACTCGATATCAGATGTGGTCTTAGGAAAATCATCACTTTTCCAATATTCGTTCATAAATCGAACATCACGAGTTATGCGCACTTTTCTTTCCGAGGGTATCCAAACCCTGTACGCCTTGGCATTAGCAGCATATCCGATAAAAATACCCTCGATCCCCCGTTGTTCCAACTTATCCTTGTTTGGGCGTTTGTCAAGGCAATACACTTTGAGACCGAATTTCCTCAAGTGTCTCAGATCCGGAAGTTTACCGGTCCATTCCTCGTGTGGTGTTTTGAGTCCGAGCGGTTTTGTCACACATCTATTGCGCACATAACAAGCGGTTGCCACAGCTTCACCCCAGAAAGTCTTTGGTAACCCGGAGTCGATCAGCAAACATCGTGCTGGTTCAATTAAAGAGCGATTTTTGCGCTCTGAAACACCGTTTTGCTGCGGAGTGTAGGGTGCTGTTAATCGGTTTCGTATTCCAGCGTCCTTTAGAATTCGATCCATACCGATGTTCACAAACTCCTTTCCGTTATCGGATTGGATTGCTTTAATTTTCAAACCAGTATGTGTTTCAGCAAATTCCTTGTACTCTTTGAATTTAGATGACACCTCGGACTTGTTGCGAAGGAGAAACACCTCAGTCCACCGACTGTAATCGTCTGTGAAGGTCAGAACATAACGAGCTCCACCTAATGATGTTGTTCTCATCGGTCCGCACAAGTCCGTGTGGATAATTTCGAGAAGAGATGACGTCCCTTGACTTCCTCTTGGAAACGGTAGGCGAGTAATCTTACCGGCTGCACAGGTTTCACAAGGGGAATTTTTTAAATTCACTTTGCAATCAATTCCGGTAACCATCTCTTTTTGTACCATAAGGTTCATATCACTCAAATTCAAATGTCCTAAGCGTTTATGCCATTCAGTTGTTTCAACACTGTCACTGAAAACAGCACTCGCGATGTTGGGTTTTGTGCGCACGATAAATAGATCGCCCTCTCGTTTTGCTGAAAGTCTGATGTTTCCGTGTTGATCTTTTACACTCGCGCTGTTTTTTGTAAACACGACGGTGTGACCTTTGTCAACAATTTTTGCTACCGAAAGAAGATTACTGCGCAAAGACGGCACTAGAAGCGTATTTTCGAATAAAAAGGATTTATCTTCTTTACCGTTTGATGCAACTACACGCACATTACCTTTGGCTGTAACTTCAGCAGTTGTGTCACTTGCCAGTTTCACTCCACTTTTTATTTCGTGCGATTCCGTAAAAAGAGATTTGTCCTTACATAGGTGGTGTAACGTGGTTTTCGAGAAAACACACGTTAGAAAACAAACCTCCGGGATGGTACCATACGCCGATGGTACCATACGCTCAGTGCAAGGTAGTTGTTTACTTCCCATCGAGATAGATCGTGTATCCCGTATGATGAGAGTCTACATCGTCCCAGGAATGGGAGAACAGGTATTCTTCGGAATAGACTTCATCCATACGTTCGGGATAGTACACGATGGCCGGAATAGGATTTGGTATATGTCGGATTACCCAGAGGTGGTCCACCGCTATACCGAAACAGGGGTGGAGGCAGAGGTTAAGGAAAACAGCGGTGAAACGCTAAACTCGAGTTTCCTCTGCGGGCTTAAGCAAATTACAGAGGGCGAACGAGCTGAGCTCGATGAACTCGTGTCGCGGGTAATTAAGCCACCCCCACCATCACTTCCGGCCACGGATCGAATTGTCCACAGCATTGACGTCCAAGGACACCCGCCGATAAAGCAAAGGTACTATCGGGGGTCGCCTAAGGTCCTGGCCGCAATGCAAGAAGAGACAGCACGACTGTTGGCGGAGGGGATAATAGAGCCGTCCAAAAGCGGGTGGTCCAGCCCGGTAGTTATGGTCAGGAAGTCTGACGCGACTTACCGATTCTGCGTTGACTACCGGAAGCTGAACAAAGTGGCCAAAAAGGACGCCTACCCCCTCCCCAAGATGGACATGATCCTCGAAAAACTGAGAGCCGCGAAGTACATAACAACGCTTGACTTAAAATGGGGCTATCACCAGATCCCCATGGCAGAAGACAGCAAGGAGTATACGGCTTTCACAGTCCCAGGGATGGGTTTGTTCCAGTTTAACCGGATGCCCTTCGGACTGTCTGGGGCACCAGCCACGTTTCAGCGACTCGTTGACTCTTTAATAGGTCCCGAGATGGAGCCGAACGTTTACGCGTATCTTGACGATATCGTAATCGTAAACGAGACGTTCCAGGGACACAAAGAGTGGATAGACCGAGTCGCAGAAAGATTGCAAGGCGCAGGATTGACAATAAATCCAAAGAAATGCGAATTCGGCCGAAAAACCGTTCGTTACCTAGGATTTCTCGTAAACGAAGAAGGACTCAAAGTTGACCCCGAGAAAATTGAGCCCTTGAAGTTATATCCGGCCCCGACCACGATCAAACAGTTGAGAAGGTTCCTAGGCATGATCTCGTGGTATCGTCACTTTATACCACAGCTTGCAACGGTAGCCGAACCTCTCAATGCGTTGCTCAGAACAAACGTTGCCTGGAAATGGGAAAATCGCCAGCAAGATGCGTTCGAACAACTAAAAAAGTTAGTCACGACATCGCCGATTCTAACTTATCCCGATTTCGAAATTCCGTTCGATCTTCACACGGACGCGAGTGACTTCGGCGTCGGAGCGGTCCTCACTCAGAAGCAAGACGGACGAAACAAAGTAATTGCTTACGCGAGTAGGACGATGACGGAAGCCGAGCGGAAATATTCCGTTACCGAAAAAGAATGCCTAGCGGTGATATGGGCTGTGCGAAAATTCCGCCATTCCTTGGAGGGTTTCCACTTTACGGTCATCACTGACCACAGTTCGCTGCGCTGGTTACACAATCTTCACAATCCCCTAATTGACTCGGTAATGGAGGACCTAGATGCGTGGAAGTTGGTGGTCCCTACTGAAAGAAGACCAGATGTCTTTCAAGAGGCCCACCTAGATCCACAGTTCGCACATCTAGGAATCGACAAGACTTATCGAAGAGCCTTAGTTCAATACTACTGGCCAGGCATGTATCGCGACATGAGAGCGTGGGTGCGCACGTGTGACACCTGTCAAAGGATAAAAGCTGACCAACGACTGGCAGCTGGTTTGATGGGAAGACGAGTAGTGCAGCAGCCCTGGCAGGTCGTCACGACTGATGTCATGGGCCCGTTGCCTAAGACAGCATTGGGCTACGAGTATTGTGTGGTGTTCGAAGATGTTTTTACGAAATGGATCGAGTTAACACCCATGAGGAAAGCCAATGCTGAAACGATCATAAAGGCCTTCGAAGATCTAATATTGTTTCGCTGGGGCGCACCGGAAGTGCTAGTGTCAGACAACGGAACCGAATACGTAAACCAAGCGTTCGAAGGGCTTACGGAAGCGTATGGTATCCGACACTCATTTACTCCGGTGTATCACGCACAAGCAGACCCAGTAGAGCGAGTAAACAGAGTGCTCAAGACAATGATCTCGGCGTACGTAGAGAAAGAGCACAGGCGTTGGGACGTCTATTTAAGAGATTTCAGGTTTGTCTATAACACAGCGGTACATAGTACGACAGGGGTTAGCCCGGCTTACTTGAATCTCGCTAGAGAGCCACGCCCTTGCAATAGTCTACGCAGAGAGGTCGAAGAGCCTGTCGATCCAGTTCCGGCAGATCCAAGCGAATGGCAGGAAAGAATGTTAAAACTTAGGGAATTACAAGATCTCGTGACCTTGAACCACGAAAACGCGTTCGACAAACAGAAGAGCTACTATGATCGACGTCGACGTCACGCGGTTTACCAAGTCGGAGATAAGGTCATGCGCAAAGGCCAAGTCACGTCCTCAGGTAGGAAAGGCATCACGCGTAGTTTTGGGGGCAAAAATCAGGGACCGTACATCGTAATCCGGGTAGTAGGACCTTCCGTCTACGAATTAGGCACAACGGAAGGGAGAAGATTAGGTAGGTTCCCTGTCAAACTCCTTATTCCATATCGTGACCAAGAACCTAGGGAAGGGGAAGAGGGTGAAGGGGATGAAAGTGACAACACTCCATCCACCAGTCACCCCCAACGTGGGAAACACAGAGCCTAGTAAAGAGAGAATTTCCTGTAAAGAAAATCCTAACAAAGGTACATTTTTCCCACAGCCGAAAGACAAGAGCTCCTGGAGAAAGCCCAAAGGAGACAACAGGCCATAGAAGACCTCCAAAGGGCCCTCCAAAGAGTAGAATTGATGGAGACAGAGGAAGGAGCCAGACCCCGAGACGCACCTAGGGCTCAAAATCCGGATCGTCCCACGCACACAGATGACGGGCGCTATGAACCAGCTGGCTACGTCCGGCCCAATATACCCGCAGCCCAAGGGGGAGAAGTCGGTCAGCCTCAGGGAGTCCGAAAGAACAAGCCCCCGAAGCACATTCGGCTTCAAGAGAAAAGGCGTGAGGAGAGGTTACGAGTCGCCGAGCAGGCGAGAGAGGAAGCTCGGAGAGACAGGGCCGAGCGGGAACGAAAGGCCGCGGAAGAGCAGGCCCAGCTACAGCGTCGACAGGTGGAAGACCGGAAGCGACGCCAGGAACTGATGGCGCAGGGCGAGGCGGAACAACGCCGACGCCAGGAGGAACACGCGAACTGGGTGAGGAACACCCATATAAAGCGTGACGCGAAAGAGCGGGAGGCGGAGGACCGCCAAGAAGAGTACCGGCGACGCCGTCAGGCTGACACCTGTCACCGGGAAGAAGAAGCCCGTCAAGCGGAAAGGGCAAGTGTGCTCAGACGTCGAGAGGAGTAGCTAGCTCGCCGGGAAACAGAGCTCCGATACCGAGAGGGAGAGTTAGCCCTCCGACGTCGGGAGACAGAACTCGCTCAGAAAGAGGCCGAGCTCCACCGCCAGAGAGCAGAAGCAGAGTCCCAGAACAACGTCGCTAATCGGAGAGAAGAGTCCGGGGTCCAGGAGAGCCGAAGAGCAATGGCAGCAAGAGCGGCAGCCCGGGCGGAGCTACGCTTGGCAAAAGCAGGCCAGGGCGCTCACCACTTGCTCGCTGCCGAAGACGAAGGGACTGGATCTTCGGAGGAAACGGATTCAGACGACGATGACAGCATTGTCACGGTTCTTGGGCGCGATGCTGGCCCTCATCAGGATCACCCGGCAAAGAAAGATGGCGCTCAGCCGGGACCCAGCAGAAATTAAGGGTTAATTAGTTTCTTTTCTTTTGTTTTTCCTTTCTTTTTTTTTTTCTTAATATTATGTTATTTGGGAGTATAACTACCCTATAATTTGTATTTCCTTGTGAGGTCACCCCCCTCACTGTCACGTGAGTGTGCGGGGGGGGGTGCACAATAAACCAAAAATTTGTATTTTTGAGGTAAATATCGAGTTAAAATCATTAAACCCACCCATTAGCGACCGAGAAATAGGGGGGGGGGTGATTAGCTCCAGAGACTACCTAGTGTAGTCAAATGTCAAGTTTTAGTTCCAAGGACCTTCCTAGGTAAGCGTAGAACTCGAGTAGAGTTTCAGAGGTCAGGGAAATTTACAAAGATGTGACAAAGAGGTAAGTGGACAGGACGGTCTGGGTTAAGAATTAAACTAGGGTCAAGCCAGAGCCAGGTTAGGGAGTCCAAAGCCTTGTGAGATAAGCGACGGAGCAATGATGTGGTACGACTCGTCTGCTCGTCAGAGGGAGCCGAGTGCAATAGCGAGCCTTCGATACGGAGGAGAGAGGAGACCGGGATTAGAGTTACGCGAATAAACAAGAGCGGGTAGGCTTCGGCTAGGTCCGGGGGAGTTGTAACGTGGTTTTCGAGAAAACACACGTTAGAAAACAAACCTCCGGGATTTCGCCGAAGCTAACCTCACCTGATCGCCGGGCACACGGAAAGTAAAAAGAACTAAATCCGCGAAACACTCTCAGTACGCACTCAACACAAATTACCATTTGTTTATCGACGTGATCTTATGTAAATTAATCACCACTTGATATTTTATATAATCGTCTGTTTTGTTCCTCGAAAACACAATATAAAAATTGATAGCTACTTTCACTAGTACTAGTAAATCACCGACGCAAAGCACAGTCCGCGAGCCGGTCGGCACAAACACTACACTACCCGACACGTGAACCACGACGAAGAGGCCGATGTAGAGGATCCGGACGGTCGAAGTCGCGATCGTTGGCCAGCTGATCGAACCTTGTTGACATCTGGCCAAGCAGACGGCGCGAGATGACAGTTAGTCCCGAAAGTGACCGCCAGTGGTCAGCAGCGGACGGGACAGAACAGCAAACCAGGGCCGCCAACCGGCAAACGCATGAACCAACGTTGCACGCGCCGGGCCCTGGAGAGCTCAGTGTGTACTGAGAAGTGAACCAGTAACGAGTGCCGGTTAACTTTGTGGTTTTTCTCGAGACCGATCCGTCCAAGTTTGTGGAGTTGCCGCAGCTAGAAGCGAACAACGAGGCATGTCCGGAGCACGTGAGGTTCTACGACGGCTCCAAGGTTAGTCCCTCTTCGTAACCCCGAAATTGGAGGCTTGAAAGCATTGTTGTGCGCGGTCGCGTCTGTGCTGAGCCAAGGTGCACAGTGTATTTTCCTTTTATTTTGCTCTTGTGAATCGTGTTTTCTGATTAGTAATAATTTTCATTAAAGTAGATTAAATTAACGCGTGTTGTTTTACTGTGTTCACCTGGATTAAAGCGTGAGTGTTTTGCAAGTGCAAATTGTGTTCGTCTATCTCTTTCTCTCTCTCTCGTTCACGAGAAGATGTACGCCCTGGGGTAAGAGCTAGTCGGCCGGTACCGTGCCAAGGGGATCTCAATCTCGGAAGAGCCCGGGTGGAACTTTCTACCTGGCGCAGTTACAAATTTAAACGGGCTTCGCGGGAGTCTCGCAAGCTGAAAGCGTAAGGCTTGCGAGTCGAGATTTTTCATCGGCCATTGTGGTAAGTCAGTTTATTTCAAATAACCTTTCTCTCTCGCACGCATTGTCACAACAAGTTGCGTGTGTTAGAGAGAGAACGGTTACAGTGGGTAGTACACCCACTGTCTATGCACCACTCACCACCAGGCATAGCATTATAGGACAAATCATTAGACGGAATTGAACTATCACTCGCGAGAAACACTTCATCAGTAGCACTCTTAGCACTGTCCTTTTCTCTGTCCTTTCGTTTAAAACACTTTACTGCCTTGTGCCCAATTTTTCCACAATAATTGCATGTGATTTTCTTTCGTTGACTAAACTGATTTTTGTCATTTGGATAACTATGTTGTGCATTCGAACTATTTTGACGGTGCTTTACGAACATTGCGCCGTTTTCGTCACCTTTGTGTTCCCGAGCATAGCTTTCCTCGATTATTTTACCCATTAATTTATCGATGTCTGGCAAGGTGTCGTGTGACTTTATAGCACAGCAGAAATTATCGTAGCTACTGGGTAAGCTGTGGAGCAACATTATTGTCAATAATTCACCATTGACTTCGATCTTCATCTGGTTCAAATTATCGACGATGTTCATGAAACGTGACAAATAATCACGAACGTCGTCGCCATCATGCATTTTCTGTGATAGAAGTTGCTCCAGGAGCGTAGCCTTTCTGGTGGGGCCCTGAGATGCGTAAATGGACTCTAATTTTGTCCAAATTTCATTCGATGATTCGCAACCTCTAATATGCTTCAACTGAGATGAGCTAATCGAAAGAATAAGGTCGGATTTGGCCATTTTCTCTTCCAGTTTCCATTTATTTAAGTCTTCTCCCGCAGCAACAGGTTTGACGGTTTCTCCAGAAACGTACGACCATGTTCCATTCTTCGTTAAAAGAGCCTCTACTTGGATTTTCCAAGTTTCATAATTTTCTTTTGTCAAAAGTTCAATTCTCACTGCACTGTGAAAATTCGTTTGGGACTGAGCCATTTTCCTGCAATTATGTTTCCTCGAATGACGGTGCGAAACAAAACAGGGGGAAAAAAATGGCGTCCTTCTCGATTTCGTTAGGAAAACGTTTCTACGATAATACAAGTAATAAAGTCAGTAAAAGAGCACAAAACAAAGGCGAATAGACAAAGTTCACTTCTATTTCACTTGACCACAACAGTCAATCACAGATACGCGAAAAAGAAATAAGATGCGAACGAAAAATGCTATCGCGCACGCTTCAAGCCAAATACATATGTGACGCTCCGCGAGAGAAGGGACCTATCGCTGAGAAAGCAAACTTTAAAGAATGGACGGGCAAAGAGGAGGAAGAAAAATCGAGACGCTAAACATGCCCATGTTTAAAGCTCCATAACAAGAAAACTAATTGCGGGAATCAAATTTTGATTTTTGGAATTCAAGAAGCAACTCAAAAACTATCAATTATCATGAAAAAATCAAACTAATTAATTGTTAATTTCACGAGACGGTCCTTCAAAGAAAAATTTAAAAATGCGATATACTTAGTGCGTCTAGGTTTGAAGCATTATAACAAAAAGTGTAATTACAAAAAAAAATTTTTGAAACATGGAACTAAAAGAACAACTTAAAAATGATCTTTTAGCATAAAAAAATGAAAATTGATTTTTTCGGTGATAGGTCCCTTCTCTCGCGGAGCGTCACATATGCCGATTCTCCGCGAATTTCAGATTGTTTTTCACTTAAGCCTCCTGGGCACATAACCTATGAGAGTAATTGACTATAATCAAGCGAATAACGGCTACCGAGAATTAGAATGAGAAAATATTACTCTTTATTTAATATTACGAAAATTACAAGTGTTAATGTTTGCTAGGCAAAACTGGTCATACAGAACAAAGACCTGAGACTGAACAAGAACGTGTTAATTGTGTAAGTGTAGAAACTGAGTGTATGAAACGAGTTATGTGCCATCTACATTGATAAAATGGAAGTAACTTAAAGGCGCGAATTGTCAATTTTAACAAAATCATTATCCGTTTAAACTAAATATTTGTAAATGTATTTTATCATGAAATTTGGTACTTTAGATTTAGATCACCAGACTTCACTTTTTTGCATATTTAAAAATAAATATTTCTAATTATTTAACATTCCTCTAGGTCATGAGCGAAAGATATTTATAACAGTTACAAGAATCTGGAAAAATTTTATTTAAATTAAAATGTAACATTTTTAATCAAAGGTAATAAATCCTTGATACGAATGTTTAAAAAATCTAGATTATCGGATCTAATTTTTGAATAATAGATCAAGATATTTTTTTTTATTTTCCCAAAAAATTGTCATTTCGAACTTTTTATTTAATTTGAAACCAATTATGAATTAATTTACAGAATCATTATGATAAATATTTTTATAATTTGTTCACATTTTTTATTATTTTGTATAAAAATATAAACTAGGTGTGAATTCTGTCCATTTATTTCGCTTCCAAGGAAGCAAAATAATTTGCTTCCTCATAGAGGAAGCAATAAATTTATTTATAATATAAAAAATAATAATTTAATTTTAAATTAATTATTATTTATTTTTATGCAAATAATACTTTTTTTCTATCTTCCAAAACTTTATTTATTTATTTATTATAACCAAATTTGTGTAATATATAGAATAATTAATATAAAAAAATTTTTTATAGCATATTCGTTTTTTAAAATAGAATATTTTTTTTTAAAAAGGAACTGTGGTCAAAAAATAATAATTGTTAGAAATTTTTTGGCAAAAAAAGAGATTTTTCGATGAAAAAAAATGAAAAATCATGAATTATTACGTGGGTTTTTAGTCACTTCGTTTTGAGACAAGGAATATGATTCTTTTAATTCATTTGTTTGAATTTTTAGCAAGAAATTTTTTTTTGTCAAAACACGAGATTTTTCAATAAAAAAAAATTAAAAATTATGAATTAATACGTGAGTTTTTAGTCAAATATAAAAGTTATATAGGTCACTCGATTTGTTTTGAGACAAGGAATATGATTTTGTAATTCGTTTGGTTGAATTTTTAGCATAAAAAAAATTTTTTTTTTAAACAAATTTCCAAAAACGAGATTTTTTGAAGAAAAAAACTGAAAAATCATGAATTATTACGTGAGTTTTTGGTCAATTATATACTTTATATAGGTCAATCGATTCGTTTTGAAACAAAGAATATGATTTTTTCATTAATTTGTCTGAATTTTTAGCATGAAAAAATTTTTTGCCAAAAAACGATATTTTTCGATAAAAAAAGGTGCTCAAAAAAATTTGATTAGGTATTTTCACAAATCCCTGTGTCCAAATTTAGATATTTGTGAGCTTCATATGTCATCCAAATTTTATTAAAATCCGTTGAAGCGTTCTTGAGATATCCTGGCGACAAAAAATTTACCACATACACACACACATACACACACACACACACACACACACATCCGGACATTTTTTTAGGAATGAAAATTTGAACTTTTCAGATGAAACAGAGTCGATTTACACTATTTTTGGAAAATCAAAAAACCTTAACGATCACAACGCTTCCTCTATGAGGAAGCAAAATAATAATTTCCTATCGAAATAAAAGGTTCTTTTTAATTTTTTTTTCATCAAATCACTTTATTTTACAGGAACCATATTTGCTTTAAAAGCAAGCAATAAATCTTCGTTGAGAATAATCGGAAAGGAAGATTATCAAATCTGTCATTTAAATAAAAGGTCAATTTAGACCAATCAGTTAGTGTGATATAAACCTTCAAATCGAGAACATCATTGAAAATTTAATTCAGCTTATGAACACCTAAGAAATGTTTCTCAATCGGAAATTGTTAATTCTTTTTTTACTATCTTCACTAACCATTATTTCAGAAGCAAATGAAGATAAAAATTCGCCAAGTATAATTATTATTGGTGCGGGAGCATCGGGAATTGCAGCTGCTGCAAAACTTTTTCAAAATGGATTCAAAAACGTGAAAATTTTGGAAGCAGAAAATAGAATGGGTGGAAGAGTTTTCACTACTAATTTCAGTAAGAGAAAATTTATGAAATTTAAAATTAAATTTGTTACTCGCAGAGAGGGTATTTTTAATATTCTCAATAAAATAAAGTTGTTTTTTATTTGTTATATCCTCAAAGGATTTCAAATTAAAATTGAATATTTTTTAGGTGACTATTTAGTGGATATGGGAGGCCAGTGGGTCAGCGGAGAAGATGGAAATGTTGCATTTGACATGGCATGGCCTCTGGGATTATTAGAGAAAAGAAATGATACGACTCGAACGAAGAGATTATCCGATTCTTCGGGAAAATTAATAAATAAATCGTTATCCGATGACTTTTTCCGATTTCACGAAGTGACCAGAAAAGATACACAAGTTGCTGCTAAAAAGCAAAGAAATATTTCCACAGGGGAATATTTTAAGACTGAGTATTTACCACTTGATGTTCAAAGCTATGAATTTTAGTTTCTTTATATCTGCTTAAAAATAACGGATAACATTTATCTTTTTTAGGCTTGACCAATTTCTTAATGCACTTCCAAATTGGAAAAAAAATGAGAAAGGATTATTACATTTATTAGATATGATGGAAATGGCTTCAGAAGCTGCAGATACAATGTACGATCTTTCCATATCATCAGCCATCGAATATCAGGAAATTCCAGGAAGTGATTTGATTAATTGGAAAAAGCGAGGATACAGCACCATTCTTGATATTTTAATGGTAATGTTATGTTTACAGTAATTTGTTATTTAATATCATTTTATTTACCTTTAATTATCCAACAACTTGTTTCTGATTTTTACAAAAATTTATTTCTGATTTTCTAATAATTTACTTCTAATCTTCTAATAATTTAGTTTTAAATCTCTCATAATTGTTTGATTCTTTAATACTCCCCTGGAATTCCCGTCAAGTTTGAAAAAAGATTAAAGATTAAAGTGGATAAAGAAAAGATAAATTTGGATTAAAAATCTTGGATAAAAATGAAGATGCTGTTTTAAAGTTTAAAGTGGGATAAAAAAATGTTTAATGGAATTGAAAATGATTAATGTGGTATAGAGAATATTAAAAAAGGATGGGTTGTTATTCAGATTTAGAATGGATAAGGAGAAGAAACATTTAGATAAAAAATTAGAGATAAAAATGGATATACTGCTTCCTAGTTTTAAGTGGGATGAAAAAGATTAAATTTCATTCAAAATAATTTACTTGAATACGAAAATGGGGGATTCGGCATAAATAAAAAAAGATTAAACTGAATAAATGAAAGATAAGTTTTTTTCAAAAATTTGAGATGAAAGTGGATAGATTCACTTTGAGAATAGAGATGGATAGGCAGAGATTCAAATAGATAAAATTGGTATTTGAAAAAAGTTTCCGGGATTAGAAGAGATAGAGATTCTTCTGGATAGAAGTAAGGATTAAAATGAATTGGTGGGATTAAATAGAGGATAGAAAAATATAGATGTGAATAAAAGATGGTAAGTTGATTCTTTTTAGTCTTAGAGATTAAAAAAGATTCAAATAAATAAAGTTTCTATCCCATTACTTTCAGCATGGTAATTTAATTCTAATTCTAATTTTTTGCTAATTCTCGAAATTCTTGGATTCCTTGAATAATTATTATTGATTCCTAATTGCAGAAACGTTATCCGAATCCTGAAGAAGAACTTCCTGTGATGAACAATACGATTTTGAATGCAGAAGTTACTTCAATTGATTATACTGATAAAAATGGAAAAGTGACGGTAAAAACGAAAAATGGAGAAACTTATTCTGCAGATCACGTCATTTTTACATGTTCTTTGGGTGTTTTAAAAGATAAACACAATTCTCTCTTTCAACCTGCTTTGCCAGAAGAAAAACAGAAAACCATTAAGGTTTGTTAATTTTTACATATTTCTGGAATTCGTAGAAGAATCTTCCCAAAAATAACATAAAATTTTTTATTTTTGCCCTTTTTTAAATTTAAACTTAAAAGTGATTCAAATTTTTAATTTAAATTTTAATAGTTAAAAATTAATTTTTTTTGCATATTGTTTCAGTTCATGTAAAATTGACTTTTAATGGATTTTCTCATTTTATCGACATTTTTCAATTTATTAGAAATTTTTGTTCTTTTGTCAAAACTATCTTCAGTAAAATTTCTACATTGTTTCATTGATTTTGTTATTTAGTTATTTCATTTATATTTGTTTTTGTAAGGATTGAACTCAAGAAAACACAGGTTTATCTAGTTTAACTCACACAGTTTATTTATTCACACAGTCTCTAAAATTTCACTTAACCCATTAACGCCCAAATGCACAGATTTTTTAGTGCAAATTCGAGGCCAGTTCTTTCGCAAATGAGAAAGGAGATCTTTATCGGAAGTACAATTTCTTATGTATTTGAATGCGCTCTTTCGAAATATGCCATCAAAAATTTGTTTAAAAAATTATTTTCATCTTTTTTTTGCACTTTTTTGCAAAAAATCACGATTTTTTAACGCTATTATTTTGATAAAAATTTTGTCCGCCATCTTGAATCCGCCATTTTCAATTTTTAAATTTAACAAACAAATTCGAACTGAGAGGCCCCAAAAACCCCCGAGTAACAATTTTCAGCTAATTTAGAAAATTTTAAAAAATTTTGTCCGACATCTTGAATTTTTAAATTTAACAAACAAATTCGAACTCAGAGACCCCAAAAACCCCCGAGTAACCATTTTCAGCTAATTTAGAGAATTTTAAACAATTTTGTCCGCACATTTTGAATTGTTTATTATTTATGAAATAATTGAGTTCACTCAAGTAAAAAAATAAAAGCGTTAAAAAATCGTGATTTTTTGCAAAAAAGTGCAAAAAAAAGATGAAAATAATTTTTTAAACAAATTTTCGATGGTATATTTCGAAAGAGCGCATTCAAAAACCAAAATATTCAAAGTTTGATAAAGTTTTTTGGAATAATTTTTCAGAAAATCGAAATGTCTCATTGATGTCAACTCTCCCCTATTTAATACAAAAGTTGATTTTTTCAGGACTTTACATTTATTATACGTAAAATATTTTGTCAGATCTTCAAAATATCATTTTTAAAATACTATTTGAATTTTTTTTAGTATCCTATTGCCAATTCTTTAATTTCAGGCTCTTGGATTTGGAAATTTAGCCAAAATTTATCTCTCATACGAAGAGCCGTGGTGGCCGAATGATACCTTAGACTTGTCATATTTTTTCCTTTGGAATAACGAGGATTTAGAAATGCTCAAAAATGATGTGAGACTCTTATAAAAACGATATAAATTAATTTCTATAAATAGACAAATTGCCCACTTTTTCATTAAATGTCACAAAATAAAATCTTCTAAATTGTTTCCCAGCCTGAAAAAAGTTGGCTTCAGGGTTTGGTTGGATTCTTCACAGTCGAACATAAACCTCGACTTTTCTATGGTTGGGTTTCCGGAAAATATTCTCGGGAAATGGAAAAACTTCCTGAAGAAAAAGTTTTCAATCAATGTATTGAAGTTCTCCAAAGATTTTTGGGGAATTCTTACAACCTCACTACCCCTACGGGAATGAAAAGGTAAAGTTGGGTTAGAAATTAAACAAAGTTAAAAATTATTTTTTATCAGTCTGTTAAAAAAAATTCATTCATTCATTTCTTTATTTGTTTATCAGAAGAAACAAATTTAATTTATATTTTAATGTAATTTTTAACTTTCTTGGGATTTAATTTCATATAATCTATAATCGAAAACTGAATTATTTGATTTAATATTACAATTTTGCCAACATTTTGAATAATAAAAAACTTTTTTTTTAGGACAATGTGGGGGAGTAATGATCACTTCAAGGGAGCCTATAGCTTCAGAAGTGTTGAGGCTGAGGCTGAGAATGTTTTTCCTGCAACATTAGCAAAACCAATTGGCGAAACGAAACCAGTAATTATTCAGAAATATTTCTTAGCTTCATTTTTGATTTTATTTTTAAAAACTTTTATTCCACAGGTTCTTTTATTTGCCGGGGAGGCCACAAACTCAAAACACTATGCCGAAGTTCCTGGGGCGATCGAAACTGGATGGAGAGAAGCTGATAGATTAATTAAACTTTACCCAAATTTAGGAAAAACTTAGGAAATATCGCTGAAAAATTTAATGCTGAAATTTTTGCTTTTAAATATTTAGACTTCTCTTACGCATTAGTTTAGAATAAAGTGATTTCTGTTTAGTGTTTATGATGATTTTCTTTTGTGAAGAATATTTTGAAAAATACATATAAAATAGAATACCAAATTTGTAAATAAATAAAATAAATAAAGTAGATTTCTATAGAAAGTAAAATTCAAAATACTGGAAATCATACAACTTGATTTAATAGTACATTGATTAAATCGAAAGTGGTTTATTATCCATCGTATCAACATTTATTAATAAAAATTCTAAAATGGTTATTATCGTTGGAATGATATAATTTATTAGACCTTGAACTTTACATATTCATAACATTTATTAAACAAACGGAAATAATAGTCTTTTTTATTGACAGTAATTGCATTTAACGCATTAATCCTTGTTCGGAAAATTAAAAAATTTATATTATCAAATCTGACCTTAAAATAATAGATCAAGTGACTGTTCTATCAGTTTGATTCATACCGTCGACGGAAAACATTTTGAATAATTTTTTTTTTTTTATTATAAGAATATTAATGAAATGCTACTCAAAAAGAAATTGTTTACTATTTTCTTTCTATTTTTATCGCCAATTGTTTTAAAAGCAAATGAAGATGTAAATTCACCGAGTATAATTATTATTGGAGCGGGAGCATCGGGAATTTCAGCTGCGGCAAAACTTTTTGAAAATGGATTCAAAAATATAAAAATTTTGGAAGCTG
Source organism: Ganaspis brasiliensis (assembly GCA_037103525.1). NCBI lineage: Eukaryota > Metazoa > Arthropoda > Insecta > Hymenoptera > Figitidae > Ganaspis > Ganaspis brasiliensis. The sequence goes on along the minus strand of JAZKLR010000266.1, from coordinate 2,435,720 downwards.
AGGACAGAATTGGTGGTCGTGTTTATACTACTCCATTTGGTGAGTTTTTGTTAATTTAAAGAAAATTTTATATACATATAATGCTGACATATTTCACCTACTTTTCTAGTTTCTCACTTTTTTCGTCTTTTTTTTAAATTAATTCAATTGCTCAAAACCTTATTTTAATCAATTTTCAATCAAATCAAATTTTAATTACTTTAATAACTATCAAATACATCAAAATTGTAGTCAACATTAATTTTTAATTTGTGAAAATTTATATTAAAAGTAGTTTGGAGGGACTAAGAATTTAATTCTTTTGAATTCAATTTATTCAAAGTTAATTAATTTTAATTTAATTTAATTATAATTTTAATAAATGTCAAATTTCACGGATTACCAATGTAAATCAGTCCAAATTTAAATCGATAAAGATTTTAAATTATTAAACTTAAATTCTATTTATATTTTAATCGATTCAAAATCCAATATCCCACAATAAATCGATCCAAGTTTCAATTGATATAATAATCAATACACACAAACTATTGTAGAGGCGATTCAAAATTCAATTAATCTTCAGTTTAGTAAATCTAAAGTTAAATTTATCGAATTTTCAATTTATTGAAAATTTAATAGATTAAGAAAATTTCGATTACATAACCCCAATTTAAATAAATCTAAATTTTAATCCATTCAATTCTCATATTAACTTATTCTTTGTAATTTTTTTCAGTTTGAGTAGAAAATTTTAATTATAAAATTTTTTCATCTTTCCTTTATTTTTTCACTTAATTGTCAATTTTCAAAAAAATGTCATTCATTTTTGCTTCCTCATGGAGAAAGCTTTGTATTTTTAAAAAATAACAAATTTTTTTAAAAGCTTACAATTAACTTTCCTGTATCTGAAAATGTGTTACATGACCATTTAAAATTTTTTTTTTGAAATTTGATTTTCTGAAAAATATATACTTTCAACAAAAAAAAAAAAAAATGTTTATCTTATATATTTAACTTAATACATAAAAGATCGTGTTCCTTGCTTCTAAACAAATCGGTTGACCTATATAAAATTTATAATCATTTTGTCAATATTTTATAGATTAAATCACAATTTTTTAATTTTTTAAAAAATTTAAATTTGCAATTTTTTAAAATTAACTTACTGCTTCTTCGATAAGGAAGCAAATCTTTTTGCTGAAAAAATATATTTTATATATTTCCATATATATATTCAGCTTGTTTGAATAATTTCCTCAACTTTTTCATTTTTGAAATAACTTTCTTATTATTATTATTATTATTATTGTTATTAAATCTACATAAATAAATTCACAGTTTTGTCATAATTTTTCATTTTGAGTGATAATAATTACAAAAATGCAAAAAACAAAAATTCTGTCTATCTGTCTGTCCGTCTGTCGTCAATATTTTGTACGGGCATCAATTAAAAACGGTTCAACCGATTCAAATGAAATTTGACAGTCTGTCAGAGATCCAGCTAAATTAAAATTACCACTTTACAGAATAAAAAAAAATTATTTGAATCCGAAATATGGCTTTTTGGGGTAAAAAAAACGAAAAATCAATCTTATTAATGGCACTTAAATTAATTTCTTTGAATTCTGTAAGGTGATGCTTTTAAGTTAATGAATTTAATTAAATTATTTAAATACATATAAAATTTTGTTTTCCATTAGGTGGTTATTTAGTGGATTTGGGCGGCCAATGGGTTCATGGAGAAGTTGATAATGTTGCTTTTGAACTAGCCTGGCCACTTGGTTTATTAGAACGAGGAAATATAATGAATCGTTCAAATAAATTATTCGATTCTTCAGGAGCAAAAATAGATCAGTCGTTGGCCAATGAGTTTTACGAATTTTATAAAGAAGCTGGAGAAAGAATGACTGAGTTCTCCGAAAAAAACAGAAACGTCTCTGTGGGGTCCTTTTATAAAAACGAGTATTTATCATTAAATTCACCAAATACTACATTTATATTTATATTACATTATATTTATATTTGCAATTATAAAAATTTTATTTTATATTTATATTATACTATTTTTAAAGAACTTTTAAATTTCGAAAATTGATATTTGTGTGATTTATTTATATTATTAATATAATTTATATTATTAACAAGGAAATAATTTCAGAAACCTCTTGAAATTAATAATTTAAATAAAATAATAATCCAAATCTTTTTTATTTTATTTTTTAGAATTGACAAGTATTTTGCAACGCATCCAGTTTGGAAAGAAAATGAAGTAGGATTGTTAAATTTATTGGATATGGCGGAAATGGCTCAAGCTGCATCAGATTCATGGTGGAATGTTTCAGCATCATCTGATGTGGAATTTTACGAAAGTTCTGGAGATTACTTGATTAATTGGAAAGAACGAGGATATAGTACTATCCTTGATATTTTAATGGTTTGTTTAAATACATCACGAACAAATTTTGTTTCAACCAAATTTTAGTCGAAGATTTAGTTATATTCCTACAGAATTTTTTCAGACTTTTTATAACTTATTTACATTAATTTTCCAGGGTGTCTACTAACCGGGAAAACCGGGAAATAACCGGGAAAACCCGGAAATTAACTGGGAATTTTTTTTTCTGGGATAATAAATTCTTTTCAACTTTCAATTATTTTCTTCAATTTCCAATTATTTTCTACAATTCACAATTATTTTCTTCCATTTGGAATTATTTTCATTAATTTAAAATTATTTCTTCATTTCTATATTATTTTCTTTGATTTTCTACTATTTTCTTCAATTGCCAATTATTTTCTTCAATTTTCAATTATTTTCATAAATTTCTAATTAATTTATTTAATTCTGAAATATTTTCTCCGATTTTCAATTATTTTAATCAATTTTTAATTATTTTCTTCAATTATAAATTTTTTTTGCATTGCCAATTATTTGATTCAATTTTCAATTATTTTCTTGAATTTTTAATTATTTTCATCAATTTTTAATTATTTTCTTCAGATCTCAACTATTTCCTTCAATTTTTAATTATTTAATTTAATATTCAATAATTCCCTATATTTTTCGATTAGCATTTATTTATCCCACATCTCAATAACTCCTCCATTTTTCAATTATTTTCTTCTATAATCAATAATTCTCGGTTTTTTTCAATATTTTTTTTCAAATATCAATAATGTTTTTGAAACTTGAATTCAATTCATCAATTATTATTCAACAATTTCCATAAAATCACATTTTCTTCAATTTCAAATTCTATTTGAAATTGAAATTCTATTCTACAATTTTTAATTAATTTCTTCAAATTACAATTACATTCTTCATTTTTTATTGTTTTTTTCGAATTCTATAATTCTTGGGTTGTTCAATTTCTTTTTTCTTCAATTATCACTAATTTTCTTCTACTTTCAATCCCATTGTTCATCAATTCTTTAATTATTTTCTTTAATTCTCAATTATATTTTTCGACATTCAATTCCATTCTTTAATTTTCATTTTTTTTTTTAATATTCAATAACTCTAGGCTTTTTACAATGATTTTTTTTTAAATTCTCAATTATTTTCTTCAAATTCCAATTTTTTTCTTAAATTTCAATTATTTTTTTCAATTTTCAATTATTTTTTCATATTTCTTTCAGTTTCTCAATTTCTTTCAATTTTCAATGTCTTCTCAATTTTCTTCAATATTTAACAATTCTCAGCTTTTTTAAATTATGTTTTTCTTTCAATTTTTATTTATATTGAGAATTTTTAATTTATTTTCATCAATTCGCAATTATTTCCGTCGATTTCTAAATTTTTCTGCTGTTTCCAAATATTGTATTTAATTTTTAAGTACTTTCTTCAATTTTCAATAATTTTCTTCTATTTTCAATTTAATTGTTCAATTGTTCAATTATTTTTTTCAATTCCCAATTAATTTCTTTAAATAACAATTCTATTCTTCAATTTTTAATATTTTCTTCAATATTAAATAATTCCTGTCATTTTTTATTTTCTTTTTTAATTATAAATTATTTTCTTCTTTTTTCAGTCCAATTGTTTAGTAATTTTCTTTAATTCTCAATTATTGTATTCGAATTTCACTTTTATTTCTCAAATTTTCAATTGTTTTTTTTTTTAATATTCAATAATTCTGTGTTTTTCTTATTTAAATTTGATTATTTAATTTCCAATTTATTTCTTGAATTTTGAATTATTAACTTAAATTTTAAATTATTTTTTTGGATTTTCTATCTAGTTGACCAATTTTCAATTATATTCTTTGAATTAAATAACCATTGTTCAATTTTTTCAATTATTGTTTAATTGTAGATTAATATTTACTTTTTTTTTAATTTTGTTTCTAAGTGTCAAATATCTTTGTCATTGTTCAATTATTTCTTTCCATTATTAATTATTTCTTTTCATTATTAATTGTTTCTTTTAATTCTTAATTATTGTTGTTTGTAAAGTTTAATATTTAATTCTTCAATTCTCAATTATTTTCTTTGAATTTCAATTATTTGCTTGAATTATCAACTGTTATCTTCAATTTTTGTAGCCATTTGTAGGTTTATTTATACTTAAAATAAATTTTAAGTTAACAAGAGAAAAAACCGGGAAAAATAGGAACAAAAACCGGGAAAAATCGGGAAATGACCGGGAATTTTGTGGGACGAAATTAGTAGACACCCTGATTTTTGTATCAACTTAAAACATTTGTTCGACACTTTATACTTTTTATTTGCAGAAACGTTATCCAAATCCTAAAGAGGAGCTTCCGGTGATGAATAATACGATATTAAATGCAGAAGTTACTTCAATTGATTATACTGATAAAAATGGAAAAGTGACGGTAAAAACTACAAAAGGAGAAACTTATTCTGCTGATCATGTTATTGTCACTTGTTCCCTAGGAGTTTTAAAAGATAAACACAATTCTCTCTTCCAACCTAATTTGTCAGAAGAAAAACAAAAAACCATTGAGGTTTGATAATATTGACCAAAAAATAATAAAAATATACTTTAGTGATTAATGAGAAAAATAATTATATTCTAATAATTATATTCTAAATAATTATATTCTAACAATAATACTTTATTGTTAATTTTTTAAATACTGTAAAAAGAACCAAATTAAATATTAGTAATAAAAAGAAAATATCAATATTCAATTAAATATTATTATTAAAACTTTCTATTTTATCCACTTTTTTATTTTTATTTCAGAGTTGTATTAATTTTAACCAATTTTTTAGGCACTTGGATTTGGTGGCGTAGGCAAGGTTTATTTTTCTTTCGAAGAACCTTGGTGGCCAAATGAAACTTTAGGCGTAGGATTGACTCTTCTTTGGAAAGATGAAGATTTAAAAATGCTCCAAAATGATGTGAGTCTTTTTTTTAATTTTGAACAGATTATTAAAAATTATAAAAATAATTCATTTCCACCCTGTTTTCAAGTTTTCATTTACTTATCACATATAAAAAAGTGTAAAATCAAAATAAATTTTGTTTTATCTAAAAAAATGATTGAATCTTTTTTAGCCTCAAAAAAGTTGGCTTCAAGGTTTGGTTGGATTCATGTCAGTTGAAAATAAACCTCGATTACTCTACGCCTGGATTTCCGGAAAACATTCTCTGGAAATGGAAAAACTTTCTGAGGAACAAGTTCTCAATCATTCTCTCGAAGTTCTTCACAAATTTTTTGGAAACACTTACAACGTCACTTCTCCCACTGGAATGAAAAGGTGAATTTATCAAATATTCCTTGTATTAAAAATTGGGTTTGAAAATTCAATTTTCAGCAAGAAGTTATTAATTTTTAGAACAATGTGGAACACTAATAATCACTTCAAGGGAACGTATAGCCATCGGAGTGTAAAAACCGAAACTGAAAATGTTTATCCCGCAACTTTAGCAAAACCGATTGGTGACTCAAAACCGGTATTGAAATTATTTTCTTGAATTCTGTACCTTACGGGTTTTTTTTTCTAAAAATGAAATTTTAATTTTTAGACTATTTTATTTGCCGGAGAAGCTACAAATCCTCATCACTTTAGCACAGTTCATGGAGCTATTGAGACTGGTTGGAGAGAAGCGGAGAGAATTATTAAACATTACCCAAATTTAGGTCAAATTGAAACTAGTACACCTCCAAGTGCATAATGATAACTTATTTAAAAGTTTGATTATTATTATTATATTTGATTATATTATTATTAAATATTATTATAATTAGGTATAAATAAAAAATTTTGTACAGTTTGAAAAAAATTTCCGACTTTTATAAAAAGATTTACTTTAGAAATGGATTACAGGAAAAAGGTATTATTATTATACTTCGAAATGACTCTCAAATTTCGAGATTTTAATTAAATTGCATCAATAGAGATTATAATGATATTTATCAAATGTAGAGTTGAAAAGATTTGTCAAAAAGCGAAAATTATATTCATTCGTTAACATTATTTTTAAATTTTTAAAAAACTATTGAACTAGTTTTTTTGGGAAAATTTGAAATTGTTACAGTCAGTTTGAATCGCAAACAGTTTAAAACGATTTCAAAATTATTTGAATCAAACTATTTCGAAACTATTAATAATAAATAAATAAATCTTAATAATTTAATCTAATTTTTTAATACGCGGAGAACCAGTTTCAGATGGAAAAAAAATGAAAAATCATGATTTATTATGCAAATTTTTGGTGAATTATATATATATATACTTTATATAAGTTAATCGATTTGTTTTGAGATAAGAAATACAATTCTTTTATTTGTTAATTTGTATTTTTAGCCTGAAATAAAATTTTGGCAAAAAACGATATTTTTTATGAAAAATGGTGTTTAAAAACATTTGGTTGCCTGTTTTCAACAATCCCTGTGTCCAAATTTAGATATTTATGAGCTTAATTAGTCATCCAAATTTTATTAAAATCCATTGAGACGTTCTCGAGATATCCGAGCGACAAAAAAGTTACCACACACACATCTGGAATTTTTAAGATTGAAAATTTAGACTTTTTAAATGGAAATATGTCGATTTAGACTATTGTTTGAAATTCGAAAATTTTAACGATCACAAAGCTTTCTCTAGAAGGAGGCAAAAAACTGAAAAAATTTGCAATGTACAGAAATAAATTACTTCTTAAAAGAAAAGTTTGTAGAAAATGTAGAAATGTTTATTTTCCTGTTACGCAATTTTACACTACAGTATTCGTTTTTTTTTAGTTATTTCATTTCTTCAGTTTGATCAGATAAAAATGTGTAATTGTAGTAATAAGAAATTCCTATTTCCTGTAGCCATTTATATATAAAGAAAGTAACATTATTTCCGCACTGTGCAAATCTTTTATTCTAATTTTTCCATCTGTCCGTGTATACAACAGAAAAAGTCAGATTATTAGTTAAAATTAAATAACCAAAAAGGGAAAATCATTCTCAATAATTTTAATAAGAAATACATTTAATTGTTCCATTTTCTCACTAATTAATAAAATGCTGTTAAAAAAGAGACTGTTTAAAATTTTAGTAATATTATTGCCATTTCTTCTGAAAGCAAACGGAAACAAAAATTCGACGAGAATCATTATTGTAGGTGCGGGATCATCAGGAATTGCCGCAGCTTCGAAGCTTTTTGAAAATGGTTTCAAAAACATTAAAATTCTGGAAGCTGAAAATCGAATAGGAGGAAGAATTCATACTACAAAATTTGGTATATATTTCCATGCTCCATTCTCACATTACTTAAACATTTTTGTATTTTTAGTAATAAAGAAGGATATTAAAATTTTACTTAAAAAGTGTTTTTAAGTTCTCTTCTCAGAATGAGAAGGTGTTCAATTTTTGCGATTTTGAACTTTCTTAATTTTGCGTAAAAATAACATTTTAATTTTTTATTAGATGATTATTTGGTGGATTTAGGCGCTCAGTGGGTTGATGGAGAAGACGGAAATGTTGCATTTCAATTAGCATGGCCTCTTGGATTATTAGATAAAAAAAATTTGAGGAGTCGTCATTATAAATTTTTTGATTCTTCTGGAAATCGAATAGATCAATCATTGGCTGACGATGTGCATAATTATTTTAACGGAATTGCTGAGCGTTTTCAAGATTTTGCTAGGAAAAACAGAAATCTTTCTAAAGGATATTTTTATGAGAATGAGTATTTATCAAAAACTAAATTTTTATAGTTATTTTATAAAATAAGTAAGGACCGTTTAAACATTTAGAAATGTAATTACCTATGAAAATATTTAATTTATGTGAAAGTATTGCGATATTTAAATATAATATTAAATATTGGAAGGGATTTATTTATTATTATTTCTATTGGAAATTATACTTTTTAAAACACTTTATCGTAATATTTGCTTGTCTTTACAATTTTCAATACCATTAGTTCTTAATTATTTTCATTGATTCACAAATTTTCTCTTTTGTCTGCATCTCAAAAAAATTTTTTTTACCCTGTACACCTGTACGAATGGGTATTTCCCGTAAATATACTATCTTCAGTAATTACGTGAAAACCTTTCTTACCTATTTCAAATAAATTGATTTTTGTTTTGAATTTAAAGAATCGGGGTTTCCTGCGTAATTGCGGTTTCGGACTATTTTAATTTTAAATAAGAAGGAATAAGAAATCGTTTCGGGAATTTTTAAAAAATATTGTACAATTAGTGTAAAAGAAAAGAACAAAAATATCGAAGAAAAATTAAAAATAATTTGATCAGTCTGAAAAGACAAAATAAATGTTTAAAATACAGGAGGCTTGAGATCAATGATTAATTATCTTTATAATTAAACATAAGAAATTTTAGATTTAACATTTTTCTCATTGAAAAACAATATCTCACTGATGTCAACTCTTCCTTATATATTTTTTAAAAAAAAAATTCAATTAATTATTTTGTATTAAGACTGCAAACATTTTTAGACTCAACAAATATTTTAAAAAGCATCCAAAGTGGGAAGGAAATGAAAAAGGAATGTTACATTTACTGAATATGTTTCAAATGACTGATGTTTCTGCAGTTTCATGGTGGAATTTGTCAGCCTCATCTGATATAGAATATAAAGAAACCCCTGGGGATCACTTAATTAATTGGAAAGAACTGGGATATAGTACAATTCTTGATATTCTTATGGTAATGTTAAATTAATTAATTAAATTAATTAAGAGTTAAATTAACTAGAAGAAATTTATTCTTAAAAAGGACCAGTTGATTAAATATTTGAAAAAACAATTTATAGTTAATAATAATAACTTTGAAAAGAATAATTGAATACAATATGAAGGAACTTGAATAAAGATTCTTGAGTGGACTTCCCAATTGCATCGTAAACATTTAAATCCTATACAGTATTTATTTATTTTTTGTCATTTTAGCGAATTTCAGCAGGTGGTCCACTTATGAATGCAAATTCTTTTTTGTCAAAAAATCATCTCTTCGAAAAATTGATCTGAAAATTTTTTATCAAAGCTGAAAGATAATTTGGTTGCATATGACTCGTAGTTATGGACAATATCTTTCCGGTGGTGTATAAAAGTCTTCAAAATTGCATCACTGTAGAAACTTTTTATACAGTAAAGAAAAAGGTGGTCCATTCATGAATACGCTACCCTGTGAATTTAATAAACTTTACTTTCTTTATAGAATGAATTCTTTACCGAAATTATGAAAATTTCGTTAAACTGTTAAATAACATGAAATTCTAATTTGGATAATTAATTTAATTTGCAGAAACGTTATCCGAATCCAGAAGAAGAACTTCCAGTGGTAAAAAATACTCTACTGAATACAGAAGTTTCGTTAATCGATTATAGGGATAAAGTTGGAAAAGTGACAGTAAAAACTACAAATGGAAAAACTTATTATGCAGATCATGTGATCGTAACGTGTTCTTTAGGAGTTTTAAAACACAAATACAATTCTCTCTTCAAACCTTCTTTGCCAGAAGAAAAGCAAAAAACCATTCAGGTTTGATAACCCAAGTATATCTAATCTATCTTATCTGATAATTATCACTCGAAATATATATTATTCAAAATAATGAAGAATTATTAATATTACGATTAGTTAATTTCAGGCACTTGGATTTGGAGGGGTGGCCAAGATTTACCTCTCATTCAAAGAGCCTTGGTGGCCACTTGAAACTTTACCCGTCGGATTTGCATTTCTTTGGAAGAAAGAAGATTTGAAAAAGCTAAAGAAAGATGTATTTTCAAAAAATAAATTTATTAAAAGACTAAATTTTCACCCCTGTTTTTCATTAACTAATCATAAAATATAAAATTCTCTTAGCCTGAAAAAATTTGGCTTCATGGCTTGATGGGATTCACTGCAGTTGAACACAAACCTCGATTATTACTCGGATGGATTTCTGGAAAATATTCCTTAGAAATGGAGAAGCTTTCTGATGAACAAATCCAAGAACATTGTTTAGAAGTTCTTCAAAAATTTCTTGGAAATTCGTACAAAATTACTGTTCCTACTGGAATGATAAGGTAAAAAACGTTTTAAAAAGTCTGTATCTAAGTAGGTGTATAACTTTCTTCAAATAAACGAATAAAATAGAAATTATCAGATACTTAATTTATATTCAAAAAGCTATAAGATACTTAATTTTTAACAAGAAATCATTATTGACTTTTAGATCACTGTGGAATACTAATGAACACTTCAAGGGAACCTATAGTTTTAGAACTGTAAGAACTGAGAGGGAAAATGTTTGGCATGCAGCATTGGGAATACCAATTGATGAAGCTAAACCAGTACGAATTTTTATCTAGATAATTTCATTTTGAACTGGTTTTTAAAATTTGTAATTTGCAGATCATTTTGTTTGCCGGCGAGGCCACAAATGCACATCATTTTGCCACGGTTCATGGAGCTATTGAAACCGGATGGCGAGAAGCGGAAAGAATTATCAAATTTTATCAAAACCGCAAAGATACTGTTGAACCTTGGAAGAAATTATGTTTCAACTTTTTTTCCATAACAACAGATGCTTCTCGATTTCTTTCTTTTACGCGCCCTTTCACCTTTTCGCTTCTACAGCGCATATGTTCGTAACAAGAAGACTATGTTCGTAACGAGTTAAGTTAATATTTCCAAAATACGAGATTTTTTAGCGGACAAAAATTATTAAATGTTTTTTGTAAAGTCAGCAAATCTCAAATGAAATAAATTCTCTAAAGGAAATTTCAGTAACATAATTAAATACTACAAAATCAAGGTGTCTATACTAATTTCGTCCCACAAAATTCCCGGTCATTTCCCGGTTTTTGTTCCTATTTTTCCCGGGTTTTTCTCTTGTTAACTTAAACTTTATTTTAAGTATAAATAGACCTACAAATAGCTATAAAAATTGCAGATAACAGTTGATAATTGAAGCAAATAATTGAAATTCAAAAAAAATAATTGAGAATTGAAGAATTAAATATTAAACTTTACAAAAAATAATAATTATGAATTAAAGGAAAAATTAATAATGAAAAGAAATAAATGAACAATGACAAAGATATTTGACAATTAGAAACAAAATATAAAAAAAAGTAAATATTAATTTACAATTGAACAATAATTGAAAAAATTGAACAATGGTTATTAAATTCAAAGAATATAATTGAAAATTGGTCAACTAGATAGAAAATCCAAAAAAATAATTTAAAATTTCAGTTAATAATTCAAAATTAAAGAAATAAATTGAAAATTAAATAATCAAATTGAAATCAGAAAAACACAGAATTATTGAATATTAAAAAAAAAACAATTGAAAATCTCTTATTATAATAAGACGAAACCTTTGTCGTCAACAGAAATTCGTCGTTCAGTCGTTCTTCCCCTTCCACTTGGTTCACTACTTTTCTTTATAAGCAACTTTTAAAATCAATTTACTTAAAATCTTTTTGAGCTATTAACATTTTTATAATGTAGGCACTTATGGCTGATTCCAGAAAGAAATCGAAATTGATATCCTTAATGATTTCTGTAAATCAGGATTGTTGATTATGAAAAGTGATTTTTTTTAATAAAACTACTATACTAGATGTACGAATTTATTAAACAAATTTATTTCTTATATGATAAACAAACAAGATATGGGCGAATCCACAGAACCGGTCGATTTCATGTTACTCACAGATTTTTCTATTTTAGAAGTATCATATTAATCTTTTTCAAATTTCTACCAATTTATAGTATCCTTGATAACCAATTAAACTAAGAAAATTGAATAAATGCAAACCTTTTCGTCTTATATAAAAAATAAAATAGAGTTAAGTTACTTAAAAAACCAAATTTGTCGTGTTATTCTAGGTATCAATTTTAATTCCTATGGGTATAACTTGTTCGGCATAGATTGAAACAATTCCAAATGATGGTGAATTATACTCTACTTAGTGCAGAATCTATTGAAGGCAGAAAAAAATATGTGCCCTTAATTAAAAAGAAATGGTAGTCGCTGAAAGTAGCGTTACTCATTATTTTAAAATAATGAAATACCTATACATTTTTATAAATATTTTTTACGGCGATTATTCGATTTGAATTTTTCAAATTGGTACTTGTTGTTTTTTAGCAGATGAACAAATCTAGGTATAATAGAACAGTGTGCGGTTAGAATTAAAGAAAATATTACAATAATTAACACTCTATGTTTGATCGTGAACGATTAAAAACTTTGCCTTTTTTCAGGAGCACAACTACAAATTAAAATATAATGAATTGAAATCATGTGTGATTATTTAAAGACATTATTATAATTTTTATATACAAACGCCAAATTCTATTTTCAATTTATAATGTCTAAAAGTTAAAAATAAAACTAAAATTAAAAGAAATTTAACTGAATGAAGGTATTTATAAATATGAAAAATGAAATAACCATTCATTTGTTTTATTTTCAAACTTGGATCAAAATCAATGTCAATAATGTCTGTTTATTAGTTAAGATAATTTAATTTGCAGAATAAAAAAATAAATGCTAAAATGAAATTATAATTTATTAATTATTATGTTAATCGTAAATATTAATTGTATATAAATAATTGTATTTTATCATATTTTATTATTCAAAATGTTTTGGAAATATTACAAATATATATGCAAAAAAACAAAAGAAAGAAATACACATTTTTCATTAAGATTTTCTGAACAAAGATTACATAGGTATTTTCGTTTTTGGCTTTTAACTCGAACGGCATTAAAATAAAATGGATCACGCAAGACGGTAATTGTTCTTAAATACTTTTCAAATAAAATAAACCATAAATGAAAGGTGTGCTCGTAATTTAAAAATTTTTATTTTTATAAGTGAAAATCGACCGGTTCTGTGGATTTTCCCATATGTCCAAGAGAGTACCCTGAAAATCATTCCCTCACTATGTCCCAACTGCTGAATTCGAAGAGAATCATTAACTCAAAACGTAAAATTCCTTGCTAATTGTTAGTTATTTTATTTTTAATTTATATAAGATAGTATTGACTGTAACTACACGAGTTTATAATTTAAAAACAGCGAATGAAAATATTTTTAAAAATACTTCAAAATTTGTCCTTGAAAAAATTATCATTCCCTCACCGCTTTGAAACAGTGTGATTGGAGCTAAATTTGAATGCCTACCATTTCCCGTCTGAAGTTTTTTGAAAGTTGGCAACATTGTTATTGACAACCTATACTGCAGCGAACGTTTGAAGGAAGGATATTTTGTAAAAACTAATTTATCAATGAGATTTTTAAAAAATACATTTCTTCACGTCATTTCCTCATGTTGATTTATAAATAGATAAACACATTTTAATTTACTAATCAAAGTGCTTTTGCATATGTTTCCAGTACTTATATCGCATTGTTCACAGTTCATAGGAAAGTAAGGTTATGTTTCTGAGGTTATGGTCATTTTGTTTCGATTCGTCATTCCCTCATCATCCCGGTAAGAATTCTTACTGATACAATTCTTTTGTATCAATCGAAAACCATTGAAAATAAGCTAAATCCAATCTTTTTCAATAGCATTTTAAATATTTATACAGAAAAAAAATCGTCGTTTTGAAAGATTCGAACTCGGGTTTCCAGCGCAGAAGTCAGACGCCTTGTCCCAACTGCTACCAGAGATATATTTGAAAATTCCATTTTAAAGATATGTAACTTGAGACTTGGGCTTCCGTTTCCGGTACCGTAAAGTAGTGCACGCGTTTGTGAAGGGAAAATTGTTTTTTAGTGAATTGTTCATTATTAATTAAGGGTGGGAAGTGGTATGATTGAAAAGTGGTGAGCAAGGTAAGGTGATTGTTTTAGAGAGAATGCATGTAGAAAATAGTGTGAATGTAAAACGTTAAGAAGGTAAAAGGAAAGTGTGAATTGTGAGGTTAGGTGGAAAGAGTGGGGAGTGAGTGTGAGAGATAGAGTGAGCGACGAGGAGAGCGAATGAAGTGTAGGTAAGGTAGGGATCTAGAATGGCGAAAGTTGACTCAAGTAGTACAGGCGGGAAAAGGTCGGAATTACAAAATTTTATAGGCGAGAAAGGAAGGGGAAAGGGCGGGAAAATTATGAAGTGTGAGGAATGCATCGATTTACTCGAGTTAGTAAAGACGTTGGTTAAAAGTTTCGATAGAGAATGGGCAGAAGTGTGGAACAAAATAGAGATTGTTAGGGACATAGAAGAAAAAAGAGATAGGCAGACTGAGGTAATAAAAGAAGAGATAGGCGGGATTAAAAGGAAGTTAAAAAAGTGGGAGGAAAATTGGAAAAATGAAAAAGAAAATATGTGGAATAGAATGAATAGGTTAGAGAAAGAAATATCGGATTGGAGTGAGGAAAGTGGGAAAAAAGAGAATGGTGGATTAGAGGCTTTAGATATTGGGGAAAACAATGGAATAAGTAGACGGAAGAATGGAGAAGTTAGAGACGATAATTTGGAAAGGAAAATGAAAGAGTTAGCAAGCCAGGTTGAGATTCTGGAGAAGGAAAAAAGAAAGAGGAACATCATAATTAGAGGTTTGAATGTAGGGTATACGGAAAGCAAAGAGGAAGTAGAAAAATTGCTAGCAGGAATTGGGGCGAAGGTAACGATTAAAAAAGTTAAGGGAATTAGAGGAATAGATCAGGAGAAGTCAAAATTATGCATAGTAGAGTTGGAAGATGAGGAGGACAAATATGAGGTAATGAAATTAAGGGGAAGGTTGAGAGGTAGTGGGAAGAGAATAGATGAAGATAGAACATGGAGAGAGAGAAGGATAAGGTGGTTTTTGGAAGAGAAAGCGTGGGCAGAGAGAAGAAATGGAAGCGAAGTAAGGATGGGGAGAGATAGTGTCTGGGTGGACGGAATAAGATGGAAAGTGCGAGAAAAGACAGGAGAGGTTATAAAAATATGAGTGGGTATAGGTGTATAAAGTGTATGGGTATGTTAATGTATTGAGGAAAGGTGGGGGTAATTAACGAAAGAGGAATAAATGGAGAAGTGAAAAAGAGAGGAGGATGAGTGATAGTGTAAAGAGTGAAAGGAAAAAAGAGAATTTTAAAATGTAAGAGGGTGGGCGATAAAAGGGTATAAAGTCAGATTTGGCAAAAGGAACGGGAAATGGAAGCCCAGGCACTTGGCAAATAAATGGTTAAAGTAGGTTAAGATGGCGTTTAGATTTAAGCAGTTTAGAATAATTGTAAATAGGTATTATAAGAAAGTTATTGTAATAAAAAATGTAAAGGGAGCTAAGTTAGATTAAGATACATGTAATTGAATCCTCGAACCCTGCGATATGTGCGGGGAGAGTAAAATAAAGTAAAAATGTAACTTGAGACTTACTTATGTATTAATTGGACTAATCTATTGGATTAGAGTTTGTCTCTTTTATATTTATTATATGTTTTCGTATTAGGAAATATATGAATTTCATGATTTTAATTCATGCTAGAATTTTCAGAACAACCCCTGTTTAATATCTATTTTTAACTTTCCCCGTAAGTCGGGTTGCTTCCTTAACTTTACTAACTTTTCAATTATTTTTAATCGCCATTATAATATTTTAGTCAAATAAGACATAAAATACGGCTTGAGAAAAGAAAAATTCAATAATGAATAAAAAAAAAATTGATGAACTCGGTAAAGCCATTTTCGAATTTTTTCTGGAATCAGCCAATTAAGTGTAATAGTGTGCCATGATAGTGACGCATGCGCAGTTGATCAAAATGGTCCATTTGTATGCGCAGTAAGTCAATGTCATTAATTCTTATGCGCACTTGATCATTATGTTCATGACACATGCGCACTATATGTTTATGGCAGTTACACATGCGCAGTAATGCTCTTTGGTAATTACACATGCGCAGTAATGCTCTATGACAATAACACATGCGCAGTAATGCAGTGTGGAATCTAACTAAGTTTGGTAGTTGTTACCTTCTTCTTCTTCTTTTTTTTTTTTAAGTCCAACGAAAATTAAAATTTTAACTATTTATATGTGCAAAATGTCTTACGTATATTTTACTTTCCAAAATTATATGTCCTGCGCAAAGTATATGACTTTTTTGTTTACATGTTTTTTGGTTTCCGTTTACGTTTAAATTGTTAGAAATCCATTTTGTTTTGAGATTTTATTAACTGCGCATTTGTAAATTATTATAAAACCTATTGCGCATCTGTAAAGCTTACAAAAACCTACTGCGCATGCACAGCTACACGAAAAAAAATATTTTCTGAAATATTCATTAACTTCATTTTGAGAAAAATTTTTAGTCATAGCAACGAAAATTTGTTTGAGCCAACCAAATTATTTGGTTGTTATGTAATCAACCAAACTGAACTTATTTGGTTCAGTGTTGTTTGTTAGCATAACAAAAACTTTTGGTTGTCACAACTATATTTTTTATTCAGGATAACAGTGTATGTTCTCAGTGTATGTTTTCGGTATTTATAAAATTATACTTTGGAAGCATGAATTTGACACTTATTTAATATTTATATTAATATAAAACTAATTTATCCAAAACTTTGTATAAATCAACGTAATATTATAACACTCCCTTATTAAAAACAATTTTAGTATATTATTGGTTTTAAACAAAAATATTAAACAATTTATTTTAATATAAATAATATTATCATTACTAATTAATAAAAAATTCTTAAAACAAAATTATAATCTTTATATATAATTTTCAAAAGATTTAAACATAACAACAATACAATAAATAATAAGTTCATGATAGTTTTCAATATTTAAACTTAGATAAGCAATTTCTTTATAAATAAATATGATTGAGCGAGCGTTAGCGAGCGAATTAACATCGCTAGTTGAGAAATAAAATTAAAATTCGAATACAATAATTGAGAATTAAAGAAAATTACTGAACAATTGGACTGAAAAAAGAAGAAAATAATTTATAATTAACAAAAAATTGAAAATGACAGAAATTATTTGATATTGAAGAAAATATTAAAACTTGAAGAATAGAATTGTTATTTAAAGAAATTAATTGAGAATTGAAAAAAATAATTGAACAATTAAATTGAAAATAGAAGAAAATTATTGAAAATTGAAGGAGGTTTTAAAACATGAAATAAATAACTGATAATTGAAAAAAAAATAATTGAAAAAAGTCGAGATTACTGAATATTGAAACAAACAATTGAAAATTGAACAAAATAATTAAAAATTAAAGAAAATAATTGAAAATTGAAGAAAATAATTAAAAACACAGTCCTGCGAAATTTCATTTTTGTCAGTTTATAGAATAGGTCTGGGTGATTCTTGTAGGTTTTTTCGCGCTGAACACGAATATGTTTTCCAAAATGGTCCATCACGTCAGGATTTTGAGTAATTCTGGGCCAAATGTCCCAAAAATGGCGTTTTTTTGCCATTTTTGGGAATTTTTTCTGAGCAACAGAAATTTTTTAATTAATTTTCTGTATTAGCTTCATATAGTATGCATTGTCAGCTTTAAAACCCATTTTTAGAAATTAATTTACGATAATTTTTAAAGAAGTTATGAACATTTTAGCATATGAGATTTAACCAAATTGACCCTCCTGCACACGATTTTCTACTAAAAAGTCATTTCTAAATGTATACATTTTTCAGACTTATCGATTTTCATATTACTTGGTAACTTGGGGTTTTTGGTGTCGCTGATTACGAATCTGAAGTCAGAACTACAAAATTCAAAATGGCGGATCCAATATGGCGGACGAATTTTTAAAAAATTGTTGGATTTCTATATAACTTGGTAACCTTGGGGTTTTTGGGGTCGCTGATTACGAATCTGAAGTCAGAATTACAAAATTCAAAATAGCGGATCCAATATGGCGGACGAATTTTAAAAAAATTGTTGGATTTTTACATAACTTGGTAACTTGGGGTTTTTGGGGTCGCTGATTACGAATCTGAAGTCAGAACTACAAAATTCAAAATGGCGGATCCAATATGGCGGACGAATTTTTAAAAATTGTTGGATTTTTACATAATTTGGTAACTTGGGATTTTGGGGTCGCTGATTACGAATCTGAAGTCAGAACTACAAAATTCAAAATGGCGGATCCAATATGGTGGACGAATTTTTAAAAATTGTTGGATTTTTACATAACTTGGTAACTTGGGGTTTTTGGGGTCGCTGATTACGAATCTGAAGTCAGAACTACAAAATTCAAAATGGCGGATCCAATATGGCTGACGAATTTTTAAAAATTGTTGGATTTTTACATAATTTTGTAACTTGGGGTTTTTGGGGTCGCTGATTGCGTATCTGAAGTGATAATAACAAAAATTAATATGTCGAATCTAATATGGCGGACGTATTTTAAAAAAATTTTTGAATTTTAACACCAAAGACCTCTAAATACCAAGTTTTATTAAAATCAAAACAATCTTTCCTTTTTTCCATCTTACCTTTGCTGGTCTGATCTTTCTTTGTTCTTACTTTAACTGGCAGGTCCATCTTTCCTTTTTTCCATATTGCCTTTGCTGGTCGGAACTTTCTCTGTTCTTACTTTAATTGGCCGGTCCATCTTTCCTTTTTTTCCATCTTGCCTTTGCTGGTCGGATATTTCCCTGTTTTTACTTTAACTGGCCGATCCATCTTTCCTTTTTTCCATCTTACCTCTGCTGGTCGGATCTTTCTCTGTTATTATTCTAACTGGTCGGACCATCTTTCCATCTTTCCATCCTGCCTTTGTTGGTCGGATCAAAGAAATCAAAAGAACACTTACAGATCGCTTTTCTTTTGACGAAGTCTTGCCCAAATGACATATTTTTTTTATTTGTACAATGATTTCAAGAACAGGATTTTAAAGCTATATTAAAATCCAACAATTTTTTTAAAATTCGTCCGCCATGTTGGATCCGCCATTTTGAATTTTGTAATTCTGACTTTAGCGACCCAAAAAACCCCAAATTACCAAATTATGTAAAAATCCAACAATCTTTTAAAAATTCGTCCGCCATATTGGATCCGCCATTTTGAATTTTTTAATTCTGACTTCAGATTCGTAATCAGCGACCCCAAAAACCCCAAGTTACCAAGTTATGTAAAAATCCAACAATTTTTTTAAAATTCGTCCGCCATATAGGATCCGCCATTTTGAATTTTGTAGTTCTGACTTCAGATTCGTAATCAGCGACACCAAAAACCCCAAGTTACCAAGTAATATGAAAATCGATAAGTCTGAAAAATGTATACATTTAGAAATGACTTTTTAGTAGAAAATCGTGTGCAGGAGGGTCAATTTGGTTAAATCTCATATGCTAAAATGTTCATAACTTCTTTAAAAATTATCGTAAATTAATTTCTAAAAATGGGTTTTAAAGCTGACAATGCATACTATATGAAGCTAATACAGAAAATTAATTAAAAAATTTCTGTTGCTCAGAAAAAATTCCCAAAAATGGCAAAAAAACGCCATTTTTGGGACATTTGGCCCGGAATTACTCAAAATCCTGACGTGATGGACCATTTTGGAAAACAGATTCGTGTTCAGCGCGAAAAAACCTACAAGAATCACCCAGACCTATTCTATAAACTCACCCTCGCAGGACTGTGAAATTGAAGAAAGTACTCAAAAATTAAATACAATATTTGGAAACAGCGGAAAAATTTAGAAATCGACGGAAATAATTGCAAATTGATGAAAATAATTTTAAAATTCTCAATTTAAATAAAAATTGAAAGAAAAACATAATTTAAAAAAGCTGAGAATTGTTAAATATTGAAGAATATTGAGAAGAAATTGAAAATTGAAAGAAATTGAAAAACTGAAAGAAATATGAAAAAATAATTGGAATTTGAAGAAAATAATTGAGAATTTAAAAAAAACCATTGTAAAAAGCCTAGTGTTATTGAATATTAAAAAAAATTGAAAATTAAAGAATGGAATTGAATGTCGAAAATTATAATTGAGGATTAAAGAAAATAATTCAAGAATTGAACAATGGGATTGAAAGTAGAAGAAAATAAGTGATAATTGAAGCAAAAAGAAATTGAACAACCCAGGAATTATAGAATTTGAAAAAAACAATAAAAAATGAAGAATGTAATTGTAATTTGAAGAAATTAATTAAAAATTGTAGAATACAATTTAAAATTGAAGAAAATGTGATTTTATAAAAATTGTTGAATAATAATTGATGAATTGAATTCAAGTTTCAAAAACATAATTGATAATTGAAAAAAATATTGAAAAAAACCGAGAATTATTGATTATAGAAGAAAATAATTGAAAAATGGAGGAGTTACTGAGATGTGAAATAAATAAATAATATTTGAAAAAAATAGTTGAAAAAAGTCGAGAATTATTGAATATTAAATTAAATAATTAAAAATTGAAGGAAATAGTTGAGACCTGAAGAAAATAATTAAAAATTGATGAATATAATTAAAAATTGAATCAAATAATTGTCAATTAAAAAAAAATAATAATTTAGAGTTAAAGAAAATAATTAAAAATTGATTAAAATAATTGAAAATCGTAGAAAAGATTTCAGAATTAAATAAATTAATTAGAAATTGATGAAAATAATTGAAAATTGAAGAAAATAATTGGCAATTGAAGAAAATAGTAGAAAATCGAAGAAAATAATTGAGAAATGAAGAAATAATTTTTAATTAATTAATGAAAATAATTCTAAATGGAAGAAAATAATTGAGAATTGTAGAAAATAACTGGAAATTGAAGAAAATAATTGAAAATTTGAAAGAATTTATTATCCCAGAAAAAAAATTCTCGGTTTGACGGAAAATTTCCGGTTAATTCCCGGTTTTTCCAGGTCAATTTAAATTCCCGGTTATTTCCCGGTTTTCTCGGTTTTTCCGGTAAGTAAACACCCTGAAAATTTAAAGTGGAATAACTTTGACAACTTTAATCGAATTTTATAATTTTATTCAATCTGCATTTGAAACTGCATTTATTAAGCTTTTGATGTGCATTGAGAGAAAATATAATTTTAATAAGATAAGAGATTTAAATTAGCTTCAAAGTCGAAAATCAGTGAAAAAATGGAAATTTTTGATGATTTTTGGTCTGTATCTTCATGAATTTAAATGATGATAAAGAAATTATTGTACAGCTTGGAAGCGTGTATTTTATGCTTTCAAACAAACTAAACCTTTTTTTTTTGGTCACCATTTTTTTGGTAAATTCGTATAATTGCTTATTTGAATTGTGTTTATTTACATTAAACAACATAATAATATATCATTTAAAATGTGTAACTGAGGCATTGTTAAATAAAAGAAAACATTTCCTTAAAAAGATAATGCACTAAGGCCTTGAAAAATAGTTATAGTTTCTTTAAACTCTAACAAAATGTAATTGATAAACGCAGATTAACTCAAATAAATACACACAACATTTTATAATCATTTTAGAAACTGATTCCATTGCATTGAATTTGTAAAATTATTTTTTCTTCCACAATAAATCTTAGAACAAAATATTTAAAGATTTAAATAAGTCAATATAACTTTTAAATGACAGAATAAGACTATTTTATTTAGTTATATTTAAATCGTCAAGGAAGGAACATTATTGCCAATTGTTTTAAATAATCAAAAGACATTAGTCATTGAAATGCTATGCATAAAGAACCTGTTTACTATTTTAGTATTATTCTTATCGCCACTAATTTTGAAAGTAAGTGGCAACAAAAATTCGCCGAGAATAATTATTGTAGGCGCGGGTGTTTCTGGTATTGCCACGTCGTCGAAACTTTTTGAACATGGTTTCAAAAATGTTAAAATTCTGGAAGCTGAAAATCGAATTGGAGGAAGAATCCACACTGTTAAATTCGGTATATGTATATAAACAAATATATTGGTTAATTTAAATAACTTTATGAACTAAGAATAACAGTTTTCAGTGTTTTTCTTTTATACGTTGCGTGCGTTTAAACAATTTATTAGGAATAAAAACCGTAGGTTTGATCAACTTTTTTCGTGCACAGAGCTAAAATTTTTAATTAGAAATTATATAGAATTAAAATTGACGAGTACGTAATAGATCAAATAATAATTTTTTTTATTATTAGACAATTATTTGGTGGATTTAGGCGCTCAGTGGGTTGATGGAGAAGACGGAAATGTTGCATTTCAATTAGCATGGCCTCTTGGATTATTAGATAAAAGAAATTTGAGGAGTCGTGATTATAAATTATTTGACTCTTCAGGCAATAGAATAAATCAGTTATTGACCAATGGCGTTTACGATCGTTTTAATCAAATTGCAGAAGAATTTCCAAATTATGCTGAAAAAAAGAGAAATCTTTCTAAAGGACTATTTTTTGAGACTGAGTATTTATTATTCAATTTACTATGATCTTTATAGTATAGAAGAAAGGCGACCCCCTTTTTACAATGAGTCGATTCTATTTTCTGGAAAATAATTTCAAATTTTATAAAACTAATTAAAGAAACTTTCATCACCCTAATAATAGTTAAGATTTTCTGAAAGGAATTCTTTTTTTAACACTTAATAACTACCAAATTTTTTAGACTAAATAAATATCTTGAAAAGCATCCAGACTGGAAAGGCAATGAAGAAGGAATCATTCATTTACTAAATATGTATGAAATAGCTGATGATTCTGCAGATTCATGGTGCGGTGTATCATCATCAACTGGTATAGAATTTCACAATACTCCCGGAGATCTCTCGATCAATTGGAAAAGTCGTGGATATAGTAGTATTCTCGATATACTTATGGTAATATCTTTTTTTAATTTTTCAAGGGTTATTTTAATATGGATTACAAAAAAAAATTTATTTCATTCTTTACATCTTAATTTAATTATTAGTAAAAAAACTACTAATTTCAGAGTGAAAACATGTTTAATGTTAAATAGTAATTATGTTACTAATAATTTAGTAAAAAATTGCTAATTCAGTTAGTCAAAGTGCTTTTGAGGTTACGTTAAACCACTAAATAAATTAGTAGAATTATGTCCACGAAATTATTTATAGTCATTTTTTTACTTTTAATTAGTCAAACTTGAATATCCTGCTGAAAATAAGAAGATAAAAATAGAATTAAATATTTCAATTTTTATCCACTTGAATTCTTCACAAAAATATATTTATCCCTTTCTAACTGTGATGCAATAATTCAATTTTTATTCACTGGAATCATTCCAATTTTTTTTTTGTGTAACCACGATATATTTAAATTTTTATCCATTTTTATCCTTTTCAAAACTATTTCTCTGCCTTTCTACCCATGATATTTATATTGTTTTAATTTCTAACTATTTGAATATTTTAAAATGGTAAAAAATGAAAATAATTTAATCTAGTTTAATGCCCTTTGTGAATTTTGAAAAATGAAAAACCATATATCCACACCTTTCTAACTACTGGTACAGATTGAGAAAAGATTAAATTAGATAAAATATGGATAGATTTGAATAGAAAATCAGTGAAAGAAAATGGATTTACTGATTCGTAATTTACAATAGGATAAAAAAAGATTCAGGTGTGATTCAAATTTATTTATTTCGATATAGGGAGGATAAAAAAATTGTTTGTTATTTAGATTTGTTAGAGGTAATAAAAAGTTAATATGGATAAAGAGAAGATAAATTTGGATAAAAAATCAGAGATAAAAATAGATATACTGCTTCCGAGTTTTAAATGGCATAGAAAAAATGTAGGTTAGATTGAAAATTATTATTTATGGAGAATTAAAGGAGGGATTAAAAAAGATTGGTTTTTATACAAATTTTGTATTTAATAAATAAAAAATACACTTCTTTGTAGTTTTAAAGGCGATTTTTTTAATTTGGATAGAAAATCAGAGATAAACGTGGATAAATACTGCTACGTAATTTTAAACGTGAATATGAAAAGGAGAGATTGAAAAAGATTGATTTTTTAGATTTGTCATGGATTAAAAAAGATTAAAGTACAGATAAATGAAGAATAAATTTGTATTAAAAATTTAGATAAAAACGAATAGATTCACTTAGAGATGGATAAACAGAGATTCAAAAGAATAAAGTTAGGATTGATTTGTAAACAGTTTCTGGGATTAGAAAAGATAGAGATTGACATGGATTGAAGTCTGGATCGAAAAAACCCGTTTACTATTTTAAATCCATCGTTTTACTATTAAATTAGTAATTTTTTAGCTGTTTAGATTCAGATGAATAGAAATTTTGATTTGCAGAAACGTTATCCAAATCCAGAAGAAGAACTTCCAGTGGTAAAAAATACTGTACTGAATACAGAAGTATCGTTAATCGATTATAGAGATAAAGATGGAAAAGTGGCAGTAAAAACTGCAAATGGAAAAACTTATTATGCAGATCACGTGATCGTCACCTGTTCTTTAGGATTTTTAAAACACAAATACAATTCTCTCTTCAGACCTTCTTTGCCAGATGTGAAGCAAAAAACTATTGAGGTTTGCTGTCTAAAAAAATCTAAGCAAAAGAGACAAATTCTAAAAAAGATCTATATTATTATATTAAACGTAATTTTGATTTTCAAAAGTTATTAATTAACAATTAAATTATAAATTTCAGGCTCTTGGATATGGTAGAGCAGCGAAGATTTTTCTTTCTTTTAAAGAATCTTGGTGGCCAATAGAAGCCATACCCGTTGGGTTTGCTTTTATTTGGAAAAAAGAGGATTTGGAAACGCTAAAAAATGATGTAGATATTTTTTAAAATTAAGCGGGAATTTTACTCTTTTTTTTCAATCATCATGAAATATAAAACTTTTCCAGCCAGAAAAATATTGGCTTCATGGCTTGATTGGATTCTCAGCCGTTGAATATAAACCTCGATTGTTACTCGGATGGATTTCTGGAAAATATTCCTTGGAAATGGAAAAGCTTTCTGATGAAAAAATTCAGGAACATTGTGTAGAAGCTCTTCAACGATTTTTTGGAAAGACCTACAACATCACTATTCCCAATGGAATGATAAGGTAAAATTCAGAATGGTACGCTAAAGGATAGAAAACTTCAGAATAATTTTCTTTTAATATAATTAAATTTTCCTAAACAATATGACAAATTAAGATTATTAAGTTTTAATGAAGAAAATCAGTTTTTAATTAATGAAATTATTTATTTTTAGATCAAAGTGGAGCACTAATGAGCACTTCAATGGAGTATATAGCTACAGGTCTTTAAAAACGGAAAGTGAAAATGTTCGGCATGCTTTGTTAGCAGAACCAATTAATGGAGAAAAACCAGTAATTATTCAGAATTTTTATAACTTTTCATTTTGCACTTTTTTAATTTTTTTCAATTTTTAATAGATAGTCTTGTTTGCCGGTGAGGCCACAAATTCACATCATTATGGAACAGTTCATGGTGCTATCGAAACCGGATGGCGAGAAGCGGAAAGAATTATTAAATTTTACCAAAAACGCGATAACACTGAAGATCCTTGGAAAAAATTGTGTTTAAACTTTTTTTCCATGACCAAAGATGATGTTCAAATTATTTCTTTAACGCGGCCTTTTCACTTCTCGCTCCTTCAGAAAATATGCTTATAACAAGCATTGCGCTATTAATAATGGAATTATTAACGTTTCTGTAAAATTAGTAAATCTTTGCTTCTGTATTGTAAAATAAATCTATAAAGGAATTTAACTTGAGAAAAAATTTTAAAATTACCTCAAACTCTGAATTCATTAAAATAGGGGACTTTTAGGGTACTTAAAAAAGTCCATGCATTAATTTTTTTTATAAAAGGTAAAAAAATTCACAAAAAGAATGGGGATTCGGATCGATTGAAATTTAAATAGATTGAAAATTAGATTAATTTAAGTTCGGATTATTAGTAAAGTGGAACCAATTAAAATTTAAAGAGATAAATATTAGATAATTTTATGTAATAACTAGGTCAAAATTGTGTCCATTTCATGGACATTTCGCTTCCAAGTAAGCAAAATAATTTGCTTCCTCATAAAGGAAGCAATATATTAAGAAATTTTGTAAAAATACCGAAAAATAAACAAAATTCTAAAACATTTTTTAAAGAATAAAAAGTTATAAGAAAAAATTCAATTGTTCGAAAAAAATAGTTCTTAAAATTGTCAAGGAAGAAACAATTAATTATTAATTATTAAATAATAATAATGATCTCCGTGAACTCCTGAAGTTAGTTAGTATGTATTTATATTTATTCATATTTTTCTGTCCACGTTTTAAAGTCTGAAGTGAAGTTAGTTAGTATTAATATTTATTCATCTTTTTCTGTCCACGTTTTAAAATCCAGAGTGAAGTTAGTCCCTGTTATTTTATTTTGTTGTGCTCGTTTTTAATTGTCAATTGTGTAAAAAAAAAATTTGGAAAAATGCTTTAAAAATTTATTATAGATTTTGAAGAAGTTTAAAATATATACACATGCAATTAATTTCCTAAATTTTCAGTTATTATCTCAAATTTAGATTATTGTCATCAATTTTCCATTATATAATGAGTTTTTAATTGTTTTCTTTTGCTTAAAAATAAATTCTGCAATTTTTCTTGATTTTCATCAATTTATAATTATATTCATTATTTTGTCATTAATTTTAAAAATTTTAATTATTTATCCGATATTGCAATTATTCTCATCAATTTTCGTTATTTCTGCAATTTTTTAATTATTCTCTTTAATTAAAATTTTTTCAGTAATTTTGTAATTATTATTTTTATCTAAACATATACTCTATGATTTTTTCAGTTATTTCTCTCAAATTTTATTGAATGTTTTCAATTTTTCATATTTAAATTATTTTCATCATAATTCAATTTTCTTTCTCAATCTTAAATTATTTTCAGCATATTTCAATTATTTTTTTCTATTTTGAATTAATTTTATCATTTTTCAATTATTTTTCTCGATTGTTAATTATTATTCTCTTTTTCTAAAATTATTTTCTAAGATTTTTAAGTATTTTTCTGAAAATTCAAATATTTACTTCAATTTCTAATTATTTTCATTTGTTATCAGAATTTCAAACTTTCTTTTTATTAATTATCGTAAATTTCAATTATTTATAGCTTTCTTCCAAACTTTTCTCCAATTTTTAGTTTTTCTAATTTTATAAAAGTAATTTCTAAAATTTTTAAAAGTATTTTTCTCAAATTTCTATTATTTTCTTCAATTTTTAATTATTTTTATTTGTTTTCATAATTTCCAAAAAATTTGATTAATTATCGTAAATTTCAATTATTTTTAGCATTCTTCCAGTCATTTCTCCAATTTTTAGTTATTCTCATTTTCTAAAAATTTTTTCTAAGATTTTTAAGAATTTTTCTAAAATTTCAATTGTTTTCTTCAATTTTTAATTATTTTTATTTGTTTTCACAATTTCAAAATTTGTTTATTAATTATCGTAAATTTCAATTACTTTTAGCTTATTTCTTCAATTTTTTTCTCTACTTTTTAGTTATTTTTTTTTTAATTGATTTCTAAGACCTTCATTTATTATGTTCAAATTTCAATTATTTTTTTCTGCAGAAAAAATATTCTGCAGTTTTTTCAATTATCACACTTAAATGACATTTATTTTTTACAACTTATCATTGTTTGTATCATATTATAATTATAATTTTTTATAATTGCCAAAAAGTTTTTACTTATTTCTCTTTAATTAATTAAAACTTGTTCTGTTCAATTTTAAATTATTTTTATCTTTTTTCATTTATTTTCTCTAATTTTTAATTATTTTCTTTTATTTCCATGAACTTCTGAAAGTTTTAAGTATTTTTCTCAAATTTTGTTTAACTATCCTTTATTTAAAATATTTTATGTAATTTGTTTAATTATTTTCTCAAATTTTAATTATTTTTTTTTGTTTTAATTTATTTATCTCAATTTCTAACCATGTCATTTCATTTTTCAATTATTTTTTCTAATTTTTCATTATTCAATTTTGTTTTAATTTGCTTTTAAGATTCTCAAGTATTTTTCTCAGATTTTAATTATTTTCATTATGTTTAAAACATTTTGATGATTGTTTAAATTAATTTCCCCAATTTTTAATAGATTTCATTTTTCTCAATTAATTTGCAAAATTTGCAATTATTTTGTTTAATTTCAATTATTTTTTCAATTCTTTTTAATTCTAAAATATTATAAATTTTGTCCTTAATAAATATGTATTTTATTTATATTAATCGATTTTTAAATATTATATTTAAAATATTTATTTCATCTTATTATTAGATAAATAGTATTTACCGATTTTTTATATTTATTATTGTATTTTATAATTTTTAAAATGTATGAAAAACTAATCGCGCGCTTGCGCGCGTTTTTTTGTTGCTATTTTTATAATAATGTTAGAAAATATGAGAAATATATGTATGTGATAAATATTAAAATTAAGTCAAAAGGAAACAAAGTTATTCTGTGGAACTTTAAATTTATTGTAATTTAAAAGTTTGAATTTACATTAAAATTTGATTCAACTTGAAATTTCTTTAATTTTCAATAAACTGTAAAAAATTACTAAATTGAATATGAAATTTATTTATTTATTTGATACATATACGGACAGGAAGTCCTTGTTTAATAAAAAAAAGAAGAAAAATACATTGAAATGTTTCGAATGCTCCTTAATCCTCATTACAATTACAATTAACTCTGTTAGTTAGAGTAGGACAGTAGTCTACGCAGTGAGGAAATAAATCTGATTAAGGAAGTTTCAAAAAAATCCAGTTCCCCGCCATATAAATTAGCCTCTCTACTTAGTCTCGAAATAACCGAGTTATTGCTATAGTTATATCGATGAAATGGAGTGTGAAAAAGAGGCGAACTACACAAGCCTCTAGAAGTGACATTCGATGTAAAATAAGACAAAATCATTGGGCAGTCAATTAAACCATTTAAAACTTTATATAAAAAAAGCAGATCGGCAAATAAAAATCTAGATTTAATCGTTTGAATAGCAAGTTGTGTTCTTAGTGCTGTATAGTCATGTGAATAACTATCAAAAGAAATGTTTAACTTTCTAGCTGCGAAACATAAAAAACGATTTTGTACACGTTCAAGCCTGATAACGTGTAAATTGTAATACGGTGACCAAACTACTGATGCATATTCCAATGTTGATCTAACAAAAGAAAAGTAAAGTAATTTAAGTGCAAGAGGGTTTCCAAAGCTGGATGCATTTCTAATTATAAAACCGAGAGACTTGATTGCCTTATCAACCGTAATAGAAATATGATAGTTAAAAGATAGATCATTGCTTAGGAAAAGTCCCAGATCCCAAATCTGAGTCACTCTAGGTATTTCAACGCCATCTACAAAGTAATGATTCTTAATTGGAAATTTTTTCCTGGTATATGTTATTATAGAGCACTTTTGTATGTTGATGGTCATTCCATTCTTATCACACCACATTTTTAGATTATTTAAATCTAATTGAAGGTAATTACTGTCAAGGTTGGATTGAATGGTTTTATAAAATTTCAGATCATCAGCATACAATGAGAAAGCACAATATTTAATAATTGACTTTATGTCATTAACATATAGTAAAAACAAAAGTGGGCCCAGATTCGTGCCCTGAGGTACTCCAGATGGTGCAAGAAATTGATCAGAGTATTCATTGTTGATACGTACTAACTGATATCTGTCACGCAAATAACTATCAAGCCAATTTAAGAGATTAGACGGGATTCCTAAAGAACGCAACTTATTAATCAGAATGGTGTGGTCAACTTTATCAAATGCTTTCGAAAGTCAGCATAAATTACATCCACCTGGAAACCCAACTCAAGATCTTTGTACAAATTCTCCAAAAATTCACCCAGATTAGTATTTACCGATCTGCCCCTCACAAAACCGTGCTGCTCCTCGATAATGGTGGAGGATACAGAGTTATACAGTGAATCAAAAACTAAACATTCTAGTAGCTTTGGAATGGCACTGAGAATTGTAATTGGTCTATAATTGCTTATATCATTCCGATTGCCGTTTTTGTGAACTGGAATAATCGTTCCTATTTTCCATCGCAAAGGAAATTTCCCTTCCGATATGGATCTATTAAAAATAATAAAGAGTGATTCAATAAAAGAGGAACAGCACAATCTTACAAGAAAGGGCGGAACTCCATAAGGACCTGCGCCTTTACCTACATCTAATTTTATTATCTTATTGAAAATATCACCTCTAGTTATTTTAATTGACCGCAAATCACTAGTCTCCGCGATAGGCTGATCATCAGCTACATCCAGAGTTTGAATTGAATAGACAGATTCAAAATATTTAGCAAATAATTGTGCGATGTCACGAGAAGCGCAAGCCAGTTCACCTTCAAGACACATACTACTAGGAATACGATTCTCTTTACGTACAGAATTAACAAAATTCCAAAATGTTTTAGGTTCTTTAATAACTGATAACTCAGCCTTACGAATATAGTTGCTATGACATTGCTTCGATAAAGATTTACATTGGGCCCTTAAGGTTGAAAATGCAACGTAATCTGTTTCAGAACTGGTTGATTTGTATTTACAGTGAGCGATTTTTTTACTATGAATTAGCTTTTTGAGTTCCAATGTGAACCAATGTGGATATGACGAATTACGTATAACCATTAAGGGAACAAAAAATTCAATCGACGTATATAAATAAGAATAAAAAATATCAACTGCTTCATCTATATCCTCAGTGGCTAATACACTGTTCCAATCAACATCACGTAAAAAA
This sequence comes from Ganaspis brasiliensis, assembly GCA_037103525.1. Classification (NCBI taxonomy): domain Eukaryota; kingdom Metazoa; phylum Arthropoda; class Insecta; order Hymenoptera; family Figitidae; genus Ganaspis; species Ganaspis brasiliensis. Next base: position 2,404,608 of record JAZKLR010000266.1, on the reverse strand, counting down.
GTACTAATCGCGGCAACATTTGCAAAATTATATCTAAAGTTAACATTATTTGCATTATTCTCTGTAAGTTTTACAATTTTTTTATGAAACTCAAACATTAATGGTGGGTGGTAATTGTCGATCGGAAGAAGAGCGTCAGATGCGATATTAAGAGTGTAATCAAAAAAATTAACAAAAATCAAATCTAGTAGAGACCCAACAGAGTTTAGATTCATGTTGATTTGATTAAAATTTAAATAATTCAAAGTATCTGACACTATATTAACAATTTGTGAATGAAGGCGCAATGAACCAGCTCCGGAAATGCAACATGGACCGTTATCATTAGTGTTATTCCACTGAGCATAAGGCATATTGAAATCACCAAAGATTGATATAATTGCTGAAGGAAACTTTAAAAAAGTTTCTTCCATAATAGAACACATATTATTGTAATGTGCAGCAGTTGAATTAGGTGGAAGGTAAAAAGTGCCAATAATAATTAAATTTGAATTATAAGAGAACTTTACAAAGACATGTTCAACTGTATCATTACCTGTAACAATTCCGGAGCTTTTCAGAAATTGTTTTACAGCTATCAAAACTCCACCACCACGAGAATAGTTGCTGGTAAATTTATTTCTATCATAACGGTAAACATCAAAACTATATAATTCTAATTCTAAAGTGTTTATGTCACTTGTGAGCCATGTCTCAGTTAAAATAATGTCTTACGTTCTGGTAGTACACTAAGACGTTATCATGATCACGTGAGCGTTGAACTGATGGAGGGGGTTGATCGACATTGTGATGAGAACTGTCAGTTGTCACGTGGGTTGCGACTGACGGAACAGAAAGTTGCGGAAAATCCTGCTGGTTTGCTGTGCCAGATGAGACAGTTGTTTGAGGATAAATTGGAGGCAACTTGTAGGAAGTTAAAGGTTGTTCTTCGACATTCGTCTTCGCGTTTCCATAATTGTTGGCCTGCCCAATCTGTCCTGTATGACCAAATTTGTCTCTCCCTTTGATGCACGATCCTTCAATTCCGCCAATGCTTGCTGGTACTGAGTCCGTTGAAATTTTGGCCAGTTCACTGGAATCTGACTGTTTCTTTTTAGTTTGGTGAAAGCTTTGATGATATTGGAAGTTTCGTGAGCATCCGGCAGTTTGATCTTGATAGGTCTGGGTTTGTTGTCCATCTGTGATCGTGAACCAATACGCCTCAATGAAATATCATCTTTAGAATAACGTTTCGTAGAGAGAAAGTTCAAAATAGGAAGAATAATATTTTAATCGATATCATTATTATCATCCGTATTTGGATCATGCTCATTAAAGCCGAATATCATTAAATTCTTAATCCGATTATTCCGATCAACAATTTCAGAAAGGCATGCGGACATAACATTAAATTCAGCATCATTACCTTTAGCTTCCATATTATCGACGCGTTGAACTACTTTAGATATGCTCGATTCGCAGTTATTTAGTCTGACAGAGTGATTAGCGAGTTCCTTAGATATCCCAGAAATAGAATCCTTTAACTCAGAATAATCCTTCGAAAGAGAATCACGAACAGACATAAATCCTTCCTTTATTATAAGCCGAATATTGTCACAAGTACGTGGCGTTTGATTGTCAGATAAAGATGTAGAAGGTGGAGGATCAACATTTATTGTAGGATTAATTGTTGGCGAAGGAGGGCCATAACATCTTTTGTAACCTACGTTGGGAATAAATCAGGGATGCGTACGTAAATAGTCTGATTCACTATAGTTGGCACTTATATAGTGAATCATACTATTTACGTACGCATCCCTGGAATAAATTGAGTCTTGCCAGCACATGAGCGGTGATACGGTGCATTACATCCAGGACAAAGAATTAGTTGATTGACAACCTTGGATTTGCACACAGTGCATAAGAGAGTAGGATCTTCAATAGAATTTCCAGGATTTGGAATAGTTAGAGTGTCGCTGAGTTTGTCCTTTTTATTTAGTTTCATATTAACGGAGTGTCTATTCGTACAGAAAATCTCGAGCAATCAGAAATTTGTAATGCAATTCTCGACCAATCAGAAAATTGCTTCAATAAGTACGAATAGCTCGCTCTATGTGATCTGGCTATTCGTACAGAAAATCTGTACGAATAGCCAAACCTCAATGGAGCAGCTATTCATACAGAAAATTGTCAAAATCTTTCTTTTTGTGAAAATTAATGTTATACGGATATCTTTTGGTTAAAAGACCACTGTTTGTGACACAAGAACCCCCCCTTAGCATTTCCAACATTTTATTATAATTTTTCACAACCAAAAGGTATTACGCTCCCAAAGACAGTGTTTCAATTTTCTGTACGAATAGCCGTTCCACCTTGGTCTGGCTATTCGTACAGAAAATCTGTACGAATAGTCACGGCCTTTTATTTAGTTTCATGATGAGCACGACACGAGGTTTTGACAAGTCAACACAAATTAAAATGACTCACCTCTAAGGTATTTGTCGTATAATAACAATGACATATACTGAAGCACTGAAATACTAGAAGTTATACCACTTATTCACTTTGAATATAAAATTTGATTTCAGAGTTTTTACTATTTGAAAAATTCTTACTTGAAAAATTACTCGAAATGCCACAATAGTCACTTTCAGCAAACTTTAATATTGCAATAGAATTGCTAAGAAAACAAACAAAGACACAAAAGCGCCAGTAATTACACAGTCAACCATCAATGAAATCACCGCACATCTTGCTGACCACTCAGATTTCAAAAATTACGAAAAATTATTAAAACACAGTCATTTAGAAGGCCCAATTATGAGAAATCATAAAATTCCCCAATCAGCACCATCCCAACAAGAAAAGGAAACCAAATATCACAAAAAGCACAACTAAAACTGCGAAAGTTTACAGAGCACGCGAAACACGTCTGAATAGGCCGGCGGCCATATTAATTTATATATTAATATTAATATTTTTTACTTACTTTCTACCAAAAATCTTTGAATCGTATTCTCATATCATTTTAATTTCAATTTTTTAAGTCATTCAAGAATAGGAGATTAAAATTAAATTTTTCTGGATTTATCTACGAGTTCCTGGAATTTTTTAAAAATTTCCAGATAATTTTAAAAAAAATTTAATCGTTTTACAAATTTCCAGTTTTTATCTTGATTTTAATAAAATTTTTTAATAGGGTCCCCTATTAGTTTTTATAATCTCGAGGACTTTTTTTATCGGTTTTAATAAAATTTGGTGTGCTGATTAAACTCTTGAATATCTAAATTTAGACACAGGGATTTAAAAAAAAACCAATTTTTTCTAAGCAATTTTTTTTTCATCTAAAAAATTCTTTTTCTTTCGATAACTTCTAAACTTTTAAATTTATAACAATAATTTTGTCAGAAAAAATATTCTAGATTGAGAAAACAAATCGATTGATATAAATACAATACATTTTTTTTTCTGTAATCATGAGAATTAGTGGTTTTTTTTTATTTGAAACAAAATTGAAATCTTCTTTTACGTAAATTCTCTATTTGTCATTTTTTAGCTATTGTACCTTTGGAAAAAATATTCTAGAAAAAAAAAATCGATTGATCTGAATGAAGGGATTTTCCAGGAAATTAGTAGAATTACTAGCTATTTCCTATTTTTTAATGATTTTCAAATTTTTTTCTTTTTTTTTTTTTTGCATTGTTTGCATTGTTTTGCATCTATTCCTTCCTCCATAAATTTCTTGTGTACATAAAAAGTAAAATAATTGTTAGTTTTTAGCTTGTTTTACTTTTTTTTTCTAAATTACATTGAATTTATTTATCATGCATTGTTTACATGCTTTTTAAATACTTAATGCACTAGACCTTGTACACTTAATTATTGTAAAATTTAACAAACAATATCAAAAACACAAAACTACTTGAAGAATTTAAACCGCTTAGTCAGTTGAAAGTAGGTTATTAAGCAAGAAACATTGTTTTAAATAATTTTAAATATAAATAAATTTGAAGTATTAAAAAACGTTAGTCAGTAAAATGCTCTTTATAAAGAACCTGTTTGGTATTTTAACATTGTTATCGATACTTTTTTTGAAAGCAAGTGGAAACAAAAATTCTCCGAAAATTATTATTGTCGGCGCAGGAGTTTCTGGGATCGCCGCAGCATCGGCACTTTTTGAACATGGTTTCAAAAATGTTAAAATTTTGGAAGCTGAAAATCGGATTGGAGGAAGAATCCACACTGCTAAATTTGGTATTTGAAATATATTAGGGGCCATCCATAAACCACGTGGACAGTTTTGGGAGGGCGGGGGGGGTCCATCAAAAGCCCACGATTGTCCACGAGGGGCGGAGGGGGAGTTGGAGCAAATGTCCACGTGGACATGCATTTAAGCATGTACATAAAGATTTCTAGCATGTCAAATTCTTGACTTATGTTTAATCAAAAATGATCAAAGCCAGGGTTTTCTGAGTTTCTGAGCCCTGTTTATCAGAATCTTGACGTCATGGACCAGCTTTGTTCATGGTCATATTCTTGTTTAGTAATAAAATATCTACAAGAAAAATTTAGTCCGATGCTTAAATAAAAAAAAGTCATTTTTGTCGACCAGGGTAATTTATAATGTTA